>CM051238.1:323517547-324117547 GCA_027917425.1 Gastrophryne carolinensis
GACTGTAGAATTTTATACATTTACACATTACTAGATTACTAGGTTGGGATGATGTGATGGTACATGTGTGTAAAACAGGCCAAATACAGACATGGTGACACACAGGTATGTTTTGTGTTGATGCGATGTGTATGAGCTGAAGTATGGGTGCCTCAGGTGGAGGAGGGGTGGGGTCAGAACCTAGATGGGTCGTTGGCATTGGGTGTTCTCCATGGCCCTGTGCACTAATCAGAGCTGTGAGGCTGCTGGCCATCCGCTGTCTCTGTGTAGGAGCACAATGGGACCCCACTGTCACCTGAACAAAGAGCCCCCGACTCGTTTGCGTGCAGGACACGTCCAGCGCCCCCCACTCAGCCACCGGGACAAGAGGGCTAAAAGTCTGCTCGCCCCCCTTATTTCAATGGCAATGGAGAGGCTAGAAGACCACAGGAAACCCGGGTCCCCCCAGCTAATGAAAAGAGCCCTCACTCCAACCATTAGCTGCACAAATACGCTTTGAAGCCATAAATCATCGCTCATTCTTCCTGCACTTTCAAACCTTACACGTCACTCAAGACATGACATCATCATTGTCCCACGCCATGGACGAGCTGTCCTGGGATAAACCTCACCCCCACCCTCAGACACAGGTCCTCCGCCATTGTTTCCACAAATCCGCTACCTCTTTTTTTCTCTATATTTCTTATATTTACTTTCTTTCTTTCTTTCTTTCTTTCTCTCTCGCTCTTTCTTTCTTTGGTTGTTTCGTCTTGCCTCCTTCATTTTTTCAGATTTTTTTTTCTTTTGTAAGATTGGTTGTCTCATTTGTCTGTCGTTTTGTTTCTTCGTTCCTTCCTTCTTTCTTTCGTCATTCCTAGCTCCTTTTTCATAAATCAGAGATCGTTCTAAGAAAGGGTTTTTTTCCATTCAGTTTTCGTATTTCCTCCTTCCTTTTTTCACAAATTACGAGGATCTCTGTATAGGATGTTTTAAAGTTTTCTTTCTGTTTTCTTGCTCCCTCTTTTTCACAAATGACTTTGTATCCTTCCCTTTTTTCTTTTATAATGTCCTTTTTTCCTCACTTTTTCCTCACTTTTTTCGTATACACGCGTATACAAAAGAAGAGAAACACATATTATTAATCTAACAATAAATCTACCCCATTCTGTTGCTCTGTATAGATACATGTGGTTTTAATCTGAAAAATATGTACAACCTACAGAGTGTATATACACACACACACACACACACACACACACACACACACACACACACACTTTCTTTATTTCTCTCTATTTTGTAAAAAAAAAAATTCTGTAAATGAGTAATGAAGTAACCCCCCCCCCCCCCCCCCATGCGATGAATGAATAACAGAGGAGTGCTGGGCATGCAGTATTGCTACATATTGGCATTGCATGATCGCAATATGGCACAGTCCCAATCGATTAATATAACGAGCTATATAAAAGTTTTAGACTCCTGGCCAGCCCTGGGGATAATGCAGGGTTTATCTGGGGGCTTATAGGCTTCTCTCATTCCTAGCCATGGAACAGCAATGTGTAGGCGTTTTTTTTTGGCTGAACAGGGGTTAATGGAATTGCTCCTGAACTTGGCTGTCTGTCTGTCCGTCTGCAGGGTGATGGATTGCTTTAGTGCCGCTGGTGAGTTCAGCAGACTCCCCCCCCCCCCCCCCCCCCCCCAAGGAGTCTGCAGAGGAGGCCATTCCTCTCTTGTCTCCCTATTCATCAAAGAAAGTTGTGAATTGTGGTACTCCCCAGACCACCCCCCCCCCCCCCCCAAAAAAAAACCACCACCATCTTGCTGGAGCAGATTGTGGAGAGCCAGCATAGCAGCCAGCTTTGTGGTTACCAAATCTGAGCTCAGTTGGCATCAGGAAGAGTTTAGGAACCACTGATTTACACTAGCCTGTGCAAACCATGCCACTAGCTTCACCTAACTGTATGTTATAGAAGAGATCCACCAATCCAAATGTCACAAAGGTGACACAAGCATCTTCTATTTTAGAGGGACTGCATTGAGAATATAAATTACAACACTGAATAGAGACGTTAGAACTCCCAGCCAGGAGGACAATGTTGCCCTAATCATGATATACATATGTATATCTACCTATAATAGGCCTTCTCTCCATATGCATACTGGCCTCTATAGACAGACACATACTTGGGTGTCTTGGGTTTGATTTTCAAATTTATAGTAAAATATTCGCCAATTATGTTCTTTTGCATGAATGCGCATTGCAATTATTTTTGTCACCTCAACGAACAATGTAGACTAGCTGCAGATGTGTAGCAGTGTATATTTTGAGCTCCTTTATGGTTGTTTATTCAAATGATTTATTCGGTTTTGCGAGATTTTGATCAAAACAAATAAAATAAAATATCTACCACCCTGTGCAAATTATATACCTCGCATATAGAACTGTCCCATTGCAGTTTAGTGGCACATTCTATAAAATGTCATTTTTTATAACCCCCCCCCCCCCAAGTTTGGAGGGGTTATTGTGAAAATAGAATCCTATATTTAGACATAGCAGGTTGCCAGCATAGACAGGTTAATTGCACGCAGGGATGTATTGGGAGCTCATATTCTGTTTGTAGGAATTAGAGTGAAAATAAAATGCAGTGGTCCTTCAGGTAGACACTGCTTGCTGTCAGTGCAGGCGAAATAGTGATGCAGTAGGCTTTCAATATGGATGTATTAGTTGTTCATATTTCGGTTTTGAGGGTTTCCAAGAATGGACCTGTGTTCTTATGCATGTTTTAACACCCCTAATTGTGACTATATAGGGGGAACTATGCAGCAAAAAAGTCGTATACATAGTGGGATCTGAAATTCAATTTAGTGCCAAGTCATTCTTATATGCTTCAATTCCTACTTTACAGGACAGTGTAGACAAAAGGGTGCTGCGTTAGATTTTATTCAGTCCCAATGGATAACGTGACAATAAAAGTATTTTTTTCTATTTGCTCTATTTCCCCTGTTATGCAGGACAATGTAGACATAGTGATGTTGCAATGGGCTGTGGCCATTTCTGTATTTGATATAGAAATTGTGTTTCATGCATAAGGATGTTAATGAAAATCTTTAAATAGAATAAAGATGCATTACGTTACATACAGTGATCCACTTAACTCTTTTAATATTGGCCTTTATTGTGCATAGAAACAGGGACCTCCTTTCTGTGGTTGCTGCTTATAATTACCCTGTAATGATACCTTGAAGGGCAATGTAGACACAATGAGACAGCAGAAGGTCGTATACAAGAATGAAATTAGATCCTATTTACAGTAAATTATAGACAATGCATTATGGTCTCTGTGTTCTTCTTCTTATATGAATGTTACATGACACATGAAAATAGAAGGATGCTTTATGGAAATGGATGTGTGTTCTAATCATCCCATGTTACAACCAGTGGATCAATGCCTGGTGCTGTCCCCCACTCCTCACCATACAATGGCACAGACCCACTCTTTATCACAGGAAGTAGTCAGCCCTGAGAGCTTGCAATCACTATAACTGCTTTATGAAAGATGAGGGGACATGTAAACATGAGTTTTATTTTTTCTAAATTCCTCTGGTTGGTATAAAATGTCTGTTCACATGAGCCATGTATGCATAGATGTGTTTGTTGTTAGCACCAGGGAGTAAAGGTTTCACATAGAAGAAAGACTGAATAGAGATGCCTTTAGAGTGTTAATTATAGAGTGAGGTTGAGCAGAATGGGATCTGCCATCAACCCCCACCTTCTTCTCTTTGCCTCTCTCCCTTTCCCCTCCATTTCTTCCCTCTTTTTTCCTTCCCTAGCACTTTCCCACCCTTCTCCTACCCCCTCCCATTTTTCTCCAGCACCCTCCAGCCCTTGTGCTATCATGCCCCCTCCCTTTCTCCAGCCCCCTCCCTTGCCTCCTCCTCTGCTGGCCCATGGTTGGAGTGTGGAGGATGCTGCTGGGTGACGTCACTGCGGACCCAGCCTGCCAGCGCAGCCAGCTCGGGAGGAGAAGCAGAGCCAGGAGGACAACCGACACAGGCAGCAGGCAGGCAGGCAGGCAGCAGTCAGACAGGGGCCATGGCAAGCCCGGAGGAGGAGGAGGACAGACGCCCTCTCAGAAGCATCGTGGTCCGTCTGATGCTTGGCATCCTGCCTGATGTGTCCTCCATCCATCCTCAGTCTTCCACGGCTGTATGTGCTGTGCGATCCAGCAAACAGATGTCTCCTGTCTACTCTCCTACAATGGCCAACCCATTCATTGCCACAGGCCAGAGGACTCGTACCACGCAGAAGACACGCGAGGATTATGGCGACCTAGATTCATGCATGGCAGCTCCAGGTGATCTTATAAAGCGTCAGACGGCCACGGCTAAGGGTAGCGCCATTTCTCAACAAACCCCTTGCGACAGGTTACTCTCAGCAAGAGCACCTACCTACCTTTAGGCCTCTCGCACATTCGACACCAATATGTAGACACGGTAGTGCAAATGCAGCCCAAGTCTGCCTAAGCCTGCCTGGGTGAAGCCTTCACCTGCAAGAAGGTTTATATCTCTTAATATTGCTATATATATATATATATATATATATATATATATATATATATATATACCTTTATACTGATCAGTATTTATATACACCTGCCTATATAGTTTTATAATAGATTTTTATTACTGACCACTTATTATAAGTCACAGTGTCCTACCTTAGCGCCCATCCCTGAAACCGCATTTTTCTGCTATCTCTGTAGGGGCCTGTATTCATCTGTCATTATTTGTATCTGCCATTATATTGACCAGTGTTCCCCTACTATAGCCTAGATAGCTTTATATGAATCTCTATTCACCTGTCACATGTTATATCTCTTTTTAATGACCACCATACACGTATCATACATATTATGCACATCTGTATAGGGCTCTGTAGCCACCTGCTACATTTCATATCTCTCTTTGATGACCAGCATTGCCCAACTATAGTGTATATATCTTTATAGGGTTATGTATCTAACTGCTACATTTCATATTTCTCTTTAAATACCAGTATTGCCCAACTATAGTGTATATATCTTTATAGGGGCCTGTGTTCACCTGCTGCATTTCTCATCTCTCTTTAATAACCCGTATTCAACTACAATGGTGTATATATCGTAAAAGGGCCTGCATTCACCTGCTACATTTTATTTACCACCCTAATTATCAGTATTTGTCCACCATAGTGTTATTATATAAGTGGTCTGTATTTATATGGCACCTTTTATATCCCTTTTCACAGACCAGTGTCCACCTACTAAAGGGCCCGTATTCACCTGACAGTTTCCCTTAGTACAGTGTACTTTTCTTTTTATGGGCCTGTATTTACATACCACACTTTATATCCATTTTAATGACCATTATTCACATACCATAGTGTATATATACTTATAGTGGCCTGTATTCACCTGCCACATTTGATATCTGGTTATAATGATCAGTGGTCACCTATCATAGTGTATATCTCATTCATTTTGGCCATATTGTATTTATCTTGATTCAGGTATATTTATTTATAATTATCTGTATTCATCTAACAGTGTATTATCTTTATGGGGACCTGTAATCTGCTTTGTACCCAATGACCAGTGCTCACCTGCTACAGTGTATATATATTTATGGGGCCTGTAATCAGTTACCATATTTTATATTTCAAGATAATGACCAGTATTCCATAAGTTATATGTCATTGTAAGTGCTCGTATTCACCTTCCACTTTGTACCGTACGTTCTTTTATAATAACCAGTATTCACCTACCACAGTGTATATATATCGTTATGGGGGCCTGTATTCAGTTACACCATTGTATATTTCAAGATAATAACCAGTATTCACCTACCATAGTGTATTATCTTTATGGGGGTCTGTATTCGGTTACAATATTGTATATTTCAGGATAATAACCAGTGTTCACCTACCATAGTGTATATACCTATATGGAGGTTTGTATTCAGCTAACATAGTTTATACTTTTAGAACGACCAGTATTCACCTACTGGTCATACCTTTTCACCAGGGTCTGTATATATGTACCCTATTATATATTACGTTATAAGTACCAGCAATACCCCTTCTTAGTGTATATATCCTAATAAGGACCTGTATTAATGCCAGATATTAAGTATCACCGACAGACACTTGAAATAGTGTATATGTCTGCTTAGAGGCATGCATTCAGCTAAACTATTTTAAAACAATTTACGACCAAACGACCAGTGTTGATCTACCATGTTATATTACCCTTTATAATCACCAGTATTCACCTACCACAGTGTATATATCGTTATTGGGCCTGTATTAAGTTACACCATTGTATATTTCAAGATAATAACCAGTATTCACCTACCATAGTGTATTATCTTTATGGGGGTCTGTATTCGGTTACAATATTGTATATTTCAGGATAATAACCAGTGTTCACCTACCATAGTGTATATACCTATATGGAGGTCTGTATTCAACTAACATAGTTTATACTTTTAGAACGACCAGTATTCACCTACTGGTCATACCTTTTCACCAGGGTCTGTATATATGTACCCTATTATATATTACGTTATAAGTACCAGCAATACCCCTTCTTAGTGTATATATCCTAATAAGGACCTGTATTAATGCCAGATATTAAGTATCACCGACAGACACTTGAAATAGTGTATATGTCTGCTTAGAAGCATGCATTCAGCTAAACTATTTTAAAACAATTTACAACGACCAGTGTTGATCTACCATGTTATATTACCCTTTATAATCACCAGTATTCACCTACCACAGTGTACATATATTTCTGGATGACGCCTGTATTCAGATACTATATTGTATATCCCTTTATAGTCACCAGTATTCACCTACCGCAGTGTATATATATTTTATGACCAATTAAAACTGACAATCATGTTTTACTTATTTCTTGGTGCACATGAAATATTTATATTGCATACGGTATAGCCAATCATGACTATTAATATTACCAACAATAGTGTATTTCATTTTTTTTAATTACCTAGAGTAGATTTTAAATGAACCGCTTTGCCACTGAACAATAGTTCATACGCCATAAAATGAATTATATCAATTTGCAATACGTTACATTTATTGGCTTGTAACAGCATATATAATATTAACAGATATTCGCCTGTAATAGTTTATGACTCTGTAGGATAGCCAATATTAACCTGCAGCACTCCTACCTCCAGAGGTAGCCAGCATTATTGGTACATATGTGCATATCTGGCCAATACTGAACAGAATACACCTCTGTTGAATTGTCAGCTTTCAGCTACAGACGATTAATATTTTGTAATAATCATTATTAATCCATAATTGTTTAGATTTGTAATGACCAGCATTTATCTGTGACAGTTTACAATCTTATCTTAAAATGACAATTATTCAGCTACAACAGTTTTTATAATATCCTGTAATAAGTTACATCAGTTTAAATATCTGAAATCACCATCGGTGATTTAATAATTGTCAGTTCTTTCGATTCACCTGCCTTGTGCCTATTTACACCCAATATCCTGTGCTAGTGTTAGGTATATTTCACTGATATTTTTTATATGAAGTTATCTAAGTTCCTAATATCTAAATAGTGTAGTTGCCAAAACCTGAATTAATGTATTTTACACAGCAGATATGTATTGCACTTTCGGCTGGGCTCTTTTAGTTCCCTACTATAATTAAAAATAAACATTATAGGAAATACTCTAGTGTTGAATTTATTCCTGTGATTTTTTAATTAAATAGTTTGAATGTATGAATGCAGTGTGTGTGTGTGTGTGTGTGTGTGTGTGTGTGTGTGTGTGTGTGTGTATATATATATATATATATATATATGATTTTACATCCAATACTTTTTGTAGTCGAGACTACAGTAAGTATCAATTACATGTGGACCAGAGGGCAAAACAAATTAAAAAAGTTTATTACTGGCTAGCTATAATAACTGTACCCAATTAAAGCCTAGTGACGTCACGTTAGTGCAAGAATTCATCCCACGCTAACACTATAGGTGGGCATGGCCAATGAGTATTAACAGTCTAGGTACATTCGGTTGCTATACTCCTGCTGGGAACATAATCCCATAAATAGGTATTTAGAACGGGGTCTATGCTCATTTGAGAACCAATATTAATTCTGTAAATAATGTTATTGTGTTATTTTAAGGAGCTAAGATATATATATCTACCAATTTGGTACTATGGTACAGTAATGGTACAGTAGTATATGGGGGGGGGGGGTGTAGGTATAGGTCTCTATTTCATTTTGTACCCTTTTTTGAATATTGATTTTTGTTGGGTGCATGATTTTCTTCTTGTCTATATTAAACGTTTGTGACGGTGAAAATATTGTTGGTATTCTGAGTAATTGTTAATGGTGTTTTTATATTCTAGTTGCATTCGCTTAGTGGACTAGGGGATTTTATGTATTCGGCGTATTGGGTTAGTGGGCTAGATGAATTGATATACTAGATGGCAGGCTTTCAGCACCATGGTCAGCACCATGCTATACAGAGTGTAGGCCGGGCTTCTCTCGGTTTGAGCATTAATACACTGGCTGTTGCTAGAGAGAATGACTAAAACGCATCTAATTAGCAGTAACTGGATTGGAATAGACACCCTGTGTCACTACAGAGGCAGAAGGAAGGTTGCGTTTGGAGCAGTGTGAGCATCACGTCTATTTGGACTAACAGTGGGCACTGCAATGATAGCATGCTTCAGCCCTCTCCGTCACTCCCAAAAGTAGGGGTGCTACTAATATTTCCAGCCCCCATCTGCCCTAAGAAATGGGGTGTGGGTGGCCAGTATTTATACAGCTCATATAGGACATGTCTACTTCATTTTAGCTTAGATTCGCGAAGTTTATTAATTTCATCATGCATTACATTGTAAATATTTGCTTGTATTTGGAACTAACAATCTATGTTGATTATGTTCAGAATATATATAAATATATATATATATATATATATATATATATATATATATATATATTCTCTCTCTCTATATATATATAAAATGAAACTCCTATGTAGAAAGTCATTATTTCTGTTTTTTCTGGAAGTTAGTACAGCTGTTCCTATATTAGTTTGATAAAAACTAAGCCTTTTATTACACAAATATTGTCTGAATTAGTTTCAGTGTACAAAATTACAATTTCATGTGAGCTAAGATTGATAAAAAATAGAATAATAGAAAGCCAGCATGGAGGCTACACGTGTGTGCCTGCATTGGATATGGCATCCTTCTATGATACATCGTATGCTCGTTGGGTCATTACTGAGGGGCTCATTCTTGTTAGTGGACCTATTGAAAAGATTTT
The DNA here is from genome assembly GCA_027917425.1 of Gastrophryne carolinensis. Lineage (NCBI taxonomy): Eukaryota > Metazoa > Chordata > Amphibia > Anura > Microhylidae > Gastrophryne > Gastrophryne carolinensis. Next base: position 323,526,897 of record CM051238.1, read on the forward strand.
GGAGATGATGAAAAATCGATCATCACTAATGGGGGTGTGGGGTGTGTAGAACTGGTCGAACATTTGACTTATGTTCATCACTGTTACTAAAACTGGCTGTAAAAGCAACTGCCTTTACATGGCATGGAAAAGGAGCGTAATTAGCCCTCATACAATAAAAGGTAGCCCCCTCCTCTCTTTTGCTGGATAACGGATGCCAGACAAAGAGCTGGGGGTCGGGCCTCGTCTATTTGCACTAGTTACATATCATCACCGCATTGTGAAGCTATGAATGGGATTGGGGGGGTCACAACATTAATCAGGCCGGTGGGCTCAGTTCACTTGCACTTTATTTTTAGCCATTTTTGAGATATAGACCTTCTTGTATCCTATCTAAAAAAAAATAATTTAAGTGTTATAATAATTTCTTATAGGAGAACAGACTTAAAATATTTTCATTGCTAATATATATATAGTCTTACAGTTGTGTGATGGATCTTTGGATAAAAAGCGGGCAGATGGAGTGATTTAAATCTTTGAGCTCCCATTGGTTGGCTACAATGATGTCCCACCTCCGTCCATCTCATTTAATTGAAATAGATGAGTGCAAGAGCAGTGATTGGCTCTCAGCAGCAGTGAGCATCAGCCTATGAGCAGCTTATTCTAGCAGTGAAGAGCATCCTAGGAACATCCACCTGACCATCACCCCCACACCATCATCCATGTTACCCCAGGTTCAAGGCCTTATAATTTCTAATAGGTCTTCTTCTTCTTCCTCTGCCAGGTGCTGGGCTTTGGCAGGCTGGTGCCATTCAAGGTGAAGGCAGGGAGTTTGTTTCTATCTTTGGTTATCTAGCTGTATGAGTGTAAATCAGCCGTCATAAAGCTAGATAACCGAAAGTAGGAATAACTTCCGTGACGTCATAGACGAAGGTGGAAGATTATAAGGCTTAGGAGGATGTTTTACAGGTAAGCCTTCCATTCTTTACTGGACTCCATAACCCTTGCTGTGTTGTAACCTTGTTTCTAGTGCTAAAAGATCCTGCTCATCCTGTTACATAGCTTTAATGATGCAATGTGAAAAATGAAAAGGAAAGAGGGAAATATATATATATATATATATATATATATATAAAAAATGAAAAGGACAGAGGTAAATATATATATATATATATATATATATATATATTTATATATTTATGTCATATTTCCGCCTTCTTTTCTATCAGGTTTTACTCCAGTCCCCCAGCAGAGCCCCCCATCTGGGGAGGTCAAGTTTCTTGATAATTTGATCATTTCCATGGGCCATGGCAGCTTTCTTTGTTGCCTGCTTGGAGGGGTGGGGGTCTCTTTGAAGAGTGAAGTGAAGCAGAAATAAAAGAAAGATTGAAGGGGGTGGGAGGGGGGTTAAACTGAGATAACTGGGGGCAGCTAAGGCTTTGCTGGCATTTTTTCTGCTACCAAGTTGCCTTATCACACACCCATCTGATCATCAGAGAGAAACACTAGAGGATTGTGAGGAGGGGGAGGTGGGGTGGCCATCAGCAGATCTTGCAAATAAATCTAAAAAAACTATTTGCCAAATCTGCATGCAGTTTCCATGGCAACGAGAACACAGCATCGCCCAGAGTCCCTGTGCCACGCTGCCATCACACAGCAACGCTTTGTCTGATGCAGAAGCGACTCCCAACCCTGCACACTCATTATGACATCATCACTCTCTTATTAATTCATATTAATTCACTCTCCTCTTTCCTGTGATCTCACATGCAGTGAGGGGAATCCGGCACCTAAAACTTGATGCTGACTACCACCGATCTGCAGTCTTGTGCTTTATTTTACGTACCTACAATGGAATGCACCTATCGGTCCTCAAATGAACGTTCCAGGCAAAATTGTTTATTCAGCCTGCTTTCTGCTGGCAGTGAGAAGTTGCTTTCATCCACATTTAATTCAGCCTGCTTAATATTTTATATTTTATTACTAGCCCAATTGAACTCTCTACATTGTGCTGGACCTCTCATGCTAGCTAGAGTCATCAGCTCTGCAGTATCATGATGGGGGGCTATGGGACCCTGAAAATTGAGTCAGCAGAAAGGCTCAAGTTCATAGGGAACGCAAAGTGTCGGTGAATAAAAAGAAGCAGCATGGATAACCAACATGGGGCAAGCTGTAAAGCATTTAACCGTTTCCTGGAATGTAAGAATAACAAAATTTTTTCCTTATAGCACCACCTGATTAATCAAAAAAGGGGGGGGGGGAAATAGGCAGTGTGCCAAATAAGCAACCCAAAGCTGCTACCACAACATACATAAACAATTTCTATAGTTCCAGCCTACTATAGACCCAGTCGCTTACAGGCACCACTCCAACCCTACAGCAAATTAATCAATGATACCAACTGATCCAAATAAACATATTTAATCAATCAATTTCATCTACAAAAGATAAAAAAACATATAACAAATACATACAACATCATGACATACATTTAAAAATACATATGTATACACAGCATATCTACACCATAGTACCAGCAGGAGTAAGCCCCATATTATCCCAACTACCCCAAAGAGATCCCTATGTTAAGTCAAAACCCCGTTGCCTAATATAAAGTGCCAATACCTAAAGTGACCAGTGCAAAATATAATCAATTATACAAATTATTATTCATTCACCTCTGTATGTGCAGCCAAGGACCTCCTGCTGGACCGATTAGTTCACCCACGCGTTCCGTAGCGTTGTGCTACTTTCTCAAGGTGCTATAAGGTACTGTGTCCTGTGCCCCAGTTATAAAGAGAGGAAAACGGAAGCGCACACCAAGGCCCCCGCCCTCCCGCACACGCGGCGGCCCCGGCCGGCAGCCGCCATCGCGCCGGAAGTGCAACAGCCCCCGTGCGCGCTCTCATCCCCCCCACCAAACAAAGGAACGTGATCCCCCTGACTCGCCGCGCCCCCCAAACCACGCCCCCAGCACGCCCCAACCAGCGTCATCACATAGCAATGCGCGGTCATGGCAACGTCCAGGCGCGTAGAGGGAGCGAGGCGGGACAGAGACACGCTCATGATACATGCAGCAGGTGAAATCACCTGCTGCAGAGCTCAGAGCACAGAACCAAAGAGTGTTAACTAATTACTCCCTGTTACAAATCACATGTAAAACATCTACACGAATACAAATACACCACATATAAAAAATACAATAGATACAAATATCACTACTCAATATTAAACAATGTATACAATTGGATCAGTGAAGATTCAAAATATTTACATTCAAAATATTTACAAAGTAATAAGCATGGCTCAAATAACAAAATCTCTCTGTGTTTATTTATTACATATATCTGATTACATCCTTTGATTTATTTATATATTTACTTTTTACTATCACCTAAATCAATGATTATTAAAGGATGAACAGAAATTTTATGCAGCCCCAAAATAAATATTCCTTAATCTCTTAAACAGGACAGACCTGTTTTGTATAGACTCAATGATAATAAAAGGGAAAGGAATAGATATTTTAAAAGGAAGCAAAGACAAATCTGTCTATACCATAGGAGTTTGCATAGCTCAATATACTACACCAACGCGTGACTCCACACCCACCAAAATCAACAGGTGGGTAGCAAAGTGCACTCAATAAACAAACAAAAATAATAAAAAATGAATAATGAATGAAATAGAACAAAATAAAATATAAATAAACAATGTTCCAAAAAACCATGTGTAAAATTGTGTTGAAAACCCCCCATCATGTGAATAACACATATAAACCATATACGCCATAAACCTTCTATGTGAATTAATGTGTAAAACATCATAAAATAAAATAAAATGAATAATATAAGTACTCCTGCCCAAAGATGAACATAAACCCATTATGTGAATAATACTGATTGTTCCCTCATGCACATATTATGAATCATATAATACAATATAATATAAGTGTGTGCGCTCGTCCAAGAGCAACCGCACCCCCGCTGCGCACACAACCAGTGTGTGCCCACGGTCGCCATACATATGGGCGAGCGCCCACACTCACAATAATGTGCAATTGACCAACCAATATCGTGAGATAATACACTATATGCCAACCCATAGTATTATGCTAAACTAAAAATGATTGAAAATTTATTCTAAAAAACACGTCATATGTTTTCTAGAGCAAACATCCCTTTTCCTGGAATGTCCTGTTAAAGGAAGATCTGAGTTGGACTTGTTTTCTGTAAACTTTTTCAGCTATTGCATTGTAGCACGCATGTACAACAATCCTGCTTGTGTGATAGCAGCAGATGTGTGTTTGGTGCAAATGTGCATAACAGAGGGGGGCAGGCCACTTAGGGACTCATGTAAGGCTTACCATAAAGGGCTAAAAGATACAAAAATCCCCCCATTCAAAGTTAAAAGGGAAAAAAGGCATAAAACATAAAAAGAAAGTATGTATACACATACCGATAAATAAAACAAGATTACCCATGATTCTTAGCAAGTAAGTGGAGCTATGCAAATAACTTCGTTATCCCTATTTGGAATCCTATGTGCTTAAATTGTATAGTGGGAATAGCTTGGATATAGCTTTTAATATTTACACAGTCATCAACTCACATAGACACATTTCATGCTTTTGGTCTTCATCAGCACAATGCAACATACAGCCAAGTAATGGCTGTATGAGGACTTGGGAAGCCCCCAAATTGATATGTAAAAGGTAAAGAACACTTTCTGAATACAGACAGTATTTACATGGCACATACAGACCAAAAAGACTAAGGTCTGCTCCAACCCTACATTCGGGGGATCCTGATTTAGGATTCTGCTTCAGTTAAAGCAGAACAAAACCCATTGCGGCTGGTCCGGGAATAGAAAAGATTCCAGGGTCGGCCATGGCCTTTCCCCAGGGCTTCCTGAATTGGGATGCCTTGCAGTGTGAAACCCCCTGGGGCGCTGGAAACCACTCACCTTTCACGGGTCCAATCTGCATCTTCAGGCCCCAGCCATTCAGCAGGGTTGAATGCAAGCCATTTGCTGAAGGAAACACTGCAAAGGGCTCTAACTGAATGAGAGCCCATGCTCTTTTTCGGCATTTGGGATGCCCCGGGGGCACAGAACTAAACCTGTGATAGTCAAAATCCTGGGTTTCGTTCCATTTTATATATAACAAGAACTCAAAAATAACCAAAACTCTCAGCTCCAGGGTCCATTGTTGGTGAACACTGTTGGATGGCATGTTCGCCACTCCGCTGGTGACCAGGAAGATTTGCAGGATGGGCATGTATGCAATATGCACACTTCCGCCTGGCAAACTCTATTAGCTGCCAGTGGTCATATGGGATGATTTTACCCAATGAGGGATCTTGCCCAACTGGCGCAAGCAGGGGTGTAACTACGATGGGGAGGTGCAGTTTAAACTTACCATGTGTATACATATACATGTGTATACATTTTACAATGGTATGAAACCATGTGAACAAACCATATGCAGTGAGCATTGGATTAACATTTTATGATTTCATATGTAAATACATATTTTAGAATATTAGGAGGTCACCCATAGTACAGTGATATTTTACCACCAAGTTCAAGATAAGAGAGCATTATGGTATCACCTAATATAGGACCTTGTTTAGTTTTTAAACAACAGTTCATGAAATATTTCCCTCCTTAATATCCTACGATCAACTATAAGTGGTATTATTATAAGTGGTATTAAGTGGTATTATTAAAAAGGGGAAGTGTCTAAGAATCACAACAACTCAGCCACAAAGTGGCAGACCACATATAGTTACAGACCGGGGGGGGGGGGGGGAGGTACATGGTGATGAAAAATGTTCCAGTTCTCTACATAGTTAATAGCATTCCAGACCTTCTCTGATACTACAGGGACTGTACAGACAACCAAGAAATAACTGCAGGATACCCACTTTAGGCCTCGGCACACCCCCTTCATTTCAGTGAATAGAGTGGGCATGCTAGCTTCACTGTGACTGACGGCAGGGGGCCCACTTGGTGCGGAGGCCACCAGATGACTGAAGATCTGGTATGGACAGCATGGGAGTCGCGTAGCAAGTCGCAATAGCAAGCTATTGGATGGAGTCATGTAAAGCTCACTGTCAATGGACTCACTGCAGTGGAAACGTGTTCTGTAGTGTGTGAACATGCTTTTCTGTATGTTGGTCTGATGCATGCTTTTGGGTTTGCTGAAGGAGGGATAATGCTATTGTTTTAGGGGTTGCCCTGGGCCCTTTATTCAGTGGAGGTAAAGCTTCATGCTACAATATTATGTGACATTTTGGACACTCGGATGCTCCCAACTTCATAGGAAAAGTTTTGGAGAGGTGGATTTTCTAGTAGCTTTTTAGCTGTGATGTGGGCAGACAAATCCTTGTTATATGCATATTGCATATGGATTTAGAATAGCGTTACAGAATACTCCAGAATGTGTAGGTGTCCAAATACTGTTGTCCTTATAGTGTATTTAGGTAGGAAGTAGGCATCAACAGGTACCCACAGTGATACCCCCACCTCCTTTCCTTCCTTCCTGACAATACCCAGTGGCAGACCAATACATTATATGGTCCTATAGGCAATTCTTGTAAAGGGCTTCTGTAGGCATTTCAAATAAAATTCGCTCTAGTAATGCTGCTTTAAAACTTATACATGTGGTAGATTCAGCCATTCTTCAACCATGCCCCTGCTGCCACAGTAGACTGTGACTACAGCATTGGCAGAGGAATGATGGTAGTTATTTCTGGCCACAGCATTCCTCTTAGAAGACTGTGGCCTGACATTCTGAGCCTTCAGGGGCATTGCTAATGATTGGAGCCAGGAATTACTGAATAGGTAACTCTGGGGCGCCACACTTGAACACATAAGCTAAGGGAAAGGTAAGAGATCCTGTGTAATTTACCTTAAATGCCTACATGAGTCCTGAGAGAAGCAGTGTTGGTGCAAAAGAATAGAACACCATTAAAGACCTTAAAATTTGTTTTAGTTATTGACATCTGAACAACCCAGGAACCAAAACCGTATTCGCAACCTGACTTTGTACCCCATCCACATCCAGACAATCTAAAAATGTTGTATCAGTAACCTGACCCGAAACCAGCAGGCTGTTGTTGTTGCTTTATTGTCATATCTTTATATATGCAATATGTAGTAATAAGCAGAATGAAAATTGCTGAATATAAACCAGGTGGTTTTTATTTAGGGTAAGGGAGTGTAAAATTCTGTATGTTTGCATTTTTTAACATATCGTTATTATTTTACTTGAAGTATGCTTTGGTTTAAAATTGATGTCGAACATAATAAAGCAAGATAGTATGCAGCGTGAAAAAGCATATAGTTTCCGTGTCCTGTTGGACAAGGGAGTCCTGTTTCTTGATTGCATGATTGTGGGGCTTTTGTTTCCTAGATTTGTTTTGGCTTCAGTAGATACATGAAGCTGACATCTTGGGTCAGCGGGCCACATCATTCAGGGCATGTGGAGCTCTATAGATATCTCCCATGTTCTATAACCTTAGTTGTTACAAAGGGGTGCTTGAAGAGGGATAAACTCATTCACTTCCAAGCTGCTCTCAGCACTGGAAACTGTGGACTTGAAAAGAGGGCAATTTCTTAAATGCCAGGGCTTTGGCCTAGGCTAATTGGTTTTGGTTCAAGGAGAAAGTTGATTAGTGAAAATCCCAAACAGGGTTTTCCCACAACATAATGCCACTTCAGGCATAATTAGTTCAAATGAAATTGCATTCGAGGGGGGCTTAGTGTATCTGAATTAGTTATATACAAATCACATATAGAAGTATTATATATATATATTTGTATTTGCATTTACTCACACGAGTACAGATGCTTTTAATTTTTGTTTCTAAGACACTGCCTGCTGGTGTTTCTATCTATAAAAAGGACAGTTTTACTGACATTTCAGAGCGCATAGGAAGTCTGTGTTCCTGATAGATTTCCTTTAAGATGTGTTAAGACACTTCAGTTTAACAGATTGTCTAAAACTGTTAGAGGTCTCCAAATTTAGCTGTCCTGCTTAGCAGCCTGCATTTAAATATTACACCCACACCTGCATGATGGAAGTATATGCTCTGCCAGAGCTGCAGATGACAAATGTGAAGGCAAGTATTTAAGATCTCTTCTCACCTTTCATTCTGTTAACAGAGTGGAAGAAATGTGAGCTGACACTTTCTTTTCCTGATTTTGACAAAGCCACTAAGCCTATGACAGCCCAATAATGAGTAGCAAAGCCAAGACTGATCATTAGTTAATGAATAAAAGTGGGCCTATTTTTGCTCAAGGGTGGACAGTTTTGAAGACTCCACTGGACTTCTGAATTTTAAAACAAAACGTAGCAGTTTGACAACTGCCTCTCAGAATTGTGTGTTCAGACTGATTGATGACTGAAAGAATTGTCATAAATCATAATTAATGCAGAAGTACATAAATGTGGTCAGTTAAAGTTACTCTAACGTTTTTGGATCACTTAGTTCTTTGCAAGATCACAGATTAGGATGGCCTGCAGTTTGTAATGCTACCTGAGGCCCAAGATCAGGCTAAATTCTTCTTTTTCAGGGTTCCCACAGGAGCTGTAGCAAGGCTTTTTCTTTAAAGCAGAACAAAACTCAGGATTTTGACTATCCTGGGTTTTTTTCTGTGCCCCAGGGACATCTTGATTTGCGGCTGCAACCCCAGCACCACGCATGGACCATGGACATTGGACCGCGGAAAGGTAAGTTGTTACTACCAGTCTGAGGGGTTTTATACAGCATGCCCCAGGGGAATTCTAGTGGCCACCCCTGGAATGTTTTAGATTCTTTGAACGGCTGCTCAGGGCTTTGTTCCGCTTTAAATGGACTGGCAGCGTTTGGTCGTGGCGGGGGAAGGGAGTACCACCTGTTTAGCTGCACCAGATTTCTTTTGGGGGGGGGGGTGAGTTTATTGTGGGGCAAACAATGGGTTGCTACCTGATAACTTCTAATAGATTTTTTAGGTTTAAGGGGTCATTGCACTCTGTTTTTTTCGTGGAGGGGATCATCCTGAATTCTTGCACAGAGTCTAGGTGCCAGGGCCAAATCAGGATGCCCCCTAGGGACTATAATGGGGAATCGTAAAGTCTTTGGTAGCATCACAAAACGTCTAATTTATGTTGGCTTTCCTCAGTTTTACAGCTAATCATGTAGGGTCATGAGCTGCAGGTCTTCCATATTCTTTCATTGCAGGAGCACGGCAGTATCGTCTTTTCAATGTGCTGGACACTGCTTTGCACTACAACCATTTGCAGGGCCAGCATGATAAAGACAAGTACAATTAAAATCAAGGAAAATTAGAGCAGCTGCAAAGAGTAACTACTCTGATTCCTGGTGTAATTTAAACAATGGACCGTGATTGGTTATTCAAGGCAGTTGCATCAATTTTGTTCAAGTTTTCATTATTTTGATCTTGATAAATCTGCCATAGGATGCATTTGGGGCTACTCAGATAATCGCTCATTGCATGTACAGTAAATACTATGCAAATGCTAATTTCAAATCTTCTAGTGTTATGCTTAGGGTAGGGTATGTGACAGGCAAGCAAAGTTAAAACTGACAATTGCTGCATAGGCAGATGGTCAATGTTTTGCCAGATGTTTGGGTTTTGCTTCCCTATGCATCTTTCAGGATTTTAATGTTATTAATATATCAATTTTATAACATTTTAATAAACATTCTTATTGCATAGTTGAATGCATTTCATTAAGTTACAACCACCTTGCTGTCAATTGTATACATTTTGGTAGATCAAGGCTTTCAAACATGCCTGTCAATGTGGCTGCTGTCCAGCATGGAACCAGTTGGATTCATGCCTCCATTAAATTCTGGGACATGTGCATTGACTGGCATAGATAAAAAACATGGTTGAACTGGCATGTTTATGTGTAAACCTGGTCATGTATGACCATCTGCCAGTTATATCGTGACCATTAATGGTGGGAAATGAATTGATATGTTAAAGCTGTAAGATTGAAGGAATAAGATTACTTCTGACTGTGGGGCAGGAAATCATAGTAATTTGTTGGAGGATACGGCATAAACCATTTTAGGGTGATAAGGATTGGAGGGCAGTGGAGTCAAAGAAGAGACATTACCAAATACACCCAAAGTAATCTGATTAGGAAAGCACACCATGAGGTGATTACAGATTGGCAATGTGAAAGAAAAGAAGTGGGTGCTGGCACCTATAATGATACCACCATTCAGGGATCCAGCAAATAACAGTTATCTAAGATGCGCACACCACACAGGATCAGTATTGCTTAAATCAAATGTATTGTACAAAAAAGTTAAATATCCTCATACAAAATGTTTGCTGCATGTATTTTTGATTTTATGGGGACTATGCTGTTCCTCATTGAGTATGCTTTAAGATTGATTTTATATACATTTTTACTGTGGTTTTCTGGTGTATTGCCCCACCTAGAGGTTTTTTTTTAATCTTGTATAACAGTCTTGCCCATTGTAACAGACCACTGGGCAAAATACAGCCCCATCTGATCCTACAGTAACCTTTTTACTTATTTACTTTACTAGTAATATATACTTACAAGTACGTACATAATAGATATACTGTATGCAGTGCAGTGTTGGGGCTCTGCAGGACAGAACTAAAATGCCAGTGCATTGTTACATTGTTGCATTGTTACCCCATGGCACTCTTTGCATAAGGCACACAGGTAAATAACACTACCTAGAACTCTAATCAGACCGCAGTCTCTTTGATTTATCAGTCTGCCCACAAAGCAAGGCAGCAGGCCCTGTGCTTCATGGCAGGTAATTTACTGCGGAGGGGTTAGGCCTTTTTTTTGGTGGGGAGGGGGACTATGGGGCCCTGTGAAACTATGTAAACCCCTGGACCTATATACTCAGAGAGGTAAGGAAATCAGCATGTGTATTACTAGCATGTGGGGATAGTTGGATATTAATTTGGTAATGGGTGTGGTGAAAGGACATAAACATGTAAAAACATGATGGAGTTTGTGGAAATAGTGGGTATCCATTAATGCCTAATCTTCATTATGCTATTCAAAATAAAAAAATCTGAGCCTATTAATTGTTACCTGCGACCAGTTTCCAAACCACCTATGTGGCCTGCTCTTGTAAAAAGGTTGAGCAGTAGGGTATCCTTTTCTTTTGTGGTACATTCATTTTGTATATACTGTGATGATGATGTTATGGTTTTCACATTTTGTGTGAAGTTATTTACCTTTTGTGTAGAGTACACTTGATTTAAGCAATACAGATACATTGTGGTGTGCCATTCTTAGATAATTAATAATTGCCAAATACATCCAAATTTTCAAAAGATAGGGTTATTTTTGACCCCAACTTCTCACCTGCTGTAAAATGCCTCAATTTTTATGGGCAAATAATATTTTTTTTAGATTTTATAGATAGAATATTTTTTTATTGTAATAAAGACAGATCGTACATGCATGCCACAATGTACCTATGTTTACAACCGCAGAGATGTGTGCTACATGTGATCAGCCTCACCCACACCAATTTCACCAAACAACAAATTTAAAATAATCGCGCTTCTCTATCCCAACTGCAAACACCAACCACTCAGGTATACTATTTTTGTGACATCTAAATGCATACCAAGCTTAAAGGAATGGACACTGTAATGTCAAATACATTACCAAATAATCCATCTGCCAGTTACCAGATTCAGTATTTTGGAAATATATGTAGTAGACAAAGTAGTTACTATGTCAAAGCTGGCCTTAATTATTGCCTATTATGTTGAGGACATGGATTGCTACATGGGATCCGTATTTGGTGCCTACAATGTGATGAGCAATAAAGAGCGCACCACAGATAAGTTTGCCACAACTAATTTGGCTGAGCTTTGAGTTATCTATCGTCCTAATCTCCATGTATCATCCCAATGCAAAATTGTTGCACGTGATGTTTTAAGTTGTTAATTGTCAAATACTGCCATGAAGCAATGGATCTGATAAGCCTGGGGGGCGGAGGACACACAGTTGTCAAATGAAAATTGCATCTCCCAATGTTGTATAATTAAGGATTATTGCATGCAGGTTTTTTTTGCTGCACTACATTTGGAAAATCTAACTCATGTTCCAGGGCTACTATTAGTCCAAACTTAATTCAGCAGTCCATACACCTCATCTCAGTTTGCATTCTTCCTTGTATTTTCATATAGACTCTTAGAAAGCTTCACCTCCCCATTTTTTACAAACAGCAGAACTTAGGACACCAATTTTATGTCCAGTTTTATCAATAAATGAATGAATTTATCAATCAATCAGGTTTATTGGTCATATATGTCACCATCCAAGGCAATAAAAAGCTCTTACAGTGTTAATTAATATAATCTTCTCTCCAGTATTTTAGTTTGTTTTTGTTTAAGTTTAAATAAAAAAAATATTTTTGATACATTTGACAACTGCTCTATAGAGTTATCCTTGATTTGAAGCCCTGGTTACATTAGACACAATAAGCATGTTAGATAGTAAGGAGGGGAGGTGTAAAAATCCACTTCTTTCACTGAAAGAAATAATAAAAGTAATTAAAAAGTGTTACAGGTTTTTTAATGTACTTCTACAGAAGTCATTTCAACAACAGCATTGACCACTCCAAAGTCTACCCCAAGCAGTGCAGGGTTAGTAAAAGTATCAGAAGAATGGCAATAGCAATAAGTAAAGGCTCTAGCACAGGTTAGGGTAGGAGTTGTTAGAGCTCAGCAGTTCCCCCATGTAAAAGTAAAATGCTACTTGCAAAGACCTGTCAGCCCTGTTTTTTCTTCTTTCAAGTAAAAGAAAGGAACAATCTTGGTGGGATCCAATTTGCTTGCCATCTAGCATGCTTATGCAGGTTTATTTTATTTTTTTCACGATAGGTCTTTCTTGTAAACACATGAGCTAAACTGGTAAAAAGAATGTATGTAATTTAATGTTTGGTATGCCCCTTTTTTATTTTGAGGTCTAGGCATCATCAACTTGAATAAAGATACCTAGGAAAAATCTAATGGGACCGCATTATGCACGCTTAGGGACCAACAGCAAAATCCACCTCTTTGTATATATGTTGGTGGTCTTCCTCTGTGGCCTTTTAAGGCCACAACATTGTTAGCATACCTTTATCTACCTGAATATAGAGTTTTTTTTTATATAATATGGCCTCAAAGAGGCCTACATGATACCGATGGAATTTATTTGCGTATCTTGCTTGAGTTGTCATCCATCTGGCTTTAAACTGTGGTCTGTATTTCCTACAATAAAACTGAATTGGGAATACATCTTTAGTACATTTATAAAGTTATTGTGTTTAAAAGATTCTACAACACTGAGACATGTTGTGTTTGACCTTGCTTATAGATATAAATGTATTCTATGTCTGTTTTTCTTGTCTTCTTAGAGTATCCACAATTGGACTTTCCCCAACAAATGTTCATTCAGCCAGTAATTTATGGAGCAGAGAACACAATACATACAGGTATGTGCCACAATAGACATTATTGTGAATGATACTGCAAAAAAAATCTTCCAGTTAAGAAAATATCAGGATACTTGATATTCCAATTCCACTTTGTACATCATCATATTTTCATATCGGTTAATTGAAAGTCAAAAGGAATCACACAACCATGAGAATTATTCAGCATTCAAGCATCACCTTTGGTTTTTGCTATAATTCTTTCTAATATGGTGTTATAAAAAATTCTCTGCTTCTCAAGTCATTTACACAGGTGTGTAGGATAATTAGAGCACTATTCTTCTTGCTTTTTGTGAAGGTTTTCATTTATTTAGGGCTTGTTATACAGGGCAGTTTTAGGTAAAATTAGTGCCCAGTGCGGGAAGGAAAAAATCGACCCCCTCCTCATCCGTACTGTTGCCCATACAGGTAATTGCTGTGCCTGTAATTTAACAGTAGGCAGTACTGCTTCCACATTTCTGCCCCCAATATAGGGGTATAAGCCTGGACCACTAACAGTGGAGTTAAACTATCAGCAGAAAACTGGATGGCTGGGCCAAAGGTGCCCCCAATGGCCTTGGCACCAAGCAAGATCACTCTGCTCAATCGCCCCTAGAAACCCTGTTGGTATATCTGTATACAGTGGCAGACTGGGGCCAAAAATCAGCCCTGGATTTTCCCAGGCCCTGGCCATCCCGAGACATCCTTGCTGAAGCCCCCCAACCATGATGCCAGGGCTATAGCATTGGTGGCTGGGGTCCCTTGGCTTGTGGTTACAATGGGGAATGGGTAAAGGTGGCAGAGATTGAATGTTGGTGCTGAAAGTAGCAGCCCAACTGGCCCCAAAGCAGTGCTGCCCACTGAGCATGGTCCCGGGCCTCCCTATGGCCAGTCTGCCCCTGTCTGTATAGTATTAGTAACAGTAAGTCAAAACAACTAGACTTGCTGTATTTTTCTTGTCATACTGAATTCCATGGACAAACTTAAAAATAATAACAAATCTTAAATAAAAAAAAACAAGTCAAGTTGCCTATTCTTAAAGCGGACCATAAAACCCATCACTAGGCATACAAAAAATGCTATAGTCAGCTTGCAGCAGAACATCTGTCTCACTTACACTTACCCATCCTGAAGATTTTAGGCTCCTGCAATCTCGGTTGTGCTGCCTTCAGGGCTGACCTTTGGGATGTGCAACTCATGGGGAGTGTCATCCAAATTTCTCTGCACAGGTACACTAGGAAAAAGCCATCCAGGTGCCACTGAAGGAACCATCTTTTTCCTTCTTTATCTCTTTCGCTATCTATCATACATTCCCTCCATCTTGCTCTCATTACCATAGTCAATCCTTCTTCTCTTTTCCACAATGGCTGCTTCTCATTAATTCCCTTCTTCTCTATAATTTGTACATTTCCTTCCATCTCTCTTATGCAAATTCCCTCCTTCCTAGTCACTCTCATCACCTTCCCCCCCATCTCCCTCTCTTTTCACTTTCTCTACCATATAACCCCATACAACATCCTTCTGTCATGATCTTTTTTTCCACATTTCATCCTTTCCGTTCTCTTTTTTCTATTTCTTCCTGTGACCTGTGATCCTTCTTCCTAACGGCAATAATAAGGCAACACACAGCTCATCTGATGCCTGTTCCATGTGCCTCTCCTCCATTTTCTGCAGTGCAGAGTAACAGAGCTACAATCATCCTTTTAATAAGACTCCTACAGGACCACACAAAAATGTGGTCTAACAGCCCCTCTGTTCCTTGGTACTCTTAGTATAAGCGAGCCTGGCAAGCCACAGTGGTCATGCAGCTGACTGACCACAGCAGAGCATGCTCATGAGTCATAAAGCAGCGCCATGACATGCCCTTCCCAGCTCAGCCACAACCAAGAAATGTAAAGAGTAACATCGGAGGCCGTGGAGTCTAAAAGACTTCAGGGCCATCCAAGTTCCATTCCTTGGGACATCCCAAACTGAGGTGCCCTGCTGTTTGAGCCCCCTTGGACGCCAGTTTCACTGACCTTCATCTGGAGCCCTTGCTGCGCCTGTGTGCTCCGGGCGCTTCCCTGATCACTTCTAGCCCTGTGCACGCCCCGCCTTTCTGAATGGCTGGTGCGGGCACACCATAGCTGCAAGGTGTGCGGGGGATGCAGCTGGTGGCGTCGCAAGCAGCTCAGTGACAGCGAGCGCACTGATTGGCTCTCGCCCAAGTATGTCCCGTGAGAGTGAAAGGAAGGTAAGTGAAATGGGGTGACCTGGGAGGGTACACACAGCGTGGCATCCTAATTCAGGATGCCACCGCACAGAGGGAAAGTGAAATTCCTGTGTATTGTTCCTCTTTAAGTGAAGAAAGCGGCTTCACATAGAATACATAAGGTATTTACATATAACCTGGGATTTGAAGAAGCTTTGAAATGGCTCATTTTACACTGTTCCCAAATGGGATAAGGGAGGAGAAAGTAAGTTTGTGCCTGGACAGGGACTTTAACATAAGGCTGGCTGCTATCACTTTGTTCAGTGGGAGCCTGTGAATGGAGATTTTTGCCCCATTCACTGTGATAGAGTAAAGAAGATCAAGACGTCCAGAATGCTGCTATTGGCGGTCAGAATTCAGTAAAGCTTTTTTTCTGTCACATACAAACTCCCCCCTTATCACTCTTGGGAACAGTGTCAGACGAGTCATTTCAAAGCATCTCAACATTTCTGATTATATGTTAATACTTCATGTATTCTAAGCGATGCCATCAGATTATGGCACAGCTTTATGGACCTTGAGCATGCTCTGCTGTTTGTCAGATACAGCTGTGGGACCACTGTGACTTGCCATGCTTGAATTGTGGGACAGCTTGAATTTTAAACCACTCTTTTGCTTGGTCCTGGATAAATAAAATTGAAAGGAGGGCAAACTTTGGAGGAAATGGAGGAACCTTTGGAGGAAAAGGAATTGGAGGAGAGGCATGTGGGGCAGACATCAGGTGAGCTGCTTGCTGCCTTGTTGTGTACAGTCCATTTAAGATTGCCAAGATTGGCCTATTAAGAAGGAATCATTTACATTACTATTTCAAGGCACGTATATGGTTGGGGTGAAATACACCTTTAGATTATGAGCTGCTATTATGCATACCCGAAGCATTGTGTTTTGCTAATTTGATTATCCTGTGTATTTACATTGTTCTACACTTGCCTATGTTTATTACTATGTTGAGTTCAATGGGAGATGATAGTGAATAGTGAAAATAATAAAAATCCCAAAATTATATCACAAATAAAACCCCATATTTCCATTTTTACTCCAAATGACATATTCTACAACAAAGCAAAAGCAATATGTGACTGTTTAAAAATCCCATTAGCAATACATGGTGATGATTTATATACCATCACATAAGCTGCTATATATTGCAATCACACAGACTAACTGAATTTGCAGCCTAATATGTACTTATGTGTCGTACATATGCTAGAAGAGAAATGAATCTATACCAAGAGCAATATATATAAATAGGAGAGTGCATATGACTACTTCTGTAAAGATTTAGGCAGCCTACTTAACAGTAGCTATGTGATTAACCTGAAATAAGCACTTTTATCAACCAGATGAGGTCACCATCTAGGCCGCATCATTTGGAATGAAAAGAAATTCTAATTCCCTGATGTTTTTTTCCTGCTACACATAGATTTAAGATCTCAAAATATCCATTGGGAGTATCTCTTTCAAGTCATTTTCTTTAAATAATTTCTACAATTTGCATCTCCGGGATCTTTTCACCACATTATCCCTTTGTAATTTCTTAAGTTCTGAAATTGTTTGCATTCATGTTAAATATGTTTATTTTATAGTCTACCACAATGAAAGAACAAGATGCGTCAGTTACGCTGTTAATCCCCAGACACATATACTGTCCCTTCTCTGTAATAATTTATGTTACAATGAAATGGAAGTTGAATGTCTCTTCTCTTCTTCTCTTTAACCTTTGCAGCTCCACAAGGGTACAGTGAAAATGAGTACAAAATATATTACAAAATGGCCATGTAGGTAAGGCTCATGTATTTGTATTTCAAGCTTGATAAAGCTTTATACATTTTTTTGTAATATATATATATATATATATATATATATATATATATACACACTGATATTTTTAAATATACTGCACATCTCTCTCTCTCTCTCTCTCTCTCTCTCTCTCTCTCTCTCTCTCTCTATATATATATATATATGTGCAAATGTATATTTATTATATATCATTTTATTTATAATAATAAGCTGACTATTTTTTCAGAGGGACAAATATGGAACACTTAAATCATGACAGCTTAACTAATTGCTAGTTTAATTTTCAATATTGACAACATTTTATGATGTGTGGCTAACGTGGTCGCTATCGAAAATGAATCTAGTGATTTGTTAAGCTGTCACAATTTCAAAGTTTATACCCTATCCCTGCTTTTATACTTATACTATATGTCTATAGTCAAAGTAAATTCCTTGTATGTATGTAAGTATATTAATATATGCTTGGCAGATAAAAAAGATTCTGATTCAGGCTCAGATCTTTCAAGTACTGCAAAGCCAAGTGGTCAGTGAGTAGGTCATGCAAATTATTTGGTTAAGGAAGTTTGACTCTAGGTGTGACTTGCAACTGCACCTCAGTAAGCTTCTATAACACAATAATTCCCCAAAAAAGTTATTCCAAAACTATTTTTTACGTTTCAAAAACACCTTATGGGCTATGCTGAAGCAAATCACCATTTTTTCTACACAGTCCTTATGGTGCTGTTACCAAACTAAAAAATAAATATCCTTACCTCATTGGAAAATGTATGTCCCTCACCTGTAAAAATGCCCCATCACAAGTCTGGGTTCTTTTTGTGTTTTACCCCCTAATTGCCTTAGTGAAATAGAAAATGTAAAAATGTCTCTACATTAGCTGGGGCAGCTACAGGCACAGTGCAAAGTGTGGGGTCCTGGCCCAGAGGGTGAGGGGGCAGTAAGGGTCAACAGTCTAGCAAAAAGCTTTATTTATCAAAACACTGGTTAAACAGGGTGTTAAACTTAAAAAGCTCACCAAGGTGCAGGTTGCAATTCATACCCAAATTCAAACTTAACTCATCAAATAATCAGCATGCCTCCATTGTTTTGCCGTCATACAATGGGATATTTGTTGAGATAATTGTAAAGTGATGAGGTTTTCTTTCTTTGGCCTCTTTTAGGATTATATATAGTTTATATATTGCCTTAATAAATATTAACTACTGTAGAACGATATTGAAGAACTAAGTGCATTTTAGTGAATTAAAACAAATTGATATATATATATATATATATATATATATGTATGTAGAGAGAGAGAGCGAGAGAGAAAGAGGGGTTTTTGTTGTAAAATTAAACAGCTTCTATAAGTCTATAAGATTTGGGGGGCTAGAGTGGTGTGACCATGCATAATATCTATTTAGATATGATATATATACTTAAAGCATCAGGCAAGGACACAATAAGTGTGCTTATGGCTCATATACAGGAAATCAGAAAGACATTTATCTCTTTATTTAATACAATGGGAACTCTGAGACTATTTTATTCTGCAATGGAAGGGCACATACATAACTCACAAAAAATCAGAGCCTTGAATGTGTTTAAAAGACTCGATCATTTGTGACCAAATACATTAATCCTCTAGTACACAACACCTCATTTATTGGCTGTCTGCAGCTATCCTTTAGAACATGACCACAGCCGGCCAATTAATTTATTGCATGCCACGAGTTCTCATGAAAAAAATAGTCTATGATATAGTCTAAATCAATAATGTTTAATAGTAATAGAAAATTAATAATCAATATCATTGTACTGGTTTGAAGTCACCAAGCCATCACAGAGATAATTTTGTTCGGGCCTTTGCTGTAAACCCAGCACATCATGAGATACTTTGTTTATTGTGACACCCCAGAAAATGATATTGTCTTGTAATGGAAAGGCCATTCGCTCTAAATTAAATTCACAGCTGGACAGTCAGTGCTCTCTGCTACGCCACACACTTCCAACAATGGAGCGGCCCTATTTTCCCACACGGCTTGCCGAGCCTGAGAATGATTTATAAGGCGCTTCATCGTCTGCTTAATGAGAAGTAGCAATTGGCCAGGTTTTCAGATGCTTCCAAATGAATATGCATGCAGCAAATCTGCATGTGTTAAGCTTCATCTTAATAACAATTGCATCCGTTTGCATGTAGGGCGTTCCCACAATCAGTCCACCCTCTGTCATGGCGTTAACAACGATTTCTTTGTTGTATTTCTTGACTGCCTTCTATCTGTGTCCGAGCAATTAACAGCCACATTGCTCAATCATTTTTCCATCCATGGCAGACCTTTCTGCTGGCTCAGGCAAGATTATACTTAAGCTCTTATGATTGTCATCTGATGTTCTGCTGCCAGGCAGGCTTCATTACTGGCACAGATGCCCCAATGAATATTTACTGGTGGGCTACTGTTATTTCTTGAAGATTGCATAAAAACCCTTTAACCAAACCATTTCTCAAATGTTTATATTATATATGGCCGCTATTACGTACAAGGTTGATAAGAAGAGGATGACAAATACTCTTCATTTATTTAAGAGCCTGTAACAATTGTGCTGTAAATTACAAACTGCAAGATGAGTCACCTTCCTGCTGCTAGTTAAGGCCGCAGTCATATAATGACTGCTGTTAACTCTTTGATAACCTAAGCTTAAACTAATGCGTTACCAATGCTAAGCTCAGCTTCTGAAGCCAAAGTTCACCATACACAGGTGGTCACCCTGACCCGATAGTTAATATCAGTTAAATAACCCAGCTTGTATTCCACGTGGAACTATGCTTCGATACTCTAATCATGTTCCAGATAATTTAAAACCCAAAGTATTCATAGTTACATAGTCAGTATAGTTGAAAAAGACATATTTCCATCAAGTTCATGAGGACCTTTTTCTATTGTAAGTAGTGCTGTTAGAAAAAGCTCTTTCCCTCTCCATTATACTTGTGGCGGGTTCATTTTCACATTTCTTTGTAACATCAAAGTGTTAAGATGCACACCACTACATAGAATTAAAATGCTTAAATCAAGTGCATTTGTGAAGAAATTGTTGCACATAGACAAATATTTATAACATGATCCAAAAAAAAAACATAATCACCAATATTTAAAAGGATACAGGTTATGTTAAACCATAGAAATCCAATGAATCTTTACCAGCCCAGTCCACTTTATGAAAATGCAGAAAGCTGGCAATTGTATGGTTAAAGAAAGCTGTAGCACCTATATCACTATTAGATTTAGGTATGCTTGAATGCTACAGACTAAATTGCTAGCAGTATAATTCAGAAAGGATATCAATCTTTAGGTATGCTTGAGACTAGAACAGCAACCTGGTTTATTAATATACCCACAGTTCTTTTTAAAAAATGAATGTTTGCCCATAGCAATGCAATGTGCATACCTTAGATGATCTTTGTAGGCCATGGCTGTTATCAGTATCAGACTGGAGTACCTTGGGCCCACCAGAGTAATACATTTTCATGGCCCAGCTGAGAAAATAACTCCTGGGGCTGACCAGAGGAAATTATTAAGTGCCTGCTCTTAGCAGATCATTGATGGGAATCATGCTTGAGGACCGGGACCTGCTTCATACATAGAACATGGACAGACCAGCTCCAGTGGAGCTAAGGTGAGTATAATATGTTTGCCTACAAATGCCGCTAAAGATTTTTTTTAATGTGTTTGTCTAAGTTTGTTGGCTTGGGAAACGTATCTTATGGGATATTTTTAATATTTTCAAAGGGTAATTGTTTTGCCTGAGAACATGTATAATGGATAGGTAAGGGTTTTCATTTGGGTCAGAAAGTCAAGATCAGGGGGGCAGCAGGTAATGCCCTGCAAATACAAACATCCAAAAACAGGACGTATGCAAGCTCAACCAAAAACAAACATTTCTGCAGTCAAAAACGGTGGTTAAAAAAGCTGTTATATTTAAACAATCTTATTGTTTATTATTTTAATAGATTATTTCTCATTACTATTCATTAAGGAATATTCACAAAAGATAAAATGCTGGTTATTAAAAAAAAACTCAATTTAAATGTTTGCAGTAATGGCGTCTCTTCACTGTGTGTCATTTCGGGTTGTTAGTGCTAATGTGTATTTTTAAAGAGCATCATTTGCGTTAATGAACAAAAAAGTCATGTCAGTGTCAGATTAATTGTAAGGCTTGACTGCATAGAAGTGTATGTGATAAAATACAAAATGTAAGATATTCTCTTTTTCTCAAGCAGAGCCATGGCAATGGCAGCATCTATAGCCCTGTGTGGACTACAATTCATCCTGAAAATCAGTCAATGAAATTTGCAGTTTCCAAAGATTCATTTCAATATGAGTAAGAATAACTCGAGCAGTATGAGGTGCCAGCATTGATAAAGCGAAAGGAGGCAAGAAAAGGGAAGCATTTGGCTTGGATGACATCTTATTTCTCATTCATCACACTGTGAGGACAGATTCTGTTGATGGAGGCCATTTTGATGGAGCTGTGGAATACTTTAAGATGGCTGCTTAGGTACAAGGTAGGTTGAATTTTCAGCCTAATCGCTGCCTTTCTCCTCTCGCCGCCCGTTGATCATTTTCTTAACGTGCTAATTAGCAACAAAAAGGGGACAGTAAATGAAGCTGGCATGACCCACTTTCATCCGCCACCACCCTTCTCATGCGGAAAATCTGCCCTTGATATTAAATGAATTAACATACTTTCTAATTCCCTGTTCTTTTATGTGTTAGTGGTCTCATCTTATTCCCATAGTCACTGCTAGGGCAGTGCTGTAAAAAAAAGAATAGACCAGTGATAGAAGGAAAAAAATATGCGGTATACACAGAAATGTTCATAAAAAGATACAATATTTAGCTGTTTAGTTCGGGATTATGCATAGAGCATTATCTGAATATACAAAAGTATTTTGTTTTCCCGTACTGATATATGATTAACAGGCTATATTTTATCTATTTGGAAACCAATTAGCTATGTCTGTTTTAAGTTGTAGAAATGTGATTAGCAGATGTTTTTTTTACTTTGTTAATGGAATGATAAAAGCATATTCAACATTAAAATGAAATGTTGTGGTTTGTCTTACAATAAAGCATTAATTCAAAGAAAATGCCATTGCCATGTGATATATTAAAACATTTATTTAAGCTATTTCTACATTAACCATTTAGTATAGAAAGAAAACTAGTCATCGAGATTACATCACAATGTAAGCGAAATAATACTCTTTTGTATGCAGTGACAAGTGTTTGAGTATATGGTGGATTTAATGGGACACGGCCATGCTGGCACAAAACACCACATCTCCTTTTCAATGGTTTTGATTAAAAGTAATTTGTCACAATTTGCTTTTCTATTAACAATATACCAAATATTTGAGTATTCAAACAGAGGAGTAACAGGGTAAAGGCAACATTACATTACCAGTGAACAGTCACCAATAACAGTGGAGGCCCATGGTTGTAAAATACACTTGGTCTGTGAAGGTCCTCATTCCTATAGACCATGGTTCACTATATATGTAGGAATTAATAAAAGTAAGGTCAATGGCTTATAATTAAATTGTCCCTGCACCACCCTTCAGATGGAAATTACAACAAGATCAGTGTGCATATGAATGGTGTCCAAGAAACAAGCAATTTAAATTTGCAAACAAATGTAATGTGGGGCCCAGTACCCCACAAGGACGGACACCAATAAATTGCACCACCAATCTATGTATTCAAAATTCAATCAAGGCATGTAACAATACTTATGATATTTTAAATTGTAAATTTATTTACATCATGATTAAAATTTAGAGCTCATACAACATATATTTAAAACCATGATTGCTCCACAGGAAAATACCAAGCCAGAAAACAAAAAAGTGCCGTTGTGCATATAGTAATACAAATATAAAAAAGTGTATATAAACCAGTGATATAGATCAATACAAAGTATCAAACAACCTCTAATCAAAGAATGACTGCAAAAAACTACAGAGTGTTAATGAAACAATATATGTGTATCATAAACTAACACATGAAAGATGCATACCTAAACTAATCCAAAAAACTAACTCCAAGGTTAATCCTAAAGTGTTAAGAAAATATATAAGTATCTATCACCAAATATCTGGCTGGGGATCCTGCTGTGTCCTGGTGCCCCTTTACCCACGCGCTCCGTGGAAAACACCACTTTTACAATGGCTTGATTTATTTTAACAGATACACTATAGCTTTATGTCAGATCCGGGGCCCCAGCCCCTATTATGTGCAGACATTAAATTGGGGCTGGTACCTCAATTATGTATTAAAAGGAAAATGAAAGTATATAATGAAGAGATAAACTTAAAAAAGAAAATAACCCACTATAATTAAAAGGGGGGGGGGGGGGAAGAGATGGGGAATACTGAACGTAGGGAGAAGAGGAAGAGATAGGGTCCTGACTACACACGTCCAATGCCTAGGAATACAAGGTCCAATGCCTAGGAATACAATGCCTAGGAATTATCTATCTATCTAGGTTATTAGAGCCATAATTATCCACCCAGGATGTCCAGATCTATATATATTTGGACATCAAAGTCTTAGTTATGGCAGTCATTTGGTAATTGCACATTGCAAAGTCCAACCTGGTTTTGAATTCTAAGAAAAGAGGGGCGAGGTGAATTCCATGACTGTGCCACAACTTGTTTAGCAGAGGTGAATATATACTCCAAAAATATAAACTGCAGCCCAATGCAGCCTCTGGAGGGGTTTATGTAAGAAAGCCTCACTTGGATTTTTAGTGACCCGGTTGCCCAGACAACCTGGTATATCCTTGTCTACATAACATCACATCTCAATAGGTTGAGTTTCTACAAGATTTTGTACTAAATGTATTAGGTTTGGCGTATCGCAATACATACAATGGGAGAAAACCATTAGTTTCTTCTGGACATAAATGGTGCAATCCAAAAATAATTTTTGAGAGCCTCTAAAATCTATAATGAGTACATCTATTCATGTGCACGTAATTTGGAGAGCCTTTGCTAATCACAAACAAGAAATAATCTCTGGCATCTGATTTTTAAGAGGGAGGGCTATCATGAAAAATGGCCTAATGATAAAGAATCCATATAAATATGCTGGATGGTGGGATGAGGGGTCACTTATACATCTGGCATCAAGAAATATCCAGCCAGAGGAAATCAGGGGTGACACTACACTAAACCTGCCACTCCTGGATTGTATTCCTACAAGGAGTGAATAAACCACAAGCTTGGTGGGAATTTTATTCAGTTTGTATAAGACTCCTCCTCTCATTAGCTGACATGTGTATATGGATTTTTAATATTACACAATTTTGTGATAGTGATCCTTTAAGGTAAAGGGAGATACATATTTATTTTACAGGGTTGTAGCCCTATGTGGTATTCAAAGGCAAAATTAGCCTGCACATAAACCCTAAACCCGCCATGTTTTATCAACAGCAGTGTAGCACACCATGTGGCCTAGGGCTACATGATGGCAATGGGAAACCACTATTCTACTTTTTATGGTATAATTGGTGTAGTATGGTATAGTAAAAGTATATGTAGCTACACTGCTCCATTAAATTAAGGGAAACACTTGAGATTGTTTTACATATAGACCAGGTAATTTTCCTGCAAATATGTATGTCTCCAGTGCTACACTATCTTTAAAGTTGGGATGATGTATCTTTAAACAGCAGCAGAAACCAGTGTTTAAAGATTAACTTCTATCTTGCTGCTGCATGCTGCCTGCAAAGTGTTGCTGGGTTTCCTACCACTGTGCATCGTGGGGTTATGTCACTTAAAGCAGAACAACACCCATGTGGGAACAGATGTTGGTACCGCCGCTATAAGTACCCTTGCACATAACTCCCCAGAATGCCCATAAACCTTACCTTAGCCTCGATCCTCCACCAGGAATCCAGCACCGCTATTGGATGGTGGTACCCACGTGAGCGATGGGCGGCTAATTGCGGCGCTGGATTCCTGCAAGAGGATCAAGGATAATATAAGGTTTATGGGCGTTCTTGGCTGTGCCCGCACAGGTAATGGAAGCTCCAAAATAGCCGCTACCAAGAGATAAGTTTACCAGAATTGGTTTAACAAAAAATGTATCTAAACTGAAGACTTTCCCTGGTTAAATGAAACTCTGAAAACATGGATAACTATGGTTGTCCCAGAATAGGTAAATGCTGTGAACAGCTGAAGCCCCCTCAGTTAACCTACAAAAAGATTGCCGTTCCAGCCATGTAACATTTACATTAAGAAAGTCCAATTCATATTATTAAATTTCTTAATAAATGAGTTTTACATTGCAATATGAAACAAAAACATTTATACACTGGATAGTCACATAGTCACATCCCCTCCACATTTTTACTGTGTAGGGTAGAGAAGGGTCCATCCGTGGAAACGTCCACGGATGTACCGAACAGTCCTGATGTACCAGTAATAATAAATAAAAGTAAGTAGACTTGCTCGTTGTTTCACCATTGTAATTTGAATTATTAATTCAATATGGCTTGTACAGGTGTTTGGTTGTATGAAATCCATTCAATGCCTTTCCATCAAGTGGTCTTTGACACCATGCTGATTATGATAAACAGAATGCTATACTAGCATAGATATATACCAAATCCATTTCTGTAATGGTCATACTGAAATGAGAATTTCATTCATCAGCCATTTTGATGGCTGATGGATGAAATGGCTTCAAAAGAAAGCTCAGCTGCACTGCTACTCATAAATATATATATAAATATATATATACTGCTACCACAATATAATACACTCTGGTATAAGGCAGATTTGGATAAATTGTGGCACAGTCTCTCTATTATGTTTTTGTTTAAATGGTGTAACTCAGCAATATATTGAGGTAGCAGAGTATATATACTGTATTTTTCACCTTTAAGACGCACCTAGAACTCGGGGGCGGAAAATATGAAAAAAAATATTCTGAACCAAATGTTCAGAACATCATCCCTCTCAAGAACCAAATAATAGGCAAGGTGCAGAATTCCCCATAGGCGGTGTGGCATTCCCCCCTCCTATTCTCCATAGGCAGTGTGGCATTCCCCTCTCCCATTCCCCATCAGCAGTGTGGCAACCCCCTCCTATTCTCCATAGGCAGTGTGGCATTCCCCTCTCCCATTCCCCATAGGCAGTGTGGCATTCCCCTCTCCCATTCCCCATAGGCAGTGTGGCATTCCCCTCTCCCATTCCCCATAGGCAGTGTGGCATGCCCCCATCCCATTCCCCATAGACAGTGTGGCATTCCCCTCTCCCATTCCCCATAGGCAGTGTGGCATTCCCCTCTCCCATTCCCCATAGGCAGTGTGGCATTCCCCTCTCCCATTCCCCATAGGCAGTGTGGCATTCCTCCGTTCCAATCCCCATAGGCAGTATGGCATTCACCTTTCCCATATACCCCAGATTGGGGACTCTTCCTGCTCTCCTCCCTCCTGTCCTCAGACGCATGCGCACACACACAGGTCTGTGCAGCAGATGGGTGTGGTCTGTGACACAGGTCAGGCTCACCTGCTGCACAGACTCGAGTGCTTCTGTGAGCGAGCACCAGGCCCAGAAGCGGCAGCAGTGGTGGCACCCAGAGCAGGGACTCTCCTGGCCTGATCTCTTGCAGCTCATCATCATCTGACTGCCCACGGGAGCGACTGTTTTTTAAAAACATTCATCCGATGAGACGCACTGACATTTTCCCACCCCTTTTTTCGGGGGGGGGGGGGGGCCTTATAGGGCAAAAATGCTGTGTGTGTGTGTGTGTGTGTGTGTATGAAATTTAAATGTAGAGGTTACATTAATTAATATGAAGGAATTACTGTTCCTTATATTGAGTCTCTCCAAGCTTTATTAAATAAAAGGGAGTTTCTTTTAACCATCCCATTGGAAACTGCTGCAGAAGAGCTAGAGTGGTGCACCTCCACATCATGATCAAAAGTGTTATTTTTCCTTTTTTATGTATAAGTGTGTATGTAAGTGTGTTTGGTGAAGTGGTGGCAGTGAAATTGTAGGAAGGCTCTATTAAAAAAAGGAAGTAAACTCTGTTTGGTCACTATACACAGAGGGTTAACTTAAAGTGGACCAAAAGTCAAAAATAAATTAACCAGACCAACACAACAAATAGTGCTCATAAGCACCCCTACGCAGGGCAGATTTCTGCACTTAAACATTAATTTACCTTTTTCTAACTCCCGCTATGGTCAATTTTAGCAACAAGATGGAGGTTATTGGACCTGCAGGCAAGTGCTACTGGGTTTCCTGTTACTGTGCATTGTCAGTCATGTCAGTTGAATCGAGGCAGCAAAATGGCCGCTACCTTTCTTTTCCAACTGTGCCAGGCTGTTGGTCCAGTTTAACTGTTTAAAAAATGAGTTACAAAGGGCATAATAAGTACTAAACATGTTTAAATCTTTGTTGCTCCATTCTGCTCATAAAAAAAACACATTTTAAAAGGAAAATATACTTGTTAGAATGTAAATCTATTTAACTGAAAAAGACTGGTACAGAGAGTACACAAAGGTGGACATAAACCAAAATATAATTGATTTTACAACTATTGTTCAGGTTTTACTTGAACGGCCCTTTAATGCCATCTAATGTCATAGATGAAAGGGAAGGCAAAAACACTGCTAAAGAAGGATCTCCCCAATACAAAATTTTACCTGTCAATTTTAATGACCTGAATGGCCATAAAAATCTTTTGTTGTATAGTTCTCCTCAGGCAGCAGACAGGCTAGGGTCACCCCTGATTGCACCCAAATCAGATTCCTTTGCTGCTATGCAGCCTGCTGTTTCTGTGTTAACAAACTCTGGCAAACACTGGCCATGTGTGATAATGTCCAGGTTTTTAACTTTGCATTATGTTTTACTTATCCTGTAGGTCAACAGATGAATTTGAATCAGTCAACTGGACATCTTTTGTTCGGCCTGGCATCCACCCTTGTCTGGCATCAGGTAAATCACCTTTATTGTTTACATGTGGAACAAAAATGTAGAGCTACATCATCTCTCACATCTAGTCAGCTGTTAAGTGGCTGGCAATGATGAAAACTGGGTTATTTACTCACTCCTCCTTACTTCTGCTTCACCTTATCTGGTGTAAACTGCCGGAAACCAAGGGGGCTTACTGGCTTGATGTGCTTATCTCCAGTTGGAAAAACCCACTGGTCGAGGATGGGTCATAATATAATATTAACAGATCAC
This sequence comes from Gastrophryne carolinensis, assembly GCA_027917425.1. NCBI lineage: Eukaryota > Metazoa > Chordata > Amphibia > Anura > Microhylidae > Gastrophryne > Gastrophryne carolinensis. Next base: position 323,555,647 of record CM051238.1, read on the forward strand.
ATAGATCACATGTGCCTAGGTGATGAGTAAATTGCTCAGTTTTGGGCATTTACATGGCATTCACAATAGAAAAAAATGGCGGAGCTTCCTTCACAATATGTAGTGCCTTCATTCCTTTAGTTCCACCTTGACATGTGTTCCACACTGTGTAGAAATCTTGTCAACGACACACAATTCCAATCACCAACTGGAAGATGTAGCCAATCATGCTTTTATTCCTTCCAGATATGGCTCTTATTCCATAACTCTAAACAATTCCTCTTTTAGAGCTGAATAACTGCCATAGAAATAAAGAAGCATTTGGGTTGTATCAGTAACCCTTTAGTATCCCCGCACTTACGGTAGATTGTCAGCATAAAAGGGTTACAGATATTTACTCGTTGGAACTAACATTGTCAGCATAAAAGGAAACTTTGTGTTTCCTGTCCTGATAAATATTGAGCGTTACCATCAGAAACAAGGCTTGGATCCCAGGAACCATAGAAGGCTAGACACGGATGGGGCTGTGGAAGCTGATGCTAAATGGAATTTATGTGCATCCAAAGCGGAATGCCTCTTTGCAGCCATTGTTTTATAAGGGGCATTTGGAATTTTGTGACACAATTTAATTACCTTTAATGCTTTTACTGTATTACACTATGAAATGGGTTTTTACTTCTATGATGGCTATTGATCTGTAATGGAGGGATTGTATGGCGTTAGGGAATAAGGGTAGAGATGAGCGAACCGGTTCGGACGAACCGGAATTCGCTCCGAATTTCAGGAAATATTCGATTTGGCGCGAACCCGAATATTTTGTGGTTCGTGGCGATCGAATTTTTCCTGAAATTAAAAAAAAAAAAATGCCGGCATGGTGGGAGCCGGCCGGCGGGCCGGTAAAGCCGGCCGGCCCGCTCCCACCATGCCGGCATTTAAAAAACAAAAAAAAAAAAAAAAAAAAGCATTTTTGCCGGCATGGTGGGAGCGGGCCGGCCGGCTCCGCTGTCAGCGGAACCGGCCGGCCCGCTCCCACCATGCCGGCATTTTTGATGGGGAACTTCGTAAGAGTTCGATTCGGCCGAACCCGAATTTCTTTGTGAAATTCGGCGAATCGGCCGAATCGAACTTTTCAAAAGTTCGCTCATCTCTAAATAAGGGTCATATCTGAATGGATTAAAAGCATGGTTGGGTACCACTTAGGGAGATCGCTCAGTCCAGCTGGTCAGCACAATAGTGTGTCAGTGATGGGATTTCTATGCTGTGTGGAAAAAGTTGTCCTTTTAAGGTAGAACTAGATGCATAAAGGCACTACATATTGGTAAGAAAGCTCTGCCATTTTTATACTGTGCATAGACATTATAGAGCCAAGGGATTGACCACCAAAAACCTACTCAGGTGATCAGCAACTTACCCGATTGCTGAATAGCAGCCTGCATCCTTCAAGTTGGGCTTGTGCTCCTCTGCCCTCTCTATTCACTACAAAAAAAAAAAGCATGTCAGGCCTCGGCAAACTCCCTCCATTGCAGTGAATGGATAGGGCATGGCCACAGGTTTGTGACTGATGATGGAGGGGCGCAAGTCTGACAGTAGGACCAATCAGCTGCCTGGGACAAAAGGTGAGTAGCCTTTTTATTTGGGAGTTCAGGCCCTTTAATTAATTGTATATAGGCTTCGTTAATTGAGATTTGCAGTGGTTGGAGGATCCAGTTGCCCTGATGGTGGACTAGTTTGGTGGTAGGCCCCCTTTTATCTCACTAAAATGGTTATAGTGTACAATTCCAGGCAAATAGCTAAATACTGCTTAAAAATCTATATATAAATGATTTGTATTTTAACTTACTGAGATGACAGCTGTGCCACATTAGATAACTAGGCTGAGGGTTATTTTGGGATATCTGAGTAGCCTGTCTGGCTATATGAACACAATGAAGACATCTGTTTTTTCTAGAGTAGGCCCCTATGTGTAGATCCAAAAACATAAATGCATAGAAGGCTGATTGCAGAAAAAATAACCACATGGTACATTTAGTTTGCCCTTAGGGGTGAAATGGTCCTAGAAAGGGTCAGAAGATTTCCTGGTGATCTGTGGTGCTTTGGGGCTGGCTGGGCACCCCACCACCTCACCAGGAGGATAAACTGGAATTGACTCCTTCTCAGTATACAGCTGCTTCTATAACCCCCTTCACTCCCTGCCTCCCAAGGCTTTTCCCATCCCCTCTACCCATATTTGACCCTACTGTACCCACAGCCAATGTACTGCCCTTGCATTTCTATAGCCTAAGCTTAATTCTGTGGGGGGAAGCCCATACCCACTCCTGCCACATTACTTATCCCTAAAATAGTACCACTTCAGCACAATAACATTAAAAGTAGCTGAATCTACCCCTGCCCACACTCCCTGCAATGCTATAGCCTCAAGTATGCAGCACCCTTGTTGACTGGCCAGGAATCACATTGGGGGTGTGATTCAGCAGGGATGTCATGGGCCAATTGTGACCTGCTCAGGGGCTGGAACAGTCCCAGGCTCATTTTAGTGGTCATTCCACCCCTGTCTACCTTTATGTGTATTATTCTCTTTAGCTTAGGATAGATTTATATCAAGTAGGTTTAAGTTCACTTTCTGATTGTTTGTTAAACCACATAATCTACTGGGGAGTCCAGTTTGAGAACAACTGCTCGAGTAAGTTAGCTTCTAATGTCTTAAAACAAAGTAATCATATGGCGTATGCAGGCACACAGTTATGAACTGATCATTTATATTTAAGAATCAGAAAACTTGAAGCATTTTGTTTAAGTTAGCAGATGCTATAAAAAAAGACTGTTGATCGCAGTGGGAGGGGGCATCCTTGTGGGCCCAGGTCTTGGTGAAAGAACAAGAAATCTTGAGGGTACCCTCTTTTAAAGATTAACAAGAGAACTGTTGGATTTCTTTACTGAATGCCCAGGTGTGAATATGCCTATTACTCCTGTCTCCGGTAAAACAAAGTTTACCAGTATCATTTAGTGATTGTTGCTTGTTTATGAATACATCATTTGAGTTAAATAATGTTCTAGGTAAAGGATATCTATTGTAAAAAAAGATCTAGTAGTAAATATGCCTGTAAACATGCTTGATGGTTTCTATTAGATCCTGGAAAACAAACCATTCCTTCCAGACTTGATTTTACTTTTATTGAAAGGAAGGAAAACAAGATGTTTGAACTTACCATTTCACATTTACAGGGGAGGCCCTGCACAACCCTGTGTTCTATATTAGTGGCTATTGCAATTTACGCAATGCATTTAGATGCTTTTTACCCATGACGCAGTGCTCTGTGCAAAAATGAGAGCAATAAATGTTACTGTAAAGCTTAGCAAGATTTTTGTTTAGACAGTAATAGTTAACCCATCCTTCTATCATTTAGCATATATACAGGTTTTATTACTATAGCATTTTTGCGCTTTCTTTTAAGCATGGTGGTGTAGCAAAAGATTTAATTGGTGTTACCAATTTTGCTACAAACTGAGCAAACCATTTTAAGTCTATACTGTACTCTGGGCCATGTGGCAGCCATATCAAGGATTTTCGATTAGGGTTTTGCAAATGAAAGTACTACTTTGGACTTCTCTGTGTTTACAGAGACTGTAGAGAGATTTTGGGCAACATTTTTGTCTAGGATATTTGACAGTTGATTAGAGAAACAGAGAAATGAATCTGACATTTTCAATACATCTATGGGTCTGGTCAAACTGCTTTAGTTTCAAAATGCTGCCAAATGCAGGAATGTTAGGATTTCATTATATTGTTTTAAAATACAGGTATTGACCTCCATTCATTTAATTTAATTACACTACACACACACACCAATGCACTTGAAGCCCATGAATTATTGTTAAATTAAATAAACATTTTTTATGTTAGTAAAAATTTACATTTAAAAAATGAGAAAAAACAGAAAAAAAAGAATTTCACTGTTGCTGAATCACCAGCTAGGAAGACAATGAAAGTCAATGGCACTTTATACTACAGTGTAATAAGAAGAAAAACATTCTCTACTTTTCTTAGGATTAAAAACGTACCATTGACTTTCACTGTTTCCTATTTGGTGATTCAGCAACAATGAAATTCTTTTTTCTCATGAAGTGAATTTTTTACTACCATGAGAATGTTTTTCAGCTCTTCTCAAATTGAGGCCAACATAAAGTATCAAACAGCAAATTACAAATCGTCCTTACTCTAGTTTTATAATGAGTGGGGGCTACAGACATCGCAATGTAGATTTGATAGGCCCATCATCAGATACCTATGTCTGCACTTTCAGGCTTATATAATATTTAAAAATTCCATTCTGTTCTGTGTTGGGGCCACACATGGAGCCTGGTCTGATAACACCAAAAAGAATTGGACATGGCTTTTCATAGAGACCACTACCATTATCCTCTAACAGGCCTTGTGTTTTCAAGGTGCCCATGAACATGGGAACATTTCCAATCCTCTGATGTCTATTGGTACCTCTGGGTGAAAGCCCTTTGTTAAGGAAATCACAGCCGTAACATACTTAATTGGTAATATGTCATTTGCATATTAAGATGAATAGACTAAGCAGGACACCTGCACCCCACCATAGCTCTTTTGTATGCACTACATGGATGAACCAGCATTATTATAGATTTTAGAGAAGACTGGATTATAATTCTCTTCTAGTTTATATAGTATATTTGCAACGAATATTTTGCTGGCTTTACATGCAGCAGATTGGGATTTTATGCATATGTGTTAGGTTATTGCTTGGTTTTCATTAGAAATAACAACTTTGACCCCCAGACACTATTTGTAAAAATTGTTGTACCTTATTCTATGTTACAATGTAGATGAAGGATAATAAGGCAGATTAACTCCTTTATTTGTATAGCTTCCCCTTGCTTCTTACGCTATTCTATGTTCTGTATAGAAAGCAATGCTGCTCTACGAGACTGTGTATGCTTGTGTGTGTGTGTGTGTGTGTGTGTGTGTGTGTTTGTCTTGCTTCTGCATTAGGGATGGTTTGTATTTCAGGAAGAAAACACTAAAGAGTGCTGGCTTGGGTAACATATGTGCCTAACGTCCTATTCTCTTGCTGATCTGATTCCACCACACAATATGTTTAGGACAGCCTACAGAGGAGATTTGCAACTGCACTTCTGCCAAAATGATTAGACTAGATTCATTTTGTAATTCTGCTCTATAGTATAGCCCCCGCCCGGATTCTTCATTTCTCCTGCTTATCAGAGACACCATCCCCCTTTTATTCAAGGCCTCCCTGGCTTTGTCGCTTGCCGTTTAATCATAAAACCTGTGCTAAAATGTGAGTTACTCTGAGCTGTTCCCAGACACGCGGCTTTACTATGAGCGTTGTTAGTGACGCTCCTCTCTGATCTGGATCTAATTGGTTTGTAACTGATTTTCAAGGAGATTAATGACAGACCCCCAAATGCCACAAAATGAAACCACGCCAAACAGAACTGCACAATGAAGAGCTGGAATTCATTTCAACAGCCTATTCAAATAATACACAAAGAAAGCACAATTGGTTTATCATATAACTAATCCAATCACCATTGTGATACCTGTTATTGGTGTCATTAAATGTATTTAAGTCCTTATCCAAAAGCCCAACTAGCTTTATGATGGAATTCCATTGCCAAATTACTTCAATTTAAAATGTATGTTGGGTTATAAATAAAATTTAAATTTAAAGTTAACTGTAACCAGTCACATTTGAAGCATTTATCTAAACGGAATTTAACTGCAAGGGGTGCAGGGGCAGTAGAAGCATCAGTGCACATGAGGTTATGGGGCCCCACCAATGTTGCTCCTTCACCTTATTTATTAGATTTGTGCTCTGGTGGCATCATGTACAGAAAAAAAGCATAATTTGCCTCTGGTATTTCAGTTTTTAATAGTCTAGTTATATCATATCCAGTTAGGAAAGCCTGAAAACATTAATTGCATTAGCTTTGACGGGGTCCTATATAGTATTTACTCCAGGGGCCGGTCACATTTTATTACCCCACTGTACATTGCCTTTGTTATTTAATTTTTGTGGCTTGTTATATGTTGTGAGAAAGTTTTGGCTAAGGGTTTTTGTGTTTTTACCATGCCTAGGGCTTTTAGGGTTGACCCTGTACCAGGAGTATATGTTTGACTCAAGTAAATCTCTTTTAGTCACCATTAAATTATACAAGAGTTATTACTTTTGGGTTGTTAGTAGCTGATACAAATTTTGGTTTTCAGGTGAGTAAGCCAACTTCAAAAGCTAAAATTGACTCAAGTACTAACTTGAGTTCAAGTTTTTCACAATGCAAGTGGACAGCTTTATAAAGTCAAGTAACAGTTCTTCCCTTTGAGTTTGGACTGTAAGTTTGCTATCCACTCTAAAACATTGCTGTTTTAACCCGTTAACAGTTTTGATTGTATTCTTTTCTTTAGTTTATTCCCTTCTATTAGATTTTTTTTTGTTCTAGAAAGATTTTTCTGTATTTTGATGTACCATCTAGTATTCTGTACTACATTTGGTTTACCAAAAATGGTGTTTAGGCTGACTGACAAAGAAAGCTCAGTTTTGTTCTCGCCAGTCCACAGAGCTTTGCTTTTTATTCCTGTTTCATAAGCTTTTACAGGAAATAGTTGCATTTATCATTTCTCCAGTCACAGCCAGTGAGACTTTTAAGTAGGCATCTCTTGGTGGTCTCCTTCACCGAGTTCCTTCTTGTAGGGTGTTTCGTTAGGTGTCCTAATACATTTACAGCTCTAATACTTTTTTTTAAACAATTATTTAACATTTATCAAATCATACAGAAAATGTTGATTCACAATTATGACTAATATAGTAGATCAATCTTGACATCCGTAAATAAAGTACATATCTCATCATAACAACATGGAGAAATCAAGCAGGGTATTGAGAGAGGTGGTAGATTTCCACCAATCATTCCCTCTCAACTAGCAAATGACATGAAGTGATTGGCAATGTAAAGAATTGCTCTTACACATTTTAATTGCAATAAACATTTAGGAAGGGGTACCCCCCTGCTCCGAGCTCACTCCAAGATCGGTATATCTCCGGCCACTAATCCAGTAAGGTACCAGGTGGTGTCTTTAAATGTGATCTGAACTTTATTTCTAACTTCATGAGGTAAAATGTTAATAAAACTTTCCCAATTGTCAAAGATTTTATCCACCTCTTTTTGGCCCACTGTTTCTATCCTTACTCTTAATCCCCCTTGAGGAGAGTTACAGTAAATGGAGCATTCTTTTGTTACCCTTGTTATAGGTTATAGTTTATCTGTAATTTGGCCTGCTAGAAGCTTGTACTACTTGTACTACAACCGTCAAATTCCGTGGCTAAAACACAGCTAATCACCATTAACTAAGTACGTCATATGAAAAAGGATGGATGCTAATGCCATTACTTTTTTTTAATTACTGTAATCATGTTTTTACAAAAGCAGAATTATCTTCTATAAAACCAGAATATTGGCTAGGAGACATGTCCAGGAAGCTCCGTTGATAAAAAGGAGCACTCCAGCCAATAGACTGGTAAGGGGCCACGCCACACTTGGTCGTAAAAACAATTTCCCATAGATGCCTTCAATTTCTGAATTCATACAATTCACAAGTGACAGTGGCAACATCAGGATACAGAGCATATTCCTGTTTCTTTGGTCTCTAAGTCTAATGGGAATGGAGTTCTACCATGACATGTGATGAGAAGGTGTGCTAGGTAAGGTGCTGTCAGTAAAGCCATCCCTGCAACTTTTCCCACAATCTCAGCTGAATTGTTTTATTTGCTCCAAATTGTATCAGACTCAGTAACAGTGGCAGTACATTGGCAGTTTGGTTTTGCTGTAAATATTTTTTTCATGTAATGTAAAAAATGTACCAAATGCAGAAGTACAGATATACAAAAGCCTGTCCTTGAAAAAACACATTTATTTTAGAACCTTGTGAAAACCAGCTGTTGTAAATGTAAACTAAGTATTTTCATACTTAGGTATTGTACACAATGGGGTATAAATAATAAAAAGATATAGTTGTCATTATAATATCTCCATGTGCTATCACATTGAAACTTTTACATCGATTTAGCCTAAAAAATAACACAATTCAATGGCTATGCCTGACTTACTAGTAAATATGAACTCTTTATGTGCCATTTGTAATGGCATCTTTCACGCTACTTATTCTGGATAAAAGCATGCTCAGGAATGTCTGAACCTTTGTAGCACCAGTATTCAAATATTCTCTGTTAGGTAGTTTAGAACAGATATAAAATAAGCAGAAATAAAATGATGACAGTGGCCATATATGTGTGTCTTGAGCCTATTATATTCTTCTTTATAAATTTGGAGCATTGTCTCTCAGTGAATATCATCTATTATGATGGTACATGAAAGTACAGTGTAGCCAACAGGAAATGTGGAAATTATGCATGTCCCCAAGAAGAAAATGTAGAAACAGCTGTGTCTACAAAATAGAGTAATGGCAGTGAACTTCTTCCCTAACAGCTTTTAGCATAAGTATACACAAATCTTGCACAGCATCTTGTGGAACTAGAATATTTTACCCAAGGAACAAGGCATAGCCCTTGTCTGGTTTTCTCATATTGGTCAGAAAGGTGAATGAACAAGGCTTATCTGTTTTAGACACATTTTCACTATGGTTAGAAACAATGCGTCTAGGCATAGAATAGCATTTAAACATTTGCATCTTTTTTTGTTTTATGCGTTGAGATTTTTGTGCAGAGCTAAATGCAGTTCAAAAGGGCCCTAAATGTACATTTTTCAAAAAGAAAGAGTAGTGATTATTGAAACATAACATTTGTCAGCTATCCTCTATGCTCAAGAGAGACCACACATTAGACAATGGAATAGACCCGAATTAGTGTAAATGCTCTGTAAATCTCTATAGCTGAATCATTAGCAGTAAACAGGGCCCTTTTTGGATGATGCAGTCTTTGGGGAGTAGAGAGTCATTTGGTCTCTTTAGCCCCGCTATATTTAAGAGGAACAACACACAGGAATTTCACTTTCCTATGTGTTGTTTCTCTATGTGGTGGCATGCCGAATTGGGATACCCCGCTGTGTGTACCCACCAGGTCACAGACTCCTTCCACTCCCACGAAACAGACACGGGTGAGAGCGAGTGCGCTGGTTGGCTGAGCGGAGTGGCAATCAGCACATTTGCTGTCACTTGGCTCCCTTCAGCACCTCTGACAGCTAAGCCGCCTGGACGGCCGAGCGGCACCAAAGGGAGCCACTAGCCACATCCCCCGCCCACCTTGCAGCCATGGCATCCCTGCTGCCCATTCAGAAAGGCCAGGTGCGGGCACATGTGTCAAAACATATGTCCACTAATGGATGCTTTCTGGCTGTGTAAATTTAAAGGTAATCCTTGGCATTGCACAATCAGCAGCTCTGAGTGCCTTGGATTGCTCAGAAACGTAAAGAGATAATTTTCATAGCTCTGCCCACTGCAAGGAGACATGGGTTATTCTATTATTTCTTGTTTGGAGCGCTGTGCAAATACTTTCCATTCTAGGAAAGCACCTCTTTTCCTTTTGGGGAGTTTAAATTCTCCAGTGCTTGGTAACATTAGCTCATAAGGGCAGAAGATTGTGCCAATGGTGATACTAGCAAATGAACCCATAATTTTGTGCTGGTTACTAGTATCTTACAACACCCATAGATTTTGTGTTACATGAACATCCTTAATCTAGAGACTCAACAGAAAAATAAATCCACAGAAATTACTGTTAACACTAACTGGCAAGTATTGGTCAAAAATACTCACCCCCCTCCCAACCATATAAATCAGGGGTACTCAAATACTTCTTGTAAAGGTCCATTCTAAGGCATCTGGTGAGAGGTGAAGGTCTGAGCAGAGGGCTGTTGAGGGGGGTGGATAGTTAGAAATCAGCACACTGGGGGAGAGGCTATAGATTCCCCAAAACTTAAAAAGGCTGCTTGTCCATCCCACCCCAATAAACCCTATTGGGCTCACAGAACCTACAGCTCTGGCCTGTGGCACACTGCTTTAACCCCCCCCCCCCCCGCCCTTGCATTCTGTGTAGGCCATGTACAGGGGTGGACTAGGGCCCAATATGTTACTGACAATAAGGTGTGGTAACAAGGATGGATAGATAGATCTCGGGGGAGTGGGATGAATGGGAAAAGAGCTGTAAGGAAGAGGGGTGGAGAGAGAGCTGGGATAATGGATGGATGGAAAGAACTAGAAGGACAGGAATGAGTAGGCAGAGCTGAGGGGTAGCTGGCACGGGCTGGAAGAAAGAGCAATGGATTGGCAAAGCTGGGAGGCTGGGGATTGGATGGGGCAGAACTGGAGGGGACAAGATAGTGGGACAGGGATAGATGGGGCAGAACTGGGGACAGAGGGAAAGGATTAGCTGGAGCAAAGAGATTGAGAAACAGAGAAGTTATGACACTGGCAGGGAGACTAAGCACTACATCGACGATCAAGGGGGCAGCTCAGAGTACAGCAACACAGAAGCAACTGAGTGCAGGGCTGTCAGGGCAGAGGTCTGAAAATCTGGCACCCAGGTCCACATTCGGACACTGGTCCTCCAGTTGAGTATCGCTGGTATAGATGATCCAACAAGGTGCTGGCATCTCATACTGCTTTGTTCATCTGCTCAGTTCTGCTCCCTTTGGGTGCTTTCCCCACCCACTGATGCTTACACGCCTTTACATATTTCTGTGGGTCTAGTCTTTTGAACAGAGAGGAGTCTGCATATGACAATACTAACATTTATTTCAGCCAGTGCTGTCATTATGGTCATTCTAGAGCACCTCTGGGGCCTAGCTAAAGTGGGCAGAAGAATTTGGTAGTGTGAGGAGCTGAAACACCCCTAGATCTTAACTTAACATTAGGTTAGTAAATGCTTACTTTTTTATCATAATTGCTCTTTAAAGCAAACCAACAGAGATAAATGATTATCAAAATTATCGATTATCAAAAATCACTATGGGTCCTTAGCAGAGGAGCATCCCAATCCTGCGAAAACTGCCCTGCAAGCCTGATAATAGGCAGGTGGTTTTCTCACTACTCCCTGCACCCCATATTCCAGCAGCCAGAACCATGAATTCTTTCAGTTGCCAATCACAATTGCTGGGCAGACGAAAGCACAGTAATGTGCAAAATCATCCAGGGAACCTTATAGGCCACTGGCAATCACATGGGGCCAATCCAAACAAGTAAGCCAGGAAGTGGTATGTACAGGATGCCTGCTTATTAGGCTTGCAAGGGGGTAAAAACCCACAAAGGGTTATTACCAATTACATTTTCTCTCTGCTATGGATAACCTTCGTGGGCAGATACAAATACTTCCTGTTTGTAGCTAGAGACAGGAAGTTAAACCATGCTGGCAGTACCAAATGATGGTGACCACTACATATTATAAGGTTTCTGGGGAACGAATAACCATCAATAACCTTTGACATCCATAGTAAATTGATTCACGGGCAGAAAAAAAGATATGCATTTGGATTTAACCCTTCCTCAAGTTTTGAGTTTTAGATCAAATGACTTGATCTGAATGTGGTCGGGGACCACTAAAAACAAAACATTGTACATTTATTAAGCTTTGAAGATACATTAACCTGTTTTTGGAAAAAAATCACTAGTTTACATTTTTCTTTTTAATAGTACAGAGAGAAATATGTAGAATTTAAAATGACAGAAACTACTAGACAGCTGAACAGCTCGGGGACAATGAAACATCATCCATGTTGCCTGGCAACATCAACAATATGACCTCCACAAATGCATTATGAAGTCACTTTACATTGTCTACTGACATTTATTTCACGGCCTGAGAAATGTGTGATGGCATTAGGCAGCAAACATATAATATAAATATATTTAAAAAAGAAATCTCAATTTTGTACCTACAGAATTACACAAAAAGAGGAAGAGAAAAAAATAACCTTGGTGCTCAAAAATAAATACGCTTGGAGAGTAATTTGCTTGGAAAGTGCACAAGGTTCTTGTTCCATAGTAATGAGCTCTTGCATTTTAAGCTGCTGAGGAAAATGATAAATTGTACAGCAAATAGCTTGGGTTCAGGGAAATGCTGGTATTGTAAAAGTGTCACATTTTTTAAAGAGAGAGTTTTTAAGATCTAAAGAAAATGGTTTCATTTTGCAGTATATATATAAATATATATATATACTGATAAAGTGTAATGAAGTGTAAATAACAATATGAATAATACCATGCTTCAATGGGTAGTGGGGTGAAACTGTGCTTAGTGTAAGCAGAATGGTATAAACCATGGATTTGTCCACTTAAAAATGGTCAAAGCCACTGTTTTTGCCAGATCAAGCTGTTCTAGGCGGATTTCATGTAGTGTGCATGGCCTCCTGATTACATATCTGACAGACAGCAGCTTTGGGCTAGGTTCATCTCAACTGGTTAAGGGACCACATTTTACTGTTTGCTACCAAGATAAGCTGGTTAGCACATGTGCTGCATCTTTATATCTCTATTAAATATACATGGCTAGTTGACCTCTAAATGCATGGTCCTAGATGTCTTTTAAATTAGTGTGAACAGGAGTCACCTGGTAGAGAGCCACTTGCCTGTTCACCAATGCTTTGGGCAGGCTGGGACAGTCTGGGCAGGCTGGGACAGTTGTCTCGTCAAACAAAATTTAAGGGATTGGTGGTGAGGTTCGTTGTTAAATGTGTATATGTTTGTAAGCTTTTTATTTGGAAAAATGTTTTAAAGTACACTTGCCCGACACAATTCTGATGTGAATATCATGTGCTTAAAAAGCTTTCTGAGGGGGCGTGGCCAAGATGGCGACCTAGGTGGACGTGCCTGATCGGGGCTCTGAGATAACATCCTCACTTACCTCCTTGTATGGTGCTTGGGTAGCAAGAAATCCCCCTTCTGTGGCTCTCCCTGGCCGAGGGAGAGATCAAGTCTACTGAGCGGTGGCAGTGACCCTTGTAGGAGGCAGTGTGCGGGGCCGGAGGGGCTGAGGAGACAGAAGCTTATCTCCGACCACGTGCTGCTTGTGTGAGAAGAGAGGAGAGGCACTGTCTTTTGATCTGTCGGGGATGCTGCGGTGGTGAGGGAGAGAGGTGTCTAGAGATCAAGTGGCACGTCCCCGCAGAGTGAGAGACGCCGACAGTGTGAGGAGGGGAGAGGAGAGCAGCCAGACGCCATATCAGCTCTGAAGGTGAGGGGGGGGCAGGCCCCTGCGGTCTCGTAACATCCAGGCAGTACATAAGGAGACAGCCTCTCTACTGATAAGACTGCTCTCTGGCTGAGACTGTGTGGGGGGGATTTTCCCAGTAAAGAGCAGCAGATGCTGAAAGGAGCCTGCCATTACTAACAGTTGCAAAGCCACAACTTCATCAATAATAGCAGCTAAGCAAGGGGGGAAGCCCTTCCCTCATGGTGTGCCCAGTGTTTTCTGTTGCTCACTATACTTCTGACCAGGCAGATACTGTCTCACAAAGCCCCCGGGTGTAATAAACCCCCCCAGTCAGCGGTGTTGGTGCTGGTCCTGTTTGGGATACCCCTGGGTGCTCCATCAATCATTTAGGGGCCGCAGTCCCCCAAAGTGTGGGGTCAAGCCCTCTTCCAGTACTCTGCACCATAGGAGACAGCTCTGGAATATATTTTGCCTAGAGTCCCCTCCCCACATATGAGAGGCAACAAGAAGCGTAAATCGGCGCTGATCACCTGTAGCACACAAACGATGGAATCTCCACAAGGAATGGGGCAGGAGCCCCCTAACCCTGATACTGCAGTTATCATGGCCGCCATTGCCTCGTGTCAAAGCGCTCTCACTGCTAAATTTGACACTCTCCAAGAGCAATTTAACTATGTCCGCCATGATTTGGATAAAATCCGGGACCGCACCGGCGAGACGGAGAGGAGAATCGGAGAAACAGAGGACCGTTTATCTGCTCAGGTGGGACATCTCGCAACCCTGAGGAGGCAAGTGACTGCTCTGATGGGAAGGGCCGAGGACGCTGAAAATAGAAACCGGAGAAATAACGTCAGAATACTGGGTCTGCCCGAAAAAGCGGAGGGGTCTTCCCCAGAGCAATTTGCTGAGAATCTTATAAGGGAGACTTTAGCGCCGGTGAACCTGACAAAGTTCTTCACGGTGGAAAGAGCACATAGGATCCCCATGAGGCTACTTCCCCCCGGGGCTCCGCCAAGACCCTTCATACTCAAGGTCCTTCACTATAAGGACAGGGACGCTATCCTGGCTGCAGCTAGAATGAAGGGTATGGTGACCTTTGATAACGCCCGGATATCTTTTTTCCCGGACTTCACCTCAGAGGTTCAAAAGATGCGGCGATCCTTTAATGGAATCAGAGAGAGGCTCAGAAAGAAGAAAATTAAATAATCTATGATGTTCCCGGCACGTCTGCCGGTGCAAGATGGAGAAACCACCAGTTGTTTCACTTCTGCCGAGGAAGCCAGTGCCTGGCTGGACTCTCTGCCTGGAGCTTGATGGACTGGGCCCCGGTCGGAGAGAACCGGCCTCTGAATACATAGGCATCTGCCCTGTTTGTGTGCCTGATGGGGCACACTCCCCTTCTCCGTGGGTCAAGTGCCGCTGCTGCTGGGCATCCTGATGCCACCCAGAAGGGGGGGGTTGTTCCATTAGTTTTGTTTGTTTGAAATTTAGCGAAGCCGCTGTGCTTTGTCTTTGCTACCCAAGTTACCAATGTATCCTGATTTGAATGCTACAGGGAGCTGCGGCTCTAGTTCCCATGGTGGGATGGTTCTCCTGCCTCTCACCCTTAAACCTTCCTCCTGCCCTTTACTCCTGCTGGCCCTCCTCCCCGTGCCTTTCTCTCCTCCCTCCTTTCTCCGCCCCCTTTTACCTGATACCTCCATGCGACCCTGGGAACTCAAGACAGCTAGTTTGCTGACCTGTAATTTATATTGGTGTGTTCACATTGCAGGTCCCTTAGGCGGTGGGTCCCTGCACCCCGGTTACAACTAGTTACACCTGTGTTGTATTGTTTTGTTTGGGAGGGTATGATGCTCGCCAAAGTTTGGGGGTGGTGGAGCGGGGTGGGGGTAGTTGGGACTGGGAAATGTGTGTATTGTTTAGAGTATAGTGTTATTTGTTTAGTCTGTCTTTGCGTTGGGTTGTGTGTGTTGTATGGTATTCGGACCCCAGGTGCGGGAAGATTATTGATGGAGAGAATGGAGTACACCGGCACTGACTGCCCTGATCCTATGGTCTATACTCTGTACTATACTATGCTATGATAATGGGTGAATGTAAACTTCTTTCTTGGAACGTCCGAGGGCTCAATGATAAAATCAAGCGAGCTACGGTTCTTCAGTTCGTTAAGAGGTATAAACCTAACGTGGTGATCCTCCAGGAGACTCACCTGGTGGGACAGAGAAGCCTGGCGCTTAAGAAACCATGGATCCAAAGCTCCTTCCATGCTCTCTTCTCATCCTACTCTAGGGGGGTCTCCGTGCTGATCTCCAAGGGAACCCCGTTTGCCTTATACTCTGTGCAGACGGACCGGGAGGGTCGCTATGTGATCTTACATGCCAAACTTATGGAAAATGATGTCATCATAGTTGGTGTGTACGTCCCCCCACCTTTTTGTATTCAGGTGTTGCAACAGGTTATGGAAAAAGTGGTCAACTATCCCCCTTCCCCGATATTAATAATGGGGGATTTCAATATGGTTCTGGAATCTGCGCTGGATCGGCTGAACAGAAATCCGGGCCCGAGGACGCAATTGGTGTCTTGGGCTGAGGCACTAGGTCTGCAGGAGTTATGGAGGTCGAAACACCCCACTGACAGAGCATACTCTTGCCACTCAGCCACTCACAGATCCCTGTCCAGGATCTATCTTGCGTTCTTGTAACCTGAGTTATTAGCCAGGGTGGTGTCTCACAACTACCTCCCAAGAGGCATCTCGGACCACTCTCCCCTGTTAACGGTGATAGGACTATCTCAAGCTCGGGAGAGTCAGTGGGTTGGGCCCTTAACCCCCTATGGCTGGAGACCCCTGAAGTCAAAAGTAGCCTGTCATCCTCTGCTGAGATGTTTTGGGAGGTGAACGCGGATGAGACCTCTGCAGAGGTAAGGTGGGATGCTTTTAAGGCAGTCATTAGAGGGTGTGCCATAAGTGCCATTGCTGCGGTTAGGGAGAAGTAGGGGAGAGAGAGGGTAGAGCTTGAAAGCAAACTTGCCAAAGCGGAAGAGCAATTTGTTGCCTCAGCCGATAGTCGGGACCAGAGGAAAAACGGGAAGACCCTGGCCTACTTAGCGAGAGCCGAAACCAAAACCAATAGCATTGCCGCGATATCTGATGGGAGGGAGACAGTAACGGAAGGGGGTGAAATTGCCCAGCGGTTCCTTGAGTATTACTCGGCATTGTACTCCTCTAAGGCTAGCTATGATGTTGAAGAACTGGAGAATAACTTAGACCAGATCAACTTCCCAGTGTTGGCCCCGGAGGATCAGGAGACGTTAGACGCCCCCATCTTGGTGGAGGAGGACATGGGTGCAATAGGGGCGCTCCCTGGAAGGAAGGCATCGGGTCCCGATGGGATTTCAGACGAATGGTATAAGCAAGAATCAGAACTGGTAGCGCCTAGACTCTTAGAGGTTCTGAAACAAGCACTAGAAAGTGAGTGTCTCCCTGCCTCCTTTCATGAAGCGTACATCGTCCTTATTTATAAAGAGGGGAGGCCCCCTGATGCCTGCGCGTCATATAGGCCCATTTCCTTACTAAATCATGATGCTAAAATACTAGCCAAAATACTAGCTAATAGGTTAAACAGGGTTATACTACAACTGGTGGGACCGGACCAGTCTGGCTTTATGCCCAGTCGCACTTCGGGGATAAACCTGCGTAGGCTCTTCTCAAACCTTCAGATTGTCCATGATAATTATGGAAGCCGGGCAATTGCCTCGCTTGATAACGAGAAGGCCTTTGATTCAATTGAATGGACCTATTTGTGGGCAGTGCTGGCTAGATTTGGGCTCCCTGCCAATTTCATAAAGTATATCAAGCTCCTATATGGTCGTCCGACGGCCAGAGTACGAGCCAATGGATGCTATTCAAATCTGTTTGCACTAAGCAGGGGGACCAGACAGGGTTGCCCACTCTCGCCATTACTCTTTGCACTGGCCATTGAACCATTGGTGATTATCGTTAGAAACTCCCAAACTATCACGGGGTGGAAAATAGGGGAGGTTGAGGAAAAGATTTCCCTCTATGCAGATGATACCCTGCTGTATCTAGCGGACTGTAACAAATCCCTGGAAGCGGCATTAGATATCATAGGAACATTTGGGAGATTTTCTGGTTTGAAAATCAACTGGGATAAGTCCAGTTTAATGCCAGTCGACGAGCCTGACCATCCAGACATCTCTCCGAGATCTCAGCTGAAAGTGGTTCAACAATTTAAGTACTTAGGAATTAAGCAGCCGAGTGAATTTATTCCCCTTAATATCTCACAGTGATGTTGAAACTGAAGCAGCGAGTCTCTCAATGGGCAAGCCTCCCGCTATCGGTCATGGGCAGGATAAATATATACAAGATGATCTTTCTTCCGAAGTTCTTGTACATATATCAGGCCTCGCCAGTGTTGCTTCCTGCCTCTAATTTCAAGGCATTGGATGCGATTATCTTTGGCTTCATATGGGGGCAGTCTCCGCCGCGGTTAAACAGGCAAATTATGAAGGCTCCATCAGATGTGGGGTTCTTTCGGTGCCATATATGCTGATGTATTTCTATGCCACCCAACTCCAGTATGCCCATTGGTGGGTCAGTCAACCGAGGGAAAATCCAGTGGTGAGTCTAGAAACGGCTGTTCTGGGCTCCCCTGGGCGACTGGCCACCTTGATATATAGAGGTACGAAAGGGATCCCGGAGGCAACTGGGTGTATGAGAACGGTATGTAACATTTGGGAAAGGGTGGGTAAGTTGAGTGCAAACCCGAATGAGAGCAGGGCCTGGTCCCCTTTTACCCCCCTTTGGGATAACCCCAAGCTGCTGGAGCTTGGATCTATGCAAGACCCGCAGTTCTGGATAAGGAAAGGGGTGCACCAGATAGGTCAGATATACAAAGACGGGGTACTTATGTCCTTTGCGCAGGTTAAAGAGGAGTTTCTTCTATCCCACCGGGATTTCTTCTGCTACTTGCAGATTAGTCACGCTTTGAACGCCCAGTTTCATAGGGTGGGTCCGAGGATACTGATGTCACGTATGGAAAAGGAGATTAGAGGAATGGAGCTAACAAAACCCGTCTCCACACTGTATCAGTGCCTGACGGGTACGCTGGATTCTCCAAGGGATAGGGTGGAAATGAAGTGGCAGGCCTTAGACCAAAACTTGGATCAAGATGACTGGGAGGAGATAATGGATAATCTGCACACGTCGGTGGTGGAGGCAAGGGATAGGTTCATTCAGACTAAGTGGATTCACCAGGCGTATATCACCCCGGTCCGTCTGCACAGAATGGGTCTATTAGGACAGGTGCCCTAGGTGCGAGAGAGATAGCGGCACGTGGGTACACGTAACTTGGTCGTGTGAGATCTTGGTGAATTTCTGGGAGGGTGTCATGGATCTGATCAGCAAAGTAGTGGGAATTCGGATCAGGGGTTCAATCTCACTATGTCTTCTGGGGGTGGTCGAGTCAATATCGGAACCCAGAGCATTAAAATCATTGCTTCGGCTGCTGCTCTTTTATGCTCGAAAATGCATATTGCTAAATTGGAGACACCCGGCTAAACCTTCAGTACAAGCATGGAAAAGATTAGTCAGCCAGAAACTCAATCTGTATAAATTGACATACGCTGCGAGGGGGGTGTCGGATAAGTTTGCGAAGATCTGGGATCCGTGGCTACAGTGTCAGGAGTCGGCATCTGATGATGAGTGAACCAGGGATGGGGGAACACTGTCAGCGCTGTGGTTATTGCTGAGTCAGGAGTCGGCAAGATGGAGCCGAGGTCGATATCTGTTATGTGCAGTGAGGTGAGGGCATGTCCCGGAGCATGACTGGATAGGCCTCAATGGTTGCCACCCTCTCAGGTACTCCACCTGAGATCTGCTTGTTTCTAGCACAACCTGGGTCCGGTGTGAATGGTTGTTGTTGTTGTCTGATAGGATGCCATTCTGATGTTGGGTGCCTGCGGCACCTAAAATACAGGACAATTTGACGTGTATATGTATGTTGTTTCTACCTTACAACGCAAAATTATTATTATTATTGTTTATTTATATAGCGCCATCATCTTCCGTAGCGCTTTACAAAGTAGTAATTACAGACAGGGTAGAAACATACGGTACATATACTATTTCAAATGCAGTTTTACAGAGTTGACAATGGATATTCTGAGTACAAGATACGATAGGGGAGAGAGCCCTGCCCTTGCGAGCTTACAGTCTAAAGGAAGAGGGGTGAAGACGAGGGGGAAGGATCACAAACAGTCAGTATTGAGCTTTGTGGCATGCGCCCTTTAGAAGATTGGTTAGGCCAGATTATATGCTTGTCTGAGTGAGTTTTAAGAGCGTCTTTGAAGGTTTTGAGGGTTGTGGAGTGGCGGATTGGGTGCGGGAGGGCATTCCAGAAGATTGAAGTTGCACGTGAGAAGTCCTGGAGGCGGGCGTGAGAGGAGGTGACCAGGGTGGAGGACAGGAGAAGGTCGGCAGAAGAGTGGAGGCTGCGTCTAGGTTGATACTGTTGGATTAGAGATGAAATGTAGGGAGGGGCCTGGTTGGAGAGAGCTTTGTATGCGAGAGTTAGAGTTTTGAACAGGATTCGCTATGGGACTGGCAGCCAGTGTAGGGATTGGCAGAGAGGCGCAGAACTGGAGGAGCGAGAGGAGAGATGGATGAGGCAAGCAGCAGAGTTCAGGATAGATTGGAGGGGTGCCAGTCTGTTAGTTGGTAAGCCACAAAGAAGGATATTGCAGTAATCCAGACGGGATATGACCAGGGCATGCACTAGCATTTTAGTGGTGTCAGGTGAGAGGAAAGGACGGATGCGGGAGATGTTTTTAAGTTGGAGGCGACAGGAGGTGGCCAGGGAGTGAATATGTGGTTTGAAAGAGAGAGCAGAGTCCAGAGTGACTCCCAGGCACCGAGCTTGGGGAGTTGCTGTTATTGTGTAATTGTTGACAGAAATAGACGTGTTAGAGAGGAGAGGGGAGTTAGATGGTGGGAAAATGACCAGTTCTGTCTTGTCCATGTTTAGCTTGAGGTAGCGAGATGACATGAATGAAGAAATAGCTGAGAGGCAGTTATAAGTTTGCCAAGGCCATGGGTGTAGACTGAGAAACGTTGGGGGCCTAGGAAAGAACCTTGTGGCACACCAACAGAAAGGGAACGTGAGGAAGACACCGTGTTAGAATAAAATACACTGAATGATCTATCAGAGAGGTAAAATAAAAACTTTCAAAAAAAAAAAAAAAAAAGCTTTCTAATCTTGGAAATGTATCACCCAGGTAAAAAATAGAAATATTTTGGTAAGATTTACCAGATCTGTGAATTATAGATATACATCTATATATATCTATATAGATATATCTATCTATTTATATTTATTTATTTAGATTTACATTTACAAACTTCTCAAACTCTTTTTAATCCACATCTTCTTCTCCTTTGATCGTCTTCCTGTTTTCAATACTGTTGCCTTTTTGAAGTGTAGGCCAAAGCCAAGACTTTGGGCCATTGGAGCTTGAATCTTTCTAGAAAAAAAGTTGAGGCCCTATGGCGCTGTCGTTTCCAATTAACATTCCCAGTATATTTTGTTAAGTTATTTTTACTTAATTTGATTTTACCTGACTTTTGGTTAGACGTGACTTTAATTAAAATGACTACAGTTTGTGACCAATGAAAAAAACACAAAACTCCACTGGTAGTTGTTACTATTTAGAGCTTAGTTCATATTGGTTTTGGCGTTTATCAATATTGGAAAAGGAAATCAATATATTTAAGGCAATAGGTGTATGCATATATTCTTTATTTACTACTGTACTGTGCACAAATATTACATGATACACAGGTATATTGTATTTTCTTTATGAAAACTTTAGTAATTATTATTAAAAATAAACATTCTTAATACATACATTTCTATAGTTATATCTAGAATACGTGTTTATATGATGGCATTTGCTAGGGGTGGCCTGTTTACTTACCACAGTCTGACATGGTTATTGAAGTATTTTTACTGCCCAAAGGAAACACGGCCCATCACTTTGAGGGTCTGTCTATAGTTATGAAGATATTTTAAACCAAAACAACACCCTGATAATAAAGTTTCTTTATCTGGATAGCATATCTGTGCTATTCAGTTTGCTGCAAAAGAAATGTGGCTCACTTTTTTTTATTGCAGTGAAAAAAATATTTATTTTGCAATAATGGCGGCCCCTGTGTGAATAGTGGCAGGCAAAACGGAAACTGCTTGTGCCGGCAAACAGGAAGCTCATATTAGCTTCTGAGTGAGTGGTGCCGCATGCTCCTGCTGGCTCTGACAGTGCTGGCCCATTGTAAGGGTGCATGCGCCAGGCCCGCCCCCCCTTACAGCTGGGCATGTGCAATCAGCATTGTTGGAACCAGTGGGATCGCGCGACGTAGCTGGACACTATTCACACAGGGGCCACCATTATTGCAGAATAAATAGATTTTTCACTACAATTAAATAAAGTGAGCCACAAGTGCGCTATCCAGATAAAGAAACTTTGTTATCAGGATGTTGTTCCGGTTTGATACCCAAAACAAATATTAGACCATACTTAGTTAATTATTTGATGATTAATGTAATAACTTACCTAGAAATGTGACTTATATTGAAGTGTGAGAAGTGAAACAACAACTGGTATTATTCCCGTTAAAAGAAATGCAGTTTACAAATTACATAATATATGACACCCTGAAATTGTTCATAAAGGAAACTCATTATTAATGGTTATAAATCTGTAGCAGTCATTAGAATCAGAAGGGTATTTGTCTTTGGAAGTACCCTCTAAAGGCAAGGCTGCTTTTGACTTGTCCCTAATTTGCTTTGGTTTGTTACTGCCCTTTGGTCCATATGGTACTTAAATGGGGCTTGTCATTGTAATGCAACTTTTTGTTGCTGTAAACTATAAAACATACAAATAAACAGAGGGGTCCCAATAGACACCATGTAGTGTAGTCCCATAATTAGTCTAAATACAATAATTGTAGCACTGTGCTGCTCTTGTTGGTTTTTCTAAGGCACACAATAGCCATTTGTGTGGTGTGTTTTATAGGAAGCGCCATTCAACCACAAGACCACATTTAAGTAAAGGTTTTTTTTTTATATAACCCCCTCCACCTCCTTACTTCATTTCCCCATGACTGTTGGTTTGTGGGACAGCTGCAGAGTCTGTTAGTAAACACTTTCCTGGGTTAACATTTTTATTCAGGTCTCCTCCTCCCTTTCCCCTTTTCCCGATGATAGCACAATGACAGCATTGTTAAGGGGGGATTTGAATGAAGGGTCTCTGGGCATGTTCCCAGCATTGTCAAAGGGGGTGGGAAAAAAATAGCCCAGCCGGGAGGACCAGACTAGACTCAGACAGATGCCTAAATTAGTGACAAAGCCTTTTTCAATGTCCCCCCAGACAAGGCTGGCTTGTTTGTGTGTGTGTGCGTGTGTGTGGATGTGTGAGAGTGTATAGTGAGCTTTATCGCTGGTTGCATGTCTGCCCATGTTAATTAGTTTCTAGCATGCATGTCTGATAGGGTGCCAATGAATATTTTCTCCCTGCACCAGGGAAAGCTTGTGTGATGGGAAGGGGGGAAGGGTGGTAGACTCGGCTACAAGCAGATTTGTTTTTATACCGTAATAAATTATGGTGAAAGAAATAACCAGTATGCACAAGGATGGAATAAAAGTTAAGAATAAAAAGGTTGTTGTACGCCAGGCAATGCATGATTTAATTATAGTGCCCCTCTTAACCTATTATTATTATTATTATTAATAATAATAATAATAATAATAATAAACCATTATGGATTGATCACCTCTTCTATGACCACAGCGTTGCATGAAAAAAAATGCTTGTCTTTATATGTTTTCTCTTAAAGCTGATTAAGCTTTCTGTTTTATTAGCTAAGATACACTAATCTACTAATGACTCTTTTGGTCTGATTTTCAAGACACAGTGGCTTTGTTTAGATATCAGAAATTCAGAATATTATTATTTTATTTTTTATAGCATTGAGATGTCAAGAATCTTTATATTATTTATCTAAAATTTTATAGCCAGGGATACATTCTCTGGAGCCTATAGATATAGAAACATATCTACATATTTCAGTTGCCTACTACATTTATATCACTTTATTCCTAAGATAAAAAAAATGATTTTTAATTATTAGTACTCTTACTTCTACTAGTACTATTACTACTAACACTAATAATAATATGAACATTAATACAAAAAAAATCAGTTTTGTTTTAATGTAGTTTATGAGTAGATAGACCTGTTGGGGGCAAAAGGTGAGAACCACTGCTAAATCTCAGCTTCCTATGCCTACTACTCCTACTACTCCTACTAATAACAATAATATAATGAAAATAATAATAAAAATAATACAGGTACAACCGCAGCCAATCATTTTATAGTAGTTTCCAGATAAAAATCAATGTTCCTGCTTTATAGGACCCGGTGGGGCAAAAGGTTAAATCCGGTACAAAATATTACCTTTCTATGCCTTATACTAGTAGTACTGCCTATAATGCTATAAAATCATATAACTGCAGCCAAACATTTTCTTGTGTTTTTTGGAAAGAGTGTAATGCTTGCTTTTTGCGACCCACTGGTACAAAAGCTGAAGACTAGCACAAAATATTAGCTTATTATGCTACTGCTACTACTAATAATAATAATAGGAACAATAATAATAAAATAATATATTTTAAATAAAACTGCATGCAATCATTTTATTGTAGTTTTTGGATGGAGTGCAATTTTTTTTGCCTTTGGTGATCTAGATCTATAGGCTTCCTGTGCCTGTATCACCTCTTAAGAGTGGCTTTGGTTGCAGGGTCTATAGCTATCTGAGTGTGCTTCAGCTGCAATAGCTTACAATACAGGGAGTTAAGACTGGTTGGTTGGGTAGATGGCACTTGGCCGATTTTTTGCACCGAAATGTTGTATTTTCATGCAAAACTGAGTTGTTATTAAATAGATAGAGGGAAAATGCACAAAAATGCAAATCTTCTTTAATCTTTAAAGAACTGGATAGGGACTTGCTCTATAAAATTATTACATTTTCTGATATCCATGCATTTTGTTGAGTTAAAAAATGCACAGAAAACAACCGGGTTTAAGATTCTGGCCCCTGAGGTTCTGCAGTCTCACATAATTGTACTAAATTTCCATACAAAACTTTCAGTAATTTGTGTTTTCTTTTTGGACAGTGGCTGCAACCACTAAAAAAAATAATAAATAGCCAGAAATACACTAAGTTGGAGGGTTTTCAGGACACCGCAAATAGACTGTAAGCAGCAAATTGTAACCTTGTGGTCAGTTTTACAGAACACCAACAATTTTGTTTGCCTCTCCTATACAGATGTACAGGTTTAATTTATTATTCAATGTTTTGTGAAGCTGAGTGTGTATATATGTGTGAGTAAGGGAAGGGGGTGTTTTGCGAAGGATGGTTGGCATATGTATATGCCAAGTGAGAACATATTCTCTTTCTGTCTGCTGACATGTCCTCATTGTGTTTATGTGGAGTAGGTGTTCTGTAAGAAAGAGGAGGAATATTTTCTCCAAGATCCTGTCTAACGACCATAAACGCCTCCCCTCTCTGTTCATTGGATTAAGGCAGACATTTTGAACGGCTGGCATATACGGCTGGTGTTAACTCATTCATTGGCATAAAGAATTTCTGTTTATTAAAACAAGGGAAGCGGCACAGCTCACTGGGAATGCAGGCATGATTATACACTGAACAAAATGCTGACATTTATATTTGGTACTATCCAGAGGGCTAAA
Organism: Gastrophryne carolinensis; assembly: GCA_027917425.1. Lineage (NCBI taxonomy): Eukaryota > Metazoa > Chordata > Amphibia > Anura > Microhylidae > Gastrophryne > Gastrophryne carolinensis. The sequence goes on from CM051238.1 coordinate 323,580,654, forward strand.
CAGGTTTAGCCCTCTGGATTGCTTCGCTTGTGGAGCTCATGTTAGAAATGGTTAATACACATAGCTGTATAGAATGGAAGAGACATAAATATGTGTATTCCTGCGTTGCTGTTTATAGCACACTGGGCATATGCCTGTGCTTACGTTTTAGTGCCTTCATAAAGGATTGGGCTACTCTAGGTACATTCAGTTACAAAGCCAGTACCTATGTTGGAGGAAATTATACAATATATATGACCTTTTACAATTGATCACTACCTACAGGAGGCCATTGCATGTGGTCTGTGGTCCAATGTGGATTCTTTAAAATAGGGGTGTCAAACTCAAATACAGTGTGAGCCAAAATTAAAAATTTGGTGCAAGTCAACCTTGATATTTATTGAAAACATGTCTCTCCATTGGCACATGTGAGAAGCCAATTGGCACGCTCGCCTCTATTCGGCTTTTCTTAGCCGTCTTTTTTTAATCTTAGCCGGCAAGAGCTCTTCTCGGCTGATGGACAAATTGAGCCAAGTGCGCTGTCGGCCACATCCCTCGCTATACTCGAGCTGGGGGCATGTTCGCGCTGGCTATTTACGAATGCCTGGCATGGGCACATGTCTGGCTAAAGGTAAAGTGGAGTGCAGCTGTGGGTTGCGCATGCAGGTAAGTTTTACTGCCGATTTGGGGGGGTTTCAAAAAGCGATCTGGGATGCCCTCAGTAGTGATGCCCTGGGTAGTAACCCACTTTAATCGGCCAGTCCTGAGGTCTTTGGGATGGAATGGCGTGCTGAGTCAGCTTGATTTCATCCTGCATAGAGGAAGATGGCAGCCAGACGATTGCCAACCACTAGGTCAAAGAATTTCCCTACTACATCATCATAGGGGCAGGGTTTTACATCAAAGCCCCATCCTCCAAACTCAGGTGCCGTGTGGGCTTGTTAACTAGCCTCTCAGACTCTCTAGCCTTACTAGCCTGCTCTAAAAATTTCAATGATTCTTTAAAAAGAGAAAGATTGGAACAGCATTTAAAGTGGTCTTGTGCCTGGGATTCCTAACCTATCCTCTCCTGACGCACATAAACCTTGTAAATTAGAAATCTCTCACCAATGGGTGACCTGTAAACAGATTCACACTACAGCTTTGTATATGCCCTATTGAAAGATGTGTTTCTCTTAATTGTGGAATACTGGTGGTGGCCACAAGCTTTGACCCTCCCTGGCACAAAGTTGCAGAAGGAGCACCATTAAAAAATATTTGGCCACGATACAGCCTCAAGGTCAGGGTTCCTTGAGGGGCTAATCATACACAGACTTCTAGATACATGACAATAAATAAATAAATAATATGTCTATATAAATAATGCTCATGCTCCAGTATGTAATGGCTTAATAATGGCGCATGATGAGTTGTGGGTTATCTGGTGGGTTTTCTATGTAGCGTGTGTGTGTGTTATGGGATCCTCATAACACACAACCTATATTATGTAATGTCTGGTCTGGGCACCATGTCAGCCATGCTCACTACAAAGAATATCTGCACAGCAGCATGATAACCCTGGTTACTTTCTGGAATAGGTCTGGAATCACAGGGATACCATGAAAACTGGCTGCTAGGTCCTCTTGTCTTGAGTCCTTATTGTACAGTCCTGGCTTTGGTAACATTTAAGAAAATCAAAAAGTATCATAATTGTATAGTTGTGTGATTCCATCTGCATGTCTGAATGGGGCATCTCTTAAGGGACAATTTACTCACTGACATGTAAATCTGAGGCCATATAAACATATCCTGTGAAACTTTAAATAAAGTAAATGGCTGATCCATAAAAGAGCAGCATGTAGATATCTACTGTAAGTTTTCTGCTAGCCAAGTATTATTATGGTGGCTATAGAAAGCCCATGCCTGTAAAAGGCATCAGAAACAGAATAACACAAAAAGAAAACCAAACTAAATAGTAGAGGAAAAGAAAGTATGCAGGATAGCATTAAAAATATAGCCTTGCTAAAGTTAAAATCAACGGCACCCTATCTGGATCCTTCAACATAAGGAATGGCACACGGCAGGGATGCCCTCTGTCCCCCTTGCTCTATGTCCTAGTGATGGAACATTTGACGAACGCTTTAAGAGCCAACCCTTCCATCAAGGGAATACCGGCCGGGGGAAAGGAATATAAGCTCTCCCTCTTTGCCGATGACTTACTGTTGTATGTGACCTCCCCACATACTTCTCTGCCGTCTGTCATTAAGGAGTTTGAAAGATTCAGCAAATTAAGTAACTTCAAAGTCAACATGACTAAAACGGAGATTTTGAACATCTCCCTAGGGGAACAGACCCGGGAATCAATACAGGAAAATTTTCCGTTCAAATGGCAGAAGGAATCAATAAAATACTTGGGGGTACAGGTGTCGACGGATCTCGGGAAACTTTATAAATTAAACTATGTGCCGCTCCTTAACAGTACCATAGGAAGCCTGAAAACATATGCTAAAAAACAATACTCCTGGCTGGGGAGGACTAATATCCTAAAAACGGACGTCTTGCCCCGATTCTTATATGTTTTCCAGACCTTACCGTTGTTGCCGGAACGGGGTTTCTTTAAACAGATACAGGCTGCGTTCTTCAACTTCATTTGGGACGGCAAAAAGCCTAGGGTAAGCCGGAGGACGCTATGTAGACCTAAATCTGCGGGGGGACTGGGGGTACCCGACATGAAGTCGTACCACGCGGCCGTGGTCCTGGTGAGGCTCGTGGACTGGTTCCACCACAGAGGGAGTAAGCAATGGGTGGTCCTAGAAAACGATACCTGCCCAATCAGTCTGACTGCCCTGCCCTGGGTGGACCCGGAGCTCCGTCCGAAGAGGCGAGAGCTTCCCTACCTTGTGAATCCCCTGCTGACCCTATGGGACAGGTCACTGAAACTAAGGGGCATATCATGTAGACCGGGTCCTCTCACCCCACTCTTTGATAACCCGGCGTTTACCCCGGGAATGGGGGCCAAAACCTTTCTTGTGTGGGAAGCGTCTCAGGACACAAGACTGGGAGAGATCGTCTCTGGATCTGGCCTGCCACCACTATCGGAGTTGGGGGATCGGGGGGAGGGGAGGAAACTGTCCTGGTTCTTATATGCCCAGTTGAATGCCTTCATCGGCTCGGTAGCCCATAGGAACACCCTATCCCGGCCATTAACAGCGCTAGAGACGATCCTCAGGGCTCGGTCACCCCCCCCCGGGCAATATCAACCCTATACAGGATTCACCAAGCGGGAGGTATGGAAGAGGGTCTACCACTATTTTGATGGGAGGAAGAATTGGGTCAGACGTTTGAAGCGGACGAGTGGGAAAAGACTTTTGCTCTAACACACAAACTCTCGATGGCATGTAGGGCTCAGGAAAGAAACTATAAAATCCTAACCAGATGGTATAGGAGCCCGGCGGACCTAGTAAGATACCAGGGCTCCGAGACAGACAAATGCTGGAGGTGTGACAGAGCACGGGGGACCCTAACACACATCTGGTGGGAATGCCCCGCTATACACACTCTCTGGGAGGGGGTGCTGAAGATATTTGAATATACAACGCTTCTAAGGATCCCCAACTCCCCTCAGGTGACCCTCCTCTCTATGATTCCGGGTTCGGTGGCGGCAGGGGGGAGAGGCCTCCTGAGACACATGCTTACAGCAGCCAGATCAATAATACCCCGACACTGGCGATCCAATACTGTACCCTCCTTGTTGGAATGGTACGGGGAGTTAGAGAATATCAAAAGGATGGAGGAGCTGGCACTTGCTGGGGTCGAGGGTGGAGCTGAGAAGCACTACAAGACCTGGACAATATGGGAAATGTCTAAGTGCTCCCCGAGGATCCGGGAGCTGCTGGAGAGGAACAGGTGAGGTGGACATTCTTTCTTTCTTTCTTTCTCACATCCTTTCTTTTTCTCTTTCTTTCTTTCTTCCTTTCTTTTGCTTTTTTGCACTCTATCTTCGTTATTATCTTCTAAGTCTCTATTTCCATTTAGCACGTTACTACACGGGCATTATGGTTCTAACAATATATAGTGAGTAAGTTCAGACAATATGTGGTTCCCACTGTTGATATCATTACCTGTAACTCACCACAGTCTTGCTGTTTATATGCCCATACTTGATATTTTTACCATGTGTTTCAGGCGCTGTGACCATATGCTTTTCTTACTGTGTTTCTTGTTTTTTTATGTATGAAAAATCTATATAAAACCCAATAAAGATATATTGCACAAAAATATAGCCTTGTACCTAGCCTGACTTTTAAATGAATGCTGCCAAATTGTAAGGAATGTAATGACAAATAATACTGTGGTCTAAAAATGGAGGCTGTTGTGTCTTTGTGTACAGATCAGGAGTCTGTAAGAGGAAACAATTACTGAGGCGTTGTGGCATGTCCGCTATTAGTACATACCATGTTTTAAAGCTTGCTGCTTTTTAAAAGCAAATGAAATGACAAGCTGAACTTGCTGGTTCATTCTGACACATCATCACAATGTACTGAAACTGTTTAGAAGGCAAGGATTAGGGCAAGCAGATCATCTAACCTGAAATAAACAATACAAAAAGCATTATTGCACTGCGTTTTAAAGTTTATCCTAGCAATGCATATTTTTTCCATAGTGCAAATTCCATGAAAAGTCCAGCTATGGCAAAGTCAGGTGTGTAGTGTATTCATTCCAGGCCACTGAAATGTTGGGAAATTCTTACATATTCACTGACACATTTTTTGTATGACATATTGAGTCAAAGTGTAAAGCACCATAAAAATGGTTTCTTATATGGTGTGATCTTGGGGCTCTATGCTCCAACGTACCTTGAAATGTCATGAGAACTTAAATTGACATTGATATCCCCCCGAAAACAGTGAAAAATAAGTAATTTCAAAGCATATAAAAAACTCTGATTATATATACATATCTTATGTATTCTAAGCGAAGCTGATGGCTTCTCCTTCATTTTTGTACATGGCTGAGCTGGGAAGGGGTGTGTCATGGCGCAGCTTTATGACTCATGCCTTCGCAATGCTGTGGTTAGTGCCAGTGGGACCACTGTGAGGCACATGGGACAGGCATCAGGAGAGCTGCTTTTGGCCTTTTTATTGCCACTGGGTTTACTGTTCTTTTAATTTAAATTCGCTTTCATGGCTTGTCCTATAAACCACAGATCAGGGAGTACCACAGGGCACAAGACTCCCCTGCTAACCTGTCATCAATCACTCTCCCGCAGCTCTCCCATGAAACGCCAGTCCAGAGTGGGCTGTGTACCAAGGGTGTTGCTAAGAAGTTCCCTCTGGTGGTACTCAGGGCTACATGGTATGGAAAATGCAATAGACAAGCAGCTGCATCAATGGCAGGGGACACTTTGTCTTGTAACACCAGCTTTCTCTACTGTTTGTTAACTCCCCATTTCTGCTCTTCTCTGGGGTACATATTTTATTAAATATCCACTCCACTGGCCCCGCGGTGCAAGCTATGCCTTCAGTAATGTTGGCACCCTAAGATGCTACATGCTTGAGTAAGATGCTCTCCAATTGGCTGCCATTGGTCTTCAAAGCTGCAGCTACAGCTTTCAGAACAGTTTGCATCATAAGTCCAGGTGGAGTACATGCAATAGAGACCATCCTTAAAGTAGGCCTATCTCCTCCTGGGGAGGTATTGAGTGATATTTGGGATAATAAAAAAATGCAAAGTGTTGCTTCATGATAAAAATAGCTTGGGAAAATACTGATCTAGATCATTTGATATCCTATTATCCATGTGTGGTGTGTGTCTCTCCAATTTTGATTGATTTATGATTAATATAGATATCTGAAGGGTTGAAGGAAGAAACACTAGTATGACACAGCACCCAATAATAGGTCTATAGGTTTACTTTTCTCATTTCAAGTCAAATGCATCCCCATTGAGGCATTTTTCTAGCATTACAAAAGCTTAGGTCCTCACCTTGGATGGCACCTTTACAGGGCCATCATAAGCTTTATCTCATATTGATTCTTAAATCCTGCTCTCATGTTGATTCCTTGAAGCCTTGTCTGCACACATTAAATTAAACAATGCAAAGCTTATTTACTTTTCATTTAATGTTATTTACTGCATCTGTTTTGAAATATACTGTATTTCATTTGCCCTATAATTTATCTGGCGAAGCTTTTAACTGTAATAAAATTCACAAATGTTTTCTATCAAATTCTGTTTCACTGGATATTACTGAACAGAGATCCCTTCTTTTTGTCTTTGTCTGCATCATAGTGAGCTGATTACCTAGCTGTTGTCACTCAGTATAGTTGCTACTTATTACAAAGGGTTTAATAAGGGCTAGATAGATAGGAGTGAGGGTCCTGTCTTTGCAGCAATTTGTCGTCAGTGGGCACATGATCTGTAATCATTGGTCAAAAAGAGTCCGAATCATGTGATTGCCCATGGTCTATCGCTGGCTCCGATTTCGTGGAGGCTAGTGGGGATGGTAGTGATGTATGCATCGACAATTGGGATGCCCCCAACACATGGACCTATTTGGTGTAAAACTGGTTCAGATGAAATCATATAATATAATATAGTTAGCCAGGAAGGTCCTTATACTACATTATTTAGCTAGTTACATTCATTTGAATAGCCAGCTGGTAAGGCATGTGGTGAGCTAATAGAAAAGCTGGAATCCGAATGTTGCTCTATCAATATATATATATATATATATATATATATATATATATATATATATATATTCTACATATCCAGCATAAACATGTATTTGCATGAGATATGCATGGCTGGTGTCAGAACGCGGCAAACCTGGTCAAATTCAGGGCCTATAGTGTCTTGGGAGCCTATTGATGGCTCGGGGCTTGGAAGAAGAACCCATGTACAGGACAATCTTGTGTTATTCTCAATAACCATTTCACCAGTGTTACAGGATGAAGATTCATGTTTATTGTTCTTAGAAATTGATCTTGGCCTAAAAAAAGATATGGCTAAAGGCTTCAATATTTTGGTTGTATTGGGCCCAGAACATTATGTTTTTCAGTGGATTTCACTAATTTCAAATGAGGTTTCACTGATGTGTGACACACTACAGATGGGCCCTTTGAGACTATTGCCCAAGAGCCCACATAGACCTGCAATTGGCCCTGGGGACATGCTTATTATCAGCTGACATTTTTGTAATGTGTTTGAGACGGGTTAGGCCCTTATTCATAATAAGGGGGATAGCGTCAGGTAGTGGCTGGTTAATGAGAGATAGCTACAGGTAGCGACTGGTGAACGCCGGACATGGCACGCAATTACACATTTATCAAGCAGAATCTGTTTAGCGACTGGGATAACGCCATGTTCATAATTTTCCCAGCCTGGGGGAACAGCGCCGGCGTTCAGCCTTGCACAGCGCCAGGTATGACCTCTTGCTACCTGACGCTCTGCCATACATTTCAATGGACGATCCTTTCCTTCTCTTTAAACTGTTTTTTTTTTTTTAAATCTCAAATAATTCTGTGACCTCTCCTGGCATTGAATAACCAGTTTTTTCTCATTTTTTTTTATTTTTTATATATTTCTTCAGAAATGACATTACAGGCCTGCCATTAAAGTGTTCATGTTACAATGTTGCTACAATGTAATTCCATATGTTTTCGCTTTGTTACTAGTGGAAAGATGCTGAAAAACAGACTTTAAACACACCGCCTCCTGCGCTCTGGGCTTCAAACAAGCATTTTTCAGCGCCAGAGATTTGTGAGGCTGTTTTTTTGCTGAATATGGTGTGAGTCGGTCGCTATGATGCGCTACTATGCGCTCCCATACATCGCTGTACTGGTCAAATAGCGACTCCTCACAATGTATTCAACATTACTGGACAGCGACTGAGTCGCTATGAAGTAGCGACCCACGGCTGAGCACAGTGACTACTAGCGGGCGCTCTGAAAATGCCTGCTCATCTGTCGCTACCTGGCGTTAGTGATGAATCAGCCTGCCGTGTGTTACCTGCATAAGACAGAAATTATATAAAAACATAATTTACTTCTATGTGTGCTTCTTCTTTTTTGAGCTTTAGTAGAACGTGCCATTTAAAAAGGTCATTTAAAAAAATACGTTATTCATGACCTGTAAGTTGTGTCTAAATTCTTATGTCAGCCAATATGTATTATGATTAGGCTATTTTAACATAATGGAAAGATCCTTGCCTGTAAGTGTAAAGCTAATGGGATAAAAAAAAAAGTTACTCAAGATGTAGCTGACAAATTGCTTCTGGTTAAAAGGGATTTAAATACGACTCTCAATGAACATGCTAAAAAAGGCAGTCATCAATATTCCTAGTGGCACCCTGGCTGTAAAGCATATGCTTTCCATATGGTCAGCTGTCTTACATATCAGATGGGGTTGATTGTAGTAAATGAATACGTCTTAAACGCATTTTATATCTCTTGATTGAATCTTGTTTTAAACTGTATCAGCCATCCAACCGCAAACCTTTCTAAACATTCTCATATAAATAACCACTTTCTTTACTTTCTTGGTTTCCCTTATGAGACACAAATTGCTTTGTAAAGTCTTTACTATGTTGATCTGCGAAAGATGCGCCTGCGGGGATAAAAAAAAAAAAATTCCATATGAGTAAAGCTTCTTAATGAATATGTGGATAATGTATTTTCTCTGCGAAGGCTGGTTGGCCCAGTTAAAGTCACGTAATCAGGCTGTGCTCAGGCTGTGTCAGAATTGGAAGATTAACCCCTTCACTGTATTGTGAATACTGCAGTAAATAAGGGCAAGGATCTAAATTTCAGATATAGATATAATGGGATGGTGATGTTTCCAGCATGAAATATTTCCTAGTTTTCCTGTATTTGGTGGGTTAATCAATCAATCAATCAATCATAAGAAAGAAAACATTACATTCATCTGAAACCTCTCCTCATGGGCGGGGGATTTTAAGGTGATTTCTGAGGACTGCAGGTTTGCAAGTTTTTCTACCTGTCTAAAACAGAGACAATAGTCTTGATCTATAAAAATGTCTGCTCAGTCAAAAAAACAAAAACAAAAAAAAAAAAACCAAAGGTCGTACTCACCCTGGCAGTGCTTCCATCCTACTTCCGTCCCACAGTTTTCTCAGTTGCCAGCAGTGGTGCAATGTGTCACTGTGACACGCCCCCACCTATAGAAACACATACAGGGGGACAGATGTGTATGTTCTGATCATTGTTGGGGGTGTGCGCGCGTGCGCGTGTGTGTGTGTGTGTGTGTGTGTGTGTGTGTGTGTGTGTGGGGGGGGGTTAAATATATTGGTATTTTCTATCTACATGACTGGTGTCAGGGAGCTTGCTGGGTATTATTTTACCAATTTTTTAATTATCTATTTAATTACTATTGTTACACTTGCGTGTGTTGCTGCTATTATGCTTAGCCCAAAAAAGGATGAATGGGACTTACTATGCTGGGGATTTCCTATGCACCTGACTTGTGCCAGTCAGAGAGAGCTTGCTGAGTATTATTTTATCAAAGCTTTTTACCTAGCAATGTATTTAGTACTACTACTACTTTTACAGTTGTGGTATTTGTTGCTGCTGGTATACTGGTAAATAAAAAGTATGAAGAAAGGATCCTGGTATACTCTGAAAAAAATAGGATTACAAAAATATTGTCCCTTGTAGCTTCTAACCCTATGTTTAATGGGTTTTCCTATCTTGTGAAGCTGCATTGAAGGTACAGTCCAGGCAGCAGCAATAGGAGGCAGGAAGCAGCCCATGTGAAGCCTGTGCCTTGTGCCTTTCCACACTTTTTGTGCAGTGAAGGGTAAAAGCTGCAGCAAGGCTCCAATGTTTCAATTACATTTCTCCAGAAACAAACAAAAAGTGGTCTAACAGCCACTTTGTTACTTGGTGCTCCCAGTACTAGCGTGTATGGCAAGACCACAGCAAAGCATGCTCATGACTCATAAAGCTACGCCATAACATGCCCTTCTCTTCTTGTCCAGCAAAGCAAAGAAAGCGCCTTCTCTTAGAATACTTTTTACATAAGATGCTTTGAAATGTCTAATTTGACACTGCTCCCAAAAGGAAAAAGATGGCAGAAAGACAGGAACTTTAATTCTTTAGATACCCTGATGACTTTATTATGAATGAGTTTAATGTGTTTCACCATTGTTTTTTATAGGAATAAACATGGCAGCCTACAGTTATTGTTGTTAAGCATTTGAAACATATAAATATTTGTATAGGTCAGTGCAGACTATTAGTGAATTGCGAATCTTCCTAGATGCCACGTGTGGCTAAGAAGACCCAGGCTAATGTTGCATGCACCTTTAATAGCTTTATTCGAATTGAAAGGGCGATTTCCTTTGGAAAGCATTTAGTAGGCTTTTATATTAAACAGTGAAGTCTTGGCTGCACTCCGGCACTGTGACCATCCATAAAACAGACATAGAAAGGATCCGCGGGGAGGCTAAACCTCTCAGGTCCAATGTGCTGGCAGTTATTTCATTGCCATATCCAGTTTAATCACCAGGAATGTGTATAGTTTTATTCACAGATGCTATTGCTGCCTCCCGTAACCTGTTCAGTACCAAAGCCGATAAGGCGGCTGTGGGAAAATAAAAGGCTGTGCGGGGGGGGGGTTAGATGAAGCAATGCAGAAGGAAAAGAGTGGGCGTTCCTTTGCATGCTCCCAAGCTCAGCTGCGGCCCTGTCCCTTCTAATCTGCAGATAAGGGTGATAATCCATGGATGGGCTGTTGGGGGCTTTGTGCCAGTAACAGGAGAAGATGCAGGCCAGAGTGGCGTGTAAAGCCAGGGATCAGATCTCATTCGTGGCTCTGCATCTCTTGCAAGCGTGAGCACAGGGCGTGGAAATGACTTTTGTGATGGTGGGTTTTCTTCGGATCTTATTCTGATGGTAGCAATGAAAGAAGCACTGTAGAGGCGACAGATGTAACGACAGCCCTGCCTATAGTGTGACTGCAATTTGTATAGAAAATCATTTCTTACAGCTATCATGGGGTAAAAACAGGAGGGCCACATATTCTTTATGCATTCTATGCATATAATATAAAACTCATGCACTGTGGCAGGGGCATCCTGGCATTGTCCATCCATGACATAGGGAATTGTCTGGGGATTGCCCATATGGCCAATTTCTAGTCCCTGTTTAGTCCCTTTCCAGTCCCTGTGGTATCCCACACTAGGATGCCCCACTGTGTGAAACCCCATTAAATCGCCGCACCCACTCACCTAACCTCATTCCTGTGGCTCCTGTGCAGGTCGCTGCCTCGCTATACCTTTAGTTCCATGCATACCTTGGGCAGCCCAGGCATGCCCTCAGCTAGGGGTGAGGGGGGATGCCCTCTCTGCACAATTCAGCTTATTAGTTGCTGTGATGTCGAAGCATCTTGTATAACTGAATAGAGCTGAGCGCACTCATTCTGCAGCAGCTGGCTCACATAAGTGTACAGCGGCTTCCTATCTGCTGAACACTTTGCATTGTGTTAAATGACACCCCTCACTCGTCGCAGGCCACCCACCTGCCAAGTGCCCTTATTTATTTTTTTAAACAAAAAGTTGCCACTGATCTTCCCCTGCCTCTGGGGACCCCTGGCAGGTGGGGGCCCCATGCATTTGCCTGTTGTGCGTGCTGAAGCATACCACTGTGTCTAGGACATATACAGTAAAAAACATAGAAACATAGAAGGTTGACGGCAGAAGGAGACCATACGGTCCATCTAGTCTGTCCTTATGTGTATACTGTATGTACTCTTTATCTTAGGATAGATGTGTGCTTATCCCAGGCATGTTTAAATTCAGTGACTGTTGATTTTTCAACTACCTCTGCTGGAAGTTTGTTCCAAGCACCTACTACTCTTTCTGTAAAATAATATTTTCTAACATTGCTCCTCATCTTCCCCCCGACTAGCTTCAGGTTGTGCCCCCTTGTTTTATCATTAAGTTCCTTTTTAAAAATACTTCCCTCCTGAACCTTATTCAATCCTTTCACATATTTAAATGTCAGTATATATATTATAGGTATTATAAATATGTACAAAAAACACTATACAGTATAAAAACATGAGTGCATACATAACAATTCCAACTATGGCAATGAACCGGTCTTTTATTTATCACCAGTTTTGTTTAATCGGTAGTGGTTATTTTTCTATATGTCTGAGATTACTTTGGGAAACTGAGTGCACAAGTGAGGCAATTCACTTTAAGTTCACTTAACCACCTCACCCAAAGACATCCTGATTTGGGATGCCCCTATGTGTAACAATAAGTAGGAAGCTTTAAAACACACTTTAAAACTAATGTGCAAAAATAGGTAAATTCACAATAAGCATACATAGCAGTAAATCATTAACAAAGGGCAACTAAAAGGCGCTGATCAAGTTTGGCCGCGCCATGTTTACTTTTGTCAGCATTTGTCTGATGAAACACCACATATATATATATATATATATATATATATACCTGCACCTGACAAGCCTTTGTCATCTGGAACCTTCCAGAGTTAATCTTAAGGCCACTCTTTACTAACACAACTTTTGAGGTAAATACAAACACAAATTAAATCTGAAGTGAAAAAAACACACTTGAGTTCATCCTCAGCGTCACTTTTTGATGCCAGAGACCAAAAACAGGCTGCACTGATGCGGCCGCTAGTTAGCGTCTTATTAAACATTAGCCCCCAAAAGGTTGCTGAATAGTGGCATTGTAGGTCAAGACCCCATAGAGCACAATGGACAGAACTGGATTGAAGTGTTTTATGCTAATAATTAATATTACACACATTTGTTTTGCACAGAAGTTGCATTGTGACTTGTCAATAATGTAAAGCAGGACCTAGATTTTGCCAAATTAAATTTTTTTTATTGGCTTCTTTTGGTTACTAATGTGACAATAAGTAAAATGCAGCTTAAACACACTGTAAAGTTTGTCACCAGAATTGATTTTTTGTTAATGTAATGATGAAACGCCTACCAGTGCCGGAAAAACACAGCGACAAACTTTTGAGGGTGGATGTGCAGCGCCGAAAAAGACGGTGGTATGTGGAGGCCAATTTATCACTAGCGCACTTGAGTATCTGTGTAGAGACGCTATTAGCGCCTCAGCTACAACGCCGTTCATAGGCAGACAGAGCTGATAGAGTTTGGCACTATTGTTTGCTGTCTTGTTTGCTTTTTTCGAATGGAGATAGTGACAGGTAGCACCAGTGGGGAGGGCCAGAAATCATTTGTATTTAACATTGTATTTAACCACAATACTCAGCTGTACAGCGCCATGTGCAATACAAAAAAAGGCTTTATCTGGGGATGGCTGCACAGTGACCAAGCGAAAACACATATAATGATATTGGGGACATACAACCGACATGAAACATGATTGGCAGGCATGAAAACGCAAGTTAGCAGCAGGTAACCTAAGTACAATAATGAACGAAAAAAACATTCAGAACATCCCGTATCACTTGACTGAGCAAAACAAAGCGGGACTGGAATGGCTACTTGAAGCCTATGGGAAAATGACACTGGGTGTAATCCCAAGTCGGGTCCAACAGGTGCTGGCACAGGCCGGCCAATACCTAATGCATCTGGCGCTGTGACTTACAGACATGATAGCATCGCCATAAAAGAAAAATATCCCAACGCTCCTAAACTGGCGCTATAGCCACCAGAAAAATGCTACACAGCACAATTCATAAATAAGGTCCACTATATACAAAGCTTGATTTACTAAGTATGCCAACATAGGCAGATAAAGCAGGTGACTAGGTGGCCTACCTGCTGTGAGGTAAAGTCTGGTTCCAGCATAGTGATGTTTAAGTCACACACAGTACAGTTCATAGTAAATACCTCACACTGATCACAATAAACGATCACCTTAGAACATGAGGCTCCGCTCACGTGATGTTCAAAAAATAAGATCAAATATATCCATCAGAGTTTTTAACGATTACAAACCCCTTACAATGCTCTGCAACCAAAGGCATTTCCTTTATGCTGCCATTCAGCCATTTGTGTGGTAAAAGCAAGGAAGGAAACGGATTTAGCATATTTTGATCAAAGGGTTTAGGCACAAATCATGCTCTAACCTCCCCCCCCCCCTTTACCAAAGTACACGTCTTTCTAAAATAAAGAAATGGCCCTTTTACCATGAGGTAATTTATGGAAAGTTTAGTGAATAAAATCCTTTGTGTTCAGCCAAATGAAGAAAAGCCCTGACTGACCACTAACTTAACAAAAGTATGCAAGGCTGGTCATCAATTCATCCAATTCCTTCTCTGTCCGGTGAGGTGTATTGTATTGATTGTTGTGATGGGGCAGTTTCATGGGAGGGGGCAGAATTTTTCAGATGAGGTACAATTTTTTTTGTAGCAAACCCGCATCATACACTTAAACCAATTCAGAGGGGTTCCTTTTAAAAGTGATTGTAATTATTAGTTAAGTTTCATGGCATATAATAGTATAGTTTCAATAATGATTACCATTAGTCATATAGATAAAAATAGTGGATCATGAAAAGAAACAAAGACAATGTCATTTATTGTGAATCGCAGTAAGTAGAACTGCCGCTACCTAAAGAAACCTATTACATTCTGCACAGCAACCCATGCCCTCTAATCTCTTTCTCCTATAAGGAATGTGAACAAGTCCTGGATAACCAAATATGATTACATTGCTTGCAGGAATATATCTAGGGAGAGGGGCTTCTAGAATATGCGTCATCCAGAGAGCCGGAGACGCTGCAGAGCAGGGGGTCATGCTGAATATTTGTTTGACTTCCGGTGTGCATTGCGGTGTGGATTGCAACCTGCATCCCAGTGAGCTTTTTAGTGATATACAAAAAGTGCAGAAAAAAGTATTTGTCCTACAGTTTCCCCACAAAAATCACCTATACATGCAGGGCCGGATTATGAGGGGAGCACGCCCTGGGGCCTACACCACTTGCCCTGCAAAGAGGGCCTCCACCAACCTTTGGGTTATGGCCTGGTCCAGGAGGCTTTTCAGTCTTTGGTTTGACGGGTCGCGGGGCCAGCAACAAAGCTATCAGCGGCAGTGGGGGCCCCCACATCTAGCCAGCCAATACCACTACAGCCTAGGGCGGAGAGTGTAAAGCAGAAAAGCCACCATCAGCAATGCTAATAGTGATTGGGGGAAAAGGGTAGAAAAAACACTAAAATGCTCACAGAGTTACAGGGTGCAATCCACACTGCAATGCACACTGGCTTCACTAGATATTTAGCATGACCCCCATGGACTCATAGGCCATAGACGCCCCCTCTTTGCCTTACGTGCAGATATCCAGGAAGATGCTAAAAAAATTCAATCATCTATGTCTAAAAAAATATGAAGTGATGATGAGTTTCTAGATATTACTAAATTGTAATCGGCCCCAAGACATAGGCTATCCCACAAAAATGAATGTATTAGATTTCGGCTATTGCCTTAAATATTAGAATATAAGAGGTTTTTAGCCTATTCTGGGACTTCCTGGGCTAGTGTATAATAAGCATCCCTACCACAATGGCACACTATATCCCAAGTAACCGGGGTTAGATCATCCTCTCTATGCTAAAGACAGTGAGGATTTTGGAAGTATGGAATTATCATCCTGTTGTGTGATGCCGGGCCTTTTTCTTCCCGTACATTGTTCATTAAATAGTCTAAAAAGAACCACCTGGCAATGGTCAATGTTTAATAGAGAGGGACTTGAAATATGAGATCCTGATCTTTGTGACCCTCCTCTTCATGATCTACCATGTAGAGTTGCAGACCTTGGGTGACTATTGAATGACCCAATCACTGCGCCATTATGAAGGACAAGTTACTTATGTTACTTGTCATGCAACAGGGTCGCACTTCTGCTGTGATCTGGGAAGGATCACAATTGACCAGGTTAGTATTTTTTTAAACTTTGTGCCCAAATCAGGCTTTGCACTGCAGCACAATAATGCAAATGATTCTGGACCTAATAAAAGGATAACCATTTGCTTTATAATGGTCTATAATCATCTGTTAGAAACAGCCACCTACATATTGCTATTAGCAAAGGGAGGGGACATTTATAGTCACTGTGTGAGAAATAATCTTTTGTGCTAATCAAAGAAATGATCACACCAACAGGGGAGGACTGCTGAATGCAAAATAGGTTACCTCTAAGCCAGCATTTGCTGTAGTTCTGATGTCTGTACGTGCTTTTCCCCATCATACATTGCATTGTTTAGAAATTACAGCTTAGGTATCCTACCTTGTTATGAAGTAATACTACATTCCCTGTTAACTAAGGTCTCATCTTTTTTTTTTAATAAAAAATGTATAAAAGTAAATCCCCCCTATTGCCATATAGATTTGTTTACGCAGTTTTGTGAATCAATTTTGGTAATTGTCCTTTAAAGCAGCAAATGGTAGTAATAATGCTAGTAATACAAATCCATAGAAATATGCAAGATAACAAGAGAATGGTTGCTTATGTAGCCTACATAAAAACCTGACAAGCTGAAAGGATCAAGGATAACCAGTTTGTGAATGTATAATCCTGCTTTTCCAGGGGAGGATTGCTTAGTTCGAATTGCCTTTCCCCTGCTCTAATAGCAGTTAATTGCTATTGCAAGTCTTTTGGGTAAAGAGGAAGTCCAAGCATTTTGTAACACTCCATCCACCCCTCCCTTTCCTTGTACTAAGCCCAATTTGAGAAATAACAGAAAAATAATTCACTGGGGTGAGGTGGGGGGCTGGAACTGGTCTGTCATATAAGTCCAACTGCCACTCGAGTCTATGGCTACCATGTAGTGCCCTGCCCCTGCTGCATCAGGGGGGATTTTGGTGATCAGGTAAGTTGTTATATTTTTTTAGTTCCCAAATCTCGCTTAGCACAAGGGGAGTTTCTAGGCAAAACAGGACTCAAATCAGAAGGGAAAATTTGTGCCCCCTCCTCACCCATCCTATGTTGCAACTGTGGTCCCATACCGGAACCATGCTGTGCCTCTACCTTAACAGCAGACTTATGCCCCCTCCCTATGACTTAGCCCAGTACGGGGGGGGGGGGCTGTCCTGCCGGCACCACTAACAACTCATTTGCAGAAAACAGGATGACTGGGATAAAGGCGCCCCCAATGGCTTTGGAGCCCAGAGCCACTGCCCTGCTCGTCCTCTTCTAGAGACAGCGTTGGGTGGCCTACGGGTTACAAAAAGCTTGGACTAGGAAAAATCAGTTAGAGGTCTCTCAGTTCTCTTCCATAAAAGTGGAAAAGTATGTCTAAAGACCCATCTCCCCTGTTTTAGTAAAGGAGAATAAAAAGCTTTGGTTGAAACTATTTTCATGCAAAGTATATAAGCAACCCCTCCCCTCCTTATCTCGCAGGTCTACATGGATTTTTATTATATGTCGCATAGCAATCCATTAAGGGGGGAGATTTCAAGTTAGAAACATTTTCATTAGTAAATAACCAGGTGCTTGATGTTGTTGCTTTCCCTTGGAATAAAGCGTGTAGGTGCATTATTAATGCAGAGATTGGTTATTAAATTAATGTTGGAGGCCGAATCATGCCCACGTACCCAATCTCCATCTTATGTTACACAGTCATACAGCTTTGTGGACTTTGCATTTGCACTCTCTGCAACAGTTTTCACCTTTGGTCCACCTCCCACATTTGTAGGAGGGAAAATGCAATCTTTAGAGAAATTTACATCTCCTTCTAGCCTAAAAGCCAGTTAAACACCTGCATATGTTGAATCTCAGCTTAATGATTGGTTTCCTATAAAGTGATTTGCCTTGGTTTGGCCAAATTACATGCCTAAAAGCTTCCATTTGATGCAGCGAAATGCATTAGAGATTTTCACACCTAAGTAATGTGAAAGGGTTTCTGTATGAGTTATAGTGTTAGCTGGTCAGAATGTATAAAATATATTTTTTTGATGTTATTTAAGCATACACATACATGCGTGTAATGAATAGTATTTTGCTAGACATGGGAATGCTCTCACATTGCTTGCTGCTCATCTCTCTCAGCGAGGCTCTGCCCTGGACAGTTCACTTATACAAGACTGAAAAGCCTCCAGCCTGGGCTCCTGCTCAGCCTGGTTGTCAGGGGAGCTGCTAGGCAGTTCCTAAATATGCATGGCGAAGGGCTGGCCTGTCAAAGTGTCTGAGATGAACCATGGCCCAGTCTCCCTGCAGCTGGGCTCAGACATGCCTCAGCCCTTGTCTGGAGCCTGGGAATGGCAAAGCCCACTGAGGTTCAAGGGCAAACTTGATATTCATTAGTCAGGGGCCTTGATGTTCCCACTCTTCTCCTCTCTTCTTTTCTCTCGCCATCTTTTGACACATTCTTGTGTGTCTTTTGGAGAAAAAAAAGAACCCCCCCTCCTGCTTTCTCTGTTTGGCTTTACACAAGTCCATGCATAAACTGCACTGTGAGACAAGAAGGCCAGGGGGACAATGTCTGTGAAAGCACACTGAAAGAAAGGGGGCCCAGAGCTGCAAGGTTGTCTGCTCTCTTATATTGTTAGAAAACGGATTGACAAAGAAGTCCTTTTAAGTTAACCATGAAAATGCTTTGCTTGTGCAAACCGCACAGCGGTGCGGCTATTTTAACAGAGTCATCAAAACAGGTTCTAGGCATGGGCCTGGTTAACTGATGTACAAAGCAGCCCATACTTTTGAATTTCAATGATCTTTGTAATTTACCACCATAATAATGTGCAGCCCCTTGCCTCAACAATATGCCGATGCAATAAGGAGTGTTAAGCAATCATTTCATCATCATTATCATGTTTGTAATAAACTTGTGCCCAAGCATGTCCATAACTTTTCTAGCTTAGACTCCTGCACCCGTTTCATTTTGCCACCCTGGGTCTGCATAGTGTTATTTCTATACTAATGTCAATGTGTATAAATAAATATATATAATGCTGTTGGTGTTAGGCTGTGTTCACACCTATACAGATGCAATGCAGATTCTGGGCATTTTTGGCTTTCTATTTTGTGCCTAAGAAATGCTTTGTGTTTTTGGAAAAAATTGAAACCTCCTTGTAAATTGAAAAAAGAATCCCAATGAGCACTGGCTGATTCACATAAAATTACATACATTACATATGCATGTGTATTTACAGACTTTAATGTGGTCCGTTTGAGGTAGATATTATTTGGACACGTTTACGTTCATTCCACCACAACGGTGTGAAAGCTGTTAGAAGAAATTCTATGGTAGGACTTTGCAGATCTGATACATGCAGATGGAACCACATGAACTCTCACAGATCTGCTATGGTGTGAATGTGGCCGAATATAAAAATACCATAAATAATTGAAGAAAATGCTGACTCCGCGTCCATAGTCTATCATCTTTCTCGAATTGGATTTGTTTGATCACGTTCATATGCCGTTTGGAAGGCAATGGATTATAGTATCTCACATTTTTGGTGGATTTTTTTTGCAATTTTTTATTGATAAACTTAAAACATGGAACATTTAATTTTCAATATTTAAGGCATAGTCATACTGGATTAGTACCTTAGATTAGTATTTACATTCAAATGATGACTGCAATGTGTTTCGGGCACTTAAAGTGGAGTTTACCTAAAATGTGTTGAAGAAGTCTAATCACTGAGATGTGTAAATGGATCTTGTTTGATGATGCTTAAAGGGATAGATACTCACCAATAGTCCCATACAGATAATCAGCCCTACATCGGGAGTTTCAAACTTACCACTGTCGTATCAGACCACGCCATCCCCATTCATGATGCCTTGTGTTGTGTGGCTGTCTCCTTGCGTCATACATGGGGATTGGCCACACTGAAGGCTGTTTAAAGCAAACATTGTTTACAAGAAAATAAGAAGTCCCAGCCCAGGGACTTTGACCCTTTCAACTGGCTAAGCTGTTTAATAAAATGTCCATTCATATTATCTGCACATGCATATCTGCATATTATCTGCATATGCATATCTGCATATACATATTTTAGGGACCCTGGACTGATTATACTTTAAATGTGGCCATGCTTGAATGCGTCTGACAATGGGGAAATGCTAACAATTGTTTAGTGCTTCACCAGTAGGATTGCTTTGTCACAAAACTCAATTCAATTCAGGGGATTTGATTGCATTTTTCTTATATATTTATATATTATATTATGTTGCATGGGGGAGGATCTCATAACTTGGTGCACAGGTATTCAGTTAAAGGTCCGACAGGCATTCTAAAATGTGGAAAGCCTCTACAAATCTCGTGGTTATCTGCTCTGAGCCTACAAGTCTGGGGTGTACTTAGCCCTGAGGGGGCGCCATAGAAGACCCTTTATCATGGGGCCCCCATAAGCAGAACCCCTCACTCCCGGGGCAGACACTCACCGGCTGGGTCCCTCCGAGGTGAGCAGGGCCCCTATCATGGGCCCCATCTGCAAGACTCTCCACCGAGGTATACACTCACTGGCTGGGTACCTTTGTACGGTCCGTCCAAGGTGAGTGGAGCATGCACGCCGACGAAAGACGCACACGGCGCATGCACAGAAGCGATGGATGCAAGCAGCCAGGATGGAGGAAGGAGGCAGCATAGATGGGTAGGTAAGTATGACTCAGGGTCCAGCCTTACATTCTACTGGGGTGGTGCACGTAGCATTCACCAAGTCCCCTTGTTCCACAGGCACGGGGGCCCTGCCTCTATGGTATGTACGCCCCTGCTACCAGCATAACTTACATAATCTTTCATCCTTGGCAATAAGACTTTAGCATTAACAAAACATAGGCCTTAACTGCAATAATCTTTACACCATAGAGCGACTAAATAAGTATTCTTCATGGGTATATATATATATATATATATATATATATATATATATACAGAAATTCAAGAAATATTTGCTTATTATATTTTTTGTTTTTAATGCTTACTTAAAAAAAGACATTGAGGAAACACACGTAAATGCATCATAAATGAAGATAGAATTGTTAAGAATCAGCTTGATATGCTTGTGTTTTATTCATTTTTACAACATATTAAACTGCTTTCATAAGCTAACTTCCTAGTAATTATCCAAGCCAGCCAGCACGTGTTATTAGTTTAAAATGATTTTTTCCTCCCTCTCCAGGCCCCAGTCACAGAATAGCGGTGTAATTGTGCTAAAGAGTTAGCAGGGGAGAGCAGCTTTTGCACACATTTAAGGCTGAGGTCCTTGGATGGGAGGCAGTATAAAGGAGTTCATTTACATAAGCAGCATGTGTCTGCAAGAGAAAGAAAGATATCAGGGGTTGCAAAATTTAATCTAGACTTGAAGGAAAATAAGGCTGAGAAAGGAGGGGGTGAAAGAAAACTAATAGTAAAAAGGGTTTAGCCAAGTAACGCCCTGGAGAGATTAAATTGTCCAGAAAGTTTCCCCCCATGATTTTGTGAAATGGGCAATGGGGTGTACAGAGGGGGAGGGGTGACAACACCTCCCCAAGTGTGTGAATAGGAAACCAGCAAAGAAAGAGATCTTTATTAGTTAGATGAGGAAAATCCACCAGTAGTTTAGAAATTAAAATCCCCAGCACAATATTTTCTGTGAAGATTCCTAGGACTTGAGAATGACTAACGCACGGCCAATCCAGGCACCCTGCGCCTAGCAACCCAACTGGTTTAAGTAGTTTAAAGGAAGAGAATAATTAGAACAGAATGTATGCTGGTTGTCAGCATTTTGTGCCAACAGGAAGACAATGTGGTCCTTGTGGCTAACATTTGTATAGCTTTAACCTAATCCTGATTATGAGCATCTTTTATTCACCAAACCTGACTAGTTACCCTAGGCTGTCACAATTATGCATCAGTCTTGCACTTTGTGCCTTTATTAACTAAGTCCTAAAAAAATTATAATAATAATAACAAATAAACAGTGATAACGCAGTTTTGATGAAACAGGTACATAGACTGTATGGAGCCTAGAGCCTGGGTTCAGATGCTGTTGATTGGCCGAAAGCCAAACAAAGATGGCTTAAATCAAACCTCTAATTCTAAACTTCTTTGAGGCTGCTGCATCCCTCTCACCCACAAGACATCCTAAGCTGGGAGGCCCCCATTAGTAGGGCTTCTAGAAAGCCTAAACAGACAAGATTATTCAGCTGGGTGTTACAGAGCCACTGGAAGCCAATAGGCGTAGTGTAGTGAACATGCACTGCACCACACATGATGCATGCAACCCTGCTCAGGCAAACCCTAAACAGACACATATACCACCCCCCCCCCCCAAACGGGCACATTGATTAAAGTGGACCAACACCCAGGATTTTGACTATCCTGGGTCTTGGTCCACTTCGGTGGGGCACCCCCGATCGGGGTGCCCCGCTGTGTGAAACCCCCCCTAACCCCCCGAAAAACTCACCTCTCCCCGCTCCCAGCGCCGACTTACAAGCGAGGATCAGGAACGTCTAAGCGGCTGCCGCCGCCGCCGCCGCCTCCCTCGCGTCACTTTTGACGCGCGCGCGCCCGCGCCGGCCATTCGCAGACGGCCGGCGCGGGGGCGCGCACGCCTACAGGAGCGCGAGGGAGGCGGCGGCGGCCGGCCGCCGCCGAAGATAAGGTAAGGAGTTTGGGGTGTTTGGGGGGGTTTCACCCCGCGGGACATCCCGATCTCGGATGTCCCGCGGGGTGGGGGGTGATCGGCCCGGGAATCTTATAGATTCCCGGGCCGATCACCCGTGGGTGTTGGTCCACTTTAAGGCAACATAGAATCTTTCCAAATATTGGGCCACCTATGGTCATTATTTTGCTGCCTAAGTCCTGATGACAAACATCCTCAGTGGGATGACAGACAGCTACAAAAGTGTTCCCCAATCTATCAAAATCTAAAAAAAGAAAGGTTGGAGTTGGCCTTCAGAGTGGAAGCACACCAGGAATAGTCAAGCCCTGCAGCACAAATATGTCCTTGTGATTCCTCTCTGGCCTGGTGCATTGCTGTTTACCTGCTCCTTACACCAGGATTTCTCTTCAAAGGACTGTTAGCTGGAGTCCGGTCTGCTGCTGACTACTGCTGTCACTAGGCCCTTGGCATGCCCCCTCCATTGAAATGAATAGAATGGGTGCAGCCAATCATTGTGACTGATGCCAGGACTGACAGGCAGCAATGCAACCACGGGCCACGGGCCAGAACTGTGAAGGCGCAGATTTGATCCCAGGCAGAGGCAAATTTCAAAGTGCCAGAATATTGCTGATCAGCTGCGAGGGACTGTATGTGAGTATGTATGGTATATTATTTTACCATTACCCGAACAGTCCCTTTAAGTTTAAGATTATGTAATTGTATGCAGCCTTTCAGTGTATTTTCTAACAGCATTGCCTATAGGGAAATGGAAAGGACAATCACTCCACCTTTTAGTTCAGTGGATCAGAGCAGTCAACTGATTGGTTACCAGGCTTTGCACATGGATCTTTTCCTTAGTAATTATGCCTTAGTGTGAGGCTTAACAGTATGTGTTCTGTCTTCAGGTTTCTGGATGTGACCTTGTTTAAGATATGGGCATGAATGTATTATGTAGGACACAAAGACGTGATTAGGGAAAGGATGGGAAAATCTGCCTAATTCCCATGGGTGGGAAGTCTGTAAAAAACTGCACAAGAGTCTACTGGCGTCTGGTCAAATTTGGCTGTAGGGGGTCCAGTGCTGATGTTTAAATCCAGGCAAAGTTAACATGAAGATTAAAACATCACAAAGTGGCTTGCATAGGCAGTTTGACATGCAGGGTAATCCTAGTGTCCCGGGGCCTTCTCATCCCCAAGACACACTCTGTGTCCGAAAGACAGTCTCAGACTTTGGAGATGATGATAAAATTCTCAGAGGGAAAGGATTTATCCAGGGATAATACTTATCCATGCTGAAGATGTGATGTCCATGAAATATCCACTTAAAATGAGTCCAGGGAAAACTGCCCAGCCTAATTTTTTAATAGACCCAAGGGATGACCTGTGCAGCTGAACTGTACAGGCTGGTTATGGACAGAAACATGTACCGTACATAGTCAATTCTGCATTGTTTATTTTTTGATCAAAAACTATTGTCCTATATCAGTATAAAACCGTAACATTAAGAGATGACCTGTGTGGCAGGGTCGATATAAGGCTGGTTGTAGAGAGAAAGATACATATAGCCATTAACTTTCTAAATTGTCTTCATCATGTATTGACTAATAAAAAATGGTTACAAACCCTAAATCAGTGGACAAGCCATCACTATATTCACCACTCATACTTAATGGTTGAATTAATAAAACAAAATGTTTTGATTTGTAGGCAGTGTCTGACTGGCCCACAGGGTTACCAGGGAATCCCCCAGTGGGCCCCAGGAGTCCCTTGGAGGGCCTTCATCATCAGTGCATATACAAAGACAATACAGTTTGGAATAATGTCTCTGTATATGGGCCCTAAGTATAAGTGTGTCCTTAAGCATATACTCTTTACCAAGCAACATTGGGTACCCATGCCTGTCTGAAGTTTGCGACATAGATTGCTCTACTATGATTTACCGATAAATAATTAAATACTGGCACTACATGTATCGGAAATATCACACTAGCAAGATTTCAAGAGATGATGGGAGCATCAGCATGGACAGCCAAGTCAGGTCCTATTGCGTTGCAAACAATGTCCAATCTGGGAGCTCCTTCAGAGAAGAGAAAAAGAAGAGCTGCTGCTCACTCATTGTTCATTCTCCATGTTTTGACAGGTGACCTGGCTTGCATCTGTTGTCTGTATTAATAAAATGTGTGGTCACCAGCCTGGCTATGCAATGGGGCACTGGTGAGTGACAGTCAGGACTCAGGAGTGAATAGAATTAAAAATCATTTTGTAGGGGAGTTTATTTATCTGTTTGCCTGGAAGTGGTACTGGTGAAAAATATTGCAGTTTGTGCTAATTCTGCACGTGCAATCAAAAATCCTGGGCCGAACACAATTGTTTGAGTTCAATTACCCTGCACACATCCTTTAGTAAAACATGCCCTGTGTTTAATAGTTAAGTAACCATGTGTTTGTCTTGTATTTCAGGTCTACATGAAGGTCCAGAAACAACATTGTGACAACTCAGATATAATGTGTAAATACACCAGGACCATCACTGACCAAAGCTGGAAAGAAATACTAATGAATCAACTTCTATATATAGAAAAAGGAAAATGCAGATAGAAACATGGGATGTCTTCTCTATGCTGATATAATATATTTGAGCTTTTGATAGCTGACCTTTGTTCTGAATACTCTTCTATATTTATTATGCTTCGTTGTTTCTTATGCTTCTTTTTTAATTTGATATCCGTTTGAGTCTGACTTAAGAGCCACATACATATTTAGAACCTCTTACTTTTAGGATTACTGAACAGGCAGATGTCAAAGTCACACAATTGCACAAAGTAGTCTAAAAGTGTCTTAAAGTTGGCAAGAAACTGACAAGCTTGTTTCTTTTTTTACTGGAAGGGAATCATGGAATGGACCATTGCACCTTTATATGATAACTCAACTTTCACAACTATCCTCTGAGGAAGCCTATGGGGGAACAATATGAAATGGGAATTTCTGCAGATAAAATTGTATAATGGACCAAAAAATCTACAACGATTGGCACATCTGCTGTGCAAAGAAGCACAGGCTGACTCAGGCGATAGGTGGCATTCAGCATCCTTCCCCTGCAAAGGGGAATAGTACATTTCTGGTCCTTTCAGTAAAAGAACCAAACAAGCCTGGAGGATTTTTTTCTCCTGCAGAGTGTGTGAGTAATCCTTAAACCGGACTAACACCCTTACAAGAAACAGAGCTCCTATACATCCCTCCCCAGGATTGCTGCACATAAAAATTAACCTTTTTGTAACTCCTGTTGTAGTCAATTTTAAAAACAAAATGGAGCTGCAGGCCACCTGCAAAGAGAAAGTTTCCTGCTGCTGTGCATTGTGGGCTTATGTCAGTTAAATTCAGGCAGCAGTATGGATGAAATGTTGGGAAAGGAAGCTCCAAAATGGCCGCTACCAAGAGAAAATCTGTGAAATGGTGTTTCAGCTTGGAGTGGGTGCAGGAGCAAATGTAAATGTAGGCTATTAACAAACAAAATAGAACTTGAAGTTTTTCAAATTAAATATTTTTTTAAAATAGATTTCAGTACAATTATTCTGGTGAATAGAATACACGTGTTATATGATAACCTAAGAATGTTCCACAGTGGGCGAGCCACAATAAAATGTCAGAAAGGTTTTTATTATTGTTGTTATTATCATTATAATAATGTATTTTAGTATTGTATTATACACTAACAAGGATTACATTTCCTATTTTTATTTGGTCTTTGCTAAATGTTTTCTGTAAAACTGAGCATTCCCCTATTGTAACCATCTAACTGTGCATTAATATTACACCTAGACTTGAATTTAATTTGTAAGTAGCAATAGTGTTTCTTATATATTCAAAGGAGAAATAGAAAATATTCAGTAAATAAATTCATTTTATCGCTTCACTCTGAGATGATTTTTAAATCTATATCATGTATTTAACATTTTTGAAGTCTTTAAATAAAGCTGTACAGTTTAAAGGAGATGCTCCATGTTATTATATTATTCAATAGCTTCTTCAGTGATATGCTTTGCACATGATTAATGCTCAGATACACAATGATTAATTGATAACAAAATATCCAGTAAAACACAAAATACACCCAGATTACTAAAAATGTCCCTATATCAAACACTGGTTATTAAATATTGTCCTAGTTAATGGCGTCACATAATTAAGTACATTGCATTTGGATTAATTGAACGCACCTGAACAAAAAGTAGGAAAACATAAGTAGATCAGTAGTACAACATGGATTGGAGCCCACCTACTCGTCTATAAGTCTTCGGTTCCCTGTATTTCCTTGATATCTATTAAGGTTAGATGAGGAGTTTCCCTAGTTGTATCCTATCACTGATTGCACAGAAAGCAAAAGTTATTTTAGCATTTCTTCAGCTTTAATAATGAAATTGTGTTTTAGTTGCCCAAAATCTAAGGTAGGCCTCTCAATTGCTGAGATGAGCACTTGCTATTAGGCTTATATATTATCTGCTGCATCTAGAGATGCACCATCAGTGGTACCTGTAGTGGCATAAATCCCACATTTAATCCAAATTATTTGCATTTTGGGTAGGTGAAGGTTTGGGCTTGGTATCATGAATCTCTAAACTTTGCATGCATGTGTCTGCAGCTCCCCATCTAGCCTGTATCTGCAAAAATGTAACCCAAGACAAAACTCAGTCCACAACCTGTTTTTGGTTCTTGCTCATACTCATGCCATCAAAAGACGGGAACTTAGTACCTCCAACTGTACATGATACTTGCCATCCCTCAATTGTAAGAACTGTAGCAAACTGCAGGTATGTTAAGTGGCTTAATAGAAGTTTAAACTATCTGCATGTAGACTTAACTTTACCTAACACCCAAACCACAAAGCATTAACTCAACCCAAAACATGCCCAGGACCTGAACTCAAACCTTGACATAGGCAGTAAATAAAATATTGATATCATGCAACACTCCGGGCATGTGTACACCCACTGTATGGACATGTTAAAAGCAGAGGAAGAAATCCTATCTGTCCCCAACTATACGATGGCTATCTATGCCCCCCACAACATAAAAAAAATAATGTGCAGCTGTAGGTGATTAAATTGTTTGGTATCAGAGATCCGTAAATAATTTCTGGCTAATGTATGTTATTGTGAGGCATTCTGTTAGCTGTAAATACATGTAAAATGTATACTGCAACTCATCTATATTGAGTCATCAAAGATGTAGCATATCAGTGCAGTACTGTAATAATAGTGGCTAAATCCTATCAAGACCTCATATAAACATTAAAAGCCAATTGGTCTTACAAGTTTGGGGAATTATAGCGTGATATGTGTTAAAAGCATAATACTATATTAAACAGAAAAAGCAGAGTTATGTCACTACATTTCTAAATCCCTATATGGGTTAATTGAAGCCAATATATTCTACACAAGAAAATGCTGAATTCAAAAGTATCCAGCAAGCAGGAGTATGAAATACATGGGGCTAGCACACAGCTAATCTACCATATGGTACGTCTACCTTGACACAGAGCCATTTTGAATACAAATCCTTTCCTGGGACAGACCTTGTGGCTGCAGACATTGCACACTATTTGTGCCTTGTGATGGAAATGACCAGACACCATGTGAAGGCTGTATACAGGCTGTTATGTTAATGACCACGATGGCTGAAAGGGCTGTAAACAAGCTGTTACAGAAATGGCTAGACAAGATGTAAAGTCTATGTACTGACTGTGA
This sequence comes from Gastrophryne carolinensis, assembly GCA_027917425.1. Lineage (NCBI taxonomy): Eukaryota > Metazoa > Chordata > Amphibia > Anura > Microhylidae > Gastrophryne > Gastrophryne carolinensis. The sequence goes on from CM051238.1 coordinate 323,608,920, forward strand.
TAAATGACTAGCATACATGGCAAGCGGTATATTAGCTTTTGTAGCATTCAAGTGACAATGACAGTCTTGATCACATAGGGGTTGAAATAGTTCAACAACCTACCTTTCAGTCCAGCAGAGGCTCATTGGAATCACAATCTCTGCACAATACATGTTATTTTAATCGACGCAAAGGTTTTCTTATAAAGTCAAGCAGCAATGTATTTTTTGGGCCAAGGTCTTTTGAAAACATCAGCAGTGTGCTTTCCTTTTTTTTATATCCCTTTCTTCCATCCTTAAGGAAAATCACAGGGTGTAAACATGTCAATCCACAAGCAATGGCTTTTTGTTGGAAGGAAAGTTTAAGTGCAAATGAAATTGTATGCTTGTTTGGCAAACTTCATTTCAATCTCCCGCTATGGGACCAATGTTCCTCACCTCCTTTTACAGTCCATAAACTGACAATGGCGAAGAAAATAAGGCTCCCTTGGCACCCGGCCAACAAACCGGTTTCCTGTCGGGGGTATGAAAGAAAAGCATTATTATGTACAAATTTCTTCCGTAAATGAAATGCCTCAGTTATATTAGAGGGTTTCTCTGTTGTGGTATGCCTAATCAGCTAGCAGCAACACAACTCAAACTCCGTACCTTACCACTCTTTTTGGCCTAATTTATAAAATCAAACATGAATGCTGATGGGCTAAATTCAGAACTTCAAAGAAACCTATGAGATTGTATATGCATTTATTATACATGCTACTATCTACTAAAATGTGGAAAGCTTCTTTGCTGCACTTGTTGAGTTTCATCAACATCAACATCTATATCCAGGGAATACTGGCCATAAGGAGGTTCAAAAAGTTCCTAGTGGGACGCACTTCTCGGAGGCCAGCCGGGCTGAGTGTAGGCCCCAATACACAACCCCCCTCCCGTGGAGTAATATCCACCTCCATTACACTGACCATAGGGATGCCCAGGAAAACATCCAGTGGGCCACACTGCACTGAAGCCAGCCGGGCTGGGTGTAGCCCTCATTACACAACCCCCCTCCCCTGGAGTAATATCCACCTCCATTCCACTGCCCATAAGGAGGCCCAGGAAAACATCCAGTGGGCCACACTGCACTGAAGCCAGCCGGGCTGGGTGTAGCCCTCATTACACAACCCCCCTCCCCTGGAGTAATATCCACCTCCATTCCACTGCCCATAAGGAGGCCCAGGAAAACATCCAGTGGGCCACACTGCACTGAAGCCAGCCGGGCTGGGTGTAGCCCTCATTACACAACCCCCCTCGCCTGGAGCCTGTGTTAAACTAATAATCAACTCCACTCCTTTGGCCATAGGGAGCTCCCGAAAAATTCCCTGTGATTTGAACTGCTTTGGAGCCATCTGGGCTGGGGGTAGCCCTTATTATGCAACCCACCTCACCTAGAGCTTGCGGCAAAGTAATATTTACCTCCACTCTACTAGCCATAAGAAGGTCCAGGAAAATATCCAGTGGGCCACACTTCTCTGAAGCCAGCTGAGCTGGGTGTAGCCCTCATTACACAACCCACTTCACCTGGGACCTGTGTCCAAATAATAGACACCTACACTGCACTGGTTATAGGGAAGTCCAGTATAATTCCTGGTGGGCTGCACTGCTTTGATGCCAGCTAGGCTGGGTGTAGCCCTTGCCTACTGGTACACTGCTAATGATAATTTGCACCTTCACTTCTTACCTTCTGAGCCTCCCCCAGTCCCTGGCCTATCCCCAGTGTACCCCCTTTGCCCAAGTTCTGCATGTCTGGGGGCATTCCCGCCCCTGCCACATCATCTGCCCCTACAATACTAAATACTTTTAGTACCATGATTTTTAGAATTGCCCATGATCTTTTCCTGCTATAGCCTCTGCTAAAGAAAACACTTGTTGACCATCTGGGAACATTGTGGGCTAGCTGGGTAAAATCCTGGGATGACTTTTGGCCCCTGTCAACAAGTGCAAAGACAAATCAATTTTCTCCCAATGCCTCGCAGCTCACACCAATAAATCATTCAGTTATACAACTGAATGGGAAGAACAGGGCTGAAGCAGGACGTGGTATTAATGATTCCCAGTAAACACCACTGCCAAGCAGCAGCTAAAGGAGCCAACATAATGATAAATGTGTGTTTAGAATCCATGGTGTGGGACAATTATGTCACTGGTAAGGCCCTCACCCTGAATATGGGGAACAGTTTAGGATCCCACACCAGAAAAGGGACATATCTCCATATAAGACGGAGCAAAGGAGGGCAATTGGATAATTGTTTCCTCAGACTAAGAATCATTTATAGGCAACACAAATGTAATTGGCCAGGGGACAGTTTGTTTGGCCAGTGTTTTACCAAGTTCTGACTGAGTGCTGCTGGTTAAATGAGGGACAGGCAATGGCAGCATGGGGGTGGGAAACTGGGATCATAACGCCCCTGAAAGGCTGGCACTGGTAATAGCAGCTAACTGCAGTCACAAATGGTGCATTTGTGACTGCAGTTAGCTGCTATTACCAGTGCCACCTCAGTGGTACCACAGAAAAGGATTAGGACAGGCTTAAAGTCCCTGGCAACGCTGCTACTGTTAAAGTCCCCGTGCAGAAAATACACTAACTTTCTCCCACTTTATCCCTCTTGGGAACAGTGTAAAACAAGCCATTTCAAAGCATCTCGAAATCTCCGATTATATGTAAATACATTATGTATTCTCTGCTATGCCAATTTCTTCACTTCAATTTCTGGACCGTGGCCTGAGCATGTCATGGCACAGCTTCAATGGCCTTTAGCATGCTCTGCTGTGGTCAGAGACAGGTGTGGGACTCCTATGGCTTGCCATGCTCGATCATTCTGCGATCAGCAAGGGACAGAGTGACTGTTAGACCACTTTTTACGCAGACCTGGAGAAATAAAATTAAAAGGAGGGCAAACTTAGGAGCCTTGCTACAGATTTTACCCTGTACTGCAGGGTATGGACATCAAATGAGCTGTTAACTGCCTTATTATTGCCAATAGGTTTATAGACCCTTTAGGCCCAGCAATAGCTTTCGTAGCAGCTGAACAACAGTACCATAGTTCGACCTCCACCAGTAGGGGACTGGTCCCTTATTGGATGACAAGTATTTCTGTATTACAGGGCTTGCCAGTGGTGGGAGAGGATGAGTTAAGGTGCCATGGCCCTATAACCTCCCTGACTCAAAGTTGCTTGGGAGGGTTTAAGTCCACTTTAAGAAGGAGGGGGTTCAGTCAATTTTAAGAGTAGGACCCCTTGGCAGTTTTATTAAAATTTGAAAGGTAGGACTTAAGAGGCATACTACTAGTCAAAAAGATAAAAATACATTTTGGTGTGCTAAAGGTGTGCGCTCATGCTAAAGTTAAAGCAGAACTAAACTAATTTTAATTCACCCCCCCGCCTACGGTTGAATCAGTTATGAGGAAATGTAACGGCCTTGGCTTTCTCCTGATCTCATAGTGGAAGCAGGCCACTGTATAATGAGTGGCAGTCATATCACCTATTCTCTGCAGCAGCAAGGGCCCCGGTGATGAGACTGTCACTTGCTTCTCAGCAAGTCACAACACAGGATTTCAGAAAGGAGCTCCCAATGTGGGAGCAGGCAATTGTCATTGGTCCCATTCCAGGCATATACTAACTTCCTCCCATCTGATCCCTGCTGGGAATAGTATAAAATAGGTCATTTCAAAGCATCTAAAAAAAAATAACAAAAGGTTATAAGCTTTATTTAAGAAGCGTTAGCGGCACACAACACCACTTTTTTGGCCTCAGCTGCACTCAGCGTCTGATTTAAGAAATAAAAAAACAGCAGCACCGATGCGGAGGCCAGCTAACTTGTTATTTAACACTAGCGGCGATAAGGTTGCAGCCGGGCGCTGTGGTTGAAGCAGCACCAAATGAAATCTGCCGCTGTAGATCAAGATCCCATAGAGCACAATGGGCAGAACTGGATTGAAGTATTGAATGCTTATAATTAATATGAAACACATGTATATGTACAGAACTTGCATTGGGACTTGCTAGTAATTGAAACGCAGGTCCGAAATGTCACAAACTGAATTTTTTTTTTTGGGGGGGGGGGGGGGGGGGGGTTATTAGAATGTATTTTATTAGCTTTGTTTGCATAACAATGTGTAATTTGTACAACTAAAACGCAGTCTAAACGTAGTGTAAAGTTTGTCCCCACCAGTCATTTCTTGTAATTGTAATGATGAAACGCTGACCAGCGCCAGAAAAATGAAGCGGCAAAGATTTAAAGGTCGAAAAAAATCATAAATATGCTGGGAGCGGCCCAAAGTTGCGCACACTGGCCCTGGGATAATCATCAGTTGGGTCCAACATGCGCTGACACAGACCGGCTAATACCTACTGTAACAATTAAAGCTAATTAGTTAGAGTTCTGCGCAGACTGCTAGTGTCAATGTAGCACAGCGCGAGATAAGACGACAATCCGGGACTGGCGCTATAATCACAAAAAAAGGTGTTAAAAGACCCTATATGTTTCTACCTAATCTAAGCGAAGATGCTTACTTCACTTTTTCTGGGTTGTGGCTGAACTGGGAAGGTTATGTCATGGTACAGCTTTATAAGTCTGGAGCATGCTCTGCTGTAGTCAGAGACAGCTGCGGGCCGCTGTGCTTTGCCATGCTGACTTGCGCTGAAAGATCCAAAGGACAGAGTGGTCCTGGAGGATTAAAGATGGAAAAAAAAAGGGCAAACTTTTTTGCTTCTGCAAATGAGGCAGGAAACAGAGGGAGAGAAATGGATTTTTGCTATTGGGTTTACAGTTCCATTGCTTTAAAATTAAAGCAAAGACCAAATGGCAAAAATTAAAAATATTTCATATGGCTGATCTTGCTGTCAGTTAAGCTGATGTTTAATATAAAGTATCTGTTTTGGTTTTTGGCTTCCCTGGCATTTAAATGCGCCCTGTTCTTTCACCTATGCCTCTGCTCGGAGGCTACCCGTCTGATCTTACCGCTTGCTCAGAACCTGTAGGATAGTTCTCCCCTTTATCATGACAAGCATCAGAAGGCAATACATTAACACACTCTTTGCTATATTTTACAGTCAGCATTACGCTCTTCAGAAGCATTATCTGCTGTTTGTTTCACCTTGCAACGTAAGATAAGCTTTGGATTTTTCATAATCATAAGATCAGTGAAAACTATGAAAAATATCAGACTTTCTTTTTTTACTTACTATCTCTCTGGAGGTGGAAGCATGCTTACCCCTCTATAGCTTTCAAATAAAGGAGCTTATTGCTGTCATTGGGGATGCTTTATCACAAGATTGATCATCGGGGCTAGTACTGGTAAGGTAAAAGAAAGTTTGAATATGAAGAAATTTGTCCAGTACACTCAAGCATTGGGGAAAAAGTTAGAAAATACTCTTTCAGGTTATTATTGCAATTGTTTATTTAGAATGTGTCATTGTATTCCATGGCACTGTTCAAAATATGAATTACAGTAGAGAGGGACTAGTAACATGATTATGGGGCATTATGAGTTGTATATTACAGAGGTATAGCAATGAATGCATATACTAATACATACATTGTATAATGAGTCAAAGGCAACAAAACACAATAATACAGAAGTACATTAGGGAAAAAAGCTTTGTCCTTGCAAGCTTATATTTTAAAGAATTGGTTCATTCATATTTTATGGGAAAATTTTCCTTAGGAAAATAAAAAAAAATAAAAAAAGGCATTTATTCTGTCAAGTCTGTGATATTACTGTGACTGTGATATGCCAATAAAACATTCCTTGCATGGGTTAACCTACGTCCATTGATGATATCATGGCTAAAGCATTAGGACCCTACACATTTTCCTATGCCTACACCTCTATAAAAGCACATCACCACACAAGGCAAGACAAATAGCCATAATCCCCCATTGCCACTATCAGCTGAGCAAGAAAGTCCAGGCTGGCCCCTTTTCAGTTCATCACATCACATGTCACATAACGTAACGTCACTCTGTAGCTGCACTGCAACTGATGGGTTCTCTTCTGCCACTGATCACATTTGATTCTACTGCCACCAATCATCCTCTAGTTCTTGCCAGCTTCACTGCAGCCACTGATCATCCTCTGTTTTCTTCACCTTCTCTACTGCTGCCAAACACCCTTTGTCCTTACTGCTTTCTTTGCTACTGATCATGCTCCAGTTCGATCTGCCGCTGAAGGGTTTATTAGTTGCTACAAACTGTCCTCTGGTCATTGCCGCCTTCACTGCTGGTAATAAAGGGTCCACCACTGCTGCCAATTGTCCTCTGGTTTCTGCCACCTTCTGAGTTGCCATGACCTTCCCTCTGTTCCTCCACACCCTGTCCTTTGCTGATGATCGGACAGTGGTGGGGCCTATTGGAGAAAAATCCTGTGTCCCAGACTGGGAATGGATCCCTGAAGATGCTAGACGTGCCCAGTACTGGTTCTGGCTGTGATCATCAGGGCAATATACTGTAGATATACATAGGCATCACTCTGGAGCCCTATGGACTGCATACTACTATTGTTTAATATGAACCTAAAAGTAAGCAGAATATATAGATATATTCTAAGTATGTCCCACACCCCGCTTCAAGATATTCATTACCTGTGGGTAGTATGGTCCTGTAGAGGGCTTCTGCAGAGATGATTGGAGGAAAGAAAGCCCCTCCCAGTCCATAAGTACCTGGGACCTCCCACTCATTACCCAGTCTTCATCTCTGCAGACGGCGAGCAAGCAGCAGATGATATCTCCTCCTTGCACAGGGGGACTTTAAGGTAGCCGGGTCTACTCCCGGCCTATATATATTTTTATTTCCGTTCGGACTCTTTATTCCCTTTATTAATATATAGCTATTTAAATGCCTCCCAGTCTTGACTGCTGTCCGAGCGAGGGTATAACAGCACCTCAGGTGCTCAGGAGCTATGCTCCACCGCGAGACCCTATAAAGAGGGTAGGCGGTTATACTGGGTTGGTGACTCCGGTTTGGGATGCCCTGTCCAAGAGTTTAATTTTCCCCTTAAATAGCCTATTCCCCTTTTTTAGTTGTGTGGAGGCCTCTTTTTCAGCTTCTGGTGTTTTTCTATGGGGGCGCCTGGAAAATAGATTTATTTGAAATGTTTGTTTAAAATGTTTACTTTTCTGGTATGAATAGTTATAATGTAAACTTTTTTTACCTCAGAGCTGAGGGGAGGATTTCTCCCCTCACGCTCTTCAGTGAGGGGGCGGGGCCGGGCCTTCGGTATGAGGCCGCAGCCCGCGCCCTTTAGGAGTTTGGAGCTGGTAGCGTGACCGAGCGGGGAGCTGCTCCGCTTGTTATGCGGGCTGCTACCGGCTCTATTATGCGCCCGGTGCCGCGGCTGCCTGCGGCACCGAGGCGCGAGTGTTAATGGAGGGGAGCTTCCCCTCACGTCTGACAGACACTGTGCTGGATTTTTACCTCAGAGCTGAGACAGGTGCTGGATTTTTACCTCAGAGCTGAGGGGAGGATTTCTCCCCTCACGCTCTTCAGTGAGGGGGCGGGGCCGGGCCTTCGGTATGAGACCGCAGCCCGCGCCCTTTAGGAGTTTGAAGCTGCTTGGCGGAGCCTTGCAGCGTGCGATCCACGCTGGCCACGCCCCCCTGCTGCGTCTCCCGCTCTGATCGGTGTTACCTCAGGCAGAGGACACAGTGTATTGGCGCCCAAAGACTCAGTGAGTGGCCCTGCGGCCGTTCTGTATCTGTACATATTTGCATATATATATGTATATATATAGGTATAATAGATATAGGTTTATATAGGGAGAACCTCTTACTGTCTTTTTCTATGTTTTTCAGGCTGAACTGCCAGGAATTTTTTTCAGGTTTCTCCTGGTCCTAGAGTACCTGGGTACTTTTGCTATTTATTACAAAACCTCCCACTTGGACAATATAAGGGCATCCCGGGTTGCTTAATAGCGTAATTCCCTCACTCATAGCGACTATTCAAGTTCACCTTATGGAGGCATCCCAAGATTCCGGGCTCCCCTCGGGACAATCCCGGAAGTGTATGGGTTGTGGGGTATCCCTAACAGGGGATGATTTTTTCCTATGTATATAATGTGCACAGCAGACTATTACACGGCAGTCCGGTCCCCAGGCATCTGGGTCAGCGCAGCCGGCTTCATCCTCTCCCCCTCCCACTTTGACCCGTGCCCCGTGTGAGATTGCCACGGGGGGGGGGGGGGGGCAGTCGCAATCTGATGTGTGTGCCAGGTTGGCCAGTATTGAAAAATTCATTTCCTCCACGGTTGCCAAGAAAGCACCGGCTAAGAAGAAGCATTTATCACCGGTTAATCATTTTGAATATGATGATGACGAGGACGGCCTGGATTAGTCAGATTATTCCCCTCTAGAAGAAGGGGAATTATTTGAGGATTCAGATATTTCTGATGATCAGCAATTTGTTGGTGCTGATTCCGATCGGAGCTCAGAGACTTCCTTGGATACTCCTAATGTTCTGACTCAGATGTTTGAGGTGCTTGCTATCTCGACTCCGGCGGAGGTTCCTCAACAGCAAGGGGAGTTTTATGACGAATCCAAGCCGCGGTTGGAATTCCCTAATCAAAAGCATTTTGATAATATTATTTGTAAGGAATGGGAAAGGCCTGCCCGGCTCCCAGGCATTCCCCAAAGTTGGGATAAGAGGTATCCTTTTCCAGTGGATACGGTTAAGCGCTGGGCGTCTCCCCCCGAGGTGGACGCCCCTATTTTGGGGTTATCCAACTCAGCCGTATTGAACAACCCTGATTGTTCCTCTCTTAAGGATGGTGAGGATAAACGCATTGACCAGATGGCTTGTCATGGTTTTGCCAGTATTGGGGCAGCAATAAGGCCTGTTTGTGCCTCATCGCTGTTGGCGGTGGCTACTAGAAAGGTGGTCAGGCACTTGTTATCCTCCTCCGGTTTGAATCCGGACAGTGAGGAATTTCGTGAACTAAAACAATGTGAGGTGTTTTTGTCCTTCATGGTGGCCGCTTTGGATGATTCCTTGATGATGAGTAGTAGAGCCTCTGCTCTAATGGTTACTATCAGGCGTTCAATTTGGTTACGCCAGTGAGCGGCTGACTTTGGGTCAAAAAAGTCACTAACAGCTCTTCCCTTCGTTGGGTTACGGCTCTTTGGAGACAAGCTGGATGCCGTGGCCAAGGGGGGCAAACTACCTCAACGCAAGAAGCAACGTCGCCCCTTTCGAGGAGCGTCTTCCTTCACTCCTTCCTTTCGGGGATCTAGAGCAGGAAGAGGTTTCGCCTTCCCTTCTACAAGGGGAAATTCCTGGAATAGGGACAGAGGACGTGCCCGTTCAGGATACAATTGCGGCTCAAAACCCAAACCCGTGGCCAAGCCCGCTCAACAATGAGGGGGCGCCCTCACCCGTGCGGGTGGGGGGACGGCTACAGCACTTCTCCCAGGTCTGGAACCGAGAGGTCTCGGACAGGTGGATCCGGGAAGTGGTGTCTTCCGGCTACAAGCTGGAGTTCGAGTCCTACCCTCCCCCGCGTTTCCTCAGGTCTCGGGTGTCCCCGGAGGCACTGGCTGCGCAGCAGCTCCGGGCGGCAGTATCGAGTCTTCTGGAAATGGCAGTCATTTGCCCAGTTCCCTCATTAGACCGGGGTCGGGGTTTTTACTCAAATCTGTTCACGGTCCCCAAAAAGGATGGCTCCGTCCGGCCCATACTGGACCTAAAGATTCTCAACAAGTTCGTCAGACTGCGAAGGTTTCGCATGGAAACGTTGCGCTCGGCTATTCATTCTCTTCGTCAGGGGGACTTCATGACGTCCATAGACATTCAGGATGCTTACCTCCATGTTCCCATTTTTCCCGCACACCAGAGGTTTCTGAGGTTCGCGGTGGAGGATCGGCACTTTCAGTTTGTAGCTCTTCCCTTCGGTCTCACCACAGCTCCAAGAGTTTTCACCAAGGTGCTTGCTGGGGTGATGGCTCTCCTCAGAGCGCAGGGGATTCGCATTGTGCCATATCTGGACGATCTCCTCATCATGGCACCGTCATTAAGCCAGGCAGAATTGGACACCAGGACGGTAATATCCACTCTGGAGAGGTTCAGCTGGGTGATCAACTACCCCAAGTCCTCCCTACACCCGTCCAGGACAGTATCCTTTCTGGGAATGTCTCTGGATACAGATCTGGCCAGAGTTTTCCTTCCTCAGTCCAAGGTTCTTCTGATTCAGGAGTTGGTTCGGTCGCTCATGTCCATGCCTCGACCGTCCATCCGTCTAGGGATGAGACTGGTGGGTTTGATGGTGGCCTCATTCGAGGCGGTTCCCTTTGCTCAGTTTCACACAAGGACACTACAGCTCCATCTGTTATCGGTCTGGAACAGGTCTCCTCAGTCGCTGGATCATCTTTTTCAGATGTCTCCCCGGGTTCGCCGCTCGCTTCGGTGGTGGCTGAACTCAACCAACCTACTGAGGGGCAGATCCTTTCGGACTCCTCAGTGGGAGATAGTCACTACGGATGCCAGCCTCTCAGGATGGGGGGGCTTTTGGAAGGATCTGCAAGTTCAGGGTTTGTGGAGTCCCTTGGAAGCTCACGAGTCTATCAATGTTCTGGAATTGAGGGCCATCAGGTTGGTTCTTTGTCATTTGACTCATCAACTGCGAGACTTGCCGGTCCAGGTCAGGTCGGACAATCGGACGGCGGTGGCCTACATCAATCACCAGGGAGGAACCCGCAGCAGGAATGCCCTCAAGGAAGTGTCTCTGATCCTGGACTGGGCAGAGAGACATGTCCCGTGTATCTCAGCAGTTTACATCCCAGGTGTGGAGAACACGGAGGCGGACTCTCTGAGCAGGATGTCAGCCCGCAAGGGGGAATGATCTCTCAATCCCAGGGTCTTTCACTCAATTTGTCTCAGGTGGGGGTCACCGGCGGTGGACCTATTTGCCTCCCGTCACAATCACAAACTTCCAGCTTTTTTGTCTCTGGCGAAGGACCCACTGGCTCTCGCAACGGACGCCATGTCCCTGAACTGGAGGGATCTGGGGTTTCTGTACCTGTTCCCTCCGTTTCCCATGTTGGCCAGAGTAGTGCGCAAGCTTGCTCTGGAGAGAGCAACAGCAATTCTGGTAGCTCCAAGGTGGCCAAGACAGGTCTGGTTCGCAGACGTGGTAAGGTTGGCAGAAGATCAGTTCGTTCTGCCCCTGCTGCCAGATCTGCTCACACAGGGTCATCTTCGTTACCCCAATTTACCAACGCTGGCTTTGACGGCGTGGCTGCTGAAACCTCCATCTTGAAGGAGGAAGGTCTTTCTGACGCTGTTATTCAGACTCTCATTCGTGCTAGAAAGAAGTCTTCTTCATCCGTGTACTATAGGACTTGGAGGTCTTATATTGATTGGTGTGAACTAGGGCCTTCCCTTGTAGGGAATTCTCTGTTTCTAGAATTTTGGAGTTCTTGCAACATGGTCTGGACTTAGGGCTCCAACTCAGTACTCTGAAGGGGCAGGTGTCTGCCCTGGCGGTATTTTTCCAAAAGTCTTTTGCGCTTCATCCTTTGGTTAAGACCTTTTTTCCAGGGGGTTACGCATGTGCGGCCTCCTAGGAAGCCTTTGATTCCGGTTTGGGATTTGAATTTGGTTCTTTCTGTGCTACAGGGTCCCCCCTTTGAGCCCTTGCATGATATTCCTTTGTCTTCCCTTACGCAGAAGGTGGCATTTTTGGTAGTTATCACTTCAGTTAGACGTGTTTCTGAGTTGGCGGCTCTGTCTATTCAAGCTCCATATTTTGAAAGACATCAGGATAAAGTGGTTTTCCGTTTTAAGACGGACTTTCTTCCTAAGGTGGTTTCGTCCTTTCATTTAAATCAGGATATTGTTCTGCCCTCTCTCTGTCCTAACCCCAGCAATGACAAGGAGAGGGTCCTGCATTCTTTGGATGTGGTTCGTGTTGCGAAGTATTATTTGGTGGTAACGTCTGCCTTTCGCAAGACTGATGCATTCTTCGTGGTGCCTTTTGTGCCCAAGAAGGGTCTAGCACCCACAAAGTCTACCATCAGCAGATGGATCCGTCAGGCCATTGTAGGGGCCTATTCTGCTAAGGGGAGAGATCCTCCCTTTCGTGTTACAGCTCATTCTACTCGTGCGGTTGGGGCCTCCTGGGCTTTTCAGCACCAGGCCTCTGTTGAGCAAGTTTGCAAGGCCGCTACCTGGTCTTCTGTTCACACTTTTTCAAAGTTTTACAAGGTTGATGTGCGGGCCTCAGCGGATGCTGTTTTTGGCCACAAAGTTCTGCAGGCTGCAGTAGTTTGAGTTGTGCTTTATACCTTGTTTTTGGATCCCCACCCTTTATGGACACTGCTATTGGATGTCCCACAGGTAATGAATATCTTGAAGCGGGGTGTGTGACATACTTAGAATAATACCATTTTGTGAATACTCACCTTGTAAAATGGGTATTATAAGTATGTCACACACCCCGCTTCAACCCGCCCTTTGGATTCTGCATCCTTCATATGGTAAACTTTGCGTTGTTATGACTGATATTTGGCTCTTCCTGGTCCTTTACCTTACTGCTTTCTTTATACTGGGTAATGAGTGGGAGGTCCCAGGTACTTATGGACTGGGAGGGGCTTTCTTTCCTCCAATCATCTCTGCAGAAGCCCTCTACAGGACCATACTACCCACAGGTAATGAATATCTTGAAGCGGGGTGTGTGACATACTTATAATACCCATTTTACAAGGTGAGTATTCACAAAATGGTATTTTTTGTGTTGTGTGTTGCTGTTACTCTTAAGGAGACAACAGAAGGTAATCAGCCTTAAAAACATCTTCATAGCCCTTTTTTAGACTCCAACAATCACTGGTTACCTGTGACATGTTCAATGCTAGTCTACCGCTTAGAATTTTGGCTAGCCTGCAGAATTGTCTCCTGCAATTTGAAGGAGCCATTGTGACATCTGAATTACATGTCTAATGGCTCTTCTCCACAAATTGATTTGCAAATCAAAAATTACTAAATTATCCACAATAAGACGAGAGGATCAATGGAAATGCCCTGTGCAATCAAGCAATGACCCAGAATTCGAGTGTTGTATTGTTTAGGGCAACATAAAATTTCTCCTTTGTCACATGACTGTTGAGATGTAGAAACAGAAATCGTCCACAAATAGCATGTGAAGTGCACGGAACAAGCGATCTCACAAATGATCACTTTAAAGGGAAGACTCCCTTTTTGTATTTTGGGGGTTCTGCCTTCTTGCTTTCCTCTCCTGGAATGTAAAAAGTTACCCCATCAATAGCTTTGGCTAAACAAAGCAATATTAATTATGTCCCTAGCTGAGAACACTGCTTTTAACCCTTTAGCTACTTGAATACAAGACTTTGATTCCTCTCTATCTGAAAAGGTGGAATTAATGCAGATGTAACCCCATATGCATTAATTCCACCTTTTCAGATGATTATTAAGCCAGAGTCAAGTTTCTGAAATGTACATCAGAACACCACTTACTTGTACATTGCTCAGGTTGCTAGGGAGAACTGTTTTCTTTTGTAATGCAAACACATAGAAAGGAAGAAAAAAAAATAAAATATATATATATATATATGCTCAGCAACTTGAACACATCATCTTGGCACAAGATAATGGGAATGGGAAAATGCCATCGAAAGTGGAATTACCCTTTAATGAACAATCTTCTGCATCCAAACTCAAGTCGTTGGCTCACATCCATTTTAAAAAACATGTTGCTGAGCTGTCCCACATAATTTTTGGAGCGAGTTTTGTAATACTTGTCTATGCTGTGGTTGTCACAGCCACATTGGGGTACTTCCTGTAATTTTTCTCAAGAACTAATGATAAAAATCATTAGTGGTAGATAAACTTTGATCAGGACGGATGTCTTGTTTTACAGTAGGGCCCCTACAGGCTCCTGCCCCCCCTGCTGGCTCTGAGCCCTGGTTGCCCTAGACTGACAATCATTTACAAATCTACTTCTCCTATTATACAGCGTCAAAGGGTCGTATTCTTATTAAAAATCACAGTAACCCATTTTTTTTCTTACAATGTACAATAGAAGTATGTCCCACCTTTAGCTACTTATTTCAATTCCAATGGCCCCCCTCTGTATTCACTGACTACAATGCATAGAACAAATAGACGTAACTTTTTACCTACCCTCAAGCAAAAAGCCATCTCCAATGTTATATCCAGATATGGGTGGCCCTTTTCAAAGCACAGCGAAAATGTAGAGCATTAAATGGACAACTCTTTTTATCACCTTGATTTAATGCACATTCTCTTTTTTCTCTTTCTTTCCATACAGCCATGTCCTTAGACCACTTTAAACTATGTAAAGGGCTATGGAGACAAAAAAGAACATGATTTAGCTAAATATGCGTTTTCTGTTTGAACCTTCCTTCGGGAGGGTTACTAATTAGGGCTGCAGACTGAAATTAGAAAGTATTTTTAATACCATCAAATCATAAAATTAGATGTCTCTCTTTATTATATTTTTTAACCTGCATTTTATTTTGAATTACATGTTTTGTGAAATTATTCAAAATGTTCTGTAATTTTTAATAAAAGCAAAATCAAATGATTGAAATTGTGAGGGAATGTAAATGAACTACCAGCTATAGCAAACAGTAAATGATATGTCTTTTCCTGCCTTCTAATGTATTGTAGCAGTGTGTAGTGTACACAGTGAATCAACATATTATCATAATGTATAGCTGCTGCTAGCGTAGGGGAACATTGAAGTAATTGAAGTAGTCCATGGTTGGGGCTTAAACAATATTTTCTTTCCTGGGGGAAGTAGACTGGAGGTAACAATTAAGAGTCCCTTCTGCAAAGCAAAGTTTCTGAGCCTGTTGAGACGGACATAATGTCCTTGGAAAAACACAAGACAGTCCATACAGTGGCAGCACAAAGAGCGTTTTATTCAAATTTGTTTGGAGTTTGGCAGATTTGCATGAAAAATGTGTGAGAAAAGCTGTCTGGGGTGACCTCATCCCCAGCTGCCATTAGCGTTTAATTAAGTGCTGAATAGCAGACTGGGGACGTGAAGAGAATCCTGTCTGCTGGGTAGACTGTGAGAAAAGTCCAGTGCTGAGGGATCCCCAAAGCCAGACAATTCCCGGCCTCCAAAGCACAACATTAGTCATGACAACAGCCCTCAGAAGACAGGCCTTCTGGAAGGAAGCCTCCCCAGCGGCCACTGGATCTGCAAGCTAATAAGGCATGGAGTGGGTTAACCCAACCTTGGAACAAACAGTCCAATCAAGAAAAAAAAAGGAGTATTGAAAAGAAGAACTAAATAAATGACATGCATCTGGACATTTTGATGTCCTGGCACACTCGGTGGTGTGAAAGTCTCAATCTCCTGTGATCATTATCTTAGCAACAACATTCAATGGGCAAGGGTTGACATGATTTAATGTGTGCTGGCGGGACATACTCCCATTTATTCCTTAGGGTGACAGGCCCAGACCTAGAATTCAAGTTCAAGAGCAAGTTTGTAGGCTTTGCCCAAGAAACTCAGCTCTTTTCCTCCCAGATCTTTTGTTCCCTCTAACAATTGCTCTTTATCCCTGTTTCTGTACTTGGCACTGCAAATTTAACAACCTTCCGTCCTAGTATAAGCACTTCAGAAACTCCCTTCTTGCATACATATTTCACTGTACTAGATTTCTGTCTGTGACTGGAGGAGGCATCACACTGCTCTTTGCAGCCTCACATGTTTAAATGTCTCTTATCTTAGAGGACAGAGCTCCTAAATGACCATCAAGGTGACAGCTCTCATGCTAGATGATGCGCCTAACATCACAGGAGGGAAGGTAAGAGCCTATACATGAAGATACCTATTTATTCTCTGCAATATATATAAATATATATCATTTTTTTCAAGATACGTACTTATTCTCTGTAATATAATATATATATATATATATATATATATATATATATATATATATATATATATCATTTTTTTCAAACAATTTTTCTTCATAATCTACATTACTACATAATAAGCAGCAAATCCAAAAAAAGAGTAATGATATTGGTTAGATCATATTTATATTTACGTTGGTTAACTTAGCCAATAGATATTGTTTTGTGATTAAATCATTGGCTAGACCCCAGGTATCAGATAGAACAATTTAACTTGGTGTGGTTAAGGTTAAAATGGGAGGGGGCAGAGTAACCCCCCCCCCCCCCCCCCCGGAAAGCTTTGACGTAAGACTAGAAAGTGACCTTGGACTAAGCAATAGGCATTATGCTAGATTTAGACAATGTAGCTGTCAAGGCATGCTGAGATTTGTAGTTTGCTAGCAGCCAAGAAATAAAAGTTGTTTTTTTCTATAGAGAAATGTAATACAGTGATATGACTTGTCATTACATTGATATATGTAGGAATGTAAAGCTTAGAAACTGACCTTCAGAAAGATTGACTAGTCTATTGAAACTGTCAGTCACTCTAAATACCTCATTCTGTTATCTATAGACAGCAGTAAGGACATGCAGAGATCTGTAGTTGACTATCAGTTTCAGAGTCAATGATAACCTACGTGGTTAAGGGCCTAGTAGAGACGTTACACCGGATGCCAATATTTCTACATGCAATATATGACATTTAAACTTATTGTTCGATGTTCCTAAAAGAGTTTAATTATAAGTGTGCTCATAATACTAGTTGCCCCCTAGGGGTTATAAATGACATGGATTATGCAATGTAAAGCAAATTAGAATAACACAAAATTAGTATATGCATTGTGTCTTACTTTTACTGAAACATGCCTCAGACATACGGTTTCCCTGATGCTTAGCTGAGCCTGAAAATGCTTTAAGCCTTGTTCCGTGTGTTGTATCCAGCTTCACATTAATTGGTCACCTGAGAAAGATTTGAATATACAGATCCCTCTTGTCTGATAACTCAGTATCATGTCTCGGCTGTCTCATCCTGGTTGTGCATAACTTGTTGCTTAGCAACGCCTCTGCATCCTTCCTCATGGTCCAGTTACAGAAGAATTTCCCTATGGCGAGCCAGGATAGAGAGGAATAGGAGAGCAGTATGGCTTTTGCATGTCACAAGTCCAAACTCTTTTCTGTAGTGCCTTAGATACCAGCCATGCCCCTGATCACAGATTGTTTACATGGTGTAAATGCCTCTTGCCCTGGCCTTAACCCACTATTTTATCGTGCTAGATATCCAGATGCTCTGCTCCAGTGCTACACAGGTTGTTAACAGAGCAAACATATGTGATGGCTGTCAGATAAGGGCAGAACATTTCCCATTGGCATTCAGAAAGAGGCAGAACACTCTGATCTGGCACATTTTTGGCTCTAAATAATTAAGTGCGTGCACCAGGAATGTTGATATTTTTTTAACAGGATATTGTATAGCTGTGAAATTAACACCCTGGTCAAATTGTCCCCTCTGCTTTGATTCAAATCATCAAAGGCCTGTACTGGAGAAACTGGGCCACAAGACAGGTCCAAATCATGTCCACACACTTTAAAGTGGACCAAAACCCAGGATTTTGACTATCCTGGGTTCTAGTTCTTTCCCCTGGGGCACCCCGATTGTGGGTGCCCCGCTGCGTGAATCCCCCCAGATCGCCTAAGTTAACTCACCTCTTCCCGGTCCTACAGTGCATGCGCGTCCGCTAGTCCAATCAGGGAGCTCGGAGCTGCTAATGTCACGCCGTCTAAGACGTGACGGGATACCGGGGATGTGGCCGCGGCTTGCGCATGCGCCGTTGGACCGGGAAGCAAGGTAAGTGTATGGGGTGACCAGGGGGGCTTGACACAGTGGGGCATCCAGATTTTGGATGCCTCTGGGGGAGGGAATCGATCGGCCCGGGAATCTTATAGATGGGTGTGTTTTGGCCCACTTTAAAGTCCTTCTGAAAAAAATGAGCTCATATATAAGCTTTTTAGTACATAGCAAATATTCTGCTTTTATTTACTTAATATACTCCCCAATTATATTTACATAAATGTCCTGACTTTTTCTGCAAAAAAAAGGCACACCAGCCTATTGATTCCAATATGGACCTAACTGGCAGAGGCAGACTTGTCATGATACCATATGCAGTGGCCCTGCAGGGGGGTGGTAACCACTGGACTTTTTTTGTTTTTCACATTAGTTTTTCAAGCGGAAATTGTGGGGCACTGTTTCACGCTTTCATGTTTTTACAGTCAATCATTGGTGGCTCAGTGGCTGTGGCCCCGTCCCCTATCCCTGAGTCGGCGCTGCCCCATCATAGGAAGGAGCCAGGTGGAGCAGCACACTGCTCTATTAAGGAGTCCTAGGTGGGCACCATTATATAATTTGCCTCAGGTAGCTGAGTAGCAAGGTACACCCCTGCTAAATGCGCTAAAGTCTGCAAGTAACCCTCTGAGAAAGTAGCACACATATATACATATATATATATATATATATATATATATATATATATATATATATTATGTAATACATAGTAAATATGTCTCAACCTAGCCTTTATTTATTTAAAATATCCCACAATTTTTAACTCTCCTGATTTTTTTCTGAAAACAAAGTCAGACCAGCCTATTGATTTCAGTAGGGCCTAAATGGCCTGGCATCTTCCTGGTGACTTTAAAAGACCACGGGACCCATTAAGCATTAAAGTGGACTTCAGTCCAGTCTCACTTGCAACTATGTGCCAGGGTGGATCCTGGCTCTCAGGGACACTAAACTAACCTAACCTACCCCCTCACACTATCCATGAGCCCTGGATTGGAGATATAGGCCCTTATTTAACAAGGGATAGCGACAGGTAGCGCCTGGTGAGCGACCGGTAATGACGGTCACCGCCACGAGAACGCCGGCTCCCCACCACAATCACACATTTATCAAGCCAATCCTGCTTAGCGACTGAGATAGCGCCAGATAGCCACTCATTCATCATTATTCCAGCCTCAGCCCACAGCGCCAGGCCGCCAGCGTCCGACCTTGAACAGCGACAGGTATGACCTCTCGCTACCTGGCACTCTCCAATGCATTTCAATGGAACAAGCTTTAAATATTCATAATTAATTCATATTTATGTTTTTTTTTTTTTTTTTTTTAAATGTGAAAAATTCTGTGACCACTTCTGCCATGTTATATATTTTTTTTAAGGTAAAAAAAAAACAAAAAAAAACTTTGTGCAGAATTGATATTACAGGTCTGATATTAATGTATTAATATTACAAAACGTTATTAAAAACTTGCTTTTTTTGGTTTCCAAAAATATGGTTGTTTGGGTGTTAAAAAACTACTTTTAACCCATCGCCGCCAGCGCTCTGGGGTTTAAACATGCATTTTACAGTGCGAGAATTTTTTGAGCGTGATTTGTTAATGAATATGGTGGGAGCCGGTCGCTATGGCCAGTCGTTATCATGCGCTCCCATACAGCGCGGAACCTGTCAAATAGCGACTCCTCACCCAATATTCAACATTACTGCACACCGACTGAGTCGCTGTCAACAACCGAACAACGGCCAAGCACAGCGGCTACTAGCGGGCGCTGTGAAAATACTGCTACAGTCGCTCAACTGTCGCTACCTGCCGCTATTAATGAATCGGCCTCATAGTGAATTACTCAAAGCAGAGCTATGTCCGTTGTGGGACAGTGAATAGCTACACACATGCAATAGCAGACATGATTCACTGAGATGTGCAGCTACTTCCTGCCCTCATCATAAAAGGTGTAATGGTCTGTTTTGGCTTTCTAAGCATCTTAACTGTAGGGGAAATCCAAACTGAGATACCCAGGGAAGAGTGTTAAAGTGGTCCTTGCCCCGGGGCACCCAAATCAGGGATGCCCTGCTATGTGAAACCCCCCAGGTTGCCCAATCTGACTCACCTTTCCCTGGTCCTACGGCGCATGTGCGGCCTCTCGTCCAATCAGCGTGCTCTGATCCGTTCTCGCCCCTTTGCCTATTAAATCATCTAAGCGAGTGGTCTGGTTGCCACATCTCCCGCTACCCTTTAACAGGGAGGGTGCCTGCATTGGGCATTCACAAAATGCGTGGCGCAGGTGCTCGCACTGCTAAAGGCATGTGCCGTTGGAGCGGGGAGATGGTGAGTTTACCGGGCAACCTGGGGGGTTTCACACAGCAGGACATCCTGAATCTGGATGCCCCTGGGGAAGGGAGTGTGGGATTTGGTCTACTTCAAAAGGGACATAAAGGGCTCCATTCAGAGCCAGGTGAGAATTCTCACTCCCTTTTTAGGAGAGAAAACTGCCATTGACTTTCATTGTCTGCTGGGTGTACATTTTGACCTGGCTCTGAATCAGCCCCAAGGTGGACAATGAAAGTGAATGGCAATTTTCTCACCTAAAAAGGAGTGAGAATTCTCATCTGGCTCTGAATCGACCCCATAGTCTTCTTTGACTTTTGGTCCTCTGTAAAGGAACTATCATATGCCAGGTCTTCTGGCATCAGACTGACAACTGACATTAAGACTTAAATCTGTTACATTCTACTACTGCAAAGTAAATACAGCTGGCTGGCCATTAGTTTGTGTTACATTGTAATGTATTTCAAAGTAACATGCTTACTCTGCAGTAGCAGGAGGTAATGGATTTATCAGTGGAAGGCAGTGTCTTTGATGAAAATACATTTAGCCCAACTCCAGAACAGCTGGCAAATGATAGTTGTACACCGGCCACTATACAATAGGTAAGCCTTTTTCTGTTTCAATGCACTTAGAATGACTGTTACCTTAGCTTGTGAGCTCTGTACATGGTGACTGAATAATGTGGGCAATGTGGCTGGACTCTATAGCCAGTGACCATGAACAAGTGGCCATTCTGAGTATTTTAAAAAGTGCCGGGTGTACTTTAACACTCTAGCAGTTGTTCCAGGCCGTGCTCAGGCAGTGAGTAAAGAATCTTATAGTTTTACCCAAGCTGACCCTATGTGCCCTCTGCTGCTGAATAACACCCTCAGCCTGCGTTCCAGGTCACCACACTCTGTATCCAGGGCCCCCCATTAGTTTACCTGTGTTTGGAGTTGTCTATGCTAATGGAGGCAGACAAATGACATTTTACTGGGACTGTTACTGGGGTTGTAGGAGACCTGTCACTGGCAAGACTGGCAGTTAGAGGCATGTGACAACTACTATGCTCCTGTTGGAATCAGCTGGGAAATGTATGCAAATATAATGGGGTGGTGCCTCTTTTGACATTATAGTGGGCGAAACACAGGACTATGTCCCGCTATGTGAAGCCCTCCAGGTCACTCGAACCAACTAACCTGTTCCCGATCCTATGACGCATGCGCAGCCACTGGTCCAACCAGCACGCTCAGATATGCTTGAGCCCCGTTGTCCAGGAGCTCGTCTAATATGAGGGGATCCGAGCATGCTGGTGGCTGCATCCCCCGCTATCCTCTAACAGGGAGCATGCCCCCGCCATCTTTTTACAAATGCCTGGCGCATGCTGGAGGAATAGCGGAGATGCGGCCACTGCTCGCGCATGTGCCGTTGGACCGGGAAAAAAGGTGAGTTTATGGGCGACCAGGGGGGTTTTACACAGCGAGGCATCTCAATTCTGGATGCCCCTGGGGAGGGAATCAATCAGCCCCGGGAATCTTATAGATCTCCTGGGTTTTGGTCCAGTTTAAAAATAATAACTCTGCATTAGAAAATTTAGAAATGTTCTGCTTGTTTAGAGGGTCAGATTTGGTGACAAAGGTCTAGAATACGTTGTACAGATCCTTTTCTCTGTATTGTTTTAGCTGAACAAAGTGATGCCTTGAGAAAGCTCTCTTCAAAGGGACAGCCCAGGCAATGGCAATAATAAGGTAGCAAGGAGTTTACCTGAAGTCTGTCCCATGTGCCTCTCCACCATTTCCAGCACTGCACTGTAGATGCTGTAGCAGGGCTCCAAGGTTTTTCCCTCCATTTCTTTCTATTCTATCCCTCCATAATCACCTACAGTTGGGGTTGCATGGCTGCCTCTGTTCCTCAGTTCCTCTGTTCACTTCCAGAATGAGAGCCCAGAAAGTATGACCACTGTGGCTTATTAAAGAGCAGAACGCCCTGAAGAATGGTTTGCAAGCACCTCATACTTACCACCTCCTTGTTCCATGGATCGGGGCCCACATAACTGTCATCCGCCAATCACATTCTCCAGCCTTGCATAAACACCTTTGGCCGCCATTGTTGTGAAGACATCTTGTAATGCTTTAAGGCAGATTTTAGTGTGGTTAATTATACTGTTTCCCATAGGCTAGCTCGGGGGACAGGCAGTTAGAGGTGAGCTGTTTTCCCCTGTAAAAGTAAAAAGGTGTTTTCAAAAGCTTGCCACCTATGGTTTTCCTTTTTTCCAGTAATGGAACACAAGCTTGTCCATATGAACATGTAAAATTGAAGGGGCGAGAACGGATCCACTAAAGTGGATCAAAAATGTCCATAAAACGCTAGGACTGATTAGACACCCACTCCTGAGGCATCACAATTTGGGATGTGAAACCCTTGGGAGGCACCCAATTTTTTTACCAGCTTGGGCTGTGTGCGCAGGTGCGCCTGCCACAACTGATAAGGAGGCAGGGGACGCCGTACGTTAATACATTAGTATGTGAGGCCGAAGAGGCTGAGAGCTGCACCTGCTCTGTGAGAAGGTTTGTAAGGGGGCCAAGCGGCAGGGTGTCCCAAATCGGCATGCCCCGGGGGGGCAACCTCTGATCAGGGGGGGGCCTAGGACTTGCTTTCTCCAGGTCTCATTGATCAAGCACCAACAGCACTGGCAGGGCCAGATTATGAGGGGGAGCAATGGGCTCATGCCCCAAGGCCTCCACCACTTGCCCTGCAAAGGGGGCCTCCACCAACCTTTGTGTTATGGTCTGGTCCAGGAGGCTTTTCAGTCTTTTGTCTGACAGGCCGCGGTGCCAGCAACAAAGCTATCGGCAGCAGTGGGGACCTCGACGCCTGGACAAGCCTTTTTTTGTCTTTGCAAACCTGCAGCCTAAAGCCACCACAGTGTGTGTAGAGTGTAGAGCAGAAAAGCAGCCGTCAGCAACGCTACAGTGATGGGCGCAGAGCTGTGAATCAGGGCCACTCACTGCACATAAGCCACCAATCACAGCCGCTGGCAGCTCAATGCAGGGAACTGTTTTCTGCTGGAACAGCTGGGTGACTACACTACCCCCACCCAGAATGGCAAAGCAGGAGTTCCCGAGCAGCACGCACCCACAAAGGGCGCACAAGGGCCTCTATCTGATGTTCCAGTAAGTAGGCGGGTGCCAGACAACCACCAATCAGTTTTTTGGCTGGACTATTTAAAGAAAAAAAAAGTGTGTGGGGCCTCCAACAGATTTTGTGCCCAGGGGCCTCCACCACACTTAATCCGGCCCTGGTATCTGAAGCCTCTGGTATCTGAAGCATCTGGTATCTGAAGCACTGGTATCTGAAGCCTCTGGTATCTGAAGCACTGGTATCTGAAGCCTCTGGTATCTGAAGCACTGGTATCTGAAGCCTCTGGTATCTGAAGCACTGGTATCTGAAGCCTCTGGTATCTGAAGCACTGGTATCTGAAGCCTCTAGTATCTGAACCACTGGTATCTGAAGCCTCTGGTATCTGAAGCACTGGTATCTGAAGCCTCTGGTATCTGAAGCCTCTGGTATCTGAAGCACTGGTATCTGAAGCCTCTAGTATCTGAAGCACTGGTATCTGAAGCCTCTGGTATCTGAAGCACTGGTATCTGAAGCCTCTGGTATCTGAAGCCTCTGGTATCTGAAGCACTGGTATCTGAAGCCTCTGGTATCTGAAGCACTGGTATCTGAAGCCTCTGGTATCTGAAGCACTGGTATCTGAAGCCTCTGGTATCTGAAGCACTGGTATCTGAAGCCTCTGGTATCTGAAGCACTGGTATCTGAAGCCTCTAGTATCTGAAGCACTGGTATCTGAAGCCTCTGGTATCTGAAGCACTGGTATCTGAAGCCTCTGGTATCTGAAGCACTGGTATCTGAAGCCTCTAGTATCTGAAGCACTGGTATCTGAAGCACTGGTATCTGAAGCCTCTGGTATCTGAAACACTGGTATCTGAAGCCTCTGGTATCTGAAGCACTGGTATCTGAAGCACTGGTATCTGAAGCCTCTAGTATCTGAAGCACTGGTATCTGAAGCCTCTGGTATCTGAAGCACTGGTATCTGAAGCCTCTGGTATCTGAAGCCTCTGGTATCTGAAGCACTGGTATCTGAAGCCCCTGGTATCTGAAGCACTGGTATCTGAAGCACTGGTATCTGAAGCCTCTGGTATCTGAAGCACTGGTATCTGAAGCCTCTGGTATCTGAAGCACTGGTATCTGAAGCCTCTGGTATCTGAAGCACTGGTATCTGAAGCACTGGTATCTGAAGCACTGGTATCTGAAGCCTCTGGTATCTGAAGCACTGGTATCTGAAGCACTGGTATCTGAAGCCTCTGGTATCTGAAGCACTGGTATCTGAAGCCTCTGGTATCTGAAGCACTGGTATCTGAAGCCTCTGGTATCTGAAACACTGGTATCTGAAGCCTCTGGTATCTGAAGCACTGGTATCTGAAGCACTGGTATCTGAAGCACTGGTATCTGAAGCCTCTGGTATCTGAAGCACTGGTATCTGAAGCCTCTGGTATCTGAAGCCTCTGGTATCGGAAGCACTGGTATCTGAAGCCTCTGGTATCTGAAGCACTGGTATCTGAAGCCTCTGGTATCTGAAGCACTGGTATCTGAAGCCTCTGGTATCTGAAGCACTGGTATCTGAAGCACTGGTATCTGAAGCCTCTGGTATCTGAAGCACTGGTATCTGAAGCCTCTGGTATCTGAAGCCTCTGGTATCTGAAGCACTGGTATCTGAAGCCTCTGGTATCTGAAGCACTGGTATCTGAAGCCTCTGGTATCTGAAGCACTGGTATCTGAAGCCTCTGGTATCTGAAGCACTGGTATCTGAAGCCTCTGGTATCTGAAGCACTGGTATCTGAAGCCTCTGGTATCTGAAGCACTGGTATCTGAAGCCTCTGGTATCTGAAGCACTGGTATCTGAAGCCTCTGGTATCTGAAGCACTGGTATCTGAAGCCTCTGGTATCTGAAGCACTGGTATCTGAAGCCTCTGGTATCTGAAGCACTGGTATCTGAAGCCTCTGGTATCTGAAGCACTGGTATCTGAAGCCTCTAGTATCTGAAGCACTGGTATCTGAAGCCTCTAGTATCTGAAGCACTGGTATCTGAAGCCTCTGGTATCTGAAGCACTGGTATCTGAAGCCTCTGGTATCTGAAGCACTGGTATCTGAAGCCTCTAGTATCTGAAGCACTGGTATCTGAAGCCTCTGGTATCTGAAGCACTGGTATCTGAAGCCTCTGGTATCTGAAGCCTCTGGTATCTGAAGCACTGGTATCTGAAGCCTCTGGTATCTGAAGCACTGGTATCTGAAGCACTGGTATCTGAAGCCTCTGGTATCTGAAGCACTGGTATCTGAAGCCTCTGGTATCTGAAGCACTGGTATCTGAAGCCTCTGGTATCTGAAGCACTGGTATCTGAAGCCTCTGGTATCTGAAGCACTGGTATCTGAAGCACTGGTATCTGAAGCACTGGTATCTGAAGCCTCTGGTATCTGAAGCACTGGTATCTGAAGCACTGGTATCTGAAGCCTCTGGTATCTGAAGCACTGGTATCTGAAGCCTCTGGTATCTGAAGCACTGGTATCTGAAGCCTCTGGTATCTGAAGCACTGGTATCTGAAGCCTCTGGTATCTGAAGCACTGGTATCTGAAGCCTCTAGTATCTGAAGCACTGGTATCTGAAGCCTCTGGTATCTGAAGCACTGGTATCTGAAGCCTCTGGTATCTGAAGCCTCTGGTATCTGAAGCACTGGTATCTGAAGCCTCTGGTATCTGAAGCACTGGTATCTGAAGCCTCTGGTATCTGAAGCACTGGTATCTGAAGCCTCTAGTATCTGAAGCACTGGTATCTGAAGCCTCTGGTATCTGAAGCACTGGTATCTGAAGCCTCTGGTATCTGAAGCACTGGTATCTGAAGCCTCTAGTATCTGAAGCACTGGTATCTGAAGCACTGGTATCTGAAGCCTCTGGTATCTGAAGCACTGGTATCTGAAGCACTGGTATCTGAAGCCTCTGGTATCTGAAGCACTGGTATCTGAAGCCTCTGGTATCTGAAGCACTGGTATCTGAAGCCTCTGGTATCTGAAGCACTGGTATCTGAAGCCTCTAGTATCTGAAGCACTGGTATCTGAAGCCTCTGGTATCTGAAGCACTGGTATCTGAAGCCTCTGGTATCTGAAGCACTGGTATCTGAAGCACTGGTATCTGAAGCCTCTGGTATCTGAAGCCTCCAGGTCAAGCCTGGAGGTGGGTGTGTGATGTATAAAGCCAGACCAATGCACCTGTTATTCTCTGTGGGCATCTCTGCTGAGCTTCGTACACTGCGTAACCTCAAAGTGGGCCACAAGGCTTCACATCAGTGGGAGAGAAGATAAGTAAGGAAACCTCTGGACGCTATTGGTGCCCTGAAATCTGTGGGAAAAGATCACAAAAGTAGATTTTCCTTTTAAGGTCATTTAGGGTTACCAACATTATAGCATTACACTTTTCTAGTGTAAAGACATTTTAAACTGGACCTTCACCATGATTTAATGTAAAGCCCAAACCCTTAAAAAACTTTTCCCAGCATCTAAAATTAATATATTCCCTTGTCTCCTCAACTGGTACCACAGCAGCTCTATTTTATAAAAGTCATCCAGTTATGGCACAAATATAGGCCTCAGTGTGACACCATAATTAACCGTCCACCGCTGCACGAGATAGACATGTCTGTAAACATACACTCAGACAGATACTTAGCTGCGCTGTGCGGTCCCGTGTACGGTTACTCGCAGTTTCGCTGTGCGGAGAGCAGCCTCCATGTTTGCAGCATTCTCAGCAGGTTGGATTCAATCCAGTGTGACGAGACTCGTGCTGCCAGCGCTCAGTCAGACACTTCCGCGAGCTGGCGTGGTCCCAGCAGCCACCGCGCATTTAACCAAGCATCTCAGCAAGCTGGCGGGATTTCCACGGCGTCACTATTTCCACAGAGCCGGAGGACGGAGGAGCGGGGAAAGTGGTGGGCCGGCCGTCCGCCGACACGTGTTTCGCTCCGCCCACCGGAGCTTCGTCAGGGTACGGCGTTGGGACATAATCACAAGTTACACACCTGGAGGTGTGATGCCCACTTATTTTCCCCTTTAGTTTCAGTTTGAGCCAGTGAGGAGGAGGAGTGAGTGGAATGAGAGTGTGGCTGACGAGGCTGCATGCATGGGGGGGCCCCCGTTTTTTAGATTCACCTTGTAAATGTTTTTTATTCTGTGTGTGTACCATTTATAGTGCCATGATTTTTCTTTGATAAATAAAAGTCAGTGTTGTAATGGCTACTAGGCTATGGGATGTCATTGAGCCAGTTCCGGCAATTAACCATGTTTAAGTGTTTTTTTGACTAATACAACGTATTATTATTTCCCCCACCGGGCTGCAACTCTGTTCAGGACTCTAGGATACGAGCGCCACCATCTTGCCTCAGAAGCATCACACATACTGAGGAGAGGAGAGCGGGATAAAGTGCAGGGGCGGGTTATAGATGTGCTTGGCACAGACAGAGCAGAGCTGCGGTCAGGGAAAGGACAGCAATCCCAGAATGCAAAGTGACATAGTAAGAAAGCACTTCCTGTTTGCAGGCTGCCTGATGACCCATGAGCCGCCATCTTGGAAGTTTAAAGTGGACCAACACCCTGGGGTGATCGGCCCAGGAATCTATAAGATTCCCGGGCCGATCACCCCCCTCACCGCGGGACATCCGAGATCGGGATGTCCCGCGGTGAGGAACCCCCCCGAAAACCCCCCAAAAACTCACCGTTTGTGAATGGCCGGCGCGGGGTCGCGCGCTGTCAGAGGGACGTGCGGGAGGCGGCGGCGGACGCGCTGGCTTGTCCGTCGCTGTCAGCGCTTGTCCGTAGCTGTCACCCGGCCACGTGGGAGCGTTTTGAGGTGAGTATTGGGGTGTTTCTGGGGGGTTTTACACAGCGGGGCACCCCTAATCGGGGTGCCCCCCTGAAGTGGACCAAAACCCAGGATAGTCAAAATCCTGGGTGTTGGTCCACTTTAAAGGTTCATAACATGCAGTAGATGCAGGTAGGATGATTTTTAATGTGAGCAATCTGTATGTACAGGGTGTGGGAAATATATAAGATAGACTCTTATTCAGAGTGAAGGTCCGCTTTAAGCGTTGGAAATCTCATTCTTGGGCAGCATCCTTCTGTGGATGGTCACGCGTGTTCAGAGCACTACTAGCAGTCTATGGAGGATCTGACAGCTGGCTCTCTGCTGCCCCCATTGGGGATTAGGGTGTAATGCAGCTCTTTCTTTCAGGGAACGCTGACAATTAGCGATCGGCATTGTTAGCTAGTAAACTGCAGATTGATCATCGCAAAGGCAGCTCACCCGACACTGCTGCTGGAAATGTTTTGTAAATGAAAATAATGAGCATCTAGGGCACCACGATAATGATCACGGTGCCGCCTATGGCATATTAAGCATAGTGTCTTAATGGTACTAATGGTATGGTGCTGGTCGGTCGGGGCTGGAGTGAAGGGGGTCGCTTGTGACCCCCTGGAAGCATGGTGACCTGCCTAGCACATTCCATTTTGCAGACAGCAGCCATTTTGTAGGAGCTGGAAGCTATACGTGACGTTATATAAGGCTGGGTGTCAGCTGCTGGCAGCTACATGGGTGCAGCGTCGCCACTGCTTATGCAGGCGCCATGATTACATTATGAGTCAGTGCGCAGATGTTATGAGAAAATGTAGCATGCACATTGCTTTATGATTCCATTCAGAGTGGAGCCATAGCAGTGCCTGATGCTGGATGATGGCTTGTTGTATGCCAAGTATTAAAAGCAAGTCCAGTCACCCATCTGGAGGGCACCCAGCCCAGAGCATATAAACCCGGCTGTGAGCACAGATATTAATAGTGATATATTATAGTGCCAATGCCCCCTTCTAAGCGTAGCTAACACAGCCATCCCCCTGCTGACAGAGACCCAGGCACCCCCCATCATACTGGAAGATAGTATAGTGCCAATGCCCCCTTCCAAGCCTGGCTAACACAGCCATCTCCCTGCTGACAGAGACCCAGGCACCCCCCATCATAATGGAAGATAGTATAGTGCCAATGCCCCCTTCCAAGCCTGGCTAACACAGCCACCCCCCTGCTGACAGAGACCCAGGCACCCCCCATCATACTGGAAGATAGTATTGTGCCAATGCCCCCTTCCAAGCCTGGCTAACACAGCCATCCCCCTGCTGACAGAGACCCAGGCACCCCATCATACTGGAAGATAGTATAGTGCCAATGCCCCCTTCTAAGCGTAGCTAACACAGCCATCTCCCTGCTGACAGAGACCCAGGCACCCCCCATCATAATGGAAGATAGTATTGTGCCAGTGCCCCCTTCTAAACCTAGCTAACACAGCCATCCCCCTACTGATAGAGACCCAGGCACCCCCCATCATAATGGAAGATAGTATAGTGCCAATGCCCCCTTCCAAGCCTGGCTAACACAGCCATCTCCCTGCTGACAGAGACCCAGGCACCCCCCATTATAATGGAAGATAATATAGTGCCAATGCCCCCTTCTAAGCGTAGCTAACACAGCCATCTCCCTGCTGACAGAGACCCAGGCACCCCCCATCATACTGGAAGATAGTATAGTGCCAATGCCCACTTCCAAGCCTGGCTAACACAGCCATCCCCCTGCTGACAGAGACCCCCCCCCCCATCATACTGGAAGAGAGTATAGTGCCAATGCCCCTTCCAAGCCTGGCTAACACAGCCATCCCCCTGCTTACAGAGACCCAGGCACCCCCATCATACTTGAAGATAGTATAGTGCCAATGCCCCCTTCCAAGCCTGGCTAACACAGCCATCCCCCTGCTGACAGAGACCCAACCCCCCCCCCCCCATCATACTGGAAGAGAGTATAGTGCCAATGCCCCTTTCCAAGCCTGGCTAACACAGCCATTCCCCTGCTTACAGAGACCCAGGCACTCCCATCATACTGGAAGATAGTATAGTGCCAATGCCCCTTCCAAGCCTGGCTAATACAGCCATCCCCCTGCTTACAGAGACCCAGGCACCCCCATCATACTTGAAGATAGTATAGTGCCAATGCCCCCTTCTAAGCCTGGCTAACACGGCCACCCCCCTGCTTACAGAGACCCAGACACCCCATCATACTGGAAGATAGTAGCATGCCAATGCCCCCTTCCAAGCCTGGCTAACACAGCCATCCCCCTGCTGACAGAGACCCAGACACCCCATCATACTGGAAGATAGTAGCATGCCAATGCCCCCTTTCAAGCCTGGCTAACACAGCCATCGTCCAGCTTTTAAATCCACAGGCACCCCCTATCATACTGGAGGATAGTATAATGCCAATGCCCCCTTTCAAGCTTTGCTAATACAGCCATACACCCTGCTTGCAGAAATCCAGCCCCCCCCCCCATCATACAGGAAGATAGTATATTGCTATTGCCCCTTCTAAACCTAGCTAACACAGACATCCTCCTGCTTACAGAGACCTAGGCACCCCCATCATACTGGAGGATAGTATAGTGTCAATGCCCCCTTCCAAGCCTGGCTAGCACATTAACTTTCCTGCTTTCATAGCCACGTTCAGTTCCATCATACTGGAAGATTGTATTGTGCCAATGTCCCCTTCCAAGCCTGACTAACACAGCCATCCCCCTGCTTGCTTATCCACAGGCAGCCCCATCATACTGGAAGATAGTATAGTGCCAATGTCCCTTCCAAGCCTGGATAACACAACCATCCCCCTGCTTACAGAGACCCAGGCACTCCTCCATCATACAGGAAGATAGTATAGTGCCAATGCCCCCTTTCAAGCCTAGCTAACACAGCCCCCCCCCCCCCCCCCCCGCTTACAGAGACCCAGGCACCCCCATCATACTGGAAGATAGTATAGTGCCAATGCCTCCTACCAAGTCTAGCTAACACAGTCACCCCCCTGCTTACAGAGACCCAGGCACCCCCATCATACTGGAAGATAGTATAGTGCCAATGCCCCCTTCTAAGCCTGGCTAACACAGCCATACACCCTGCTTACATAAACCCAGGTACCCCCATCATACTGGAAGATAGTAGCATGCCAATGCCCCCTTTCAAGCCTGGCTAACACAGCCATCGTCCAGCTTTTAAATCCACAGGCACCCCCTATCATACTGGAGGATAGTATAGTGCCAATGCCCCTTTCAAGCTTTGCTAATACAGCCATACACCCTGCTTGCAGAAATCCAGCCCCCCCCCCCCATCATACAGGAAGATAGTATATTGCTATTGCCCCCTTCCAAACCTGGCTAACACAACCATGATGTGCCCCCCCCCCCCTGCTTACAGAGACCCAGGCACCCCCCTTATACTGGAAGATAGTATAGTGCCAATGCCCCCTTTCAAGCCTAGCTAACACAGCCCCCACCCCCCCCCCCCTGCTTACAGAGACCCAGGCACCCCCATCATACCGGAAGATAGTATAGTGCCAATGTCTCCTACCAAGCCTAGCTAACACAGTCACCCCCGCTTATAGAGACCTAGGCACCCCCCCCCCCCCATCATACAGGAAGATAGTATAGCGCCAATGCCCCCTTCCAAGCCTGGCTAACACAGCCATACACCCTTCTTACATAGCCACAGGCACCTAGGAATCCACTTCCCCCACTCAGACATAAGCGTGAGTCAGAAAAAAAAGGGAACACTATGGAGAGAGGGCAATAAATATAAGAGGAAAGGGCAGGGTGCACTATGAGAAATATAAAGGAGAGGGAGAGGGAGAGAAGATAAAGAAAGCAAGAGAGAGAAGGGGAACTGAGGAAATGATAAAATACAATAAAAAGAACAGAATAGAAATTAAGCAAGAATAAAGATGTAGTTAGAAATGTGAAGAAAGTGAAGAGAGAGATAGAGAATACATAATTATGTAGCAAAAAGGAAGGGGTAGAAATAAGGGAAGAAAAGGAGGTAGTGAGATATATAAATCAAGGAGTGAGAGTAGACATATAGATAAAGTAAACGAGACCTAAATAAATATGGAGATGGTGAGATGATGAATGGAAGAAAGGTAGAGATAGAGCGAGTAATACAAAGGAGGGATGGGAGAAATTAAAGGAGAGAGAGAGAGAGAATATTACAAAATAGGAGGGGGCTGGGAAGAAAGATAGATGGATATAGGGAAGTAAGAAAAAAGGAAATAGAAATACATTTAGAATGAGAGGTAGTAAGAAATGTGAAGGAGGGGGTGACTAGATGAGACAGAGAAAGAGATAGAGAAGCGTGATAGAAGGCAGAAAATAGAGGTACAGGAACACTTACAAAGGAGAAGCTCAGAACCAGGAGAAAAAGGGAAAGTAAAATGAGAGTGTAAAATAAATGGCGCTGGGAGAGAACAGATACGGCTTCCCTGATAATACGGGATGTTCTATTTGTCACCAGAGCATAGAATTAGATATGTTCTAATTAAAGGGGATTCTTTTGATTGGAAGAACAAAGCGCGGGCAGACTGGTGTGTGATTGTCGGGTGAGTGTGTGCAGCACCTGCTGGCGGCCGGGCGGCCCCTTCCTCTACCTGACCGGGGAGAGAAACACTAGCACTTGTCATTCATCATGACTCCCTCACTATACAATGCCCCGTGTTCCTGCCCAGCTGATTGTTAAACAAACCCGCCTGGCCCGATGAAAGCGCCCATTCCAAGGTGCAATCAATACTACTTTATACCAAAAAACAACAACACGGGCCTCTCAATGGGCTCTTTACATGTTCCTCAGAGAGATCTTGATTCCTTTCTTTTATATGCTTGAAATCCCCCCCATTCAGGTCTGCTTTTATGGACTGATTGTCTGGTGCCCATGTTGTTACTGTTAAAATCTTTAATTATTCCGTACAGGATGGTGGGAAATATTGAATGGAAGGATGAAATAGAAACACTAGTCACAGGAAGCTGACGAATCCTCAAACACATCTACTTTTAGGGTGAAAATCTACATGTTTTTGTTATTACACCAAGAAACTTTAAAACCTTAAAAGAAGCCTTTGCCTTTAAACTCATTACAAAAGGACTTTAATTAGCATAATGGCTATGGATGTGAATGTGCTTTATTGTTGTACATAGTGTTACATTTTGTTAATATTCTCTGGAGTCCTCAGTGTATGGGTATAGCCTGCCATTTTCTCTAACTAAATCTTTTATCTATTTCATTCTATGTCATGATTTACATTAGGCCATTAAAAATGAGGCACAAACAAAATAGTTTAAACATTCACCCTCCACTTGTTTCACTTTATGATATTATATCAGATGATATGAAAGAGAGTGCAACAGAGACAGTGTTCCTAGGTATGAACATAAATTACAATTACATGTATTACATGATATGTGAAGGACTGATAAAATAATACAATGGAATATGTAATTAAAAATAAACATCTTTAATGTTCAGGATTAGCCTAATAATGTAAATAGTTTTCTTTCTTTCTTTCTTTCTTTCTTTCTTTCTTTCTTTCTTTTTCTTTCTTTCTTTCTTTCTTTTTCTTTCTTTCTTTTTCTTTCTTTCTTTCTTTCTATCTTTCTTTCTTTCTATCTTTCTTTCTTTCTTTCTTTTTCTTTCTTTCTTTCTTTCTTTCTTTCTTTCTTTCTTTCTCTTTCTTTCTTTCTTTCTTTCTTTCTTTCTTTCTTTCTCTCTCTATTTACATATACGCTGTTAGGCACATCATGTTTCCAACGAGGTAAGGATGTTTGTTTTTAAGTTTGGAAACAATAGAACCATATGGGCTATGCAGAAAGAAATGGTTTAAACAATCTTTAGCATAGCCAATTGGGTGCTGTTATTTCCAGACTTATAAAATGTATACATGTAAAAATAAATCCATACATCACTGAAAAATTAAATGTACCTAAACTGTAAAGATGTGCCATCACATGTACAGGTGATTTTGTTGGGAAACATTTAGGACAAAGACATTTATTGCACTTTTTTGTGTGTTACCACTAAAACGCTCACAGCGATGAAGGTTGCAATCCACACCGCAATGCACACCGGAAGTCATGCTGGCTTCTCCAAATATTTAGCATGACCCCCCCCCATATAGAGAGGGGGAGATAGAAAGATAAACTCATACACATGACAAACAATAGACATGTACATAAAATAGTACTTAAAGAATAGATCATAACAAAGATAATCTGTAAACTTGATATATAAAGAAGTATGGATATTAGAGTATACTTATTTTCTACAAAATCATAATAAACAGTCGACAACAATAATAATTAGCCCTGATTTAAACTATAATGTAAAATCAGGAACAATAATGTAAAAACATATATTAAATTCATATAAATATTGAGAGGACAGGACATCCTGCATTTGCTTCTGCTTAGCTTACAATTCATTTATTTTTCTATAAATACACACACATAGACACACACACACACTTATTTGCACATTTATATACCAAGTAGTGCACACTAATGTGTTAGCCAATGAGGATAGTAGGGAAATGAAGAAATAAGACCATACCTTGTGTAGACTGTTTAGCAAAAACACCTTTTACTGCAATTTGCAGTAAAGAAAGATTAACATCTTTCGGTTTCCTTTCTTTGCTCCTTCTTTCCTGTTTTCTTTCTTACATTCTTTCTCTCTTTCTTTATTTCATTTCAGCCAGCCACCTATACATCCCATGTATAGCTCAAATACTGATGCACATATATACGTTCCATGTATAGCTCATATATTGAGGCATCTTGGAGTATATTAAATACATTATATAACTTACTTATAAATTCTTAGCCTGGATAATGTATTGCCTTTTTTCTTCACTTCTCTCTCTCTCTCTCTCTCTCTCTCTCTCTCTCCACCCCCCCCTCTCTCTATATATTTAACACACACACCAACACACACACACATACATACACACCCTACAATCAAAATTACCTTCTTTCAGTTTCCTTTCTTTCTTCCTTCTTTCCATTTCCTTCTTTTCTTTTTTGTTCTTCTCCTCTTCCTTACCATTTTCTTTCTTCCCTTTCTCTTCTTTCTTTACACACACACACACACACACACACACACACACACACACACACACACACACACATATATATATATATATATATATATATGTATTAGGGAGTTGATTCTCCATAGGTTTATGGTCAGAAGCTACATTTTACAGACCAAATCAGAATCCAGATTGGTGTGGTGTGGCGGCTGGTAAATGTGTCACACAGTTGTACCACTAGTTGGTAACCCCTGATCCAAACCACAGCCCATAAATGATGTGTTATTTCTCGCAATAACTGCCCAATGGATGATGCTGCCCCCTGTAGGATACTAAACATGGGCTGTAGGGATAAGGTGCACTCTTCAAAAGTCCAATACAGGAACATACAACCTGAATAACAGGGAGTGCTGTAGTAGATTCCCTAAAATCATGGAAGCCATCAATAAGTCACAGGGCTGGCATCAGGCTCCGATTTACAGGGGCCCATAGTCCTGTCTGTACTGCCCTGGTGGCAGCCCTGGTCCTGTAGTAGTACAGTATTGGTTTATAGACAGGAAAGGGAACAGTAACAAATAAACAAGTCATTTGTAACAGCCTACAGATCACCATGTATTCCATACAGAGGAGCTATATCACCACCCGGACACAGAGGGCAGAACAGGGAGGCATGGCAGGGCCACATGCTGTATCTATACCCCTCAGAATCATTTATAGGACTACAATTAAACAAAAGAAGAGAAAATTAGGGTGGTGAAAGATCAGACAGCTTAAAGCTATGATCTGACTTAACGTGAGAAAAGATGGGAGACATATGGAAGAAAGCTAGAAGCGGGAGGTGAGAAAAATAGGATGTGACAAGGAAAAACAGATGGCAGAAAAAACAGGAGGAGTGGAGAGAGGATATAAGGAAAGAGAGAGAGGGAGAGAAACTGGATATGAGAGACTTTCAGGCTTCATCACTAACGCCAGGTAGCGACAGAAGAGTAGCAGGCATTTTCAGAGTGCCCGCTAGTAGTCGCAGTGCTCGGACGTGAGTCGCTAGTTTATAGCGACGGGCAGGCTGATTCATCACTAACGCCAGGTAGCGACAGATGAGCGTCTGTAGCAGGCATTTTCAGAGTGCCCGCTAGTAGTCACTGTGCTCAGCCGTGGGTCGCTACTTCATAGCGACTCAGTCGCTGTTCAGTAATGTTGAATACATTGTGAGGAGTCGCTATTTGACCAGTACAGCGCTGTATGGGAGCGCATGTTAGCGACTGCTCATAGCGACCGCCACTCACTCACACCATATTCAGCAAAAAAACAGCCTCACAAATCTCTGGCGCTGAAAAATGCTTATCTGAAGCCCAGAGCGCAGGAGGCGGTGTGTTTAAAGTCTGCTTTTCAGCATCTATCCACTAGTAACAAAGCGAAAACATATGGAATTACATTGTAGCAACATTGTAAAATGAACACTTTAATGCCAGACCTGTAATGTCATTTCTGAAGAAATATATAAAAAAATAAAAAAATTTGAAAAAACTGCTTTTTCAATGCCAGAAGAGGTCACAGAATTGTGATTTTTTGAAAAAACAAATCAAAAAACAAATACCCCGTTTAAAGAGGAGAAAAGGTTCGTCCACTGAAATGTATGGGAGAGCGACAGGTAGCGAGAGGTCATACCTGGCGCTGTGCAAGGCTGAACACCGGCGCTGTTCACTGAGGCTGTGAAAATGATGAATCAGACGCTACATGGCGCTATCCCAGTCGCTAAACAGATTCTGCTTGATAAATGTGTAATTGCGTGCCGTGTCCGGCGTTCACCAGTCGCTACCTGTCGCTACCTCTCATTAACCAGGCGCTACCTGACGCTATCCCTTCTTAAATAAGGGCCTAAGAGAAAGAATGGATAGAGAGCGAGGATGTAAGTGGAAAATAAAAGGGAGAGAAAGAGTAAACAGGAAAGCATGTGAAGAGAATGGACTATGAGAAAGAGATGGAAGCCAGGATTGTGAGGGAGGGGAAAAATGTCATGGATGTATATCCCCGGCTGAGGCATATACCTTTTACTTTGTGAAAAAACACTGTATAAATATACCATAAATAAGAGTATTTGGGTTCATGGGGGTGCGCTATATTCTCTTCACTGATCCTGTGAATGTGAGCTATAATTAGATGTAAATTAGATGCAAATACATACAAATTGTCTACCTAAATGTTCCATGCACCAGACAGTATTGTACATGCAAGCTGCTCTAAAATGTCACTTTTCCTTGCTGCAGTCAGGGTACTGCCGGGCATGCTAAATCAATAACATATATCACTAGGATAGGCTTACACCAGCAGTTTTACATATCACCAAATAACAGAACTCCATCTTAATCCACGCACATCCATTATTAATATGCTGATCACCTCATTATTATTCATGTATTGTAAAGGCAGCTGACATTTGCCTACATAAGGCAGAAGACCAGGAAGTGAAGGGTCACCACTGGCAGACTTTTAGTCTCCCTTGCTGCCCCTGGAAAAAACTTTGGAAAGATGTAGGTCCTCTTTAAAGTCCATTAAAACTGTATTTGCTAATTCACAAGTAAAATCACCTCACATATATCTTATGAACCCATTGTTCTTCCTGGCTCCCCTCATCTTTTGTATTTCTGTACTTTACATTAAAGTGAACCAACAGTCAAAAATGGCTTAAACCAGGCCAACACAACAAACAGTGCTGATATGCATCCCTCCCCAGGGCAATTTAGATAGCAGCACATAAAAATGAATTTACTTTTTTCCAACTACTGCTGGGTCAATTTTAAAAACAAAATGGCGGTTCATGCATTCGCAGGCCACCTGCAAACAGGAAGTGCTGTTGGGCATCCTGTTACTGTGCATTGTCAGTTATGTCAGTTGGGAGAGGAAGCTCTAAAATGTCTGTTACCTTTCTTTTCCAACAGTGCCAGGCTGTTGGTTCTGTGTCACTAAAGTTGGGCTGATGCTCAGTAACTGGCAGTTTCTGAGATTCTGCAGTGTTCATGCAGCCCGGGAATCCTGGGGTGCCTGTGCCTCAATCACTGGTGAAATAAGTGTCCATGCCTCCTGCCTCACTCACAGTGACAAGAGCATACCCAACTCCATTCACTGCAACTGAGGGTATGTGCCAGGCGCTGCTTCACCATACTGGCTCTGTGGGAGACAGCAGGGGCAAAAATGACTGTTGGTCCCCAATTGCTGGATGTCCCACATGGCACATTGACAGGGAAAGGCCAAACTCTGGCCCCCTTACAAGCCTACTTCCATGACTCCTCATTTCGTCCAATGAATCATGAGCCCAGGGGGCCACCATTGACCAGTGTAGATTGGGGGGTGGGAGCACACATGGCACTGTGTAAGCCCATCCCACGAAGTTCACTGGTTGCCAGTGGTCACATGTGAGCAGCAAGGTTTAATGTACACAAGAAAGTAGATAAGGGGCATGGGAATAGACTTCCCTGGCTGTTATATGGTGTGGTGCTTGGCTCTGTTGCCAGTGTCAGAGGACAATTGTTCCTCACTAACAGTCTTGGTTTCACAATGTGTCCCTGTGCCTCGTACAGAGAAAGCATGCTGGGAGCAGACCTCCAGTCAAGAAAATAAAGTTTAATAATTTGCTTCCCTAAAGCTCCCTTTGATGATCAGTGGAATATGCTGTTTGGGAGGGCTTAAACCCATGCAGATGTTGTGGAATAGCTGCTCTCCTAGAATTACATGGCATCAGGCATCTTGGATTACACCTGAGAGCCCTGTTTTCACATAAACAATTAATGGGGAATTGGGGGGGGGGGCTTTACACATAGATACATTTCCTTAGGATTAGCCCAACCAGCTGTAGAGAGAATTTTTTTCCACTCAGAACTTCTCTAGCTGGCTCCATAGATGTAAAGATCAGAATGACTGCAGTGTCCCTGTGTGATATTGTTTCTCCACACAATACAGACTGTCTGGAGTTTGGGATTTTGTGATAAGCAGCCCACACCACTGTAAAACAAGCATTTTAAACAAATGTTCAATTGATTTACAAGTAGATATATATCTTTGAAGTTAGCTTCAAATGTATACCTGTGTAGAAAAATATATTATAATACCCCACAGATAATTCTATGCTTCAGGTTAGTAGTTAGTTCTTTCCTTTGAGTAAAACAAGCCTTTGGCATCAGAGAAGGCTATTGGTTAGGGAAGAAAAAACACACCCCCATCCATGGGTCACATCAAATCTGCCCCTCTATAACAACCTCTATAACTCTAAAAATACCTCTCAAAAATCCCTAAAACTTTTCCTGCCCCACTGGCTTGGCATGTTTATTGGGAGCCTCATTTATCAAGCGTCAGTGCCTGTTAATACCACTCAGAACTTTCATTTTGACTTGTCAATAATGTAACCTAGATAACGCCAAACGTCATTTTATTTTGGAAAAATTGCTGCCAGCACGCTCGGATCCGCTCAACTTAGACCAGCTCTTAGATGAAGCAGAGGGAGTGGATCCCAGTGTGTTGATTGGTCAAGAGGCTGCACATGTAGGACCGGGAAGGGTGGGTCAGAGCAGGGGGTTTCACACAGTGGGGCATCCTCGATCACATGACAAGGGTAAACCAAAATGCGGTTGGGGGGATGCGGTACCAAGTTAAGGGGACATTCCAAGAAAAGGGTTAAGTTAGCCTGCTTTCTGCCCTTCCCCATGCTGCCAGGGGCTGCATCTTTCATCCAGCCACCATCCAGCCTGCCTTATAAGTCTCAATAATTCCCAGTGAACTCTCTCCCATATGCATCATCCATGCATGTTTCAATGTATAAAATGGAAGTATACTCATTTTGAGAACTCTTAAAAGCAGAAGGAAGGAAGTTCTAAAGGGTTTATCAGGGAATGCAATGTGTTGGGGAATGAAAGATGCCGGCCCTGACAGCCAGCATGGGGAGAGCAGAAAGCAGGCTAATTTAAAGTGGACAAAAACCCACTGAACTTGTGAATTCATTTGGCCAAAGCCCCTGCCAATACTCCATTCTTAGGGTGTAGAACTAGAAATAGATATTTTGCATTTTTTTTGCTGTTCCTCTCTGTAAGATGGCAGGTGATCAGTCATTGCATAGGTGTGGCGATGACATCAGTGGTGATGAATGGAGGAGGTGGAGCTTTACAGCTAAAACAGGCGCAATTATCTGGGATTAGAGTGAAGCAGGAGCATTACAAATTGGCAAAAGGTAGTCCTCATGGGCGGAGCAATTCAGGGGATGTTAGGGAATAATGTGGGTTTTGTTCAGCCTTACCCCATTGTCTGTAATAAAAAGGCAGAACCAGGCTGTAAGCAAGTGATAACAAAAAAGAGTGGATATTATATAGCTGCATTGGCAGAAATAACAGGATGCAGCCCCCAACAACCTAAACCTATGGGATAGCGGCAACCCCAAGATAAAGTTCCCACAGCAATAAAAAAAGACAATCAAATATAAACAGAACAATCAAACCATGAACCGCAATGGCAAGGGCAACTCACCCTTACCATTGCTTATATTGAACTGGACCTTCACCCTGAATAATCTTGTATGCCCCCCCACCCTGTACATGTAGATTGCCCACATTAAAATTCTGAGCCTTTACAAATCCAAGATGGAGTCTCAGGCTGCCTGCAGACAGGAAGTGTCTTTTGACTATGACTTTTTCCATTCTGGGATTGTTGTCCTTTTCCTGACCCTAGCTCTGTGTAGAGCAAAGCTATAACCTGCCCCTTAGACTTTTCCCCTTCTCCTGTACTCAGAATCTGAGGCAAGATGCGGTATCCTGGATTGCTGAAAAGAGTTGTGACCCAGCGGGGGAAAGAATATTAAGTAAGAAACAACAAACTTAAAATATATTAATTTTAGATGCTGGGGAGTAGTTTTTAGGGGTTTGGGCTTTTCATGAAATAATGCTGAAGGTCCTGGTGCTCTCCAGCGATGATTCATTTAGTTGCAAGCTAAACTGCCATATGAGGTGTATGTGGCAGTTTAGCTTGTAGTGCTTTCAGATGTGTTGCAGTTGTTATAACTGATAAGGCTGAGCTTAAATGCTGAGCTATGTATAACTGAATGAATCATTGCTGGAGAGCACCAGACGCTGCTGCATGGAAAGCAGCATGGCTATTTGAACATCAGGCTGCATTCGGTTAGTGCTTTTATGAATATTGTGCAAAGGCTTTAGTAAAAAAAAGGCTGTTTTGGGGCACTGGGCTGGGGATAGAAGGTGATAACATAAACTTTCTTTCTGGGTATAGGATCACTTTAATGCTACTGTTTCCCACAGGCAGGCTGAGGAGACAAGCTGTTAGAGATAAGAAGTTCCCCCTGTAAAAGTGGAATGGAATGCCCAAAAACCTGTCACTCCAGGATTATTTTCCTCCCAGTTGAAGAAAACCCACAGGCTTGTCAATTTTTTTTTCACTTGAGGTGTATGTGTAACTCCTCTTTTTACTATCGATTTTTAATATTGGACAATTTTGTGATAGAGGAGATGATTTAAAGTGGACCAAAACCCAGCGCGATTGGCTCGGGAATCTATAAGATTCCTGGGTCGATCGATTCCCTCCCCCCAGGGCATCCACTTGCTGTGCTGTGACACCCACTTCTCATGGCTGGCATGTGCTAGCTGTCTGACCACACAGGACGCCATAACAAGCTCTGTGTAAGAGGGTGCCAGGTGATACCATACAGGCAGGGGCGGACTGGCCATAGGGAGACCCGGGCATATGCCGGTGGGCAACCCTGCTTTGGGGCCAGTTGAGCTGCTGACCTTTACACCCCCAATCAATTCCTGCATCCCTAGTTTAACTCTAGCACATGGTGCAACTTTATCTTCTGAGCAAAGAAACCCTAGCCCACATTCTGCCTCCAATGCCTAAGCCTTACCCTCGCTGCCCACCCCTGTTACATTACCTGCCCCTACACTACAAAAGCTTGAGTACCTTCAAGTTGGCCATATCTACACCCTGCAATGCTATATATTGTACAATACAATAAGGCTGGTCATGGGCTGCCTGGGCTGGTAAAGTCCAGGGCTGATTTTTGGTCTCAGTCTGCCACTGCATACAATAAATCCTCCCAACAACTGTAGTACTGAGAAGACACAGAATTCATATTCCATATTCCATATTCAAACTGCATTGTAGATATATTGGTGTCTCTTTTCCTTTCAATGGTCCTTCACCTATCTTCTCTTTCTCCATGTTCAGCATTTTTTCTTTCTTTATTTTTCCATGCTGGTATCTCTTGCCTTTTCATTCCGTTTTAGCCTTGAGTCAGCAAACTTGCCTTAAAGTGGACCAAGACACAGGATTTTCACTATCCTGGGTTTTGGTCTGTATCCCTGGGGCACCCCGGTGCATGTGTTACCTCTCGTCCAATCAGCTTCTCTGTCCACTGCTGAATGGTATCCCAGCAGTACACATCAGCGGCGCACGGCATCACTCGCATCCTTTGGTGGTGTGCGCCTATGCACAGCCATTCAGCTAGACGAGCGTGCGTGCTCACAGCCGGAAAGGGATGCAAGCGATGCCGCCGGCTGACCTTTTGTGCGTCTTGGGATCAGGTTTTACAAATGGGGCATTCCAGTTCAGGACGCCCCAGGGAGAGGGAGGGAGGTTTTGGTCTGCTTTAAAGCGAAAAAAACTGGGATTGCAGGTTCTGTTAAATGGTTCCAGGGCGTCCTTTTCCCTGATCCTATGGTGCATGCGCAGGCTCGTGTCCAAGCAGAACGCATGTTTGTGGCAATCGGAAGCAAAAACAGCTGCATCTCCAGCTTTGACTGGGGACGGGAGCTCGCACACAGCCCAAAGTTGCAGGGGATACGACCACCCGCTGTTTACATTGCCAAGGGAGCCAGGAAGCAGGCGTGTTTTGCGGTGCCCAGGGGGCGTTTTAAAACAGCAAGGAATCTTGATTTGGGATGCCCCAGGGGAAGGCCCGCAGTCGGCCCTAGAATATTCTAGATTCCAGGGTTGGTCGCATTGGGTTTTGTTTAAACTGACCAGATGTTGGTGGGACAGTCCCACTTTGAGGCCCACTGTCCCTCCGAAAACTCTAGAAACACCTACATTTCCCACTTTGCCGACATAGGGAAAACTGTCCCACCAAATGCAGAATGCTGGTGGTTTAAAACTGCTTTAAACTGGACCTTTAGCATAATTTAATGAAAAGCCCAAACTCTTAGAAAACTATTCATCAGCATCTAAAATTAATATATTTTACATGTTTAGTCACTTACTTATTATTCTTTCCCCCACTGGGCTGCCACTCTGTTCAGGACTCTAAGATACGGGCGCCTCCATCTTACCTCAGAAGCATCACAAACTGAGGATAGGAGAGGGGGTTATAGCTGTGCTTTGCACATACAGAGCAGAGATGGAATCAGGAAAGGGTCAGCAATCCCAGAATGCAGAGCAGCACAGTCAGAAGACACTTCCTGTTTGCAGGCAGCCTGAGACTCCATGTGCCACCATCTTGGATGTTTACAGGCTCAGAAAATGCACTAGGTCCATGTAGGATGGGAAACATATATGATAGGCCCTTATTTAGGGTGAAGGTCCGGTTTAAAACTGCTCTGACTCTTTGGCTGAATGGTGGCAGTGAAATGCATGGACTACTGAGCATTGGCTCAGTCACCAACATCTTTTATAGACCAAATGTTCCTAGACCACGTGACCCATAATTTAGCCACATACCTGCCACGCCCATTACCCACAAACTGGTTTAAACTGTCCCACTTTAAGGAAAAAATGATCAGTTCAGTTTTGTTATCATGAAAATACCTTTCATAAGAGCAATGTGAAAATGTAAATCTAAAGTAAATCTAAAGTAAATCTTACCTTTTACAGTCAGTGGGTCTTTTTACCACCAGAGAGAGAAAGTTCTTGTTGCCAATGACCAACATATGTTCACGTCAAAGCTATTGCAAGCTCTTGGAGTCACAACTTTTGTTAAAGGGTCTGTAAACCCAGCCCCTTGATCCCACAGCAGCTCCTTGCCATTCTGTTACTCAAAACACTTCCCATTTTGTAAGAATGAGAGCGTGCCCCAAAATTCCTTGGGGGAGTGACCGAAACGTTGTTTGTCATGGCCCCAGCCCTGAATCAGTTGCAGTGTCTGTGCATGCCCTCTCCATTCACTGCAACTGAAGGGGCATGTGACAGCAGTGCCGGGCATTGACTGGCTGTGACATGTGACGAGGTGCAGGAGCACTTGCGGACACCGGGAAACCCCATCTCGGAAACCTGTGAGGTTTCTGGAGGCGCTTGGGGCTGCAGGAAAGAAAGGCGAGTACCTTTTTAGTTTACATACCCTTTAACCATTTTAA
Organism: Gastrophryne carolinensis; assembly: GCA_027917425.1. NCBI lineage: Eukaryota > Metazoa > Chordata > Amphibia > Anura > Microhylidae > Gastrophryne > Gastrophryne carolinensis. The sequence goes on from CM051238.1 coordinate 323,653,330, forward strand.
CTCATGCCTTATTCTGAAATAAACCAGGAAAATTGCCACAATTTTGACAATTGTATGCTTCTAAAAAACAGGACAGTACAAATGGCCTAAGCCAGAACAGCATGCATTGCAGTACAGAAGCTTTGTTGCCTGGTCTCCTGGTAGTTGGAAAAAGTCTTCAGTGATGTGGGAAGCCTTATGTCAAGGATGAGCATAGGCCACTTAACGGGCCAGTCCAGCCAGACTGACAGTTTTTTAAGCCCCCCTGGCCCTGCCAACCATCCCCTAGCTTTGAAGCATGGCGAGGGGTTACATAAAAAAAATTACCTGGGCCATGGGCCATAATCCAGCGCCAATCGGCGGGCTCTTCCGGTGCTACTAACCTCCATCTTTGCTTCTCCAGGCCAGCCACTTCCCATCCGCTCATTAATTTGAGTGGGTGCAGCACAGGACCACATGCTCCCAGCACCAACTGAAATGTGAGGCATTTAAGCATTATTTTATGTAACCTCCCTGCCCTGCTTCAGCACTAGGGGAGGGTGGCAGGATGGGGTTTTTTAAAAAAACGGGCAGTCTGGCTAGACTGGCCCTTTAAATAATCTGGAACCTGGTCGCAGGCCACAGTGTATACTAATTTTATCATTAGTAATAGCATAATGAATATTTTCACCAACAATCAGGATACCAACTATCTCCACAAACTCCACTCATATGTCCTTTCACTACACCCCACCACACATCCATTCATATGTAACTATCCCCACATGCTAGCAATACTTGTTAATTGGCTTACCTCTCTGAATATATGGGTCCCTTATTTATAGCTCTTCCCCATCAGTTCCACATCTTAACCATGTTTCCAGTACTCACCCCATCTAAGCTCCCACCAATGCAACAATTAGAGAAAAATAATTTTACCAAATCGTTACAGGACACTGTAATTCACTGTAATTCTCATTCTTTACCATAGAGGTATAATTCTGCTATTTTTATTACATTTCACCTCCAACCAAGTTTCTATTTTTAATTTGTGAAGGCATGAGGAAGAGTTACAACCATTTTTTGGCAATATACTCCAACAATGTATTCCGGACTAGGTGGAGAACAGCTACCAAATTCAAAGCAATATTTATCCCATAAGCAAAGACTTTGCAAACGCATATGAAAATTGCACACCACATTAAATTCAAATTCAGTTCATATCTTTAGATCTAAATACCTGGGAACGTCCCAACTTCTTTTGGTGGTGGTGTTGGGGGGGCAGGGGGTGCCAGATAAAGTAACCTTGTGTACTATGGCAAATGCAAACAACAAAAAGACAAGCTGCTCCAACAAGCTATATCAGGACATGGTGATGACATTTTGAAGGGTCCAATTAGCAAATTCAAATAATAAACAAAAAAGCTTTTGGAACTGCACAAAAAATGTAATCAGTATAAGACAAGTAAGTACTGTATTTCTCCAAATTATAGAGGAAAGCAAATGGTTTGCAACTGAAAGGAAAGGAAAGTAAGTGAATAGTAATATGAAATCAAGAACTTATGGTGGAAGGGGCACCGCGGGCATAGGGACTAAAGTCGTGCTGTTCATAGCACAACTATCTTTTTTTGACAACTTGGGTGTATTCTGACTGTTTCTAATAGAACCAATGTCAGAAATGCGTATATGCTAGGCATACCTCTTAGATGTCTCTTCTCTATGCATAGTTTTCGAAAGAGGTTAATGATCTCTTCATGTCAGTCTGTCTTCATGTTTCAGGGCCCCCCAAAATTCCAAGGAATGTAAACTGTGATCTTTTGGTATTCAATTACTCCTTACAATTCAGGTGTACTATTCTAAAACAGTTTTGTCTGATCCAGGCCTGTAAATCTTGTCATACTAATTGGAAACTCTAGGTTTTCTAAGATTGTGGTCAATGGGCAAGTAGCAAGGGATAGACACTCTTTGCCACTTTGTCTATTCATTGCCTTGCTAGTCAGACAAATTGTGTGACATCTTTGGTAGTGACAAAAGAGGGATCCATGCTAGTTTCTGAGGGGAAATCCTGTTAAACCTGAAAACTGAACCCTGAGTGGAAAGCTACATGGTAGGCTTGCCAATTAGAGAGTCCTTTACCACCTGCGTTTTTGGAAGAAAGAGGAGAGAATTCACTAGTCTGTGAGTCTTCCCCTGCTATTAAAACATTAGAACACTTAGTAGTATAGCATAAAAAAGGTAACTGGAAGTGTTATTAGCAGTGCCTGGAACAAATACAGCAAGAACATTTAAGATATTGACTCTTCCCATACACCAAAATGTTCCTCTGGTCCATCTTAGGTCCTAGTTTATCTTTTTTTGGAATAGGCAAAAAGTTCAAAGAAGCCAGTTTGGAAAGATCTGCTGAGATAAGAGCCTAACTACGCTGTAGCCCCAGATTCCCACCTAATTTGGAACAAAACCTTAACATGTTAGACCCTTGTAGAGGGAACAGGGAACCTGAGAGCTGATGACTTCTAATAATTATTCTTGTAATCAGAGATTCAAGATTAGTAGTAAGGTTTCCTGGTTGGTTATATGAATGCCAAATCATCAGCATAAGTTGAGACTTTCCCCTCGATTCAAAGAGCCAAAGTTAATTGATTTCGTATCGAGAATCGTAAGTTTGGGTGGGTGTTTGTCATTTTTTCTTGTTTTTTTGGCCATTTCGTATTCGCACGATCGTTCGCGCATAGACGTATATGAACATACGCATTTCGTACGAGAATCGTATAATTTGCGTTAGTTCGTGTGTTTTTCCCGTCCAAATCGTATTATTTGCGTCCGATCCTATTTTTTACGTCCTTCACATGGGCTTGCGCCCAATTCAGAGAGGTGATTGCTAATTGTTTTGAAGCCCATTAAAGAGCTGCTTTACGAAATGTTTGCCGGCAGCTATTTGGCCTCGGGAGTAGGATGGAGCGGAGCGAGTTTGTGGCACATCAAGGGCTTATGCTTTTTGGCATTGAGTTGATCGAGATGTCTGAGAGCAGATTGCCCCTGCGTCGTCGCATGAACATCGATAGCATGAATGATGTTGAGCTGTTCGAGCTGACCAGGCTTAATCGCGCTTCCCTCCATAAATTATATAGTGAGCTGCGGCCATGGTTAGCCCGCACCACAAGGAAGGGGCATGCAATTTCAGGTATGACCAAGATGCTTGGCTGCCTGCAATTTTTGGCGAACGGCTCGTTCCAGAGGCTGGGTGCCCTCTCTGTGGGGATGTCACAGCCTACGCTGAGCCGCGCACTGTCTAAATTTTTGGAAGGCATGGCTGCCATAACTCAAAAATATATTTATTTTCATTAGTCTTTCCCAATAGAGTGCAGACATGTTTTGTGGTTAATTTATTAGTTTGGGTCAAATATCAATTACCCTTTTTGTATGTTTTTGCCTTAAGGAATCGTAAAATGGGACACTCACTTAATGTCCAGGCCGTGGTTGGTCCGGATATGCGGTTTATGAGTGTCCTTGCCGGCTACCCCGGATCGTCCCACGACTCCTATATCCTCCGGCGATCTGGGTTGTTTCGGAGATTTGAGGCAGGTGAATTTTCGGGCGCATGGCTGCTTGGTAAGTGTGTCCTATTTGTGTGTTATTAAATGTGGCATTAATCTTGTATTTGTTGATATGTTTGTTTTTGAAAACTTTACATAAGCGTCCAACTGCCTTTTTCTTGGCTCATATATTAGGAACTTCCCAAAAAAATGCTTGTCTCGCTTTGGCCTTCAGAATGTTTTCCCTTTAGTTAGGATGTCTGTAAGTTCCTTGTGCCTAAATATATTGGTTTGGAGTTTATACCCAAGGATCTTTGACCTTTGGCTCCTTTTGTACTATTGGTCTTTAAATGTCAAAGTGGACTTAAACTGCATACATTGTAGTTTCCAGAGAAATGTGGATAGGCCCTCAGCAGCATCCTAATTGTAACATGTCTGAAAACTACAAATATATGTAAAATACAAATACCCTTGGCCGTGCAGATGTTTGTTAATTAATTGGTATATAGAAGTGCCATTTTTATTTAGGTTATACCTTAGTGGAATTTTTGGGGGCCCTAATGTGCCCTGTTTTTTTTGGGGAACACTTTACCTTACATCATTATGATATCTGTGAAATTTTTGGTGTTGGTTGTGTTGCCTTTTTAATTTTGATTACATTTAATTCTCTGTTTAAGGTGATTCCGGGTACCCACTTCTACCCTGGCTCATGACGCCTGTGCTGCGGCCCCAGGATGCCTCTCAGGAAGCGTATAACCGTGCGCATCGCAAGACCCGGGCTGTTGTGGAGAGGGCCTTTGGTCTGCTGAAGACACGTTTTCGTTGCCTTGACCATACTGGGGGGGCCCTGCAATATGATCCCAAGAAAGTGATCGACATTATAATGGCATGTGCTGTTTTGCACAATTTTGCCATCATGGAACGTGTCCCACGTTATGTGGACAGCCTGCCCTCTTCAGCCGTCGAGGATGAAGTCGAGAATTTTGAGGGGCCCCCCAGTGAGTCTGGCCAATCTGTTCGAGCCAACCTGATCAGCCAGCATTTTACTTAACTTTTTTCCCTGTCTCACCATTCTGTATGTCTGTGTTATCCTTTTTGTTACATATGTTGTTTTGCCGTAATGTGGCATTACCTCTAAGTAAAACATTTAGACCTTAATTGTTGCCTAATGTATTTCATGTAGTTTCCTTAGCTTTAGCTTTGCATTGTTACACCTATTCAAACCCAAATTATCTGGTTTAGCCCAAGCTGTTTAAAATGTCTTCCCACTAAAAACGCCACAAGTATTGTAAGTGAAGTTTTTTTTTTACTTTGAAAAGGAACAATTATAGTGCTTAACATAAATCATTCCACATACATCTGTGGTTACAAATGGATAACATTACAAAAAAACATCGAGCACATCTACACCTGGAAGTGAGTGGCACAACCAAACAAGGACACCCAGTCCAAAGGCCAGCCTAGTCCAGTCATTAATATTGCCTGTGCCCAGGGATATTTGGGCATGGCCATAATGTCACACAAACATGTCTGCAAACAGGAGGAGCACCAACCAAATACATAGGTAAAGCCATAAGTGGCCAGATACACTCCACATAGACCTATGGCATTGGCTAGTGGCCTTAAGCATTACTCTAAGGAGCTATATGGGAGCAAATACAAAACACAACCTGCCAGAGCAACACAAAATGGATTGTTTGAAACCTCAAAGGACAAGTAAATACAGTGGGGGTTAAGAGAAAAGATGTCCCACACACCCATGGCTTAATAGGGTGGCTGCCCATAATACCCAGGTGGAGGTCCAGGTGGAGGTCCATGTGAATGGGACCTAGCCTGGGCCATGGCAGCATTGTGAATTTGAAACTGCTCCACAATGTTTCTCTGCATATTGGTCATCTCAGCCATGGCTGACTGGATGCCATTACTTGCATTGGCCACGTTGCTGTTGAGGGTACGCAACTCCGCGAGGATGCCCTGTAGACTGGTATGGATGTTGACCATGTCGGCATGCCTTTGCTCACGCTCTGTAACGAGCTGGGCGTCATAAGAGTCCCTTTGTTGGGTCCATAATTGAAGCAGGGCACTCTGCCTCCCCTGGGAAATTGTGGGGCGGCGTAATGGCGTCCGCCGCACAATTACCCTGGCTCTTGGGCGTGCCCTGCCGCGTGGTGTCGTACCCTCAACAGCAACCGGCCTGCTTTGCAAATCCTCAGCAGCAGAGTGAACACTGGGGACTGTAGTGTCAGTCTCCCCATGTGCAAGCACAATGGATGGAGATTCACTCTGCTGCTGAGGATTGGCCAGAGAAACATTATGGAGCAGTTCCAAATTGGGACCCAGGGGGAGTTCATCCGACGTGCCCTGTACGGAGACATCATCATCTTCCTCCATGTCCTGGATCTCTTCCATGAGTGTGCGGGTCTGTAGGGACATATCAAAAAAAAAAGGGTAAGTTTGCGTCCAAATTTTGGATTTCAACAGTTTAACACATTCTTAAGCACTTGTTAGTATTTATGATACTAAATTAACTTACCGGAAATCTCTGATCTGGGCTCCTATGCTGTACGGACCTGGTAGGCATAACCAAACTGGGGGGTGAGTTTACCCTTGCTGAGGGATCATGCTGGGCTGAAGAAGAGAAAAACAAACCACGTAAACACACACATAACCTTTTTTTGGATAGGTAATCAAATATAGCTCTATTTGTAATATTATTCAAGTCTAGAGCAATGGTGACCTTTGTTCAAACACACGCAAGTTTACATAGGTGCAATGGCTGTGAAAAACTGCTAACTGACCTCAGTTCGAAGTCAGGAAGTGTACCCAGTCAGCATACAACTTTCAACGCACATTTTGGGATTTAGCCTACCATTCGCTAGGTCCGTGGTACTCAAACAATTGTTGTAAAGGCCCATTTCAAGGTATGTGGTGAGAGGTGAATGTCTGGCCATGGTGCTGACGCAGGGGGTGTCTAGTTAAAAATAAATACACTGGTGGAGGGGCTGGAGATTTCAAAGTGCCAACTAATAAAGGCTGCTTGCCCTTGCTGGGCTGGATGGGCCAGAGCTGAGGGGACAGGGATTGGATGGCTAAAGGGGGGAGTTAACGTATTGATGGTGATGGGATGGATGGAGCCAATCGGTTACAAATGTATGGGGCTTATGTGGGGGGGGGGGCATGGGGGGACTGTGGCAGATGGGCCAGAGCAGGGGCAGCGGGACACGATTGTGGCCAGAGAAATTTATACAAAGTTACTGTGTACCTTGCAATGCCACTTCCTGTGCAGTACTTCATATTGCAATGCTATGTTTCAGGGAGCCAGCACATTGGGCAGGAGACCAAACACTACATCGGCGATCAAGGGGGCAGCTCTGAGCACGTCAACACAGAAGTAACTGAGTGCAGGGCTGTCTGGGCAGGGGTCCTTGAATGTGGTGCCAAGGTCCGCATTGGGACCTCGGGCCGCCAGTTGAGTCTCGCTGCTCTAGGTCAGATATGTTTGTGGGTGGCTAATTAAATTGTTAACTCAAACACAACTCACACAACCAAAAGGCAACACATACATAATGATGTGTGTTTTGTCATTGATTCCAAATATATCACTTATCTTGCGAAACTTCATGACTTTAACAATCCAATTGGACATTTTATCTTAGCCATAATGGCTGTGGGCCTAAATGTGTGATTCCCAGGGACCAAAAGAGGACACAAACAGCCACAGTAGTGCGAGGCCAAGCAAGGCAAACCATAGGGGCATCCCGTTATCTTGTTACTAGTGAACTGTAGATTATTTAGCAAACAGGCAAACATGCAGATTTAAGAGTACTCACCGTGGGTACGGGTCGGTGAGTCTGTGTCCCTTAGACCAGCATGTCCACCGACCGCGACCGGATGGAGAAGTCCAAGCACAATCTCCTCAGCAGGGGTAAACTCCAATTTAGATGGAAAGCCACCTCCAGTTTTCATGCTGAAAAGAGAAAATCGTTTGGTACTCAGAAAAGGTGCATACAGTACATGCAAAACATTATATTTAGCGTAAAAATTTATTTACCTGTAATTATGCCTTTTAATTTCTTTTTGCCGTACAGCATACTTCAGATCAGAGATTTTCTTCTGAATTTGGGACACATCTTTCCTCTCTTCCCCCGCTGCATTTACTTGTCGGAGGATGGTTTCAAACAATTCCATCTTGCGCTGCTTGGTGGTGTGTTTGGATTTGCTCCCATATAGCTCGTCATAGTATAATGTAAGGCCACTAGCCAATGCCATATTTTGGTCATGGGAGAATCTCCCACTCAACTGGCCGCGGCGCAATGTGCGGCCAGATGGTTGGCTTGGCTGCTCCTCCATGTGTGCAGACACATGTGGTGACATTATGGCCTGGGGCTGGGTAGGGGAATGGCCGGATTGGTGGCTTCCCAATGACTGGACTGGACTGGCCAAGGGACTGGGTGTTCTTGCGTGGCTGGCCACCGAACTTCCAGGTGTAGATGTGGTCATGGTTGCAATTCGGGGCCCTCTTGGGGGGCTAGGTTCCCGGCTGGTGCCAGGTCGGGGGCTCGGTTCCCGGCTGGTGCCAGGTCGGGGGCTTCTGGCCCTGGATGGGGTTCTTCGGGCCCTGTAGGGGCTTCTGGCCCTGGATGGGGTTCTTCGGGCCCTGTAGGGGCTTCTGGCCCTGGATGGGGTTCTTCGGGCCCTGTAGGGGCTTCTGGCCCTGGATGGGGTTCTTCGGGCCCTGTAGGGGCTTCTGGCCCTGGATGGGGTTCTTCGGGCCCTGTAGGGGCTTCTGGCCCTGGATGGGGTTCTTCGGGCCCTGTAGGGGCTTCTGGCCCTGGATGGGGTTCTTCGGGCCCTGTAGGGGCTTCTGGCCCTGGATGGGGTTCTTCGGGCCCTGTAGGGGCTTATGGCCCTGGATGGGGTTCTTCGGGCCCTGTAGGGGCTTCTGGCCCTGGATTGGGTTCGGCGGGCCCTGTAGGGGCTTCTGGCCCTGGATGGGGTTCTTCGGGCCCTGTAGGGGCTTCTGGCCCTGGATTGGTTTCTTGGGCCTCTGGCTGGGCTTCGTGCCCTGGATGGGGTTCGGGCCCTGTAGGGGCTTCGTGCCCTGGATGGGGTTCGGGCCCTGGCTGGGCTTCGTGCCCTGGATGGGGTTCGGGCCCTGTAGGGGCTTCGTGCCCTGGATGGGGTTCGGGCCCTGGCTGGGCTTCGTGCCCTGGATGGGGTTCGGGCCCTGTAGGGGCTTCGTGCCCTGGATGGGGTTCGTGCCCTGGATGGGGTTCGGGCCCTGTAGGGGCTTCTGGCCCTGGATGGGGTTCTTCGGCCTCTGGCTGGGCTTCGTGCCCTGGATGGGGTTCGGGCCCTGTAGGGGCTTCGTGCCCTGGATGGGGTTCGGGCCCTGGCTGGGCTTCGTGCCCTGGATGGGGTTCGGGCCCTGTAGGGGCTTCGTGCCCTGGATGGGGTTCGGGCCCTGGATGGGGTTCTTCGGCCTCTGGGTGGGCTTCGGGCCCTGCTGCGGGGCATGGGTTGCCGAACTGCCCTACTTGAAGGCATGGCCGGTGTGGGCTCACTTGTGCTGCCTCTTCTGGGGGCAGAGGTGGTGGGTGCTGCAGTTGCCAGCTTTTTTGCTGCAGGGGCACGGGGCTTGGGGCCCCTTTTTTTGGTACCTGAGGGTCCAGGGTCCCTTGGTGGGGCCGAGGTGGGAGTCTTGCCTCTCAGTTTTCGCCGACCTTGCTGGGACCTTGTTGTTGGGCCCTCCGCGGTCTTGCTTGGCTGGGGTCGCTTGCTCATCGCCTTTTTCGGTGCCATCGTACACAAATGCTCAAAGAGAATGAGCTTTGGGTGCAGGGACCTTTAAATAATGAGCCCAGCGTGTGACGCCTATGCGCACGACTACGCGCTCGTACGAACGTACGTTCGAGCGGAACCAGGAAACCGCTGGGGTTTCACTTATCTGCTGCCTTGAAGAAGCATAAAGATGGCGCCCACTATCTTCACCCGTCAACAGGAAGAGATCCTCATGCTGGTAAGTGGCTGCCTGTGCATTTTAATCGAATAGTCAATGATGGCCTAAATGTAAATGATGCGTTTGGAACTAGTTTGGGGTCTCTTAATGTTTAATCACTGGCTCCTCACACTTCATCCTCAAGGGCCGAGCCTGGCCACGTTTTCAACTGTCTATGCTGATGTCCTAATTCGGCCAATTGCTCCGGCTTAGCAACAGTTAATTAACCTGTGGAGTAGCGGGGCGAGCTGGCAAACCTGGCCTGTCTCGGACCTTGATGCGGATGTTTGAGGAACACTGTTTTCCTAAGCCATAAAAACACAACGGGAAGCCACACACGTGGTCCAAAAGCCTAAGCATTAGGCTACATCTTGGATGTTTAAACCATCCTAACATGCCATAGATGCAGGTGGCCTGATTCTTGATGTTGGCTATTATCTGTATGTACATGGTGTGTGATACATATAACATAAGACCAGACTGTCAATCACAGTCAACGTCCTCTTTAAGGCACTCCCCAAAAATGGCTGCCACTCGAAATGTGTGTGTTAATGACATTAAATTCTCAACTTGTGATGCAACACATATGGGTCTGTGTGTAAAAGTAAAAGCTCTGTGTCCATTATGTTTTTCAGATCATGCTTCAGCGCCGGTATGACTTCGCGCCCAATGTGTGCGAGAAAAGGGACATCGCCCGGGAGATCATCGCGGAAATCCACCGTGTGACCAGCACCACCTTCACTCACACCCAGATAATGCAGCATTGGTCGGACCTGAAACGTCTGCACATGCCCCGGGTGCGGAGGTATTTTGGGATCCATTTCCCAAGTAAGTACAAAGCAATAGCATGGTATATGTTCCAAATGTATAAGTTATGCCTTTATTTATAATGACTTTTCTTTGGTAGTGTTGGAAATGGATTTCAGAATTCGCCGCACCCGGAGACGTACAGGCCAACCAGTGCTGCATGACTCTGCATCTGTGAGTGAAGGTGGTGGATCTCCCGGCGACGGACCTACCCCTCCTCTGTGGCCTCCTCAGACCAGCCCCTGGACCTTACCACAGAGGAGGGGCCAAGGCGCGTGGGCGTGGAGTCATACCTGGCCACGCATGGGGAAGGCTCTGGTATGTCACTCTTCATGTATAGGCACAAAGATATACATGGCAGGCCAAAAACTAAGTTATCCTTTATTATGTATTTGTAGAAGCTTCTGGAGCGGGTGAGATAGTGGAGGAGGAGGCAGCAGAGATGCTTGAAGTCGATCCTGGCGAAGGTGAGTGATGTCAGCCAGACTGGGAGCCAGATATGTTGGGAATAGTGACTCTATACAAGTACTAACCAAATGTCACATGTTTCTCCAGGGACTTCTTCACAGCAGAGCCAGGACCAAGGGCAGCCTGTTGGCCCCAACCAGCCATCTGTCGGCCACCAACTCCGTAAGTCTCCATGCCATTATTCATATTAATGTTTGCTTAGCTAATAACACACACATAACTAAAGGCGTAGCCAATGTGTAGTTCACACTTTCATGTGGGCACTTCGTTAGCTTAAAGAGGACCCTAACTAGTATTAAGAACCAAAGACTTAGCCATCACACTGTACCTACAGATTAGAAACATGGAAAAACACCCTTCACCCATCTAATGCATGTTATTAGACTGAACAAAACCAATATTGGGGAATATGGAATGCGCAATATTTACAGGCAGCATGGGATACAGATTGAAAAAAGGAAGGTGCTGCCATGCATTGTGGGACTGATGACCTTTCCCTCAACCCAGCTATGCTCGGGATTCCCAACGCACCACTGTAACCTACTCCCCTGTACTTTATCCAACTCTCCACTCCTCATTAAGTGTTATGCTTCAGAGTCCAGATGGCGGCGCTGTAATCCCCAAAAAACCCTAAATAACTTTGAGGTGGTGCAGAATCATTTGTGAATAGTTATTGGTTTTCATTAAATAATGTTGAAGGTCCGGTTTAAGGAGTTTAAACACTTACCTGTGGGAAATGCATTAACTGTATCCCTTTGAAGAAGGACATATGTCATGCATTTACATGTATTTGATTAACCCTAAATCTATTTCCAGCATACAGACCGGTCTGGGACTCCTATTTATGTTTCTTTCTCTATTGGTTACAGGGATGATCCCCCAAACCTTGGCGGGAAAAAAAAAAAGGATGAAGGAGTTGGTGGCCGAGCTGCTGGCCATACAGGCGACGTTGGGGCCAACAGATGAAGAAGAGGATGATGAATAGTGCCCTTGGTCCTGGCTCCTTTCTTTAACTTGTTTTTAAAGTTTTTACAATTTTAAAAATTGTTTTATGGTTTTTTAAAAAAACCAAAAAATATGTTTTTAAAAAAAACACAAAAAAAAAAAAATATATGTGTTTTACTGTTAAAAACAAAATAAAAAATTATATGTGTTTTAACGAGAAAAAAAAAAAAAGTTTTAAAAAAAACAACCAAAAAAAAAAAATATGTTTTGAAAATTATTAAAAACAAAACAAAGAAAATAATTTAAATAAATTAGATTTTAAGCCTTCCTAAATGTGTCTTTTCTAATATGCACACACCCAAAAAATTACACAAACCATAAACAACACGCTTAGAAACATATAGACATATGTAAATTATGTGATTTTCTTACGTTTTATGGACCGAGAAATGAAGTTGGATGCAAGCGCTAAGGGGTTTAGGTAAGTTTGAGGGACCGAGAAATGAAGTTGGATGCAGCCGCTACGGGGTTTAGGTAAGTTTGAGGGACCGAGAAATGAAGTTGGATGCAGCCGCTACGGGGTTTAGGTAAGTTTGAGGGACCGAGAAATGAAGTTGGATGCAAGCGCTAAAGGGTTTAGGTAAGTTTGAGGGACCGAGAAATGAAGTTGGATGCAGCCGCTACGGGGTTTAGGTAAGTTTGAGGGACCGAGAAATGAAGTGGGATGCAAGCGCTAAGGGGTTTAGGTAAGTTTGAGGGACCGAGAAATGAAGTTGGATGCAGCCGCTACGGGGTTTAGGTAAGTTTGAGGGACCGAGAAATGAAGTTGGATGCAGCCGCTACGGGGTTTAGGTAAGTTTGAGGGACCGAGAAATGAAGTTGGATGCAAGCGCTAAAGGGTTTAGGTAAGTTTGAGGGACCGAGAAATGAAGTTGGATGCAGCCGCTACGGGGTTTAGGTAAGTTTGAGGGACCGAGAAATGAAGTGGGATGCAAGCGCTAAAGGGTTTAGGTAAGTTTGAGGGACCGAGAAATGAAGTTGGATGCAGCCGCTACGGGGTTTAGGTAAGTTTGAGGGACCGAGAAATGAAGTGGGATGCAAGCGCTAAAGGGTTTAGGTAAGTTTGAGGGACCGAGAAATGAAGTTGGATGCAGCCGCTAAAGGGTTTAGGTAAGTTTGAGGGACCGAGAAATGAAGTTGGATGCAAGCGCTAAAGGGTTTAGGTAAGTTTGAGGGACCGAGAAATGAAGTTGGATGCAAGCGCTAAAGGGTTTAGGTAAGTTTGAGGGACCGAGAAATGAAGTTGGATGCAGCCGCTACGGGGTTTAGGTAAGTTTGAGGGACCGAGAAATGAAGTTGGATGCAAGCGCTAAAGGGTTTAGGTAAGTTTGAGGGACCGAGAAATGAAGTGGGATGCAAGCGCTAAAGGGTTTAGGTAAGTTTGAGGGACCGAGAAATGAAGTTGGATGCAGCCGCTAAAGGGTTTAGGTAAGTTTGAGGGACCGAGAAATGAAGTGGGATGCAAGCGCTAAAGGGTTTAGGTAAGTTTGAGGGACCGAGAAATGAAGTTGGATGCAGCCGCTAAAGGGTTTAGGTAAGTTTGAGGGACCGAGAAATGAAGTTGGATGCAAGCGCTAAAGGGTTTAGGTAAGTTTGAGGGACCGAGAAATGAAGTTGGATGCAGCCGCTAAAGGGTTTAGGTAAGTTTGAGGGACCGAGAAATGAAGTTGGATGCAAGCGCTAAAGGGTTTAGGTAAGTTTCTGGTTGAGGGTGCGCATGCGCAAGATCTTATAAACATACGAACGCACGAATCTAAGAGGCCAAAAACCAATGAAAACCAGAGGCAAACGCAAGTAATTGGAAGAGCTTGACGATGGAAGCAGCCGAAAAAACAGGCTGCCGCCGCAACAGGTGAGCACATGAACGTGATTTTTACGATTGGCAACTGACTGAGGCAAGTTCGGGAGATATCATACGAACGGACGTATCTTTTAGGATAGAAACGTATTTGCTTATAGAATCACTCGCAAGTTCATACGAACGCACGAGCGGACGTGAAAAATAGGATGATCGTGAGCCAAATCCAAGCTGTTACATGTTTCTTTGAATCAACCCATTTATGCCTGATTTTACTTATGGGGATACCCAAAATTCCAGGATTATTCCACATGATTTGCAGGAATAACTCTAGTGTTAGCAAATAGATGAATGGGCACCTCTGAGAAAGTGTAAATACCGTATTTTTTTTCGCCCTATAAGACGCACCTGCCCACAAGACGCACCTAGGATTTGGGGAAGGAAAACTAGAAAAAATATAAGCCAAATGTTGTGCTAAAACACCCAGTTACAGACATTGTGGTGTTCGCCATCCCCATAGGCAGTGTGGGATGCCCCCCTCACATAGGCAGTGTGGCATTCCCCCCTTCCTACTCCCCATAGGGACTGTGGCATTCCCCCCTCCCATTCCCTGTAGGCAGTGTGGCATTCCCCCCTCCCATTCCCTGTAGGCAGTGTGGCATTCCTCCCTCCCATTCCCCATATAGTCAGTGTGGCATTCCCCCCTCCCATTTCCCATATAGGCAGTGTGGCATCCCTACCCATTCCCATATAGGCAGTGTGGCATCCCTACCCATTCCCATATAGGCAGTGTGGCATCCCTACCCATTCCCATATAGGCAGTGTGGCATCCCTACCCATTCCCATATAGGCAGTGTGACCCTCGAGCATCAGCCACGCCCACCGCTGTATAGCCTGGGTGTCTCTGTCTGCTGGGACAGGGACAGTGCGAGTGGCAGAGGTATCACCGCTCGCACTGTCCCTGTCACTTCTCCACGGCCTCAGCAGATAGAGACACCTGGACTATACAGCGGTGGGCGTGCCCACTGCTGCATAAGGCCGTGTGTCAGAGAGGAAGCATTGGAGGCAGCTGTACCTGCCGCCTCCTTCGCGGTGTCTGCACGTACAGGCGCCGCGGAGGAGGCGGCGGCAGATACAGCTGCCTCCAACGCTTCCTCGCTCTCTGCGGCACACAGCGTGAACACCCGGCCTTGGTATAATGGTGAGCGTAGCCAATGCTCGAGCGTTGGCCACGCCCACCACTGTAACAGGCCGGTGTCTGTGTGTGCTGGCGCTGCTGCCCCGGGACAGCGCGAGCGATGGAGAGGTGAGTTAACTTTTTCTTTTTTATTTATTTTTTTCCAGCATTCGCCCGATAAGACGCACTGACATTTTCCCCACTTTTGGGGGAAAATAAGAGCGTCCTATAGGGCGAAAAATACGGGTATACCTTTTTTATTTTTGCACACAGATACCCTTTTAGGCTGACTTTCTGTATAAATGAGGGTCCGCTCACTCTTCCACCCCTGGGACATCCACATTTGGAATGCCCCTCCATGCAAAAAGGAAAAAGAAGCTGAATAACCAGGTCTCTTCTCCTACACTGCTTTCACACCCCATCTGACCGGTGACAGCCAATCAAGTTTGCTGAATGCTTACTGGCTGGTGGTGTACATGTCATCCAGTGGCCAACAGCAGTTAGGAGCATTTCCCTATATTCTTTGATCCCAAATTAGCATGCCCTGGGGTGAGGGTTGTCTACAGTAATTTTCCTATTCACATTTTCAGCAATTGAACAGGCCAAATTCACCTTATGCAATATAAATGCGGGGCTTAGATAAAAAGGAGTGATTTTGATCAACAGTTCAGCCATAAAATTCTCCTGAAATTGCAGGAGAGTACGCCATCGGTGTGTGATATACAACAGTTTTGTATTTAATTCCCAGCACCATAGGTGGTAGCACTCTGACTGTTGTCATTATTGTATTCAAACGACAAATTGTTCTTTGTGCTTTGGAATTATTTGCATCTCCTGTCGTACTGCATGGCAGCCACAGAGAAAAGTAGAAAAATGCCCTCAAATCTCTTAAAGGAATTGGTGCCTCAGTTATTAGAACAATGAGATGCCACTTTCAAGGCTGCAGCATCGTGTGAAAAAATTAGAATCAGCCTACCGGACCCGAATCTCTGCATAGGTCCAATCAACTTAAAAGCTGCCATGATTAAAGGATTACAGCATCTCCTCCTACAGCCGCAAAGAGCCTTTGCTGTGTGCTATAAGCAGCCCCGCTGGTCTGGCTGCCTCTTTCTAAATGCAGGTGGAGGGTCACGTGATATGTATTGATGACTTGTTTTAATTCATTTATTCTTGGGTGATTTTCTGCTTGTCAGTGAGATGAATAGGCCCCATTATACATAGCAACATACAAGATCTTCTTGTTCCATACAGGCGTCAAGAAACAACTGTGTACTGTATATCCGAGTATGCAGAAAACACAGCTTTCTATAAAAACTGTATAACTTTTATTGTTATTTTATTATTATGTATAAATTTACAAGACGGAAAGCTGCCAATGCCGTAAGCCCTTTATTGTATGTTTTCTATAGCAATGACTGAAAGGTGTGAGGATTCCAAAAATATGGCCTGTAATTGCGCGGCGGCTTTCTGGAAAGACAGTAAATGCAGCAATCAAACGCTTTCTCGAGATTGCGTATTTTTAAACAAGATTGAGTTCAAGCAGAGTGCAGTATGTTAGGACCAGCAGTGTATATCTGCCTACAGCAGCGTGCGTTAATCCTCCCACGCCGGCCAATGGCAAGCCTCTATATAGAACAGAACTTTGCTTTCCTGCTAGTTCCAAACGGTGCACAAAAATATGTATGTCACTATACTTTGCAGGTGGCTATCAACTGCATGTCAGCGGTGACAAGAAAGTGCGCGTTCCTAAATAGGAAGGAGAATAAAATGAGCGCTAAGCCCCTTTTTCATATGGTCAATTATGGTGGTGACTGCTGCTGCTGCCACAGCAAATTACAAAGTGGGTTGGTTAGATAGACTAGAACATAGGAAACCTGGGCATGCAGACAAAACAGAAAGCTAAGTGTTAGCTTCCATTTATAACTCTCACTAGTATGTCAATACTTTCTGTATTTCTACCTTACATGCTTGAATGGGGGTGCTTTGAACTCTTTAAGTTCACTATATTAGGCATATTATAGATTTCTCCCTAAAGTGGCTTGATATAATGTTATGGTAATATCAATTCTCACTTTCCATACAGCTGTCAACTTCGAGTCGTGTTGCCCTGAGGGCCAAAAGCACTTAAAGCGGGCCAGCAGTCAAAAATTTCTTAAACCGGACCAACACAACAAACAATGCTCATATGAATCCCACCCCAGGGCAATTTAGATTGCTGCACGAGTGCACGTAACAATTCATTTACCTTTATCTAACTCCTGCTGTGGTAAATTTTAGAAACAAAATGGTTGCTCATGTGCCTGCAGGCCGGCTGCAAACAGGAAGTGCTGCCTAGCTTCCTGTTACTGTGCATTGTCAGTTATGTCAGTTGAATCCAGGCAGATATGCTGGGAAAGGAAGCTCCACAATGGCCGCTGCCACTAGAAAATTAGTAAGGAGGTGTTTCAGCTTTGAGTGGAAGCAGGAGCAAATGCATGCAGATGGGGCAAGTGAGTTTGGGGGAGTTTTTTTCCATTTTTTCCATTGTCAGGCTGTTGGTCCAGCTTAACACGTTTCCACAAATATAAGACAATGGCTGTGTAAATAATTTAAGTTATTAGGAAATCTGAAGACCTTTCAAAACTGTAAAGCTGGAAATAATAGGTCAGGACAGTTAGATCACAATTACTAGACAGCTGGAAGGGAATTACCAGATGGTTAGCAGAAATCAGTAATAATAAATGTGGACTAAAGGGACGCTGGGCCCTCGTTGACCTCACACCTCACACTATGATTGTACAATTGAGAACAAAGTATAAGGGCTGCTAATTTGGGGTATATTTTATACAATTCAGATTTGAGAAATTCATGTAAATTACACTAATCTATTGAATTTATTAAACAAAAGCACCATTTTTGGTGTTCTTCTTTAAGAAGCAGGCATTGGCGACATCCAAATGGTAAGTAGGAGCCCATGGGGGGGAGGGGGGATCGGGCCCTTTTTATTTTTGGTCTGATGTGCCTCTTTAATAAAATCATGTGACTTTTAATTGGAGTTGTACCCTGGAGCTGGAGTGGGGAGTTTTTTGTGTTGCCAGAGAAAACTGTATTTTTTAAACTCAGAGTTGCAAACAAATAGACAAGAAACGACTCAGCACCTTGAGGTCATCATTTTTATTCACAGTAATGGACATTTTTAAAATGCTATAGAAAGAGGATTTACAACAACAACTATGAGGCAGCAACAGCTCATCTGCTGCCTGTCTCAAGAGCCTCTCCTCTATTTCCTTCAAAGCAGGGTAGGAGCTGTAGCGGGGCTCCAAGGTTTGGCCTCATGTCGATTTTTATTTATGCAGGGTCACACAAAAAGTGGTCTATTGGCCACTCTGTCCCTTCTTGCCCTAAGTGTTAGTGAGCATGGCAAGCCACTGTGGTCCAACAACTTGCTGTCACCACAGCAGAGCATGTTCAAGACTCATAAAGCTCTTTTGGCCTTCCCAGCTTAGACTCACAAATTGAAGCAAAGAACATGGCTTGGCGTAGAATACATAGGGTATTTACATATAACCAGAGAATTTGAGATGGCTTGAAATGGCTCATTTTGCATTTTCCCAATGGAGAATAAGGGGGAGGAAGTTAGTGTGCGCCTGGACATGACTGTAATCATCATAGATGAAAATCTAATTGTGGCCATGTCACAATATCTCACAAATGGTTTCTGAGAGCAGAAATACGACTGGATCTTCTTTAACCACATCCAGATTACTATCACCTGACTAATATTGCCACAGGGAACAAACCGTCTATTTGTCCCAGGAATCATAACAAGCCTGATTGTAATATCAGTAGGCAGAGGTGCAATTAGCTATAGAGCCAGTCCTCTCACAAACATGGGGACTTGTATTATTGCAAAATCATTTCTATCTTCCAGACGAGTAAGCCCCAGTGTCTGCATTATGTGTTAGCATAAGAATGGAAGTAGGTCCTGTGAACCTCTTTGACCCCATGACCCTCTCCCCAGAAATGAATAGCTGTACTTTCAGGCTTCCTTAGCCTCTCCAACGGGACCGAGCTATGCCTAAATTCCTAATCATGGTAATTTAATATATCTTAAACCCCTGGCTGCTTTATTTTAGCTGTTCTATAGTTTGTTTTAGGCATTCACTGGCTCTCACCCCATCATTAGGGCTCCTTATTTGACGAATGTAAGGGTTTGCTATGAGACTACAAGTCTCTTTTCATCTTCTAAGTAAGCTGTGCTCCCATGTCATTAGAATGGTATTCCCAGCCATTGAGTCTTTTCAATGAGGCTTAACAAAAACTTGCTGGACTTGAATATTCCCAAACGATAAGCCCAGCGTCCTAAGCAAACATGCTCAATAAAAGGAAGTTTGGCGGCATGTTCTGCACTAAAGAAAAGTTTAGTAAAAATGATGTAAATGTACAGACACAAGGGAAGCAAACATCCTGTTGTTAATAATGGATGCTGTGTCACTGTACAACACATATACATTTCAACATGCACTGTATGACCACGTGTACTTAAAAAAAATATATATATATATTTAATTTTTTTTTTAACAGGTTCCTAGAATTTTGTTCCTACTCATTGATGCATTGGTGTACATGGAGGTGTTAATGTTTTTTTTGAGTTACAATACATATGTACCATAGTTGTACAAGAGCAGGAAAAGGAAGAACATTGATCCTTAATGCTAGAAAAAAAGGATAAGACTTACTGGTTTCATGGGTGAGTCCCCTCCTCCACTATCTCATAGATATCTATTATCCAAACATTAATCATCTAGAAAACTTCTTGCTTTTCTGCTAGCCTTGGGAGTCTAGATCCGGACATATTCTCCTGCTCGGTCATTTAGCTGGCTGCCATCAATATGCATGCTTCCATGGACCGCTTGCTTGAATGGACTTCATTGAAACGGCAGGCTCCGTCTCTTTTTAAAATAATCAAAGAACCTTCCCTAGAAAAAAAAATGCTGATAAATACAGAACAGCATCCTGAAAAGACAAGCAGAGCGCAACAAACAAGCGGCTAGAACACAGTAACAGTTCTGAGAACTCAGGGTACATTTCAATGTCCGCTCTGTTTTGTTGCATAAAGGCCTGTTTCAGGCGTTATGCAAAAATACACACACAGGCACAAAAACGGAGCTTAACAAAACAAATATATGTTTTTGAAATGTACGCTTCAGCAATTATTCTTTTAGAAGTTAATCCCCTGAATGTATTGTTTACGAAGACTCATTTATCAAAGACGCCAAGTTTGAAATAAAGAATACCGGCAATTACCATTTTTGGACTGTGTGTTTTTCTTCATTTTTCTTTAACAGTATTCAGTTAGAGAATCTATGGTTGGGATTGTGAATCTCTAACAGGATCAATGTGAGCTTAATCCCTTTTCTTAACTGTTACAACTTTTTTATGCAGAGACTTAAAAAGACCTGTTGCAGAATAACAAAAGACGTCTTTGAAGAGAAACTTACTATATATATATATATATATATATATATATATATAAATATATATACATACAAAAAAGAAAAATAGAAATCCATTTAAAATGGATCTAAGGTGCACAGGATTTTACAACATTGCCACACCACTGAAAAAAGTCAAATCTCCTCTTCAGAGTAGGGATTTAAATCTAAGGGCCTAAATGATGAAGTACGTGTGTCCCCATCGGTTTTGTGGCTACAGCGCCAGTGCCAAAGCGCCGGCATTATTTTCAGGTGCTGTGCTATGGTCTACATTGGTGCTATTAGACACTACAGAGAACGCTATCGGGTTAGCTTGGATTGTTGCATTAGGTATTGGCCGGCCTATGTCAGCGTTTGTTGCACCTGCTACTGAATATCCCAGCGCCTGGTGAGCGCCACATTGTTCTGCCCCTCTTCTGATGCTCCCCAGTATGTTTATGAAATTTTTACTGCATAAAAAATCTTTGGCGTTGTATTTTGCCAGCGCTGGTCAGCGTTAGCAGCGTCATTACAATGACCAGAAATCACTGCTGGGGACAAAGGGGACAAACTTTACTGTGCATTTTGGCTGCGGTTTAGTTGTTGTTCACCAATTGACACATTGTAATGCAAAAGAAGCCATTGAAATATTTTGTAATAATAAAAAAAAATCCTTTTAGACTATCTAGGCCCTGTGTTTCAATTATTGACAAGTCCCAATACAAGTTCTGTAAAATAAATGTGTTTAATATTGATTATAAGCATTAAACATTTGAACCTTGGGCACCCCATAACCAAAAGCCCCCACTTAATTCTGACATCAACAAAATGCTTTTTAGTTTGGGCCCTCTATACAGGCTCGGTGCTCAATGATGGTGCACTACATGTGACATGGTAATAATTAAAGCAGACCAACATCCTGCACAGCGTGGGTGTTAGTCCCCGGCACTACATGAAATTCTAGGGGGGAGGCATTCAGAATGCTGCAGTCCCCCCTGCACAAAACTGCCCAAAATGCCAGTAAATCTCACTTTATTCTCGGTCCAGTGACAGAATCCAGCGCCGTGATTGCCCGCCCAGTTCCCACATGGGCGTGAGCGCCGGGCAGTGGATTCCCAATGGGGGACCGAGGGAAAGGTGAGATTTATGGGAGTTTTTGGGGGTTATGTGCGGGGGGGGGCTCCAGCATTCGTACATTAAACACAGCTTGGCATAATGTCTGCATGTATAGGCCCTAAAATGAGCTGGTAATATTTGCATGTAACTGTAGAGTGGGCGCTTAGAGTCATTTTCACTGGTAGACCCCAGAACTGGTAATATCTCCCTCTATCAGACAAAAGGCAGAACAGTCGATGCTCTCGTGTTTCCACAGAAGTGGTGAACATACCACTGATGATCTGCAAGATTCAGTCAGGTTCTACTCAGTGAGCCTGGCCTGCTACCCTCTATTCTTTGCCCAAGGCCAATTTGCTACATACAATAACAACAACAGTGCCAGTAAAACGTAAATGGGATACCTCAGGACGGATATTGATTTGATCATATCTTTAAAGTGGACCAACACCCAGGATTTTGACTATCCTGGGTTTTGGTCCACTTCGGCGGGGCACCCCGATCGGGGGTGCCCCGCTGTGTGAAACCCCCCAGAAACCCCAAAAAACTCACCTCTCAACGCTCCCACGTGAGCGCCGCAGCCAATCCCCGCCAACGTCCAGGCGGGGATCAGGAACGTCCAGGCCGCTTCCGCCGCCGCCGCCTCCCGCGCGTCACTCTCGGCGCGCGCGCGCCCCCGCCGGCCATTCACAGAGGGCCGGCGCGGGCGCGCGCACGTCTGGAGGGGTGCGCGGGAGGCGGCGGCGGCGGAAGCGGCGGCGGATCAGGTAAGGTGTTTTTGGGGTTTCTGGGGGGTTTCACCCCGCGGGACATCCCGATCTCGGATGTCCCGCGGGGTGGGAGGTGATCGGCCCGGGAATCTTATAGATTTCCGGGCCGATCACCCCTGGGTGTTGGTCCTCTTTAATGATTGATTATTGAGGGATATCTGGTGCCGTCCTGAGGTATCCCGTTTACTGGGACCGTTGTTGTTGTTATTGCATTCTGGCTTTGGATCTGGGATTGGCACATTTCTCACCTCAGCTTATTTCATTTTTGGGGTGGTGCGGGACTGTTGCACATTGTGCAAAGGTTTTGTTGTTACCCAATTTGTTACATAAACGGAAAACGTCTCCAAATGATGATGAAAACTATTTTTGTATGTTTCATGCACTTTAAATGGCCGTTTGTTAAAAATATTTTCTTCAATTAGAAAATAGAAAGTGATACTTGATTAAAAAAATCAATTCTCGTTTAAAAAAAATTATCATGATGGCAACAAATGCACCTTATGAGAAGAAAACATGAGAATGTCATTGTTGCTGAATCACCAGATAGATTGCCTTTCATTGTTATCCAAGCTGGTGGTTCAACAACTTTGACATTCTCAGGCCCTTAAAACTCTTAATTAATCAAACCCTATGTGTGAATGATGTGTGTAAATGTATGGGTCCTATGTCCAATGGGGAGGAGGGGGGGAGATTCAAAGAGATTCAAAAAGATAAAAAAAAACTGCTGATATCTGATAGTAGGATTAGAAGAGGGAGGAACAGTGAGAAAAAGGGAAACCTGGAAGAAAATAGGAAACTAGGAGAGAATATAACAGGGAGAAGAAAAGATAAATAGAGAGAAGTCATTAAAAAATGCCTGGCATGGGTATGCACCTAGGCTAGAGGTATAGCAGGGATCTGGCAATGGATCATCTGCCAGGTGAGTGTATGGCCAATCCCAGGGGATACATACACCAGGGCATCCCAAATACCCCATAAAGTGGTTGATTCAGCCCCATAGTTTTAGAAACTCACGTTTTTTTGTGAGTAAACTCTCACAAGTTTTCCCTTGGTGCAATTCAGCATCATGTGCAAGTATTATAGGGAATAAAAAAGCTACAGCGCTGAGTCAACCCTATAGAGAGAGACCACCAGCCATAGAGTCTTATACACTCTAGGTTGGTAGTTGCTTCTCTTTAAAGAAAGTGAAAATCCTGGGTTTAGTTCTTCCTGCCTTGGGGATTATGATTTGGGACGCCCTGCCACGTGCCTTGTCTGTACATATGCTATGTGAGTGAGGAGCAAGGTAGGAATACCAGAAATCCACTGGGTTTCACACACACACAGACACATACGGGCATCCCAAATCAGGATGTCCCAGTAAAGTGGACCAAACCCAGGTGAGTTTTGTTCTGCTTTAAATTATAGCAATTAGAAAAATAACCCACATACGCATAACAGAAGAAGGGTTGATGCCTCCAATCCCAGGAACCTTTATTCAATTTATAGTAGCAGACTAAACATATTAACCCTGCATGTCAATAGAGTCTGACACATGAAGGTTTGGTTCTCTCAATCTCTCTCTCGTAGACACACACATACCTTTCCTGTCATAGCAGCTGCTGCCAGAGGTAACAGGATCAATCAAAATAAAATGTCTGCACAGCCCATTCACTGTGCAGGGTTCAGGGAAGGGAGCCTTTATCTTTGTGTAGACTACACCAAACAGTATCTTATGGATACTCAGACTGTGTCTTCAATTATGTAGACGTCCATCTTGCTGTGGCCAAAATCAGCACTGCATTTGGTAAGTAGTAGCAGGACCTTTACATGGACACAGGGCTTGCCATTCAACATGCCCCTGCATGGTGCCCCTAAGAATCCTCCTGTGGGCGGCGCTGTGTGCGATGGCACAGCTCGCATACTTCAAGGTTGGCCCTGCTCACAACCCAAGATAGTAAATTGTTTGCCCTCATGATATCACTAGACAACTGCCTAGGAGCATGCATTCACATCCATATACAATGCATGGACAATATGACATACCTGGGTGGCGCAAATTCTTCATCATAAAATGACACAGACATGCTTCTAAAAAATTGAGAATTTCCAGATAGGAAGACACTTTTTTACTCCTAGGAAAACTCCTAGTGAACATTTTACTCCTTTTTACATTGTAGTAAAAAGTGCAATTGACTTGCATTGTCCTCCTGGCTGGTGATTCAACACTGAAATTCTCATAATTTTTCTCATAAAGTGAATTTTTTGCTACCATGAGATTTTTTTTCAACTCTTAGTGAATCGAGGCCAATGACCAGCTCCTTCTAACTTTTTTTTTTTTTTTGAATAGACTTGCTTTTCTGCATCTCAATTCAATTCAATTCAATTTATTGTTCGCCAAGTACATCGTGAGATGAACAAGGAATTCTTTTTGGCATATACACAGGCAGATAAGATCCTTCGGGACCCCTCCCACCCTGGACACGTCCTATTCCAGCACTTACCATCAGGGCGGTGTCTCGCGGTACCAGCCTGCAGGACTTCTAGGTCTAGGAAGGGTTTCTTTCCCTTGGCTGTCCGCATACTAAACAATAGCCAGGCATCATAGGCCCAGGCTCAAGCCGCTATCACTTGCAATTTAGAAGAGTATCTGTACTTGCATCTCTGTTTCTATGTTCCATTCCTATGTTATTGTAACTTTAGTTAACCATTGTGTTTTTTTTTTTTTTTTGCACTGTGTATATGCCATATGCATCTCTGTGTATGATCTAGCTTATCACTGATTAGGAATCTGCACTGCCCGTTCTCAACTCCACCTCTGCTTGTAGACCTGTACTGTCTCCATCAACCTCATTGGTAGGGAAATCCTGCGTCCATGTCCCACATTCAGGAGTACTGGTGAAAACCTTCTGTGTTCCCCAACTTAGATAGGACAGTGTCACCTGTTAATGCCCATGACGGTGACAATCACTGTCCACTGGCAAATTTCCCCTTTTATTATTCTTTACATCTTAATATTATATAAAGTGTTAATAGAAAATGAAAAGTGTGTACACATAATTTTAAATAAACATACTTTTATAATCACAAAGGCATAGCTTCACAGGATGCATCTACCCCTGGTTCATGAAGTGAGGTGGCTCATCCATGATTGTTCCAATATCTGTTTTTTGTTTTGTGCTTATAATATTTTTTGACCTACTCTTCAGGCCTCGGTAAGATTCTCCAACCAAAAGCACTGGCTATGATTGTATGAGCTTGGATATGTTTTTGTACCACTTTACATTTTAGCTTGGACCCTCTACAGCCTTAAAACTATAAAATAAAATTGATTACTGCTTATTATTGAAAGCCTCCAAAAGCACTGGCTTTTCTTTAACAAGGTTAGATGTGGATATGGTTTTGCATCAGGGTGCAGCAGACTTTAGGTAGGCCTTTCTACAATCTTGTAAACTATCAAATAAAATTGACAAAATTGACTACTCATTATTGGAAGCCACCAAAAGCTCTGGCTATGGTTGAATTGGGTTAGGTTAGATGTGGCTTTGCTTTTGTACCAGGGTGCCACAGACTTTAGGCAGGCCTCACTGCAATCTTGTAAACTATAAAATAAAATATGCTCCTTAATGAGGGGAGTCAAGAAGTATACATTACTCATTATTAGAAGCAATAAACTAGAATTTTAAACATTCGTGTGTGTGTGTGTGTGTGTGTGTGTGTGTGTGTGTGTGTGTGTGTGTAAATCACTGTGTTTTATAGTGTGGATAATGTTCAGAATTAATGATATGCAAAAAATTGAAAGGCAGAAAATGAGTTAAGAAGAAGGCCGAGGTCACATTGACATAAACAGGAGGGTACAGCTGGCATTCGATAGCTGCACTACCATAGCAAGCTAATAAACATGGCATGCACCCTGGGGGGCACTTGCTAGCATGCTTTTAGTGTGTGCACAGCACTGCATTTAATTTGTGGCTGCCTTAGGCACAACCCTGCAGTATTAACTTAGACTTAGGAATTATCCTAAAATGCTGTTTTTAAGACTACATACAGTATAACCTTTCAGTAGTAGGGTGGTAATGACATCCACTCACTTACAGGATAAACAAACCCTGTAATTCAGCCTGCTAATTCCTTTCGTAGAAGGTGACGTCTCTGTAAATAGCAGCAAATATCTTTGGGGTTTCAGGATCAAAACAATCTTTGCAAAACAAACCAAGCACAAGTACCAGACACTTTACCAAGAAAGAAGGTGATTTGCATCATTTTATACCAAGACATCCAAAACTATTGTGCTTCAAGGCTGCATGTGTTAGTTCTCTTATTTATTTATAAGCAAATATAAACCTTACTATATTTGTTAAAGCTACTGCCAATGTATACAGCTACACATCAGTGGAGGACTGAGGCCACAAATCAGCACACAATTTTATTTGCCCCCTGCTGCTGCATGATTAGCCTATGTCATCCTGTCTGTGCCACCAAGGACAGAATTTGGCCAGGGGTGAATATGGTCACTCTTGAAACCATGGTATTAAAGTTAGAAGCATATACTGTGGTGAGAAGTGGCATGACCTCCCCACACAACCAAGGCCTTGTCACTACTGCCCACTGTGAATTTTCCTGGGTCTCCCCATGGTCATATGGTCCCAATGATGCTTCTATGAAATTAAGCTGCTGGCTTTCAAAAACATTCTAACCAAGTTGTCTAACTGCTTGAACAGTCATTTCTACACTTGTTGAGGCTAATACCCTAATTTATGAAGCATCAATCACTGTTAATACCACTCAGCACCAATATCCTCGCCTCAGCGACACTCAGAGTGTCAAAGTGTCAAAAACTGTTGGTGTGGACCGCCATCCACGTCTACCTTATTAACGGCGCCATATAGTTCGCGGTGACCGGTGCTCTTCTCAAATATGCACCGATTTATAGTGGTGTTGTGGGTTAAGAGCCCATAGACTACAATAGGAAGAACTGTACTGGAATTTGTTGCTTGTACATAATGCCAAACACAATTATTTGTATACAACTTGCTTTGGTGATTTGCCAATAATGTAGCAGGACTTAGATGTCTCCGAATGCTGAATTTTCTTTTAGAATATTTTATCATGCCTGTTTTTCGTTAACAATGTCTACTTTGTGACAGCCTAAACTAAAGTTTGTACTGTTTCTTCAAAGCAAAGATATCCTCTGACTGTAATAATGAAACATTGATCAGTGCCTGTTAAATACATTGGCCATCAATAATTCATAAATCTGGTGTGTAGCACCTGAAAGTTGGCGGAGCAAAGTGGTGTTCAATGGAGTTGTTATAATCGGAATACGGATCCAACAGGCCCTGACACAGGCTGGCCAATATCTAGTGTGCTAATCCAAGCTGATCATTTAACATCAGACATTTGGACTTGTCTTGCCATTACGTAGCAGTGCCAAAAGTCGCTACAAGGATGAAGCACATGCTAGCAAAATAACACTAAATGGTGCTCTGCATAAACAAGGTTCTGGATGTTTGGAGTTGTTCTTTCAGTTCAGTTCAAATGGGACAGAATTCAACCAGAATTTATGGCAAGTGCAGATAGTTAAATGCAGGTGCCTATTTCGGGCTTGCAGGGTGGATATGCATGGAGGGTCATCACATATCATGATTCCCCAGACTGGATTCCCTTGACTGTTAGTCTACATGTAATAATATCAATATTATTTTTCACATTTCTCTCTTACTCATCCCTCTTTACCTCACTTCCTTTCTAATTCTTTCTCTTTACTGAATCTCATTTAAACAAACTACCCTTCATAAAATTAAGCAACTGTGGTACAACCCTGCTTTTGTCCAGTGACACATGCCCAAGAGAGATCCTCAGAATTTCCCCTGAAAAGGAAATAAAAAAAACAGAGGTCATCTTTGTGGAAAAAAGCAGGAGTTAGGAACCCACTGCTCAGCATTCTGTTATCTAATGTCCAGTAACTAGACAATGAGCTTGATGACCTGAGAGCAGGGATGAAATTCCAGAGAGACATCAGGGACTGCAACCTTCTTTAATTCACTGAGACATGGCGCGTCCCAGGGATTCCAGATCACACCACAGAAACAGCTGATTGCCCACAGAGAGAGCCAGAGGAGGTGAAGTTTGTCTGATGAAACGATTTGCCCCAGAGAGCATTTTCCATCTTAATTGCTCACCTAACCCCAAACTCCTGATCAAAAAATGCCACCTTTTCTATCTCCCTTGCAAATTTACATCTATCATAGTTAGTGCCATTACAATCCATGACATGCAAACAAGGCCATTGTCTTGAGGAAACTACAAGAGACCTTCACCCAGTAACATACACATCACTGACATAGGGCAATAATTGTGAAAGGGGACTTTACCAACATCAACCTTAAACATATAATACCACTCTATCACAAACATATCTCCTTTTCCTACCAGAGGGAAATTACCCAAGATAAGTGCTGTTTTCCATTCAAAGCTCTGTTCACCATTGGGAATGTCTGACCACAACGCTATGTTCCTCATGCTCAAATACAAACAGTGACTAAAACAGGAACCCCCATCTAATGGAATGCAATCGATGGCCACCTTGCAGGATACTTCAGAAACCACAAAGTGGGAAATGTTCAGGAACAGTTTTTATAGGGAAACTGGTAGATGACATAAGCCCAAAAATAACCATCAGAACATTTCCAAACCAGAAATTATGTGTGGATAAAGCCATATGCGATGCTCTCAAGGCTAGAATTACTTAGAATTAATCCAGGGCTTGTCTCATGAAAAATGGAAGGGTATATGGCAGCATCCTACACAGAGTAAAGTGCAGTAAAAGAAGCAAACCCTCAATATCGAGAAGCTACAGGCACAATTTCAACAATCAGTGTCTAAGATCTACCTCAGACTACAATGCTTTGCCCTCCAAACTGGATAATACAGGTCATCTGTCATTGGAGAATAAGTTGAACACCTTTTATGTTCGGTAAGATGCTGCAACCAATTTTGCTATGGATGGAACTAGCATCACTAATACCTTCAATTAAGCAAGTAGGGGAAGACATACAAATGAAGGTGCAGGAAAATTCGAGGTCTTAACCATTTCAGAACATGAAGTTTCAGAGTCAACACAAAGAAAATCAGCAGGGCCAGATGGTATTTCTGTTCAGGTTATTAAAGCCTGTGCTGACCAATGCACCCAATGTTGACTCATACAGTATACCTTTCCTTAGCACAAACAGTGATTCCAAAAGGCTTTTCCAACAAACCTAGGCCAACCACCTTAATGACTACTGCCCAACCCTTACTTCTGTGGTAAAGAAGGGCTTCAAAAAGATTGTAAAAGACCACAACAGCTTTGCACTTCCAAGCACCCTATATCTGCTACAAATCACCATCTTTACTGGTAAAAAAAAATAATTCAATCTCCCACCTTATGCACATCACATTGTCCCATCTGGACAACAAAAGAGGAAATGATGTTAGATTGCTGTTTATTGACTAAAATGCATTTTAAATGAAAATCAATTTTGATCTTCTGGCTCCTCAGGATTGCTTGCTGAGCCTGCTGATGTACTCAATACACACATACGACTATGTGGCCATCATTGACGCCAAAATTTGCTGAAGGCACATTGTGGTAGGCCTTATATCTGACAACAATGAGAACAACAGATGAGAAGGCCTACTTTGAGGAAAACCTAGGAAATTGGTGTCAATAGAACAACCTCCATCTCAACATTGACAAACTGAAAGAAATCTTAGTGGATTTAAGCAGAAAGCAAAATTTCCCCCCTTGATGATCAGCAAAAGCAGAAAAAGAGGCACCTTTACCCCTCGATGATCAATGTTTGCCTGGTGGAGAAAATGAGTCATTTTTAATACCTTGACATGCATATACAGTAGCACATGACTTCTCATGGTCCTACCACACCACCACTGCAGTGAAAATTGCACATCAGTGCTTTTACCACCTCAGACGCCTAAAGGGCTTTAAACAACCAGCAATGGTGCTAAAGAGCTTTTACACATGAACCACTGAAAGTATCCTAAAGGGGTAGTGCATCCGAACATAACTTTCTTATCTGCAGTATATCTACTGCAACTGCTGTTAGACTAAAGCCTGGAAGATCATTGGGAATTGCAACAACCCCAACAACCTTAGGGTCATTGCTGCCATCAGGAAAATGCTTCCATGCTTGGAGGGACAATACTGAGGAAAAGCAACAGCAATTGCTGAGCGCAATCATCACTCGTTGTGATTTGGCACTTATGATTTCGGTATTTTAAATAAAATGTTCAGCTCTAAAGGCAAGCTATTTGGAATAGCTTTTCCCCCAGCCCCCTGCAAATAGTGCTGCCTTTTATCCCCTGCAGAACATTGCTGCTAGTTCAGCACTCTGACAGGATTGGCTGATTCCAGACCAGCACCGGCTACCTGCTGCTCTCTTCCCCCTACTATCGTCAAGCCAATCTCCTCTATGCAACGCATGGTGTACCACCCTGCATCATGTTTCACAGGAACTATGGCACACCCCCTCTATTGACTGCAATGGAGGGGGCATACTAAGTGTTTGCACAGAAGAGAGTGGCTTGACCCCAGCTGCAAGAAAAGAGTGGCCAGCAGGCGTCTGGAACAGGGTTTGAATCAGGCGATACGGTAAGTGTCTGGGCTAGCAACAATGGCCTGCAGGAGATAAAAGGTGAGTAGACCATTTTTTTTACTTGCCTCTTTTTTCTACATTTTTCCTCATTTGGCACCTCTTTTTAAAGATGTCTCCATTATTCTTGTTCCCTAGTTCCAGCATTTTCTCTTCTTTTTTTGCTCTGTGTTTCCTTTCCCTGTCAACATCTGACTCTATCCCCCCTCTTTATGAATCCCTCAGTCTTTCTCTCTTTCTGTATATCCATTATTTTTTCTAGCTTTCACCCTGTCTCACTCTCATTCCTATATTCCCTCCTTCTTCTCTTTCCTGCATTCTTTCTATCTTGCTCTCTGTCACTTTCCCACATCACATTCCTTCTATCTCCATCTTCTGTATGTTTTCTGTATGCCTTCCTCTCATTTTACCTTCCCTTCACCTTTCTTTCACTCTGGTTCCACTTTCTTTTTCCCTCTATTTTTCTTGTCCTATGCATGTCTCTCTGTCTCTCCATTTTCTGTGTTTTTCCATTTATCCAGTGTTCTTTCTCTTTCTCTCTTTTCTGTGTACCTTCCATTTTCTTCTGTACTTCTTCCTCTCTTTCTACCTTTTCTTTGGGGTTGGGGGAGCACTCGCAAGAAGAAAGCTGCACACCACAAAGTAGCTGGGAGACACTGTTGCAAACCGCCAAATGACAGGTCAATACGGTCCAAGCGGTTAGTAAATCAGGCTCTATCTTTGCAGAGGGGCAACAGTCAAGGGAAGATGGTTCATTGTGAATGCTTAGTGGTTCAGAATGAATCTCTCCCTCCCTTTACAAGTAAATCTCCATAATCTCCAGCACTTAAAGTTATGTCATAGATGCAGACATTGTGATCTGGCTACATGTATGGTATATGGCACTGCAGCTCTTCTATGCTGTCTGTATAATGGGAGTGATGTTGTAACGTGTATATACAATGTACAATAAGGGGCATTTTTATTGCAACAGTGAGATATATAGCAAACACAAAATAGCAAACACCACAGTTAGTACTCAGGAAGGCAAAGGTGCCTGAGCAGAATACAGATTCCCAGCTGTCCTGTGTGTGTGTGTTAATGGAACTATCTTGTTTATCACCTGTGTCTCAGTTGCCCTCTAGAGAACAAATGTGATGTCATCTCCATCTGCCAAAATTCCATATCATCACTTGTTTCATTGGAGCTTTTATTTATCTGCAAACCACAAAATGTGCTTTTAGATTGAATACAAATTTTATCCAAACTGTTCTCCAACATTTCCTGTGTTTCCATTGCCAACTTTCCACCATCAGCTCCCTAAAAGTCTTTGGAGCCAGGATCCCGTATCACCAGGCACAAAAAAAGTTGGCTTGCTTACAGTAAACTTAAAACAGATTTAATTCTGCAAGTGCAGAGAGGGTAAATGGCGCCAGGGCTGGCCTCTTGGCTGTCCTCAAGCATCTTTATTTCAGATGTCCCGCTGCCTGACCCCCCCCCCCCCCGCAATTGCCCAAAATAACCTTATCGCCGCTCCCTTTAGCCGAGGTGTGCTCCAGCACCCAGCCATACAGATAGGCTGGTGACAGGAGCATGGCTCAGAATAGAAGCCAGGAATGCAACAAGCGGGCCTATTTGGGGTGATTTAGAGGGTTATCTTCTGCTTTAAAGGTACAGTCTAGGCAATGGCAATAATAAAGAAGCAATCTGCTCACCTTAAGCCTGCCCTGCGTGCTTTACAATAGCAGTTAGAAGTTATAGTACGGCCCCAAATGCCCCTCCTTTCAAATGGATTTCTTCGAGACCACACAAAAAAGAGATTTAAAAGCTACACTGTCCCTTGGAGCTCTCAGCATAAGCGACCACACATAGCTTGGCTGACCAAAGCAAAGCATGCTCAGGACTCATAAAGCTGCACCTTGACATTTCCAGCTCAGCCATGCCCATAAATGAAAGCAAAGCGAGCAGCTCCACTTAGTATGCATACAAGATATTTATATAAAATCAAAGATTTGTTAAATGGCCCATTTAGTATAGTTTAGTATAGTTCCTATGTGGGAGAAGGTGGGAGAAAGTTAGCATATGCCTGGACATGGACTATAATTCTTCTTCCTTCCATACTGTATTAAAATCCTCCATTATGATCACCATTATTTGCCATTATATA
Source organism: Gastrophryne carolinensis (assembly GCA_027917425.1). Lineage (NCBI taxonomy): Eukaryota > Metazoa > Chordata > Amphibia > Anura > Microhylidae > Gastrophryne > Gastrophryne carolinensis. The sequence goes on from CM051238.1 coordinate 323,686,186, forward strand.
TATTTCAAAATTAGATAGATTTGTAAGCATTAATGAAAAATTACATATTTAGTAGTCCCTGGCCTATAAATCATAAACTTGCTCTAAAAAGATGGCTAGCTTAGCTGGCACATGATCAGGGGCCACCAGTAGCTGCTGTAGACTGTTAATTGGGGGGTCAGCATTATATCTCCTGCTGTGTAAATTCAGGTCGATTCATGGTGGATGCGCAAAAATGCTCAGGCAGAGCACAAACGTTTCCGCATGCAGCTAGGCGTTTGATTCATGGCTGCATGCACACTATGGATGCACAAATGCGAATCGCACCATATGACAAGTGCGCCAGAGAAGTGCAAATTGCCTCTTCTTGTTCCAATTTGGAAAGGAAAATCTGCAGTTTTGAAGCATAATTGGCCCTGCCTCATGCGCATTTGGCCGACTAAGCTCCCGATGGTCCCTCATCTTTCTCCCCTTCCCTCTAACAGCTCTATTAACCATTTTGGAGTGTATTATCTGGAGAACCTGTGTTCTCCATTTTTTGGGGGGTTGGTTTTTGGGGGATATTCTGATTCCAGTTAACGTTTTTTTTCCCAATGTTTTGTCCCAGATGTTCTCCTTCCCTGTTTGTTTTGCATATTAATGCTTGACAATTTAACTATAATTGTTTTTATTGCTTTGTTTTTGCTAAACTTTGGGGCCCAATATTCACATTTTTGTTGTTTGGACCTTCATTTTTGTGATTTTTTTGACCATGTTTTATACATTTTTTTAAAACAAAAAACAAGAAAGGGTTTAATCTCTAAAAAGAACTTGTGCCTGACACTTTCATTGTTCAAAAATATTCCAGACACTACCGGCATGTGTTTTCAGAATGCAATAAGGCTGCTTATTAAAAAATACCTAAAGTTAGTTTAATTATCGAACTTGTAAACTACCACAGAGGAAAACCACCTAATTAAAAAAAAAAATATAGAAAACCTAAACCTACACCTAAACAACATTCAGAGACATGCTACATCCTCCTCTTGTCCTTCCAAAATTGTCCATCTGCTTTAAGCTTAATAAAAATGCCTGATATTGGACCAGAATACTCATCCCCATCCCATGATTCCCCAGCAATATCTGGGCTAGTGATTAGCCTCAGGATGGCACACAGATCGGATGACCATTGAGTGGATAATCACGGGGAAGGAATGCACCAGGGGATCATGTTGGAAGTTAGTAAGAGTGGGTTTTCTGGCAGTCTTTTGGGGGGGGGGCATTAGATGTACAATGCGGTAATGCGGTCTTGCTGTACAGCTAAGCCACAGAGTCTGTGTGAACAATTAAAGAGATATGGGGGACCCCCCCAGAAGTTATGTTTTTTGCATGTCTCAATGATGTCCTTGAGGTCCTAAGCTGAACTAGTATTTTTTTTTGATGATGCGTGATTTATGGAAGCAGTTATTACTACCTGCAATCTGTTGCTATTGGCAACTGTACACCAGTCTGTACACCAAGATATACAAGAAGAGGGGTTGGAGCCTTGCACATACAGAGCAATGCTGCTGGATATGTGTAACAGTGAGTGAGCTCTATCATTTCTCTCTTCTTGCAGATCTTGGTGTACAGTTGCCAGTTGGGGTCATGCTAAAGATCTGGTGAAGCAAGTTTACTTTTGGGTGTGCTTTCGGGTGTGAACTGAAGTTTATGACAGCTTTTTAACTTGAACATGCAAAAATGTTCTCTAAACCATTTCTGTTTTAATATTTCCCAAATAATTACCCACCTCTGTGAGAGGGCATTTTTTACGAACAAGGTACATCAATTTTGCAATGAGGCAATGATACCTATGGGGTATGTATAATGATTTGGCAAATTCTTTAGCATAACCCATTGGATGCTATTGCTTCCAACATAAAAAGTATCCTGATACCATTGATGATGAACATCACGTGTAAAAATGCCCCATTACATGGGGTAGGCCATTTTTGGGGGTATAATTAGAACAAAAATGTTTTACAGAATTGTTTAGTGTGTTCAAGTAAAAAAGCTCACCCAGATGTCACACCAGAAGTAACCTTGCTTCATCAGATCTTTAGCATGTCCCTGAGTAGCAACAGCTTGGAGGTAGTGAAGACTGCTTCCACTGGAGGGTCCAAGATATCCCAGACACTGAGAGGGATCGTGGAACCCAGCACAATAAACAAAAAAAACATGCTCTAAATGTGGTTGCATGGTGGCCCTTGTTCCTTTATGTTCCCAGTGTGAACGAACCCGGCAAGCCTCAAAAAGTGGGAAAAGCTAAAAAATGTAAAGGAGGGGCAAACTTTGGGGAACTGCATCAACAGCATCTACAGCTTGCTGCAGGGAATTTGAAATGGTCACACTCAGAGGCTTTCATTAAAGTTGTTATTTATTCCCCTTCCCTGAAATCTCTGTAGTTTCTTTGGAATTTACCATGCTCTAATGTATATAGTCCAAAATAACAGTGCCTATTCAGATTCCCAGTCCATCAACTGATTGCCAGATAGATATGTTAGAAACATTTTCCAAGGAAAATCAAGCCTCCTACTCCATCTTGCTACCTACAGCTACACAGGAATTGGCTAACAAAACCCATCTCTGAACTGCGTTTGGAACACGGACACAATGGTAGCATATGTGATCTCTGTTGAAATACTTAATGACAGCAGAAACAGCAAAATGAACATACTGTTAAAACTGTGCTGTTGGTTGGTATCACAAAGTAAACAGCACACAAAACAAGAACACATATCTATATTCTAGAGTATGCAGTTATAGATGAGCAGCATATGAGCGTAATTACATTGAATCATCCATTCATGTAAATGGCTATAAAGGGCAGAGGACCTGCACGGATCCCGTTGTGCAGCCAGCTGCATTTCTTAGGAGAAATCCTATAGAAATGATGTGTAATTATTGGTAGGGATGTGTCAGCTCATGCAGAAGTGGGTGGGAAAAATCTAGAGCTAGACAGGGAGTATATCATTATATTGTGTGTATGCTCACAGCCATTAAACACTGAAAGAACTGCATTTGAATATTACAAAAAGGAGAGAGTCACTATATACATCTTTTGAACGGTATTTGTCTAGCTAGATATATTGTTTGGATTGTTTTTAATGTCTGGCATGTTTTCTGTAATAGACTCCTTTAGTTTTTTTTTATTTCACATGTACTAATAGGTTGCTGTCAAAACGGTAAAAGCAGACATTGTAACATGCCATGTAATAATGTTTACCCTTCTTTAGTACTGTATATACAATGTACTGGTTTTGATGCATTACACTACATGGGTTACTAAAAATCTATTCATGTTACTTAAATGGAAAAACTAATAATGATCTATGCTTTAGAACATTAAAACCACACGTGTAAAACTTTGGCCCGTTTGCCAAACCTGCCCACTGTGTCATCAGATTTGGCCTGCGAGCCATGTCCTCACCTTCCCACACTGTGGGTGATAGGGCTGGGCAGTCGCGGGCTTTACCTTTAAACCAGGTCCATGGCTGCACACTTGCTGCCCAGTGCCGCTTAGTTCCCAAGAGGCTAGTCAGCCCATCTGTCAGCCGCTTTGCACTGCCAGTTTGCAGCCTGGTGGCTGGCGAGATTGTGGGATTGGGCTTAAGTAGGGAAGAACTTACCCCACTGGTTGGCAAATGCAACTGCCAACCAGGCTGAATTGGCTGCCATCTCCCTCTATGCAGGATGACATGAAGCTGGCTCAGCCCACTGGTGACTGTAAAAAGTGACTGTGTTATGTAAAGGAAGAGAACCATATCCATCATGGAAAGTGCCATGCTGCATTAAAGTGGCCCAACCACGTATTTGGCTGGCCTTGGGTCAAAAAACCTTCAGGGCTGGCCGACTAAAGTGGACAAAAAGTGTCTCTAGCGTCTATAAAACTCCAATGCTGCTGATCCTCACTACCTGGGGCATCCCAAATTGCTGTTTTAAACCCCAGATCCTCTGTAAAACTTGCCAGAACGCTGATCCAACGGCGCATGCAGGGCCTGTGGCTGCGCTCTGCTAAGCCTTTAGCCAGGCATGTGCCTGTGCCAGCCATTTGTGAATTGCTGCCGTGGGCACGCCCCCAATGGCCTGTGTGACCTGTGGCACACTTGGCTAAATTAGGCCCTTAGACGACAAGTAAAGCAAAAATGGAGCCGAGTGCGCCGATAGGCTATGTGCATGCACAGGATAAACATTTTTTCAGTAAATATCAAGGCTGACCCATGAATCTGTACAGGGTTTTCATTTTGGACCACTGTGCATTTGAGTTTGACACCCCTAATTTAAACAAGTCTATCAGATGGAGCCTACATCCATAACAGAGCATGAGCAATAGTAAGTATGCATTTGCATTTGTGTGATGATTTAGGCTGTAGTAGATTTCTACTTTTCAAAATTTACTGTTGGTGAGGACATATGGTACAAGCATGCTCAATCACCTAGCCTGACCTCTCCAGTGTTAGAATATGACTTATTTGTACTACTGTTGTTAGTGAGTTTTACTTTGTACAGTGGAGGGCCATATATTCATTATTTGGAGGATTTCACAAGTGCACTCTGCATAATTATTATGAGGTTCACAAGTGCACACTGCAAAATGAATTTCTTAAAGCGTACCAAAACCCCCCTTTTTAACTAGCATCCTTTGAATTGCTTCCCCCATGAAGAGTATATTTTGTTAGTGTTTTTTTTGTTATCATTTTTTATTGATGTTTTTCTTTATCATACTTCAGATGTCAATACATAATAAAGTCAGTGTTTTTCTTCCTTCTTCCTGGGGTCTGCATAATACATGTCATGTATAGAATAAATAGCATGCACAGAAGAACAAGGAAGAACAACTAATTCTCACTTTTGAATAAATCGAGGTATTTTGGTAAATATAAATGTAAACCAGACTTCTTTTAAACATTGTTTTTATAACACAGACATTGTATATAGTCGTGGTGGCCCCTACTCCAATCTAGGATTAGGGGGTATCCCGCCACTATCCTGGTAGGATACCAAGCAGTGCCTTTAAAATGGCACGGCTGGTCCTGGAGTCTAAAAGAGTCCAGTGCCGGCAGACTAGGTGCCACTGGGGCATCCCAATTATGATCCTAAAATGAGATGCCGCTGGGACAAAAACCAATTACCAGGATACTGAAAATCCTAGTGAATGGACCACTGTAATTTGTATCTTAGTTTTGATTTCCAGAGTCAGCATGTTAATGAAGCTTTCGCAGGTTCCACGGGCTTCCACTTTAGACTCTTAGTGTCTTTTGGTAGTTTTTAATGCTCTTGCTCCACTGCTGTTTTACCCAGAAGTCCCGGCTCTTTGAGTCATTGCAGGTCATGCAATTGCCGCACCTAAATTCTCCTCATGGTAAAGCCATGGGAAATGCAGTAGTTCTGTCACATAAATTCTGGGTATGGCATACCCTGAGGCCAGGCATTCCTAATGTATATTTGCGAGGTCCTAATTGTCATTTGTTCATATATTTGAAGTCTACATATATATGTATTGGGTACTGTCTATATGAGTACATATAGATGCCACACAATTTGCAATTACACCTGCAATCCAGTCATCTAAACTCTAACCTGATCCTCTGGTGACTGGTCTGACCCCCATCTAAATTTGCAGTTGACTGATCGTTACCCAAACCCACTCTGATTCTGACTAACCTTTACCCCAATCCAATTTGCTGCTGACTGATCCCCACCTCAATCCAATTGGCTGATGACTGATCACTACCCCAACCCAATCTGCTGCGTATATAGTAACACAGTAACATAATAGGATGGGTTCCATCGCGCACAAAACACATTTTAAAGTTCCAGTTTTGCAAATAAATTCTTCCAATCTGCTTCAACGTGCCAGACTTCTCATCCCAAACTAGTCCTAGACCGATATGAACCAATAACAGCACAGAGCAAACGTTTTTTTCAAATGGCACATTTGAATAATATCCCAAAGTGCATGCACATCCAAACTGGTCACATGTGCCCTCCACCTCTCAGATATCTGCTTACCAGATTCTCAGTTGTAAGCGCATGTACAACATTCCAAGAGCCTCATTACAACTCATAGGAAATGGATGACTGAACATCCAAACCACATGAATTCAGGATGGTAGTTGGCAATACAAACTCAATGCATTTGGTGACCACATTAAAAAAAAGAGCGCACAAACAAATCTAGTGCAACTCTGTCATTAAAAACATAGAAATTTAATATTCCAAATATGTACTTACAGATTTCAATACTCAGGAGCGCAAAAGTGCCTTGGCCAACTCACTTCTGTGTTGATGACACTCAAATTTACCTCTCAGGCCCAGATCTATCTTTCCTTCTGTCTTGTGTTCCAGACTGTATAACAGCTATATCTTCATTCATGTCCTCCCACTCTCTTAAACTAAACATGGAAAAAACAGAGTTTATCATTTTTCCGCCATCCAATTCTGCTCCTGTTTCCTCAATAACAATCTCTGTAAATGACTTACCTATCACAGCGGTAGCTCAAGCTCGATGTCTTGGTGTTATACTGGACCCCTCTCTCTAATTCCAACCACACATTCAGTCACTTGTCACCTCAGTTCTTTCCTCCCATCTCCTGGCTAGACTACTACAACACTCTCCTGTGTGGTCTACCGGACTGGCACCCCTCCAATCTATGCTCAACTCCACTGCCCGTCTCATCCACCTTTCCTCTAGCGTTTCCAGTGGCCTTTCCTCTTTGTCAATACCTACACTTGTTCCAAATCCTAACTCCAACCTACAAGGCTCTCGACAGCCAAGCACCTTCCCACAATTTGACACACTTCAACCCTTAAAACCTTCAAAAGTACTCTCAAAACCCTCCTATTTTGACAAACTTACCATCTGGCCTAACCAAAACCACTTTACAGTCTTGTCACCATTCAGAGCACTATGCTTAGTAAATACTCTTTGTCAACCAAACTCTTTTCTCCACCTTTACCTTTAGATTGTAAGCTGGCAAGGGCAGGGCCCCCTCTCCTCACATACTCTGGTGTTCTGTTGCATTTGGCTCATAATACCGTATGTATTATATGCATTTGTAGTTACATCTTTGTTATTATACAACTCATAATGTTCTATGTATTTTAAGTATGTTACCCTCCTGTAACTTTGCACAGCGCCATGAAATATGATCGTGCTTTATAAATAAACAATAGTAATAATAACAATAATAATCCCCACACATGAATATGAATGCCATCTGGTCCTGGAGATTTGTCTATTTTAATCCGTTTAAGGTGGTACTACACTTCTTCCTTGGTCAGAAAAATTACATTTCATTGGGAGCTTGGGTTATTGCTCCACTTCTCACATGGCACATTATGTTTCTCTGTGAATATGGAAGCAAAGAAGAAGTTTAGTACATTGGCCTTTATCGGCATTCCCCTCTATAGTTGCCCCATCCTTGCTTTTCAGGGGAGCCACACTTTCAGGTTTGTATCTTTTACTGTTTACATAGCTATAAAATGTTTTGGGGTTAGTTTTACTCTCTTTGGCAATCCGTTTTTCCGTCTCCAGCTTTGCTGCCCTTATCTGTTGGTAATTTATTTGTTAATAATTTTGTAACGCTTTTACAGTGCCTTCTTTCTCTAAATGCCCCATTTTTGTTATTTATCACCCCTTAACCCCTTTGTTTAGCCACATAGGTTTACACATGTTTCTACCATTTTTAATCATATTAAGAATTTCTTTAAAGTATCCCATTTGGTGTTCATCCTTTGTTTTTGAGGACATTTTCCCAGTCAATGAGGTTTAGAGCATCTCTTAGCTGTTCAAATTTTGCCTTTCTGATGTTCTGTGTTTTTGTGGCTCCCTGATCCTAGTGACATTTAAGTAGAAATGAATAATATTATGATCACTGTTTCCAGGTATACCTGTGTTATTTTGGCTGGTACATTGGTTAGTATTAAGCCCAAGATGGCCCTCTGCCAAATTGGAGAATGCACTTGTTGGGAAAGGTAGCCATCTTTAATTGTTGATAGAAATCTTTTACACTTCTGAGATCCACAGCTTTCAGCTTTCCAATCTATATCTGAATAGTTAAAGTCCCCCATTACAACTATCTCATTTAAATTAGCGGCTATATCTATTTGGCTTAGCAGCATGATTTCTATGGATTCTGATGTATTCGCAGTCTTGTAACAAACCCTGATCAGTATTTTACTTTTGTTTTTCCCTCCAAGTATTTCTATCCATATACACTCCACTTAGTAATTTCCCTTGCATATATGCTCCCGCCGAGGGGGCTGTAGAGTTCCATTTCTACCTCTACTGTCTCTTTCTTTCCTGCCTTCCTCTCTATAACTGCATATACCCTCCTCCCTAGTTTAAAGACTCATCCAACATTTAGCCATCCTCTCCCGAAGGACAGATGCACCCTCCCCATTTAGGTGCAGCCCACCCTTGCCATTGAACCTGTAACCCAAGAAGTAGGCCCGGTTCTCTAGGAACCCAAACCCCTCCTGTTCAGTGATCCCGGTCTTTATGAAAGATTGCCCTGTCTGTTCCCCTAATTATAGAGTCATTCACTACCAGCACCTGTCTTGCCTGCCTTATAATCCCATATCCCTTCCCCTCCTTACTAGAGCAGACAGTGGTGCTGTCTTGCTGCAGCTTTGCCACCCCCGAGCTAACATCCTCCTTATCTGTAAACTGGGCAAACTTGTTAGGGGGTGCCATCTCAGGGCTAGCTACCCTGTTTTTCTTGTTCCACCATGCTACCACCCTATCCATACCCTAACTTGGCAGTGCCTGCTCAGTGAGCACCAGATTCCAGCATATCAATGAGTCTTAGGGCCTTATTTATGAAGGGATAGCGTCAGGAATTGACTCTCTAGCGACACGTAGCGAGAGGTATCGGCAATAGAACGCCAGCTCCAGCACGCAATTACACATTTATGAAGCCGATCCTGTTTAGCGACTGGGATAACGCCATGTAGCGTTAGATTCATCATTATCCCAGCCTCAGCGAACAGCGCCGGCATTCAGCCTTGCAGAGCGCCAGGTATTACCTCTCGCTACCTGTCACTCTCCTATACATTTCAATGGACGATCCTTTTCTTCTCTTTAAACTGGGTTTTTTTTTTTTTTTTAAATCTCAAATAATGTTGTGACCTCTTCTGGCATTGAAAATGCATTTTTTTACAATATCTTTCATGTTTTATATATTTCTGCAGAATTGACATTACAGGTCTGGCATTAATGTGTTCATGTCACAATGTTATAACAATGTAGTTCCATATGTTTTCGCTTTGTTACTAGTGGATACATGCTGAAAAACACACTTTAAACACACAGCCTCCGGCGCTCTGGACTTCAGAGAAGCATTTTTCAGCGCCAGAGTTTTGTGAGGCTGTTTTTTTGCTGAATATGTTGTGAGTCGGTCGCACTGACCAGTCGCTAACATGCACTCCCATACAGCGCTGTACTGGTCAAATAGTGACTCATCACAATTAATTCATCATTGCTGCACAGCGAATGAGTCGCTATGAACTAGCGACCCATGGCCGAGCACAGTGATTACTAGCGGGCGGTCTGAAAATGCCTGCTACAGACGCTCACCTGTCGCTACCTTGCGTTAGTGATGAATCAGCCTGCAAGTGTTGCCAGTTGCTCATTTAGATCCAGAGGGCATCCAAATGTGAAATGTTTCTTTTGAATTTGTGCAAGCACATGGTGTGTGGGGTCTAGGCTGTATTGCAAGGTCTTTGACCCTTCCACCCCATGGCTTGCATTTGAGAGGTTTAGGGCAACCTCAGGTAAGCCTGCTCCCAATTTATCTATTGCACTGTATGTCCCAGATGGGCTCTCAGAGATTAGAGTTAGGACTGCACCTCACAGAGGCACTTTGGCGTAGTGGTGCAACTTAAGCATACTTCTGCAGATGTGTGTGACCGAGTCCTCTGTGTTTAACCAAGTTTAGAGACAGATTATAGGCTGGCCTGCAAGCTAACTGGGTTGAGTGCTGTGGCTCCTTTAAGACTTTCAAATGTGAAATGTGCTCATATCTTTCACAATGTGAGCACACCATCAAACTTCTTTTCAAGTAGTGCATACATAGCACAGGAAGCGCACTGGACAGCATTGCTAGGCATTGCGAACATTTTGGGGAACTCCAATACCTCTATAAGTTATGAAAGCAGTTAGGAAAAACAGTGCAAAGCACTTAGAAAAACAATCAAAGTCAAACAATCAAAAGTCCCTCTATGTAAAGTGCCTTTAAGTTAAATCCACTTAGTATTTGCCCACTTTGTATTTTACCCACTCTCCAATGCTCTTTAACACTCACTTTATGCAATCTGTTTTACAGCAATATACTTTCCATTCTATCCACCAGCGTCCACACGCGTTCTGGCAAAATAGTCAGCAGGGTGCACACAGTGGAATTGAAGGCTCCTAATTAGTAGAAGCAACACCCCCCTGAATTAGCACAATGCAGTACTGTCAGTTTTCAGTACCAAATGTCTTAAACTGTAAAATGATACCATACAAAAACACTCAGCAAAGACAATGTCCACTTAGTATTTACAGATCTCTACTTCAACCCAATCTGCAGCCGAATGAACACTACCACATAGGGCCGTATTTGCTCCAAGGCAAACCAAGGCACGTGCCTAGGGCGGCGCTACAGGCGGGGGCGGGCTCAGGGCAGAGGCCAGCATCAATTTGATAGTAAAAAAAAATTCAACTTGCCTGCAGTGAGGCTGACGTCTTCGTCGGCGAAGGGGGGGGGGGGGGCTGGCGGTGACAGCTTTTTTTTATGCATTGGTGGATCCCTCCCCCCTCGTCCCTGCACATTGTCGCTGATGCTATAATAGACTGTGACCGTGCGAGAAATGACCCATCCTGTTTACAAACACCCTGCCCCCCACCCCTTGCCACCTGATCCCGCCCTGCTCCCCCCATCGCACCTCACCTGATCCTGCCCAGCCCCGCCCCACCGCACCTCACCTGACCCCGCCCTGCCCCGCCCCATCGCACCTCACCTCATGCCTCCCTGCCCCGCCCCACCGCACCTCACCTCATCACGTCCCCGCCGTCTGTCTTCCATGACAGCGCGGCACACCAGCAAGTACAGGAGCTCGGGGGAGGGGCACGGTGTTGCTGTCTGGCTCCTGATTACTGAACAAGCTGGTGAAGGAGCACACATTCCTCCATCATTGATGCCAACAGTGGAATGCCCTCAAGGTAAGACTTGCCACCAGAGGGTTGGGGGGTTATCTTTGTGAGCGGGGGGTTATCTTTGTGAGTGGGAGGTTATCATTGTGAGTGGGGGGGCTATCTTTGTGAGCGGGGGGTTATCTTTGTGAGTGGGAGGTTATCATTGTGAGTGGGGGGGCTATCTTTGTGAGTGGGGGGTTATCTTTGTGAGTGGGGGGCTATCTTTGTGAGTGGGGGGCTATCTTTGTGAGTGGGGGGGCTAGGGGGCCAACCACCAGGGCCAGCAGCTGATGTCACGCATTAAATTGCACCTCATAAATCGCTGATTGGACAAGAGCGCATGGCCAGGTCTTGGCCTGCTAACAAAAAGGCTAAATGTTATATGCATGTCTGCTCCCATTTCTCTCATTGTCTCTAGTAACCTTATTTCTTTTAATTAAACTTCATGTCATATTCCGTTTCCTGCATGACTGATCATGCCTGCCTTTTTTTAAATTAACAATTTATTTAGTGTTGTCTCTGAGTGATTGCTATGGTGATCAATAGATTTACAGAAGATATTTTACATATATATATGAGTGTGTATCACAAATGCATTCTGATTGCATGCAACAGGAAGCCACAAAGCAGGAGGGGCAATATGAAAAATGAATGGAGGGGTAATATAAAAAATGAATGCAGGGGCAACATGAAAAATGAATGGAGGGCCGGATATTGAAAATGGCAGTACCAAATATAATTTAATTGGATACTGTATAGGGAGATACCAGATAAATAAACACATGTTATAAATAAGTACAAACAGCTGTTGTAAATAAATATCTACCTTTACACAGTAAATATAGCTAGACAGTCCACCCTATAAAAACACACGCAAATATGACAAACAGACAATAGCAGCATGTATTTATTGCATACATGCAGATATGTATATTACTCTCGAACTGACTCCAATCTATCTCTAAGGATTCAGGAACATTAATATTTTATAGATATTTTGGATCAAAGCTTGGTGCAGGCCTTTCTTTTTATGCAAATGTGCATTATTTATGATACTAGGATGTCTGGAATCAACATAAACCTTTTGTTATCACAGCCAGAAGCGGATCACTATATATATATATATATATATATATATATATACATATATATATATATGACAACTTGTTTTTGATGAGGACTTTATACTTGATGGACAAATGGGGAATTTTATAAGCATTTAGTTATCACCTTGATGGGCCAACCCCCAGAGTTATACATAAAATGTATGTATTGTCATATGTAAAATTATAGAATTATTAGCCTGTGTTTTTTTAGCCTTACAGTATTCAAATTTGCCATATGTGTTATATGTCTAGTGGCCTGTAAAGCCAAAGCAGTGCATGGTGGTTATACAGCCATGTATAATATCCCAAGAAGTGATGACATTTCACACCTAGTACACAAAGCCAAGCCCCCAGAATGCTCAGTAAATTCAAAATCCTATCAAAACTAATTTGTTAGAGATAGAGGGATGAAAATATTATGGACCTGATTTACTAAGGGGGTTATTTAAGAAACGATAACGCCAGGTAATGCCACGTAGCAGCACGTAGCGTTGGGTGAACGCTGGGCGCTGTATGTGAAAACCACATTTAAGAAAGTCAATCTGATCAGCGCCTCTAAAAGCATCATGTAGCGTCACATGTATTACTAGCGGGGCTCAGTGTATAGCGCCAGCGCTCTAGGTTCAGCAACGACATGTAGCACCTGTCGCTCAGTAGCTCTCTCCCATACATTCCAATGGTGTTTCATTTGGTTGTGTGTAAATAGCGTGTTGCTAAAGTAAACTTTAACATTTTTTGTGTCCTTTCCTGCCCAGCAAACAAACACTTTTATTGTTTTTTTTCTTGTTTATATTTTTTTATGCAGAATTATATGTGTAGGTCTGCCATTGCAGTGTCATTGTCACAGTGTTAAAACAATGTCATTCCATATGTTTTCGCTCTGGTGCTGGTGTATATGTGTTGAGAAACAGACTTTTATCACATAGCTTAAGACTAGAGCGCCCAGTTTTAGAGCACCGACGCTGGTTGTGTGTAGTTTTTTTTTTATATGGGCTTCGGTGCCGAGTGCTGGATGCACTTAACTGGCGCTACCTTTTATTCACTGCAGCGTTGTCCTATTGTTAGATGTAGCGTAGTCTTGGGCGCTTTGACCACGGATACCACCTAGCGTTCTCGATTGGCTCTGCATTGAATCAGGGAGAGCGCTTCTACAGCGCCCTGCCGGCAATACAATTATTACTGCAGGATAGGATAGTACAGCAACCACTAAATTGCTTGAGGTGATAACAAGTAATGTGTTCTCTCAGTATCATTTTACGTTAGTAGATATACATAAAAAGGCAGCCTAGATGGACCACTTGGTATTTACTTGTGGTCAACCTTCTATGTTTCTAACATATGAGACTCACATGAGGTTCAGAAATTTGCCAATTAAATAATTAAATAAATAATTTGATTTTTATATTAATAAAGTATTTAATAATACTTTACCTGTAAAGCTGGCAAGTGATGACCCACATGTACTTACGGCACAGTGTGGCACAACTAGTCACTTACACCACTAGCCGGTCCAGAACTAACACAAGGAAAATAGATGGAGGGGGAATAAATGAGGGAAAAACATCACATGTAAAACAATGTCTTATAACTAGTTGGCAACCAGTTAGCTGGCTACTTCGTACTGGAAGAATAGGCCACAGCCCTGCTTTTGTTGAAACAATACTACTTACTCATATGTAATTATGACAGTAACTCAATTTGGCAATGGTGGCACTAAACACAACTTTCAGTATAAAGAGCAATACATAAAATACCACGCTTGTATTTCTTCCCTTCTTTAGTAATTAATAATTAATAATATCTCCCCCTGCACAACTTGAATCCCACTATTAAGTCCAATATCATGTCCAAATAAAAGCACAGAGCTGGAACCAATTTAGTAACATTTATTATCTCTTATTCTTTTCAAGAGATCAATAAATCGAAAAGGTGATCCCACGGTGCATGCATCCACATGCACAAACTGTGTGCCCTCCTCTTACCAGAAGTTGGTATATGGATTGCCAAATTTACATTGGCTGTGGACCATTTAGTTCAATCAATCAATTTATTCAATCCATCACTGAGAATGATCCATTTCATTTACAAAGCCTCCTTGGCTCTCACAGGGTTCACCATGCAAAGCAAAAAAAAAAAAAAATAGTGAAACTCTGCTAGGTAATTAACCCTGTTTAATTTCCAAAGCCAATGAAACACTCACAAGAATCGATAAAAGAAAGTGCATCCAATCAAGCAATTCACAGCCAACTCTCACCATTCCAATTAGCCTTCGGCTATATCTCAAAACCTGCTCCCAACGTGTTTCGTTGCCTCCAGGGACTTTAGCTAGGTGAGGTGGCGGTGAAACGTGATGGGACCCGGCAGTCATCATTTTCCCCATTTGAACCTGGAGGAAAGCTTTGAGATATAGCACTGTGGGATCACCTTTTTGATTTATTGATCTCTTGAAAAGAATAAGAAAAATTGGACTAAGTTGTTTCCATCTCTGTGCTTTTATTTGGACACAACTTTCAGTATCATTGAAATTAGAAGAAATATATAATATAATTCAATATGGAGGGACATTTTTAACACATTTGGAATTTTAATTCAAAGAGCAAAGACTTGTTTTATCTCTAAGTTGATGGTATTAGCTTGTCACAATTGAGTTTATGTTTGTGGACATATTTTTAAAGAGGCAAGTAAATAATTTAGAAGGTGTTAAAAATACAGAGATTTTCTCATACAGCCTTTAAGAAATCAGGCCCCGCTCAGAAATTGTACACAAATTGTTTGTGAATAGAATAATTTACATATGTTCAACACACTCTGGTGGTTTTGCATTCATATATTATAAAATGCTTGGTTACATCACATTGGTGAGTTTGTTATTAGGTTAATAAAATAATGTAGGCATGCGGCTAAAGTTAGCCTAAGGTCAGTAAACTCTTGATAAGTGGAAACATACAGTACAGCTTGTTTTTGTACCCTATTCAATTTCCTTTATCTTTAGAAACATAATTTACCCTCACCCATTATCTAGATAACGTCACTTGTTTAAATGACAATATCACCTTGTAATGTATGCCTATAATCATATTAGTCTTCAGAATCATAATAAACCAGTTCGGGTCCCTGATGAAAAACAATTGTCAATAATCCCCCTGATTGTTATCCCACAGCGCATAATTCATGGGCATCAGTAGAAAAACAAATTTGCTTCTTTTGTAGTTTTTTTGTAGAAGTATGTATCTTACAATTTTGTAATATTCTAGAAGAAGAAGCCAAAACTGCTTCAAAAGCTTGCCTTTTAACCATTTAAACGCCATGCATGTAACTTTCACGTGGTTGCCTCTTGCCTCCACTGCCGTTAATTGTAGAGATGAGCGAACTTCTTGAAAGTTCGATTCGGGCGATTCGCCAAATTTCCCCAAGAAATTCGGATTCGCCCGAATCGAACTTTCACGAATCGCTCATCTGAAAAAAAAAATGCCGGCATGGTGGCAGCGGGCAGGCTGGCTACGCTGTCAGCGGGCTGCGGAAGCCGGCCCGCTGACAGTGCAGCCAGCCTGCCCGCTCCCACCATGCCGGCATTTTTTTAAAGAGCAAACACTTACCTGCATGGTCGGAGCGTGGAGGCTGGCGCCACTCTCAGCTGTCATCAGAGAACGCGTCATCAGAGGACGCGTCATCAGAGGGCGCCTGAGAGCGGCGCCGGCCTCCACGCTCCGACCATGCAGGTAAGTTTTTGCTTTTTAAAAAAATGCCGGCATGGTGGGAGCGGGCAGGCCGGCTGCGCTGTCAATGGGCCGGCTTCTGCCGCCTGCTGACAGCGTAGCTGGCCTGCTCGCTCCCACCATGCCGGCATTTTTTTAAAGAGCAAACACTTACCTGCATGGTCGGAGCGTGGAGGCTGGCGCCACTCTCAGCTGTCATCAGAGAACGCGTCATCAGAGGACGCGTCATCAGAGGGCGCCTGAGAGCGGCGCCGGCCTCCACGCTCCGACCATGCAGGTAAGTTTTTGCTTTTTAAAAAAATGCCGGCATGGTGGGAGCGGGCAGGCCGGCTGCGCTGTCAATGGGCCGGCTTCTGCCGCCTGCTGACAGCGTAGCTGGCCTGCTCGCTCCCACCATGCCGGCATTTTTTAAAAAAGCAAAAACTTACCTGCATGGTCAGAGCGTGGAGGCCGGCGCCGCTCTCAGGCGCCCTCTGATGACGCGTCCTCTGATGACGCGTCCTCTGATTATTTCAGGGAAAATTCGATCGGCACGAACCCAAAAAAATTCGGGTTCGTGCCGAATCGAATTTTCCCTGAAATTCGGAGCGAATTCCGGTTCGTCCGAACCGGTTCGCTCATCCCTAGTTAAGTGCCAAGCACATGAGAGTTATAAGCCTGGATTTCTCCCGCTGCTAACAGCTAAAAAAAGTTAAAAAAAATACTCACCTGACCCCTCAAGTCGATCCGGCTGGGTCTTCTCTACAGTCATGGGACATCCAATCCACCCCCAGGGCTCTTCTGGCTTACGGAGAGGACCCAAAAGAGCCCCTCACTTCCTCTGTTTGCGCCAATAACATCTGTAAAAAATAAAAAATGACAAATTCTCCTGCCCTCGCAACCCCTCTCGCTGGTTCTCCTCTTCAACTGTGGAGCCCCTGATCCCCCCCGAGCTCTTCTGTGGTGAGGAGAGGGACCAAAATAAGCCCTCTCCTCCACTTCCTCCATCATCCCCACCGCTAGCCCTGCCTTTTGTGTGTGGGATATGTAACGTCATCCATGATGTCAGCCCCCACCCGAAGATGCCTCAGTAGTGCCGGTTGATTGGCGGGAAGAGGGTTGGAGGGCTAGGAGCTGTAATGACCCCACAATCAGCCGACATCTGTCATGAGATTGCTGGGGGGACACAGGATCATAGGTGAGTAAAGAAGAAAATAAATGACATTTTTTCTCTGTGTTGTGTCTTTTTTACATTCATGAGACCAGTTCACAAGGCTTAGGGAGCTGGCAAGTCACCCGCAACTACTGGGTGACTTGCCATAAAGACTTAAATATCCCTGGGGACATATGTGGTACCGACATATGTGGTACCGTTGAAATGGGGCTTTCCCATGCAGTATGGTTTTCTTTAATAAAATAAATGTTTTATTTAACATACACAAGATACTTTTTAAATATATATATATATATATATATATATATATATATATATATAGAGATATATATATATATATATATATATCTTTTTCTTTTTTTTACTCAAATATATTTTTAAGGAAGTAAAAAAATCACAAACAAAACATTTCATGTTAAAGCCTGCCGCAAAAAAAAAAAAAATTCAATTATCCTGGAAATTCTTGCAAAAATCACAGTTAAACATATTGCAAAATGGTGACTAATGACCTGTCAACAGAGGGTGACAAAAGCTCATGTAGACTGGTAAAATGGTTAAACTCTGCACTTTGCAGAGCTGAAATTTTCAAGTAAAATGACCCTTACGAGCAAGCTTTTGGCAACTCTTCCCTTGACAGTAGCTATGCATGTTGGGTATTGCTCTGTACGGGAGACCTTGCTTTTTCTTGTTTGCATGTTGTTTTTTTTTAGAAAAATATGACTTTGTTTCTGCTTTTTTATTATTTTTTTAGGGAAAACCTAAACCAGAGAATTCATTGACGGATTACTTCCAGAAAACTGTGCCCACGTCACCAAGCCTGATATGCCTTGCTTGACCTGTGTTCTGGCAGAAAATATATAGTTTGTGGGGGGGGGGGGGGGGACGGTATTTTGAATGTAGAGGGTTATTTTTCTTGAAAAACTGCAAGATGTGCATAGTATTATTTTATCTCCTAAAGCGCTGTTTCAGTTTGGTGGAGTCTCCTGGGCAGGGAAGGGTGTCTACCAATACATATGTGTTCCCGTTGTAACCAGGAGAAATGGGGCAATATGATTTTATTTAAAAACTTACATTTTTTATTACAAAAAGCACTACAAATTGTACAAAATAGATTTGATTTATTTTTTTGCACACATGTCATCCAAAATATTGAGAATACACTAGGAAAATAACAAAAACAATGTTAAAACACAAACTCTGCTGAAAAAAACAATATAAAATTTCCCTGGGAAATCCCTTAAAAAATCACAGTTGAACATGTGTAGCAAAAAATAGTGAAAAATGTTCTGGCAACAGAAGGTGAATCTAGATAGACTGGCAGTTAAATGGTTAATCTATTGAGTTAGCCAATAAATGGTACTATTTTAACTTTGGATTTCCTGCCTACATCTATAGTACAACACACAGTACAACAATTTACTAATATAATGACATCTGAACATTTCCATTTGTTCCAGGTAAAGCCTTGAATGGTCAATGTCAATTTACTAATGTAACAATTTTGACTTAAAATGATGCTTATTTACTTATTATTATTACCTGAGTGTGTAACATATTATTTTATTGTCAGATTCAAATATTAGCTCTTTTTTCTCATGTATGTAGGTAATTATTACCAGCAAAGGTGCATTTATTTCAGGCCCTTTTCCCTGTTGGAGGAAAATAAAGAAATATGTTTCAAATGAAAGCAATTTAAAATGTTAAACCTTCATTCTTGGCTTTAGTATAAGGAAATGTGTTTTACTTCACAAAACTATTACTTATTTATTCTTTGCTATTCTCCTTGGATCGGTTTATCTCTAGGGTTCTAGACTTTTTCTGTATTTTTAACCTACTTAATATGTTTGATCTGGTTATTGGAGCTCAATCACTCAAATGTTATGAACTTACTGTTGTAGCAATAGGTAACTATGCCTTTAATGTCGTATTTACTACTTTGTTATTTTATATTATGAATGAACTGGAACAGGGAATATATCCTTCTAAAATGCAGCGGTTGCAAGGAATTTAAGATCATCAACTGGTTATCCAGCCTAGTTGTGTTACTGTCTAATTTACAATAACCATTTACACAACTAAACTGTAACTTAACTTCGAACTTATCTGCTGAATAGCAGACTTAATACGATCCCATGCTGGGACATACAATTCTAACGTCTCTCTTTTTTTTTAATAAACAAAATATCAGGATTGACTGGGGGGTAACCACCAAGCTGCATATATGTGCAAATGAACATCAACCAATTTGGTGAAATGAGTTAGGATCAGGAAGCAAGTAATGCTTAACAAGAGCTTAACTTACCATCTACACTATGGTCATCTAAACATTTATTTTTTAAAGAGGTGGTTGCATAGTTACTTGTTAGTTCATGTTTTAAGATCCCCATATTTAAAATACTCGAAAACCTGCAGTTGTTAGGACTCAGTAATTAGCCCATCAGCACATTCTGCCCTGTCCCCCTTTATAGCTGCGAGGAAAAATTACGAATTGTCTTTAAAAGCCATGAATTGCCGGCAGGCTGAGCGCAGGAGGGGCTCACATCTGCAGGGCTGGACTGGGTGTACAATGGACTGTTAAAAAGATCAGAAAACTGATAATTATCAGGCACAGTTACATGCAGACAGCTACAACTATACTGACGGCAGAAAACAAAACCTGATAGGCAGGGAGAATTAAAAATGCAATATATATAAATATATTTAAATATAAATTAACTAAGCTGGTTTAAAAGAACGATTTTACATTGAAACTATTTCATAACATAAATAATAAATAATAAAAGCCATTAAAAATACCTTGGTAAACGTGCAATATACATACAGATTTAGCTTTGAATAAATATGCTTTTCTGCAAAACAATGCAGTACATTTTCACTGGTTAGCTGATTTGCCCCCCCAATCTGTTTTATTAGATTTAGCATTTTAACATTAGTTTTTAGCTCCTTTTTTTCTTCCAACAATCTAGGTATTGGGGAAAAGAGAGGAGGATAAGCTGAATCTAACTGAACTAATATTTTAGGAAAACAATAGTTAGAGCTCTCGTTAGTGAAAATGAATTTTCAGTTAATTAATCTTTTTTTAAATGTTTTCCAGAACCTATTAGATGTAATTAAGCAGAAACAAATGAAATCATTTGTTAATTTAACACTGAAATATTAATGATGCACTGTGCATCTCAATTCAGAGATACTATCTTTTTCAACACACAATACTAAATATTAAATATCTAGTCATACTAAATATCTAGTGTAGCAAGTCCACCTTTGGGTGAGCTTCCGGGAGTGAACTGAAGATTACATCCAAGTGAGCTTTTTAACTTGAACACACTAAAAAATTCTGTAAACCATTTTTGTTCTCATGTTTGCCAAAAAATCACTTACTCCCGTGATTGGGCATTTTTTTTTACAGGTGAGGTACATAATTTTTCCAATGGTGTAAGGTTTTTATTTTTAAGTTTGGCAAAAACAGCACCCTGTGTGCTATGCTAAAGAATTTGCCAACTCCTGCATAGCTCATAGGGTGCTTTTGTTGCCTTAGCATTTGAATACTCTAGGTGGGGTTTATTATTGAATGTGGAAAAAATGTGGAAAAAATAGTTCAGTGGAAAAAAAAAACTTGCAAATTGCAAAACTTAATCATGTCCAAGAAGTTAAAAAAACATACAGAGGACCTCCTACCTTCAACTAAATATATTTGGGCTTGGAGAGACTTTTGATTATGGCATTGGAATAATTCTATAGGCGAGGATAAGGGACAAGATACACTTGTAATTAAATTAAGCCTATAGGTTATTTCAACTTATTCAGTCAGGCTCATTTTAAATGTGTTTGAATACCCTGTAAGGTGATGGATAATGTTTTTCTTATTAGAAATGTCTTTTTGTTTGTGTGTATTGAGTTAGAAATCTTGGGAGTGGGAAAAATGGGGCCTCAAAAATTGCTATTTATTGAATACGGCATATTTGTGTAGAATGGTTCAGGAAAACGTAGATGTCTGTCCAGCACACTACAATGATGAACCATTATATGGGGCTGCTATAGCAATAAGTGTATTTAGCAGTTTAAGCCCTATGTGCACAATTAAAACCGGACCAACAGCCTTGCACCGTTGAAAGAAATCTCTCCAAAACTCCCTTGCTCCATCTGCATGGATGACGGCATAATTGTCAGCACTTACATTTGCCACTGAATTTACTCAAAGCGGCCATCTTGGAGCACCTGGGAGGCTTCTTCCTTTCCCAGCATCCCAGCCTTAATGTATATCCCACAATGCAAAGTTGCAGGAAACCCCCATGGCGATTGCCACTGTGGGGAGAAAATTGACCATGGCAATTTCTTGTAAGGGTGTTGGTCCGACTTAAGGATAGTGCACCCCCCCACACACACATACACACACAAAGAGGAAGAGATAGAGAGAATGAAAAAGGAGAGAGAAAGAGGGAGATGCAGAAAAGGGAGAGATGGTGACAAAGCAGTAAAATAAGAGAGATGGAGGGAACATGAAAATAAGGGAAACAGGAAGAGATGTATCAAGTACAAAAAAGAAAGGGAGTGATGCAAAACTAGAAAGTAATGTGGAAAATGTAGAGAGAAAAGATAAGGGAAAAGAGGACTGGAAAAAAAACTTGCAAATTTCAAAACTTAATCATGTCCAAGAAGTTAAAAAAACATACAGAGGACCTATTCTGAGAGGCTCTCCTACCTTCAACTAAATATATTTGGGCTTGGAGAGACTTTTGATTATCGTATTGGAATAATTCTATAGGCGAGGACAAGGGACAAGATACACTTGTAATTAAATTAAGCCTATAGGTTATTTCAACTTATTCAGTCAGGCTCATTTTAAAATGTGTTTGAATACCCTGTAAGGTGATGGATAATGTTTTTTCTTATTAGAAATTTTTGTCTTTTTGTCTGTGTGTATTGAGTTAGAATTTCTCTCTAAACTCATAGTGTATGTATTAAGTTAAAGGTTGGGAAATTTTATTACCCCAATATATGTTTTCACCTTATTGCATATTGAGTTGAAGAGGCTCTTATAATTCAGTCATATATATATATATATATATATATATATATATATATATATATATATATATTTAAAAATAGAGAGTCTCTCAAATGATAATGAATTATCTCTTAAGTTTTTCTTCTGGCCCTTGCAGTTCCCTGGAGAACATATAAGCATATGGAGCATAGTATTAGCCATATTTACTATTTCATGGTAATTTGAACATAAGTCAGTTCATACGTGCTGTTTTTTTTACAGAAAAACAGCATTACATACTAATGAAGAAATAGAAATGCGGCACACAAGGCTTTTCCCACATTTTCCGTTGCCGTTGCTGTTCAGCCTTGCGTGGTGCTGAAGGTTTGACATTTTCTCAGAGGACTACCACCCACACTTTACACAGTTCTTTATTTGATGAAACCATTCCCGTAAATACATTACTATGGCAGATAGATGTGAACTTTGCAAGAAAATTTATTAACTGGCAGACACAAATGTATATTGCTTATACAGAACTCCTGTCATTTTCACATAAAGCTACAATTCTCCCCTTGATTTAGCAACCCGGTACCAAGAGTGCACTATTTTTATTTGGAGCAAAAACTGTCATTCCCCTTTAATGTCTATCCAGGGGTCAAATCAGCACCAGGTGTAAAAGGGAACTTCTAATTTACACCTGAAGTGCACTTTTTTCAACCATCACTTACTGTCCTGGAAATATGTCACACAGGGCTCCTTAGAACAACAGGCTGAAGTCAGCTATATTTAGCAGGCAGTATAGGTTAATTATTAATCTATGATTAAATCTAATCTATGTTAGCATTTTCAGTTGAAAAAAACAATGAAGAAGTAGCTTACTTGCAATACAATATAAATAACTATAACGCTATAAAAACACCTTAAATACAGCATATAGTAGGTATCGAGACAATAACATGGGAGTGGGAAAAATGGGGCCTCAAAAAATTGCTATTTATTGAATACGGCATCTTAGTGTAGAATGGTTCAGGAAAACTTAGATGTCTGTCCAGCACACTACAATGATGAACCATTATATGGGGCTGCTATAGCAATAATTGTATTAAGCAGTTTAAGCCCTATGTGCACAATTAAAACTGGACCAACAGCCTTGCACAGTTGAAAGAAATCTCTCCAAAACTCCCTTGCCCCATCTGCATGGATGACGGGATAATTGTCAGCACTTACATTTGCCACTGAATTTACTCAAAGCGGCCATCTTGGAGCACCTGGGAGGCTTCTTCCTTTCCCAGCATCCCAGCCATAATGCATAACCCACAATGCAAAGTGGCAGGAAACCCCCATGGGAATTGCCACTGTGGGGAGAAAATTGACCATGGCAGTTTCTTGTAAGGGTGTTGGTCTGGCTTAAGGATAGTGCACCCCCCCCCCCCCCCCACACACACACACACATACACAAAGAGGAAGAGAGAGAAAATGAAAAAGGAGAGAGAAAGTGGGGGATGCAGAAAAGGGAGAGATGGTGACAAAGCAGTAAAATATGAGAGATGGAGGGAACATGAAAATAAGGGAAACCGGAAGAGATGTATCAAGTACAAAAAAGAAAGGGAGTGATGCAAAACTAGAAAGTAATGTGGAAAATGTAGAGAGAAAAGATGAGGGAAAAGAGAGATGACGAAAAAGGGAAGAGACAAAGAAAAAGGCGGAATGTGAACAAGAGAGAGACATAGAGGGAAAATAGAGAGTAATACAGAAAGTGGAAGAGAGAGATAGAGAGAGAGTACATGAGAAAATGTGGAACAGAGAGTGAGACAGGGAAATGTGGAAATCAGAGAGAGAAAAGGAGGACAACAAGGAGGACGTTTGGAAAAGAGAAAGAGGCAAGAGGGAAATTGGAAAAAGGTGGGAACAGGGAAAAGAGATAGAAAAGGACAGAACGTGGAAAAGACAGAGAGAGAAAGAAAGTAAGTAATGTGGAAAAGTGGAGAAAAGGAGAAAATGTGAAACAGAGAGTGATAAGGACATAATGAAAAGAAAGAGAAAATGAGGAAATGTGCAAAAGAAAGATAGAGAAGAAAGAGATTTTGTATAGAATTTATTTAAAAATACTACTTGGCAGAAGTCTGATTTGATCAAAGTGAACTGAATCAACTGCTCGTTGAATTTAACATAACAGCGAACCTCCAGTCAAAAATAAGAAAGAAAGTTTAGTAAAATGCTTCCCCTCTTATGATCTGTGGCATACGCAGTTTTATAGGGCTTAACTCCATTTAGATGTTATAGAACATCATAAAGATTATTCACTCTTGAATAACATGGGGGCATCCATCTTGACACACACCTGATAGACTTGCTTGTACATGATACTTAGGCGGGTGCTGTGTCAGCAGCAATTCACACCAAATTGAGAAAGATATACAGTATATGCTTCAGAAACAAGGAGCAGCTTGCCTGTAATTTTTCACACCTGCAAACACTGAATAAACAGTGTGAGGGAAGCTATTACAACGTATCTCTACAGCGGCGGCAGCCAAAAAACATTCAGTCAGGGGATACAATGCATTTAGAAGATTTCAGCTGTTACCAAAGCAACAGGTGAGTCATTACAGCTGAAGGCTTACTACCTCTGGCTAGAAATAAGAGATGATTACTCACAGCTATGAGGGAATTTTGACTGAGGGACTTGGCTTTTCAGAAGCAGGTCTCTCATGTGTGTGGCAAGATGGCCGCTGCCATGCATGTTTAAGAGTGCAGAATCTGCCTGGTATTCCAAACATCTGCATGGTGTCAATGCCTCTCTATAGGCTTATGTCATTGATTTAGAATTTAGGGGAGCTATTTACTAAGCTTTGATTTTTTTTGACTGGAGGTCCGCTTTAACCCAAACCTGAACAGAAATATTAAAGTTGACAAGTAGCCTAAGATCGGGTGAAAGCCCTCCTCCCCCTTGTGGTGGGTTTTGGTCCTCTTTAGGTGACCATTTTGTTAGCTAGTTGGGTGTATTATCTATGTTCAAATCTGGCAATATAACACAAATTCTGACACAGATGATTAGGGTCCAATTATAATTGGTCAAATTATAATTGGTCTCTGGAATAAGCCGTTTAGGGGCCCACCAGCCCCATTATCCCCTGTGGCACATAACCAGGGCAAATTTATAGATAGGGCACCCAGAATGCATGCACCAGGGCACTCTACCACTTGCCCTAGATTGGTGGCCTACACACTTGACCTAATGGGAGGTGTGTGGTCTGGTGTGGTCTTGTGTGATGGGTGATTGTTGTGTCGTGCCCTGGCGCACTTCATCAAGGGATGTCATCGGAGGGCAACCAGAGTCATCCTGCTGGGATGAATTAGTTAGAAAAGTGTAGTATATCTATGCAAGGGGAAGGGTAATGATTAAGGTGGTGGGGAAACTCAGATTGTGAGACCATAGAAAAAGTAAAAGTTTCAGCTTACCTTTACTGAGCAGGTTTTGGAGGGTAAATGCCTAATTAGTGTACGTGCAGTGAGCTAGGTGCTGGAGCTGTAAAGGAAAGGATTAAAAGGGTTGGATATTATAATGTACAGGGTAATGTAATCTATAGGGGTTTGTATGTGTAGAAGAAGGGGATTGAGGCCATAAATACCTGTATTGAGGCACTTGTAGTATTATGAGTTTGGGTGCTCAAGTGGGAACTTGTGAAAGGAACCAAGGATAAAGTGTGTAAGCAGTGGTAACAAAAAATGGGGGCACCAAAAAGTAGAAAAGAAGGGGAGAAGTCAGGGTATTTTGGGCTAATTGGTGTGGTGTTCTATCATGTTTCTACAAAAGGTCGGAACATGGGCGGTCTGTGGCCATGTGGTAAGGTGTAGGTGTATACAGGGCCGGAATATGAGGGAGGCACAAGGCGAGCTCTCCCTGGGGCCTCCACCACTTGCCCGGCAAAGGAGGCCTTTACCAACCTTTAGATTATGGTCTGGTTCAGGAAGCTTTTCAGTCTTTGGTCTGACGTGCTGCGGAGCCAGCAACAAATCTATCGGCGGCAGTGGACCCCACCTGCGCCTGGGCAAGCATTTTTTTGTTTTTGCAAACCTGCAGCCAAAGCCACCACAGGGCAGGACGGGGAGTCTAGAGCAGCCAAAGCCACCATCAGCAACACTGTGAGTGGGAGCTGTCAGTGGGGGCTGTCAATCTGTGGCCGCTCACTGCAAATAAGCCACCAAGCACAACTGCTCGCAGCTCAATGCAGGGAACTGTTTTCTAATGGACCAACTGGGTGACTACACCCCCCACTGCTCAGAATGGCAAAGCAGGAGTTCCCTCACAAGGGTGGCACAAGGGACTCGATCTGGCGTTCCAGTACCTAGGCTGGTGCCAGACAACAACCAGTTACTTGGCTGGACTATTATTTTTAAGGAAAAAAAAATACTGCAGGGGCCTCCACCACACTTAATCTGGCCCTGGGTGCACATTGAGGTAGCCACATGCTCTTAAATGGCTTTTGGGCTCTGCCTCAAATGTGGAGTCTGATTTACAATTTCTCCTAATGCAAAAATATTGGCCTATAGCGATGCTCCTTATGACGGGTTGTGAATATGCATATGAAATGAAACACTTGCCAACTAAGACCATCTAACCAGCATTAAAATGTGGCTTGATTTAATCATCAGTAATCCCAATAACAGCAGGAAACAACTATTATGTTCAAATATTGTCAGGCCCGATGTCACTTAATCTGAAATCAGATTAAGTCAATTATAGCACAGCTTTGTGAGCAGTGTTATCTCTCAGAGTCAACGGCATCATGGCTGATACTGGTGAGTGGTGAGATATCTCGGCTACATTGTACTTTCTTATTGCTCTGTTTTTGATCTTTGATTCACCATTAGTAATACATTCATTGCTGTATGGCTATTAATTATATTTTAAATTCGAAAGATAGCTATCTAAAAGGAATTTTATTGTGAAAAGCCAGTGCCCTTAACCATTTAACCGCCAGCCTACCTTAAGATTTTGTCACCCTTTGTTGCCAGACCATTTTGCACTATTTTGCGCACCCCATGTTCAATTTTTAAAGGGATTACCCAGAAAACTGATATATTTTTTTTTTCAGCAGAGCCTGGTCTTGTTTGTCATTTTATAAGTGTATTCTCAATATTTTTGGGTGAAATATGTGCAAAAAAATAACTATTTTTTACAATTTGAAGTGTTTTTTGTAATAAAAAATGTCATTTTATCAATAAAATCTTATTGCGCATGAAACCCCAATTTCTCCCGGTTACAGCGGTACCACATATGTATAGGTAGACACCCTTTCCTGCCCAGGAGACTCGCTCAAACTGAAACAACGCTTTAGGAGATTTTCAGATAAAATACAACTATGCTAGGCAATATGCGCACCTTGCAGTTTTTCAAGAAAAACAACCCTTTACATTTGAAATACCCCCAACAAACTATATATTCCCTAGAAGTACACACCTCAGGCTTTCTAGGCGTACCAGGCTTGTTGACATGGGTGCAGTTTTCTGGAAGTAATCCCTAAATGTATTCTTTGGTTGCACAGTGTTTCCCTAAAAAAGAATACAAAAGCAGAATCAAAACCACATTTTCCTAAAAAACTATATGCAAACAAGAAAAAAACTGAAAATCTGAAAAAGCAAGGTCCCCCAAACAGAACAATACCCAACATGCATAGGTCCTGTCAAGGAAAGAGTTGCCAAACACACCAAAGTAAAGCATGTGCGTAATGGTAATTTTACTTCAAAATGTCAGCTTTGCAGACAAAGTGCGCACCTTGTGCTTTTTCTACCAAAACAACCCTTTACATTTGGAATACCCCCCATAAACCATGTATTCCCTGAAAGTACACATGTTAAGCTTTCTAAGCATATCCAGCTTGTTGTAGTGGGCTCATCTTTCTGGAAGTAATATCTCGAAGATTGCACAGGGTTTCACAAAAAAATGTATAAAAAATCAGAATAAAAAACACATTTTCCTAAAAAAATCAATATGCAAATAAGAAAAAACAAGCTAAATCTGAAAGCGCAAGGTCCCCCGAGCAGAACAATACCCAACATGCATAGGTACCTGTAACCTTTTAACTGCCAGCCTACTTGAGATTTTGTCACCCTCTGCTGACAGGAAATTTTTCACCATTTTCGTGATGTTTAACTGTGATTTTTGCAGGAATTTCCAAGAAAATTGCATATTTTCTTTTTGTGGTAGAGTTTAGGCTTTAACATAAAATGTCTTGTTTGTATTTTTTCTACTGTTTTTTTAAATATATTTTTTTTAGATTGCCTTCTTTATTTAAAAAAAAACATTTATTTTATTATTATTTATTAAAGAAAACCATATTGCATGTGAAAGCCCCATTTCTCCTGATTACAATGATACCACATATGTATCGGTAGCCCCCCGTTCCTGTCCAGGAGATCCCCTAAACTGAAAAGAGCACTTCATGACATTTACAAATAAAATACAACTACTATCCACATAATAAAGGGCTAAATAAAAAAAAATTGGTGTGGGGTCCCCCTTCACAGGGGGGGACACTATTTCTTGGGGGAATTTTAAGGGTTTTTGGGGAGGCAGGTAATGGGGGGTCTCGGGGTTAATGGCAGGTGACTTGCCAGACCCAAAGGCTTGTGAACTGGTATAGAGGTCTCATAGATCCCTTACCAGTTCACAAAGGGTTAAATGTAAAAAAACACACTGACTTGTGAAATATTTTACTATTTTTTTTAATACTTACCTCCCATCCATCCCTGAACACCGTGTCCCACACTGATCACTTTGGCTTCTACTCTCCTGCTGCTGCTGGAAGCCTTTTATACCTACTGGGTGACAAGTAACATGAGGTGACTTTAAAAAAAAAATGATATAAGGGTCCCCCCTCCCAGGTTAAAAACCCTTAAAAGGCCCTCCCAATTGCGATCCCTGGCTCTTTCCTCCGGAGGATGGGCGGGGTTTTCTCGAATTTTGTTTGGCTGGGCAGTAGCCTTTTGACTAGACCCAAAGAGGAGGGAGGGCTAGGGGTGCCAGACCCGGGAATGTACTATGCTGCCGCCCACCTTACTAGGGTGGTTGACTGGAACAGGGATGCCGATCACAAACAGTGGGTCCAGATTGAACAAAGGGGCTCCACAATTCCGCTTAGTAGCCTCCCATGGGTAGCAAAACAGGCTGTGGGAAAAGAGCTGCTACACCCAACAATAGGGGCTACACTTAAGGTGTGCCACAAGCTCCTTCAGCGTGACGAGTTTTCTCCCTCTTTTTCCCCGTTATTCCCGATACTTGGAAACCCAGAGTTTAAGCGTGGGCTGAGTGGTAGGCCCGCCGACCAGTGGATTAAAAAGGGCATCTGCCGGGCCAAACATTTCAGTCACATAGGTGACTACACGCTACTGGAGAGACTGGCTGAGACACACGGACTCCCGAGGTGGGACGCGTGGCAGTGGAGGCAGCTTAATCATTTTCTGCAATCCCTCAGACACCAGTTACACCAGCTAAGGAAACCAACTAGCTTTGAGAGGTTGTGTGAGGAGGAGGGCCCTGCTAGTCACACTCTGTCCCTTACCCATAAAATCCTGTTAAGCACGCAAAATCAGGGAGATCTCCCATGCTTCGCCAAATGGGGGGAAGACCTAGGAGTCACATTCACGCCAAAGCAACGTAAGAAAATTCTTGAACTGGCCCACAGGACTTCGACATGCACTAAATATAAAAAGTGCAATTATTAGGTGCTCATGCTCTGGTATAGAGTCCCAGCACAGCTCAACAAATGGTTCCCGTCTGTCCCCCCTGTGCTGGAGATGTAACTCTGAACGCGGTGACCTTCTGCACACTTTTTGGTCATGCCTGGCCTTACAATCATTCTGGAAGGGGGTCAGAGAAGTGGTGCAACGCATGACTGATAGAGAGATTCCCTGGGACCCTGCCTTCTTCCTCCTCCACCACTCATACCCGCCAAGAGCTACCGGAGATTGGTTAACGCCGCAAAGGCGTGCGTCCCTTCGCGCTGGAAGAGCCAGTCGCCTCCGAGCATCTCACAGTGGCTGAATAGGGTAGGTGAAATTGAGAGATTCGAGGGGATGATAGAGGCCCAACGAGAGTCGGAGGAAGAACACAGAATCAAGTGGGCTTATTGGGTAGATTTCACAATGTCACAGGCGTACAAGGATCTAATAGGGACAGAGGCATAAACAGTTAAATTATCCACCATCGGGTGCCAGCCCTGCCTCTTATTGCCGCATCTTCTCCGCTTCCTCTTCCCCTACCTATACTTTCCCTCTTTCCTCCCTCTGCTGTCACCCCGTCCCCCCCGCCATACTTCTGCCACCCCCTAGATAGTTACTAACTGTCTAGTCAGCACCCCAACTTTCATTAATTGTTATTGGGGTAGTTTTGTATTAGTGATAGCTTGGAGATACCACGACTGCCTAAACGCTGCTGTGACTGGGCTGATTGGGCATAGGTTACGATCAGAGGGGACAACGCCCGTTGTCTCTTTGAGGCATTCGCACGATGGCCCTTTGGCACAGTCAGTTACTATTGGCCTGGTCACAGTGGAACCAACAGCGAGCAACGGTCGACCACTGAGTTGAAGCCATGAGAGCCGGGAAATGTCACTGGCCCTTTATATGACTCGTGCCAGGCTCCAGTACGCTGATGGTTGTATGTCTCAGATTGTATCTTTTCTTGTTACTCTGCAATCCATGTGTCATGTAATTGTCTTTTTTATTGTGTACTGAAAATTCTAAATAAAGAATATATATATAAAAAAAAAACCCTTAAAAATCCAAAGAAAAAATGGCATGAGGTCCCCCCTACCCAGCTTAACCAGCCTGTGACCAGCTATGAGGGCTTGTAGAACAGGGCGCAGGGGCCATCTTTGGTGGCCCCTGGCCCTGCAGGCTACAAGCCGGCATAGCCTAGGGCCACGGCTCTTCTGCCCCCCCCTGGGCTTTGGGGAGGCAGGCTCGAGGGTTAATGGCAAGTCACCCACTAGCCGCAGGTGACTTGCCAGACCCAGAGCCTTGTGAACTGGTATAGGGGACTCATAGATCCCTTACCAGTTCACAAAGGGTTAAATGTAAAAAAAACACCACACATAGAGAAAAAAAATTTAATTATGTTTTTTTTAATACTTACCTCCCATCCATCCCCGCGCTGATCACTGGAAACCTTTTATACCTACTGGGTTACAGGTAACATAGGGTTAATTAAAAAAAAATTACATAGGGTCCCCCCTACCGGGGAGGGGGACCCTGTTTATTTTTGGATTTTTAAGGGTTAAAACCCTTAAAAATAAAAAATTAAAATGGCGTGAGGTCCCCCCTACACAGCTTAACCAGCCTGTGACAAGCTATAGGGGCCCGTAGAACAGGGCGCAGGGGCCAGCTTTAGTGGCCCTGCAGGCTACAAGCCGGCATAGCCTAGGGCCACGGCTCCTCTGCCCCCCCGGCCTTTGGGAAGGCAGGTAAAGCCTAGGGCCACGGCTCTTAATGGCAGGTAATTTGGGGCGCCAGGGGTTAATGGCAAGTCATCCGCTAGCCGCAGGTTATTTGCCAGACCCCCGAGCCTTGTTAACTGGTATAGGGGTCTCATGGACCCCTTACCAGTTCACAAAGGGTTAACAGTAAAAAAAAAAAACAGACAGACACACTTTGCAAATAACTTTATTAAAAAAAAAAAACCTTTTTTTTTTTTTTACTCATCTCCGATCTTCATCTCCTGTGTCCCGCGGCGATCCCATGCAGGTGACGGCTGGGCAGAGAAGGGGGGAGGCAGGCAATCGGAGGATCGCCTACCTCCCTCCTTCTCTGCCCAGCCGTCACCGGCATCTGACAGCTAAACTACCGGGTGCCCCGACAACGCCCGGCGGTGACGTCATCGACCCCTCCCCTTGAAGGGGTGGGGCTAGAAGTAAAGATGGCGGCGGGGGGCACCCTATTTTGGGCACTTCCCTGCAGCCGGAGGAGCCCCTCTGGCTGAAGATGAGACCTGGCCGGATCGAACGAGGGGTCAGGTAAGTGACTTTTTTTTTTACTTTTTCTGCTAGCAGGGGGGAAGGTCAGGCACATCAAATGTACGTGGCTGGCGGTTAACTGCAGGGGAGGCAGCCATGTAAATTTTACGTGGCTGGCGTTTAAAGGGTTAATGGCTGAAAACATGTCAGTGGATCTCCATCTACTAGTATGTGAGAGTGACAGCTACTGCCATTAGGGGAAGATCCCTTTAACAGGATGAAGGAGACTATATTAGTTCACTAGAGAGGCTTTTTTGTTGTATTGTTCTGGCTGTGACTTATTTTTTTTGTGTATGGTCATAATTCTGTTAGTTGCTTATAATCTCTGTCCAAAAAATTGAAAAAAAATAAAACATTTATTACTTACCTTTTGTCAGATATTTTTCTATTATTCCGGTTTTCCACTTACCAGGTCCGCAGATCCTGTGCCTGTGCTCAGACACACACACATTGTGTGCTCCAGTAACTGTCATGGAGGAGGGGTTGGGCCTTGTCTACCATTTAACTTTCAAATGGTGGTCCAAAGTTACTGGTATAGCACACATAATAATTGATGTATTAATGACCATGATATTTCCCAACTCAGTTCCTGCTCTGGGCTCCATCTAAACTGCATTAGTAGAAATGCAAAGCTCACAAATACATTTGCGCCTGTTTCTTATATGCTTGTCACTTTCTGATATGTATCCAATATGCTGGTCTCTTATGCTGCATAGTTAACCACAGATGAGAATTATATATATATATGTTAAACACTGTGCTGGATATTTTGTAATGATAAGAAGCTATGACAACAAGACCACCTTTTATCTACATGTGATGCAGTAGGCATTATGAAGCAATAATGCATACCTAAATTCTCTACATTTTTCTCTATGGTGGTTTTAGAAATTGATCATATCTCTTTTTTATCTGTGACTTTTAACAGATTATAGCTTGTATAGTAATGATGTGCACGATTGTACCCAATAAATCTCTGGGTGCGTGCATGCTGCATGACTCAATCTCAGGACCTGGAAATGTTCTCAAAAACTTAAAGTGGCACTATAGTCCAGTCACCACCTCCTCATTGATGGTGTATGGCACCAAATAGCAGTGGAAACCATTCAACTGCAAGCCAACTGGGAAGTCCAGCTTGGTTACTAGCAGTCACGTGATTGCCAATCACTCCTGAATGAGGAAGTGGTTAACATATGGGTATAGGACAGCTTTGAACTGGAACAACATCCATTTTTACAAGATGGTGTTGTACCGGGTGCTGGGATGCATCCTGATTGTGGACGCGCCCCTGTGCATTGACGGTGATGTCCAATCAGAGCACTGGATTTCTCCGGGGGAACATGGAGAAGATTTCTCCTGTTCTGCACAGTTGGGAATCAAGCAGGGCAATGGAGGCTTTCTATCTAATACCGAGTGTTGTCAGTACCTTGGCAACTTTCATTTGGAAGGACATTGCTTTGGAAATATAACAGGGTACAGCACATGCCTACAGTAACCATGGCAACAAACCTTTAGACTGGCACCTTGGCTCCTTTAGTGGTGATAGGAGGGATGTCGGGCTGGGTGAGCAGCCTTGTATAGATGAACTAGTTAGTGCTGTTACATGAGCTATTATTCACTAAAACTGCTGAAAGTGATTAACTATTTGTTAACCTGTCCAAACCAAGCTTCAAGAAATCTGATCTTAAAGCGAACCAACACCTCCTTTCATCAGGGGATAGTCAGAGGCGTTTAACCAGAGATAACCAGAGGAGCATGCCCGGGCGCCCGTCCAATCACCACACTCAGAGCCGCTGATGTCACTTTGTCTAAGCCTTCGTCTAAGGCCAGAGGCTCCGAGCGCACTGGCAGCCACATCCCCCGCTTCCCTCTAACAGGGAGCGTGCCCACGCCGGCCATTCACAAATGCCTGGTGCAAGCACGCGCCCTGCTACTGGGATGCGGCCACGCCTCATGCATGTGCCATTGGCCCAAAAAGCAAGGTAGGTGTATGGGGCAACCTGGGGGTTTTCACATACCGGGGCATCCCAATTTTGGATGCCCTGGGGGAGGGAATCGATCGTGCTGGGTTTTGGTCCACTTTAAATGGTCCCCTGTCTTATACTCATCCAACTGTAATCGTGCTCCTTTTTCATTACCTCTTTATTTGCCAATAACATTGCCTATAACTGTACTGCATTCTACCCTATGGCTGTGTTCCCTGATCCTGCATAGCAGCCAGAAATTAAACTCAGCCTACCTAAGCCGTACTTGTTATCTATATGTACTTCTGTAATACTTTATTAACTATCAGATGGCCAACTGTATTGGTCTAAAAATGTTATATGAAGAAACCTTTTGCCTGTTCACATTGTGATTGTTTTTGGGACCTTTAATAAATATTGGGCAATTTTTAATATGCAAATGAATTGGTGTGCTCTTAACCATTTCTTTGCTAGGGCATATGGGCATTCCCTTGGTGGTTTTAGCACCTGCTCATGTGATACCATTTTAGTATTAGTGTTGTATCTTAGGTTGTGCTGCACTATATACCATATTGTCTTTTAGGAAAGAGAAGAAGACATGGAGATAATGTGAAAGAGAGAGATGAAGGGAAAGAGACAGCGGGGACACTGAAAAGGCCAGAGGAAATGTGGAGAAGAGAAAAAGAGGAATTTAGAAAAAATTAAAAAGAAGGAGGAAATGTGCACAAGAAGATGGAAAGATGGAAGGAATGTGGAAAAGAAAGAAAGAAGGAGGAACAGAAAGAGAAGGAGATAATGCGAAAGAGATGCAAGGAAAGAGACAGAGGGAATACGGAAAAAATAGATTGAGGGAATGTGGAACGGAAAACAAAAGGAAACAAAAAGACAGACAACTTTGAAGAAAAAATAAAGGGAAATTTAGAAATTGAGAAAACGAAGGTGGGCATAAGAATGGTAGAGGGAATGTGGAAAGGCTAATAGATTGAGAAAATATGGAAAAGATAGTGATAAGGATAGAATGGTGAAAGGCACGAAAGACAGAGGGAATGTGGTTTATAGAGGGAGGAGAGAGAGAATTAAGAAAAAAGGGGAGAGGCAAAAGAATTGTGGAAAAGAAAGATAGAAATAGAAAAATAAGGAGGTGGAAAAGATGAAAAGATGGGGGGAATATTGAAAATAAAGACAAAATCAATATGGATAAGAGAGAGAGGAATGTGGAAAATAGAGTGCCAAGCAGGTTTCTCCCAGCATCCCCTAAAAAAGAGTTTGGAATGGCGCCCTCTGCGATCACAGAGCTTGCACACCCCAATGGCCATCATGATTGCAACACCAGAGATTGAGAGCTTTCCAGCCTTCACTGCTGTACCAGCTGGAGCAGTGTGAGAGCAATGGGGAGGTAAGTACCAGTCTGTGCATGTATACTAATAGGAGTGACATTCTCTATAACTGCTGTGTGTTTGCATCACTTATGACACATTCCTTCACCTTATAGTTAAAGAATATGTACGCTTTTTTAACTGTACGTGGTTGTTGTCAAATTAATATAGATAGATTCCCAGTCTAGGGGAGTACCTTCAAGTGGCACTTTGCTCCTGTGCAACTTCATACTACACATTTTTACTGCCAATCCCCATTTTGTATAGTGTACATATATTATGTACATATTAATTGATTTTTGGTACCTCCAATCTATTATTTATTACCCTGAAAAAGACAAAGTGTTAATCCACCACCCACAACAGGCCTCCTAGCAACTTAAGAGTGTCTATATATCGTTTTTTACGCACTTTTGGACACAAACTACTATCTATTAGGCAGCCAGACTGACTCTTGCTGGCATTGTCGCTTGTTCAGTTAGATTCTGAGTACGCAGTAGAAAGAACAGACATGTTCTCACATCTTGTGTCTTGTGTGTTACCAGGAATATACTGATAAACTTGTACGTTTTCTAATCCCTTAAGTTATTATAGTATGCTTCAGGCTCCAAGAGCCCCTAGAGAAAGAGTATGGATACAAATGAGTCTAGTGGTGCTTACAGAATTGTACGCTTGTCTTGATTACTTTGGAATCTGTTGAAAGATTATTCCTACTGGGGAAAAAAAAACATGTACAGCTTTGCAGGTTCTGAAAACTGCCTGTGGTTTGACATCTAAGAAACATAACCTAAAGCAACAAAAATATGTTGTAGAAGTAATCTTGAGCTCCCATACCCTATCACTTCAGTTTGTCTAATTTTATGTAACTAAAACTGGAAAGACTACAAGCACATTTATACAAACAACCTGTCAGAAATAGTGCTCCTGAAAAGATGGGTCATTAGGATATCCAAGTCAATGTTGTGTTCCCCTGGATTTCCCCTCAAGTGCAATGAGGCAGTTGTGGGTGGTGGAGTAACACTTTGGATTTTCCCTTGGTGCCTTTTCCAGAGGAAAAAACAGTGAGGCAGTAAAGTAGTGGAGGATACATGTGGACTACCTGGTGGCAACCCCCCAGTATTCCCCTCTAGTACTTTCCCAAAGGAGAACAGTGGGGAAGTGGAGGGGCAGAAGATACTTGCGACTTCCTGGTGGTATGTCCCTTTGAATTTTCCCTCTGTGCCTCGAGGTAGGTATGGTGAACTTACTTCCTATGGCTCCCTTACTAGCAGCCCCCAGGAAAGTACCATGTACATGATGTATGTTGGTTGATGTAAAGAATGTCACAAGCACCTCTTACTGTATTCTGGTCACAACATTTCTATCCCAATGACACAAATTTTGTTAAATGTAGTCTCTATCTACAGTGACCACACAGAATGTGAGAACACTTAAAATAATCATTGTTTGCATGCCTGCCATACTGAAGTTCATCCTGGTGTGCTGCTGAATAAAGCTGTTGTTGTCGAAATGCATCCCATTTCCTGCGTAACCCAGTGCCTGGATTTCAGTTATTCATGTCCACCTTTTATTAAGCTCTAAAAGTGGACCTATCTCCACCCCTCTTGCATCAGCAATACACAGAGGATTGTGTGTTTAGGGGAGGATAGCAGCTCCCTGCTTTGCTTGTCTGTCTTTTTTATGCTTTTTAATATATGTTCACCTTTCAGGGCTAAACAAAAAGTAAAAACAATAATTCGTTTTTACACTTAGCCAGGACAGTTGCTTTAAATTATTCTCAACTCTAAATTCACACTCAAAAAAAATATCCAAATCTATATTAAAATATGGTTGGAGTTGGGCTATTGTTTGTATTTATTTTGCTGGGAAACGCTTACAGTGTCAAGTGCTACCAGGTTAAGACAATCTCTCACATTCTCAGAGGCATCTAGTATAAAAAAGGCTCCTAAAATTAATCTGTTACTAAACTGGATCCTTTAACCCTTTAACCGCCAGCCTACCCTGAGATTTTGTCACCCTTTGTTGCCAGACCATTTTGCACTATTTTGCTCTCCCCATGTTCAACTGTGATTTTTGAAGGGATTTCCCAGGAAAGTGATATATTGTTTTTTTCAGCTGGGCTGAGTCTGGGCTTTAACATGAAATGTCTTGTTTGTCATTTTCTAAGTGTATTCTCAATATTTTTGGGTGAAATATGTGCAAAAAAATAAAAAAAACAATTTTTTACAATTTGTGGTGTTTTTTTGTAATAAAAATGTAAGTTTGTCAATAAAATCTTATTGCGAGTTAAACCCCAATTTATCCCATTACAGCAGTACCACATGTATACCATGTATTGGTAGACACCCTTTCCTGCCCAGGAGATTCCCCCAAACTGAAACAACGCTTTAGGAGATTTTCAGATAAAATACAACTATGCTATGCAATATGCGCACCTCACAGTTTTTCAAGAAAAACAACCCTTTACATTTGAAATACCCCCAACAAACTATATATTCTCTGGAAGTACACACCTCAAGCTTTCTAGGCGTACCAGGCTTGTTGACACGGGTGCAGTTTTCTGGAAGTAATCCTTCAATGTATTCTTTGGTTGCACCAAAACCAAATCAAAATCTGAAAAAGCAACATGCCCCGAACAGAACAATACCCAACATGTATAGCTACTGTCAAGGGAAGAGTTGCCAAACACACCAAAGTAAAGCATGTGTGTAACGGTAATTTTACGTCAAAATTTCAGCTCTGCAGACAGAGCACCTTGTGCTTTTTCTACCAAAACAACCCTTTACATTTGGAATATCCCCCATAAACCAAGTACACATGTTAAGCTTTCTAATCGTACCCAGCTTGTTGTAGTGGGCTCATCTTTCTGGAAGTAATATAAAAGCAGAATAAAAAACACCCTTTCCTAAAATATCAATATGCAAATAAGATAAAAACAAGCTAAATCTGAAAGCGCAAGGTCCCCCGAACAGAACAATACCCACCTGTAACCTTTTAAATGCCAGCCTACTTGAGATTTTGTCACCCTCTGCTGACAGGATATTTTTTACCATTTTGCGTAATGTTTCACTGTGATTGCAGGAATTTCCAAGAAAATGGCATATTTTTTTTTTGCAGCAGAGTTTAGGCTTTAACATGAAATGTCTTGTTTGTATTTTTTCTACTGTTTTTTTAATATATTTTTAAGTAAAGAAGTAAAAAAAAATATATCTATATTTTTTTCAATTTTCTCCTTTATTTTAACAGCACGGCTTTACTGAGGGCAGATCATGTCAGACCAATCTAATTGATTTCTTTGACAAAGGGTTAAATGTAAAAAAAACACACTGACACAGAGAAAATATATTTTATTATGTTTACGTAATACTTACCTCCCATCCATCCAGAGCACTGTGTCCCACGCTGATCACTTTGGCTTCTGCTGTACTGCTGCTGCTGGAAGCCTTTTATACCTACTGGGTTACAGGCAACATAGGGTTAATTAAAAAAAAATGACATAGGGTCCCCCATAGGGGACCCCATTTTTTTGGAATTTTAAGGGTTAAAACCCTTAAAAATCCAAAGAAAAAATGGCGTGAGGTCCCCCCTACCCAGCATAACCAGCCTGTGACCAGCTATGGGGGCTTGTAGAACAGGGCGCAGGGGCCAGCTTTGGTGGCCCCTGGCCTTGCAGGCTACAAGCTGGCAGGGCCACGGCTCTTCTGCCCCCCCCCCGGGCTTTGGGGAGGCAGGTAATAGGGGGGTTCGGGGGTTAATGACAAATCACCCACTAGCCGCAGGTGACTTGCCAGCCCCTGAGCCTTGTGAACTGGTATATATCTCATGGACCCCTTACCAGTTCACAAAGGGTTAACAGTAAAAAAAACACACACACACTTTACAAAGGACTTTATTAAAAAAAATGTATTTTTCTTTACTCACCTCCAATCGTCATCTCCTGTGTCCCTCGGAGATCCGATGCCAGTGATGGCTGGCCTACCTCTCTCCTCCTCTACCCAGCCGTCACCTGGCATCTGACAGCAGAACCGGCAGGTGCCAGGACAACGCCCGGCGGGTGACGTCATCCACCCCACCCCCAAAGGGGCGGGGCTAGAAGTAAAGATGGTGGGGCCATCGGAGCTACGGAGGGAGGAGGGCTGTTAGGCCCTCTCCTGGAGGCGGAAGAGTGGGGGGTGATCGGAGCCCCCATCCATGAAGTAAATGTCATTTTTTTTTTTTTTACAGGCAATTCCGGCGGCTGGTGAAACAGGGGGGGACACCCTATTTTGGGCAGTCCCCTGCAGCTGGAGGAGCCCCAATGGGTGATCTGAGCCCCTCTGGTTGTGTCTCATCTGATAAAGACACTATTAGTCCAGGTGTTTGTCCATTGGATTTGGCACAGACCCTGCTTGTACTAGAGTTTGTCCCTATAGCCACCATTACTCTTGAGTCAGAGAAACTCAAATTGCACATTTTCACAACAACTAAATCTACTATTCACTGAGCAATTGGACGAGCATACAACTTGTGTGTGATTGATATAGCAGATGCATTGGCTAATTGTTCATTAGATCGTTCGTTCATGAAATCGCTCGTGATGTGCGTTCCACATGATATGACGAACGAGAAATTTCATGTCAGCCAAAAGACACTCAACCGACTGACGAATTGTCTTTGATCGCTTGATAGCAGCGGCATGGCCACTGCTTAATTATGGTCTGATTGTGTTCACTTTATCAGTGTTTGGTTTGCAAATCATTTAGTGGAGATGGTCATTAACTCTGGAGGGGAAAATACATTTTTTCCAGGACTAAATTTAAAAATGCCATTTCTTGTAGCTTGGAAGCCAGACAAAAGTCTTATATACTAATACCCCCCTGGGAATATCTGGATGGTATAAATAAAGGAACTTAATGAGTTCGCTGATCCTTGGTCTGCTGCTAACACTGTCCAGCAATGCTCCACAATAATAATCCCTATCTACTACCTGGTGTATCTGGTTTAGTCAAGCATCCAAAACATTAGCATCTATGGCTGCTGCAAAAGCTGCTTTACATCCTGTTCTGGAGTTACATTCATCTGTTTAGGTTAATGATCCTGGTGATTGTCCATCTGATTTAAGCACTCTACCCTGTCTGTATTAGGGGTTGTCCCTGTGTCCAGCGTTGCTCTTGAGTCATGAAACCTTACATTTTTTCTATCGGGGTTAAAGGTACAGTATTTTCCAGACCATGTTAATCAGTCCTTTCCACATCACCACTAAACTTCTGGTAGTTTCTGGTGGACAACAAAGGCTCATCTACTAATGCTGTCTCTGGGATTATCTAGTCCAGGCCAATTCCTGCTTAGAGACTGAGTGGTTATTTTATACAGAAGCCAGGATCAGTCAAGGATCTTATTGTGAGTCAGTAACCTCCTGCCCTTCTAAACTGTAGAGATCCCCTGTGTTAGGGCGAGCACCACGCGCCCATCTTGTAGCACTCCCCTCACCTCCGTTGCTGCTCCCACTGCCTGTGCGAGCACTGCACGTCCATCTGACAGCGCTCCTCATTCTCCCTCCTTACCCGCTCCTGCCGGCGGGGCCGCGGCTTCGGGCGCATCGGCTGACAGCGCGCCGGCTGCTCCCGGTCGTCTTCCTTCTCCTCGCTCTGCCTCCTTGCATGGTCCGGTGCGCGCACGTCCCCGTCCTCTAGGGGGCGCGCGCGCCGGCTTACAGAAGTTTAAAGAGCCGGTACACCGCTGATTGGTGCCCAGTCATCCAATCCTGCATCCACTTCCCCTATTTAAGGGGCACTTCCTTTTCCATCAGTGCCGGATCTTGGTCTTCCTATGTATGCAGAAAGTCAGTTGTTTACAGGATTGCTCACCCGTGTACCGACCTTTGCCTGTCCCCGACTCTGAACCTTCGCTGCTCGCCCCGATCTCGGCTACTTATTTTCGATCTCGAGGTAATGCTGCCAGTCCTGACCTCTGCTTGAACTTTGACATCGTCTATTGCCTGCCTCCTTTGCACCACGCAGTACCTCGGCTGACTGGGTGGCTGACACGGTTCTCGCTATCAGTACCACAGTTACAGCGGTTCCACACCTGTGCCGCCATACCCGGTCCGTGACAGTAAGATCTGGCCATGGATCCTGCTGAGGTGCCACTGCCTGATGCCACTGAACTACCTACAATAGTGGCTATGCAGTCTCGCCAAATTAACCAGCTTTCCACCATGGTTCAGCAGCTCTTATCGAGTCAGCAGTAGCAATTGCCACCATCTACTCCAGTGTTGCCGCCACAGCCTCCAGTAGCATCAACTTCTAGAGTCCGTCTCTCCTTGCCGGCTAAGTTTGACGGGGATGCCAAGTTATGCCGAGGCTTCCTTACCCAGTGTTCTATGCATTTGGAAATGTTGGCGGACCAATTCCTCACTGAACGTGCCAAGGTGGCCTTATTAGTCTGCTCTCAGGAAAAGCTCTGGCCTGGGCTACCCCATTATGGGATCGCAAGGATCCAGTTACTTCCAATGTACTCGCCTTTGTCTCCGAGTTTCGCCAGGTCTTCGAAGAACCAGCCTGGGCCTCGTCTGCAGAAACGGTCCAATTGAACTTGGTCCAGGGCAACCTATCCATTGGTGAATATGCCATTCAGTTCCGTACCCTGGCATCTGAACTGTCTTGGAATAATGAGGCCTTATGTGCCTCCTTCAAGAAGGCACTGTCTAGCAAAATTAAAGATGCTCTAGCTGCACGTGATTTGCCTTCATCTTTGACTGACCTCATGCATTTGGCCACACGCATCGATGTGCGTTTTTTGAAAGACGTGGGGAACTCCGCCTGGAAAGAGACTCTCAGCGCCCTGGGCATCCAGTTTGGCTCCTGTGTTTCAACATCCTTTGTCCGCACATGCGCCTTCCAGTGAGGAGGCCATGCAGGTGGACCGATCTCGCTGCTGGACCCAGCTGGAGAGAAC
This sequence comes from Gastrophryne carolinensis, assembly GCA_027917425.1. NCBI lineage: Eukaryota > Metazoa > Chordata > Amphibia > Anura > Microhylidae > Gastrophryne > Gastrophryne carolinensis. Next base: position 323,728,616 of record CM051238.1, read on the forward strand.
TCGCAGGAGGAATGAGAATCTTTGCTTGTATTGTGCTGGCTCTGAGCACTTCCTGAAAGACTGTCCTATTCACCCACCACGACAGGGAAAGGGGCGCACCTAGTGAATGTGGGAGAGGTGTCCCTAGATGTGTGTGTTACCTCTCCACGACTTACGGTTCCTGTGAGACTTATCGTAGCAGCTACCACCTCCTTGAACCTGTCTGCCTTTTTGGATTCAGGCTCTGCAGGGAACTTTATCGAGGCCTCCTTGATTAATAAATATAACATCTCTGTGAACCTCCTCGCAAAGCCTCTATTTATTGCGTCGGTCAATGGTGACAGGCTTGATTGCACCATGCGTTATCGCACAGTACCCATCCTTTTAAAGATTGGACTTTTTCACCAAGAGAATATTGAGTTTTACGTGCTCCCTCATTGTACCTCTCAGATTCTTCTCGGCCTACCCTGGCTTCAACCACTCTAGACTGGAATACCGGCGATATCAAGAGTTGGGGTGCAGCCTGCTTCAAGAGATGTTTGAAGTCAGTTCCTGCCAGACCTGTTCCTGCTTCTGCTCCACTTCCCGGCCAGCCTTCTCTGATGTATTCTGCAAAAAGCAAGCGGAGTTACTTCCGCCTCATCGACCCTATGATTGCCCTATTGACCTCTTGCCGGGTACCACTCCACCTCGTGGCAGAATCTATCCTCTCTCGGCTCCTGAGACACAGGCTATGTCAGAATATATACAGTAAAACCTTCTAAGAGGCTTCATATGGAAGTCTTCCTCTCCAGCAGGCGCAGGATTTTTCTTCGTGGCCAGGAAAGATGGCTCTCTTTGCCCCCTTGCATTTACTACAGTGGCCTCAACAAGATTACCGTTACAAATCGATACCCTTTACCTTTGATTTCTGAAGTATTTGATCGACTTCGTGGTGCCAAGATCTTAACTAAATTCGACCTGAGAGGGGCCTATAATTTGATATGTATACGTGAGGGCGATGAGTGGAAGACCGCGATGGCCACTTTGAATAATTAGTGATGCCCTTTGGACTTTGCAATGCACCCGCTGTATTCCAGGAATACGTGAACGACATATTTCGGGACCTTTACTCCTGCGTGGCAGTGTATCTGGATGATATACTCATCTTCTCTTCTAATCCTGGAGAACATCACCGCCATGTTCGGCAAGTCCTGTCTCGCCTCCGCCTACATCGCTTATATGCCAAGCTGGAGAAGTGCATATTTGACCATACCACTCTACCATTTCTGGGGTACATAGTTTCTGGTCGAGGTCTCCAGATGGACCCCAGCAAGTTAAAGGCAGTGTTGGACTGGCTACTTCCTTCTGGCCTACGGGCTATCCAACGCTTTTTGGGCTTCGCTAATTATTATCGCCAGTTCATTCCCCACTTTTCGACTATTGTTGCGCCTATTGTGGCTCTCACGAAGAAGAACGCCAATTCTAAGTTGTGGCCTCCTCAGGCTGAAGAGGCCTTCCATACTCTTAAAAATGCCTTCTCTTCTGCTCCGGTGCTTTCAAGACCAGATCAAACTAGACCCTTTGCCCTTGAGGGAGATGCCTCCTCCATTGGAGCTGGAGCCGTGCTTACTCAAAAATCCGCTACTGGCAGGATTCTCACCTGCGGTTTCTTTTCAAAAACGTTTTCTCCGGCAGAGAGGAATCACTCCATTGGAGATCGGGAATTACTCGCCATCAAGTTAGCATTGGAGCAGTGGAGACATCTTTTGGAAGGTTCTGCCCATCTTGTTTCCATCTTTACCGACCACAAAAATCTGTCTTACTTAGAAACTGCCCAGCGGTTAAACCCTCGACAAGCCCGATGGTCGTTACTTTTCACCATTTTCAGCTTTCAAATGCACTTCTGTCCAGCCACCAAGAACATCAGGGCGGACGCCTTTTCTCGCTCTTCAGACGTCTCCGGGTCAGAATCCACTCCACAGCATATTATCCTTCCTGAATGCCTAGTCCACTCTGCCCTCGCTACTCTGGTACAGGCACCACCTGGAAAGACCTTCGTGCCTCCTCGCCAACGTTGCAGAATATTAAAGTGGGGGAAATTCTTCTCAGGTAGCTGGCCATGCTGGTATCAGAAAATCTTGTTCTCTCATTTCCAGATATTATTGGTGGCCCTCTCTAGAGAAGGACGTGACAGAATTCATTCAGGCTTGTACAATCTGTGCATGTGACAAGACTCCTCGCCAAAGACCTGCAGGCTTACTTCTTCCCCTACCTATTCCAAATACTCCATGGTCACACATTGCTATGGACTTTATTTCTGACCTTCTGGCCTTCTTCGCATGGCAACAGCGTTATTTGGGTGGTAGTGGATAGGTTTTCTAAGATGGCGCATTCTATACCTTTGCCTGGCCTTCCTTCGGCTCCTCAGCTGGCGAGACACTTCCTTATGCATATCTTTCGACTTCATGGGCTGCCTACACACATTGTGTCTGACAGAGGAGTGCAATTTGTTTCTAAGTTCTGGAGGGCTCTTTGTAAACAAATGAAGATTAAGTTGGACTTTTCCTCTGCTTATCATCCCCAGTCAAACCGCCAAGTGGAAAGAGGTAATCAAGTCCTCGGGCATTATCTTTGCCATTTTGTTTCTGCGCGTCAAGATGATTGGGTCGACCTTCTGCCCTGGGCGGAGTTCTCATATAACTTTAAGGATGCTGAATCTACGAGAAAATCCCCGTTCTTTGCGATGTTTGGTCGTCATCCTCTTCCGCTACTGCCCTTGTTCACATCTTCTGAAGTACCTGCCAACGTACCGTAGTACCGCGAAAGTTTTCACGGTGAAAGAGATCCTGGCCTCTAAGGTCTCCAGAGGTAAAAGATATTTTTTGGTCGACTGGAAAGGCTGTGGCCCAGAGGAAAGATCTTGGGAACCTGAGGAGAACATTCTGGACCACAGTCTCATCTCGGATTTCCTTGGTCCCTTCCTTTTCCATCAGTGCCGGATCTTGGTCTTCCTATATATGCAGAAAGTCAGTTGTTTTCAGGATTGCTCACCCGTGTACTGACCTTTGCCTGTCCCCGACTCTGAACCTTCGCTGCCGTCCCGACCTCGGCTACTTATCTTCTATCTCGAGGTTATGCTTAATACCTCTGCTTGAACTTTGACATCGCCTATGCCTATCCTTTGCACCACACAGTACCTCGGCTGACTGTGTGGCTGAGCCGCTGTTGGGGGGTAGCCGCTACAAGACCAACCTGCCTTGCGGCGGGCTCTGGTGAATACCGGTGGCCCCTTAGACATCGCTCCCCTGACACGGTACTCGCTATCAGTATCACAGTTACAGCGGATCCACACTTGTGCCGCCACACCCGGTCCGTGACACCCCGTTTCTAGACACATGCTGGGCCTAGTCAGAACCTGCTCAAGTCCTAATCCTTAGGTGGTTCTATACAACTGGCTTCAATGCAGGCTCCTTGATTGGATTAGAAGGGTCACTCATTTAAATAGAGCAACTATATTTTCACTGGGCCCTGGCTATGTCATTCTTGGAAGGAATCTCCATTATGATTAAACCATTTTGTGACCCCCAGCAATAGCCACTCATGTAGCAGAAATAACAGAACAAACCTACCTCCTGAAAAGCAAAGCTGTGTATCAAAGATCCAAATTACCAGTTCAAACTTTGCTTTCACCCAGAGATGGATCACACCAGACATACGTCCCAGATAGGAAGATAAAACACAAGCACACATAACTGCACTGCCCTCTCCCTCATGCCCAGGTAGTTCAAATTAGACACTACCCCAGCCACTGAATGCCAGCCTCATCGGTTGAGAAGGCAGAACCCCTCCTGCTCCCCTATCTAAAGTCTCCTTGTAGGTGCAGTAGAAATAAAGCATGTCTCAGCATGTCTCAGCAGTCATCTGGTCACAAACTGCATGAGTCCTTGGCATATAGACAACAGTAAAGTGTAAATATAGCTTCTGTCCCCATAAATGTGGTTATTTATTTTGTCATCTTTAAATGAAGTTCACCAACCTCATTCAAAATGATAAAATCGTTATGGCCATAACGCATTTTGGTTCCAATCATTACCCATATTCATACAAAATGGATACGATAAAGCTTATCTTATATAACTCTGGGGGCATAGCTGCTTTAGTGGGCATTTCCTAGCCATACATGGGAGGAAAGGAAGAACATGGGGCTGCCTTTTCACCTATACAAGATAGGCTTTATCATATGCAAGGGTCACGACAGGGCCTAAAATGTTTGACCATAGCATTTTTATGATTTTGGATGATGTTGGCAAAATTTGTTTTAAGATGATGAAATAATTAACTACATTTTATGGGCATGCAAGCTGGAGCTACAGTTTATTGTGTATTTTGCTTTTCGACAAACCAGCTAGCAATACTTTTGGCATCAAATTATAATTTTACAATGAAATTCAGCTACCCTTATTTTTAATAAAAAAACTACTTTAATGGCAGTAATTAATCTTCAGATACTGGCAGAAATATGCAGTTTCTCAATATGCAATTCTGTCCAGAATTAAGCAACCATACATTACAAGGGACTTTTGTACAAAAACAACTGTCTATCTATAAAGAAAATATTTAGACCACAATTAATGCTTTAAGAAAATTAAGAAAAGAAATTAAGATAATTAATTTAGCTAAACTGATATTAGCTGATGTACACATTAGTATTTCTAACTCATACAAGTAACCGATTTGCTCTGATGAGCAAAAGTGTTGCTGTTCGTAATCATTTCAAAGTGAATTTTAACCATAATGTTGCTGATTCAGTTCTATACAACCCGAACAGTATATTTGAAGAAAATCAGCTTGGAACAATCATATGGAGTCATATTCGAGCAACACCACAGGCAGCCATATTCTGTTTGTAGGTGACATGTTTTGACAGGTATTTGCATGCACTTTATGAGTATATAATTATCTATGTCAAACATGGCCAGTTTTTCTACGTGCCTTACATTATACTGTATGCATCACACATAACAGTGATATATCACAAGCAAGAATCTGCATTTCACATTTAACCAAAGCTCTTCATCAGATTACCCATGATGATGAAACAAAAGCTAGATCATTTATAGAAATCTAAACTATGTTGATGCTACATAGAATTGATTGCTGAAAGAAAGATCTATGTAGTCACATAAACCAGATACATTAGAATAAAACATTAAAAAAGGGCTAAAATGTGCACAACAATACATGATAGTGTTGACTTCAGTTCTCAATCCTTTAATTGGATTATTTAGGTGATATCAGAAGGGATTTTCTTTTCATATGACCAATATGACCCTGCACTATGTAATTTATGCCTGGCCCTGATGATACCCAGTATGCTCTAATTATGATGAGAACAAAAGAACATTGCCAGGTTCTTGACCAGAAGCTATCAAGGTCAGCAAAGGACATCGCTACTTTGAGAGGAAACACAGCAAGATGAAAGTCTACGCTGCAGTAGAGGACAGCCATACATCATACAGAAAGCCAGAGGCAAATGTTCCATGCTTCTTATGCAGATCTTTTCATTGTTAGATACAGGGAGTAGAGAGCAATTACTATGGGAATATGTATGGTAAATTTCTTGTATAATCAGACGGACTAAGGATGTTTCTGGTGGTTGTGTATGTGAGATCTACCTTATAATACGTTGTATTCAAGACACATTAAGCTTACAATCATTTTTTGTATTTGCTTTTGTGCAGGTATAATGCCATTGCAGGATGGACGGTAATAATTATGCAGAGGGATGCTACATGCACAGATTGCTCTCACGACTGTGCAGAGAGTGGAATGAAAAAAACAGCACATGGAACAAAGACCGAATGCACCAAATCATTTACCATTTAACAGGGAGAGTAGATATGCAGAGCAGGACGACTAATACAGAATCGTGACTGATTGGTTGGGTTGACAATTTTGCTATTCTCAAACATATTTAGGTACTATTGTCAATTAAATGAGGCTGGCCTGTTGAAGACATTGCCTTGGTAACAATTAAGGATGATAAAGGGAAATCCAAGGGTATCCTACCAGATAGGAATTTCTTCCACAAAAACTGAAGCTACGGGCCATAAATACATACATTACACTACTACAATAAGATACGTATATGGTAAAATTGCTAGAGTTTGCCTGTTTGCTGATGATGCAAAGGTGTGTAATAGGGTGATTACTGAAACCAACAAGATGAGTGGACGGTGTAACCAGGCAGTGGGGAAAGCAAGCAGGATGCTCGGCTGCATAGCTCAGGGCATCATCAGTAGGCAGAAGCAGGATGTGATGCCACTGTATTGATCCCTGGTGAGGCCAAAGCTAGAATACTGTGTGCAGTTCTGGAGACCTCACCTACAGAAAGACACTATTCAAATGGAACGGGTCCAAAGGCTGGGCAACAAAAATGGTGGAAGGACATAAACTTAAAACAGGGGAGACTTAAAGAACTTAATTTAGACAGTCTGGCAGAAAGAAGGGAGAGAGGAGACATAATTGAAATCTTTAAATACGTGAAAGGATTGAATAGTTTCAGGGGGGAAGTAACGGTATTTTTTAGAAGAAACTTAATGATAGAACAAGTGGCACAGCTAGTCGGGGGGAATATCAGAAGCAATATTTGAAAATATTATTTTGCAAGCAAGAGTAGTAGATGCTTGCAGGAAATTTCCAGCAGAGGTAGTAATCAACAGTAAGTGAATTTAAACATTGCCTGGGCTTAGCATACATCTATCCCAAAATAAAGAGAACATACAGTATACACATAAGGGCAGACTAGATTGGTCTCCTGCTGTCATCATCCTTCTATGTTTCCTTCTATGTAAAAAGCCCAATATTAGTGGTATTAATAGCATCATTAATTTCAGTGTTGCTTAAATATGCATCTACTGTGTTTAAATTGCACTGAGTCTTTCACTACAGCCCTCTGGTTTCAGCATTTTCAGCTGCAGTGCTGACAGTGCACCGACCCTGAGCCCCCCCCTCCACTGATTTGTATAAATCAGTGGTGGCCACTGATAAGTGGTCACGCCAACAACACAAAATGGTCGGAGAAAAAAAAAAGCATGGATACCACAGGACTACGTGTGATCGAGCTTATGGGCTGAGAGATAAGTGACCTTTGTTTTTTTAAAAATCGTGGACGGGGATTTAAGCTGTTCAAATATATAGAGGGAAAACTTAAATTGTGTGTCATGGTCTCTATAAAACAACTAAAGCCAAATGCCTGCAGGTTGCATGTAAAGATCACCAACTGTCAGAGGAACAATAGGCTTATTAAAAAAGTACTACATTTTCTTATTCTTGAAGTGAAACGCTACTCTATAAAACATCCAGATATAATTCTAGGAATCCTTCGCAAATGTCTTCTTAGAGTAAAGGAATACATCCAGTTTAATTTCTTTTCAATATATACAATTATTATTGTTTATTTATAAAGTGCCATCATAATAGGGTCCTGATATATATATATTTTTTCTAGATATACAATTTCTAGAGTTTAATGCAATATTAGAGTTGTTTGTATTTTATTGAGCAGAGGTAAACCTTAGTAACATTTACCTCTAATAAGTGTTGGGTAAGTCTGAGGTTAAGCGGTCTCATGTATGAAAGAAGTGGCTAAAGCCTTCTTACAGTGAGTTAATAACAGACGGCTTCCAGTGTAAATGTTCTAACACTGGTGCCTCTTTCCTTATTCTTGAGTCCAAGAGTTCTTAGGTGCCTCGCTTCTTCTCTGGAACTACCTACTCCATAGGTTTTGCCCCCTACCTAGCACCTCAAGAGCCCCAAAGGCCTACTTAAAAAAAAAAGGCTGACTTTAGCATTTCCCTGCAGGTCTCATTTCACAGGCTTACCACCTTTTAATGTACATGCTATAAAATGATATATAATCGTAGTTGTCATTGTACTTCTTGTTTCTATATTGAATGCTTTACATTGAAGACATGTACAAACTATGCAAAGCACCTCTAATTATGTCCATTGCAAAATAAATTGATAGCCTTTATAGCCTTTGCTCAATAGCCATAACAACACTAACAGGAAGCCAGCCATATGATGGTGAATGGCAGCCATATGCTAACGTATTCAGTTACTGTACAACTAAACTGTCAAACAATGGCAGTTAGGATGAAGTGCTTCCCAATGCTGAGCTGTGTGTACTGTAACCGAATGAATCACCATTACAAATCATCAGGGAGTGGGGCTGCTTGGCAAGGGAGCATTATGGCCAGATGCAATCAGTTCGTGTTGTTATGAATATTGGGAATAGGATTTAGTAAAACTAGAAACACAGGCTATTTGGGGCACTGGGCTGGGGATAGAAGGTGATGACATATAATTCCTTTTTGGGTATAGGTGCACTTTAAAGGAAGCCATGGCTCTGGGCTCTTCCTTGGAACACCTTGATCAGGAAATCTCACTAGTTTGTTTGTTGACTGTATCTCATTGTTCAATAAGATTGACCCCTGACATACGCCACACAAATATAAGAGAATTAACCAATTCCTTTGGAATCTGTGATTAATCAGGAACTTCTTGGTAGACATAGAACGGACATTTTTATTTGGCAGCTGAGTTGATGAACATGGTCAGGATCTGACTGGAACAACATCTTAGGACAACCAGAGAAAATAGTTCAGTTACGGTACATTTTTAAAGGAATTGTTTAGGCTAACATAAAAATGTAATAGATACTGACCAATAGCTCCCAGGGTTTGAAACTTACCTCTGCCAGTAATCTCTGCACATGGTTACTTCCTGTGATCACCTGGTTGCCTCCTCAGCCATGACGACTGGCCACACCTGCTTTATTAATTTCATTGTAAAGAATAGATTGGTGGCGTGGACAGTCACACTTTTGCCTGGACGGGGACTTTAACCAAAGGATTTTCTTCTTTTGAAAGGGTGTTATTTTTTTTAAAAGATTTACATAAAAAATAATTGACCTTTTTTCTAATTTCTGCTGTGGTAAATTAAAACAACAAAATGGTGGCTCATGTATCTGCAGACCGCCTGCAAACAGGAAGTGCTGCCGGGCTTCCTGTTACTGTGCATTGTCAGTTATGTCAGTTAAATCCAGGCAGCAGCAAGGCTGAAAAGCTGAGAGAGGAAGCTCCAAAATGGCTGCTACCACTAGAAAACCGGTGAGGAGACATTTCAGCTTTGAGTGGATGCAGGAGCAAATGTAAGTGCTGACAATGCTTCAGCGTCATGCATGCAGACAAGTGAGTTTTGAGGAGTTTTCTTTTCCAACTGTGTCAGGCTGTTGTTCCAGTTTAAAGTAGTGAAAATGATTTTTAAAAAAAGTGAGTCTGAGTTTTCTTTTAATAGTGGGTAGTAGTTAAATTTTTTTCACTCTACACTGCCTTTCACTATAGTCAAAATGTCCACCTCCACATTGTAGAGATAACAGGTGAACTTTAAACACGTTGCTAAGCACTGTAGTAAAAAAAAAAAGATCTCACAGATGCTATAAGGATAACATTTTTAAAACTAACAATATTCAAGTATGATTTTGTCATATTTAAAGGCCGTTGGATATGTTTACATAATGTGTAAAGACTTCAGGAAGGAGTAATATTGAGTTACTGACCCTTCAAGGGGCTGCTGGTAAGGTGCTCTATAGGGACCTGGAGTCTGAGTAAAGGAAGCTGGGTGGGTCCTGTTGGCCAAGCAGCTCAGTCCAGGGTGGGATGGTAATAAAGTGGTTAACTACTGCTGAGTTTGGATGGGTTTTAGAGAAACCTGCAGCCATGTGGAAGGACCAGGCACATGAGGCACCAGGGGCTGGGCCTTGTGGAGGTCTGCAGTCAGCTGTACATGTCTGCACGAGAATCTAGAGGAATTTCTTTGAGCTGGGAAGCCTGTAACCAGCTGAAGCTGTGTACTGGTCTGAGCTGTGAGTAGGCCCAAGAGACTGAAGAAAGACTTTAACATCCTGTGCTATGAATTAAACTATGATGCTGAAAAGGCCTGTTTAAATTGGATTTGTGAGGAAAATAAATGGCTGAATTTGATCCTTTTGTCGGTGGCATAATTAACTGTGATAAGGCCCTAGTGTGAATATTAACTGGGGCTCTGTCAAGGCTGTCTTTTAACTCAATTGGGTGCAGCTAGACAACTAAATACTGAAAAGGTAGAGACAAATGGTGAGTCCTTTCTCCAAATGATGCCAAGTGAGCACAAATATGATAAATAAGGTAGAGGAGCAACAATGATGGGCCCCAGTGAGGTTGCACCCCTCTGCACCCTCTATAGTTAAGACCCTGCCATGTGTTTATACCTACATCTGTGATGCCCAAAAGATCCTGGAGGCTTCCAATATACAGAGATCTCATTTAGGAAATCAACCAATAAACTTTATATATTAACGAGAGGCAGCCTTTGACGCAAAGAGTGTATTTTTATTTGTTGTTGTTACTGTACCTCCTGCCTCACCCACCACATTTAGCGGGTGTCAGTAAGAGTTTCCTTGGAGGACTTTATCATAGTGACATCAGTGGACTAGGCCATTGTTGCTACAATAGCAACCTCAACAGTGTTTCAGGAAAGGGTCACAGTCTCATCTTCCAATTCTTGAAGATGAGGTTGAGGGGAAGAATGTCCAACATATAATATAATATAAAATGCAGAGCTTACACATTGATTCTGTACCAAAGACTACTCAATACTGTGGCAACCTAAAGGGGACTTACAATCTAAACAGATAGGGGATGTCCCTTTGCACAGCCACCTGTCGTGAAATGCAAAACTGGACAGCTGATACTGTTTTCTGCCCTACATTTCTGTCCGCTACCAATTAGTTTTGTCCAATAGGCTTGCACATCGATGTGCACCTGCCGGCCAGGTGAGCCTGATAGGCTGCCTGCCATCCCTTGAACAGCAGAGGTCAATACAACTTGTGCTTGCTGGTGGGAACCCCCCAAATTAGCATGTCCTGGTGCTGTGAGTGTGAAAGGAAATCCAGTAAGTTTTAATTGCACATTAGAGTGATCCTATAACCAGAAAGGAAATGTATGTTGCCACCTTCTATCTGCAGCCCAGTGCCCCAAAACAGTCTGTGTTTCTTTTTTTGCTAAAGCCTATGTCCAATATTCTTAAGAACATGAACCGGATACAGTTGGCCATATTGCTTCCTGGCTGAGCAGCCCCTTCCCCTGGTACTTTCCACCAATGATACATTCAGTTACAGTACACACAGCTCAGCGTTCGGTGGTCAGCTTTATCAGTTATAACTGCAATAAATCTGAAAGCAGTACAACCTAACTGGCATTTTTGTGACAATTTCACTTGTAACTGAATTATACGTATATTATGAAGTTACCACCTCATACTGCTTCGTGTTTGTAACCACTGCTGATCAATGAGCAACTCACCTGATCGCTGGATCTGAGCCTATGCCTCAACCTGTCCTTCCCACACCGCTTTGGGCCTGAATATGGTTTTGGGGTTGATGGCATGCTGGGCTCGCGACCCACCATCAGTCACAGGAGTGCTGCCATGCCCCTTAAAAATATATACATATATAAACCTAGAGTTTTGATTACAACAGGGGCCTACCCATTTCCTATACAATGAAGCTTCTACCCTGAGCCTTCACTGATGACAGATCCACTTGAATCTTTCTTTCATACTGAGCACCTGCCATTCTGAGCCTGACTGACGCCTAGCTCTACCATTCAAACTGAACTAAAGACAAAACTTTTTGTTTTGATTTGGATAGACTGATGTTCCCATTTTGGTCTTGACCTCATACATTTTGTTTTAAAACGACCTGTTTTCAGTGACCATACACCATACAGGCCATGAGACACATTCTCTTCATCCAGAGTTACAGACAGAATAAATAGCATTATATGTATGCCACTTCCCAACGCCCCGCAAAAAAATTCCCGAAGTTGACATACGGCATTCAGCCAGTAATGTTAGTCTGAAACTGACTGTGAGAATAAATTCTATGCAAGTTGTTCTTTTCAAAGTCTCATTTCATGTAAGGCAGGATCATTCTGTGAATAACTAGCGTAGCTCTATTTGGGAACTTTGCATACAATCTTGCCCATCCTTATCCATTCCTGCTGCCATTAGAGGGAATAGGATCAGTCGGCACATTCTATGGTTTCGGAGCAGAATGAGGAGTAGTAGCCGGAAAACCTAAATGACATATTTTCAGCAGACAAGAATAACAGACCGCCACATCTGATGTTAAAGTATTTTGGCTCTTTTTTGCGTATCACATGAAAACATTTGTTATAGCCCTTTAAACAACCCTCTCTGATGGAAGAAAAATAAGATACAGTGTCTTCTGTATGATTGAGCATTGAATATAATAAGAGCTGATATATGATACACAGAAGAGGGAAGTAATGTGAAAGTCTAACCAGCCAAGGATGGGAAATAATCACAAAGAAGACAGAGTTAACTGAAAGTTTTATGGGCCATAAAGCTATCTGCATGTCCTGGAGGAACTTATTAAATCAGCATTATCTTATTGCTGGCCTTCTGAGAAACAAACCAGTTAGGAGATGAAATGTTTAAATAATGTCAATGCCTGTGATCAAATGTGGGGTTGTTGAATGTACATAATAATTTTAAAGGGGGTTCAGATTTAATGTACATTTGCTAAGCTGCTTTCATCATGAAGATACTAATAATTAAGCCAGTACTTTCTGCAGGATTTACCGTAGATTAGTCCTAAGCTTATGTAGCTGCTACTGGGGCAGGGGTACAGGAGGAAAGTCACATGCTATGGTGAACCTTTAATAGGACACATATACAATAAAAAGTTTCTTTTGGGCTTTTAATGTTCACAATAACTTTATATATGCCAGGTTGTCTTAAAGTGGACCAAAACCCAGCTGGATCAGCGCGGGAATCTATAAGATTCCTGGGCCGATCCATTCCCTCCTTGCGTGGCATCCAAAATCGGGATGCCCCGCTGTGTGAAACCCCCAGGACGCCCGTTACACTTCTTAATCCCGGTCCAACGGCACATGCGTGAATGGCCGAGGCGGGCGCGCTCCCTGTTAGAGGGAAGCGCAAGATGCACAAGATTCGGAGCTTCTGAGCTAAGACGTGCATAGCTCAGCAGCTCCGAGCGCGCTGACTGGATGAGTGGCCGCGCATAAGCCATAGGACCGCGGTGAGGTGAGTTGATCCGGGTGATCTGGGGGGTTTCACATAGCGGGGCACCCTCGATCGGGGTGCCCTAAGGAGAGTGGACCAGAACCCAGGATAATCAAAATCCTATAAGCAGGAAGGTTGCATAAAGCCTTTGTACCATATTCATAAAAACACTAACCAGATGCAGTCTGTTGTTTTAGTGGGGGTGATTTTGGCTCCCTGGCCATGCAACAGTTCTCCCTGGTGCTCCCTAGTGATGATTCATTCAGTCACACACAGCCCACGATGGAATGAGAGAGAGGGTGTGGCAAGAGTTGCGCACAGCGTGTCTCAGCAAAGGTAGAGAGCACTCACACAGTAGCACTGACTGGCTGGAAAGGGAAAGAAGAAGTTTGCCTTATGAGTGAGAATAACTACAATAACTCTGAACATCGCTTCATAAGCCACCTTTCTCTTATTGACCAAAGAGGGGGTGCTTTCAGAAAACCGGCACTTGCCCCTATCCAATAAGGCTCTGTTTACAGGAAGATAAAGCAGCCAGCTAGCAGGCTGGCCTGTGCTGAGGCTAAGTTTATTTAAGACATATAGTAAGGTCAATGCACGGTGCACACATGACAGATCATTAAATATATGAGGGTTTTAAAAGAAAACAAAATCCTTAGACTACATTGCTGTATACAACCTTCTCAGTGTTAGAACTGTTGCAATAAATGGATGTGCTTGGCTGTGCCAGTTATGATCCATATTTACTAACATTCAAGGTGCGGCCCAGTCACACACAGCAAAGCTCACACAGCCCCCGAACTGGACAAGTACAAACTAAAAGAAAATAGGAGGTTAAATATGTGACTTGTCATTTCTGGACACATATACAGTAAGCAAACTATGTGTTTCACGTTACACATGTGGCATGTGTATTCAATACATTATTTTGGTAGCATTTTATATAAATGGGTAAATACATTTTTTTCCTCTGGTTGTGAACCCCTGTATTAAATGCAGTTAGACAAAGGCATACACTTAATAAAAACATACCAGGGAATCAGGAAGTAATATTCAATAAATACATTATTAAAAAATAAACAAGTAACCCTGTCTAAGATCCAGATCTACTACCTTTTCTATGCCCCATATAAAAAAGAAGACCTAAATCTTTTCCCTGCAACAGTTGGCAGGACCACTCTGTGGCAGGCTGTGGGAGTTTGCAGGGATGCCGAGGGACCCATTCTGAGCTCTGGATTGGCATCGTTTACCCTTTGCAGTCTCTTTAAAGGGTCTCTAAACCCAACTGCAATAATAAGGCAGCAAACATTTGCATATGATTGAAGATTTTGAGATGCTTCGAAATGGCTTATTTTATACAGTTCCCAAGTTGGATAAGGTGGGAGAAAGTTGGTGGGTGCCTGGACAGGGACTTTAATCCTGACCTTCACCCAGAATTAGAGCCAATTTTATATGCTTGCCCAACCCTGTGCATACAGATTGCCCAACATTAAAAATCATCCTATCTGTATCTAATGCATTTTCTGAGCCTTTAAACACCCAAGATTTCTGTTAATTTTTCTTATGACATTAAATGAAAAAATAAATAATAGCTCTGCACTCCTTATCTGCATCATTGTTCTTGGAAAGGTTATTTGCAAAGCCTGGGGCGGCAGGGAAGCCTGGGCTTGACATGCCTCATTTCTCCCTTTATAGGAACGTACTTACCCAGAAACTGTATCACGGGCACCACAATAGGATGCAAGCCTTGAACATAATCCTGCTTTCTTTGAATCAGAGGTGCACCAATCCGATAATTATAATGAGGAGGAAGGTACTGAGCGTGTAATGTGGGGCCCTTTCTATTAACCACTGGTAAGAATGTGAAGTTAAGGACCCGTAGGTGTAGATAATGACTTCCAAATTCCAAACAGACAGTTCACCCATTTGCCGGGAAAAGTGCCAGAGGTGAGACTGGGAAATGTGCACTGAAGACCTCTTTTGCAGCAGCTGAAGGTTTTAAACCTAAATAAGCTGTACAGCGATGCCGCATGAGGTCTATAACCACCGAGGATTCCTTTGATCTCCATCATTAGGCAGGGAGTTTTGTACTTGATTTCCATGTTAAGGATGCATACGATTGCCTGGCATACTTAATATGAAAATCAGAGAAAGGCTTGGTGACAGTATGGGCTCAAGCAGTAGCCATTCATCTGCTTTAAACAGCTTGAATTCCGGCACAATCTACAAGTCAAATGAGTTTAGTGGTGTATTCTCCCTAATAAGCAGCCTGACATTCCTCTGGCCCTGTTGGGTTGGAGAAGAAGGAAAATGTAAGCTCTTAATATGAAATGTTCTAAGTCCAAGGGCAGAATGTTCTTCTTCCTAGCTTCTGCCTGTAGGATTAGTAATCTAAGATGAGCTTTTGTAGAGCAAATGAATGGACCTGGAAAGATTCCTTGACAGACTGATAATAAGGATGTAAAAGGAACCCCACAACATGTTATCTGATGAATAATATTGTATACAACTGCTACCTGCTTTCTAAATGTAGGACATCACAATTATTTTTATTGTATGCTTCGCTGTCAAGAAAATATTTTTTTGACACATATGCACTAATTTACACCTCAAGTGCCTAGTTTGTTAGAGATATGTCATGGCCCGATCATAAAAATCCCTATAAATTTGCTGGATGGAGTGGAGCTGGATGGGGTCAGTTATACACCCAGCATCAAGAAATATCCAGCCAGGCTTGTTTTTCATTCTTTTAATGGAAGGAAGAGGACATCCGGGGCTCTGTTACCCCACATACACTACACCTGTCACCCCTGGATTTCATTCCTACCATGAGAGAATAAATTACAAGCTTGGTGGGAGTTTTATTCAGTTTGGATGTATAAGTTACCCCTCCTCCCGTGAGAACAGTGTAAAATGAACCATTTCAAAGCATCTCAAAATCTCGTATTATTTGTAAATACCTTAGGTATTCTAAGTAAAGCTTCCGGCTTTGCTTCAGTTTCTGGGCATGGGTGACCTGGAAATTGCATGCCATTGTCCAGCTTTACAAGTCTGTCATACCTGTGGGACCACTGTGGCTTGTCAGGCTCAATCACGCTGAGAGCACCAAGGGACACAGTGGCTGTTAGATCCCTTTTTTGAGATGTCCTGCAGAAATGAACTTGAAAGGAGGACAAACTTTGGAGCCTATGAAGCTATGGCTTCAACCCTGCACTGCAGGAAATTACACACATGAGACAGACATCAGTTGAGGTGCATGCTGCGTTATTATGGCCATTGCCTGGGCTGTCCATTTAGGTGGGGAGGATACAGTAGGTAAGAGAATTTGCTATAGCAATAGCACATATACTCATTTACCGTGGTCAAATACTTCGTGATCAGGTAGATCCTACACAAAAGTTATTTATTTGTTGAGGGATACAGCCCGCGCATGCATAGAGGATGCGCCTGGTGAGGTGAGTTTATGGGCGATTTCAGGGATTTCACACATTGGATAACCCCAAATCGAGATGTCAAATGTCCCACCAAAGTGGGAGACCACCAGCCCTAAAGTCTGGCGCATGTACAAGCCTCATATAAAGGTACAGTATGCGCCATGGGATAACCTGGCAAGGCGAGCTTACAGGTGATTCCAGCGGCTTCACACATCAATGCATCCAAAATTGGTATGACCCATAAAGAAGGAGACCAAGGACCCTAAAGTCCTAAGCTGGCTTGAAATACTTTTTGGCTGTTCATTGAAATCACTGACTTCACTGAATGCGAGTGCCACATAAATTAAATCTATAAATAAAAGCAGGAAAATTAAAGTGTATTCTCCTGAATGTGAAGACCAAATCCAAGGTTTTTTTTGTAATAAAATATTGGTATATCCTAATTTAATAATTATTACTTGTCTCTCAATATTTTATGGCTGTGGGCTGTGCGAGATTGCATGTCATTTATATAACCATTCAGCTTACTTTGCACGGTTGATCATGCAGACCTAAATTTCCTTTCACTAGAGCATTAAAACAACTTGCTTATGTTAGACAAATCTTATTGCCACTCCCTTTTAAAGTAAAAAAGGATTTTTTATGTCATGAGTTTTTGATAAAAGGTCTTTAGAATTCTTTTTGTATCAGTTTAATTAAGAGACCGCTTTCAATTAATATAGTATATAGTCACAATTTCTCTTTGTGAAGCTGAAACCATCTGCAGTATGATTAGTTAAATGATTGTTATAAAGACATTGCTTCAACTTACAGGCCAAGTTAAATTGTTTACTGAAATCCTTTTTCTAAGCTGACCTCCCCATTCTGTGCTGCTATTTCCCACACTGTGGAACGCTGGCTCATATTAGAGTCATCCGCTGAGGTCACAGCCCTTCCCTAGGTAGAGCATGTGTCCATGAAGTGCTCCATTGCCTATTCTAGAAGATGGGGGATGGTGTTCAATAGATCAACTTGCTGGGCAGATGGGACAGACAATCAGATGGGTGGAAAAGCAGAATATACTCTTCACAATGCAACCACTTGATCAGCTACATTTTCAGCCATGCTATGACCCTTTTAATAGGCCTTTAAGGGTGGGGGTCATTCTTTTGTGACTAGTGCATAAAAATGTTAGCAGTAGTTCAAAACCAATTAAAGGGAATCAAACCTTATAGATACTCACACTTTATTAGACTGCCACAAAGAAACACCAATGTCAAGCCTGCATTGTACTGAAATGCATAGGGGGATGTTGTTGAATATAAACCAGGAAACACCTAAACAAAACATTATATTTTATTGCTTATCCAAAGACTATTTGTAGTGAGACCTTTACGATGATCATTGATCACAAAAATTAAAATGATGAAGTTCCTACGTGCTGCCCTAGCCACTACTAGTCCTCATGGCCCCCACCTCATTTCTTCTTAGTATCCCAATTTTGCTTATTAATGGCAGGTAAATATATATGTAATCAGCCAGGTTAGTAGTGGAGGAGGTGGGAGGGTTCTCCACTTTTGATTTTGGATCCACTTTGAAAGCATCTGATACACTTAAGCTGTTGTTAAGATACTGGACTGGCATCTACAGACTTTTAGGCACTAATTAACCCATTTCCACTTGTGGTTACCCCAGCTTTCTGTTCTGCCATCACATGTCTGATCTAGCTCTCTGCTACTCCTTCCAACTGAGGCACCCATCTTCATTGGGGGTGACCCCAGCTTCCTGCTTCCCCATCCCATCCATGTCTACTCAAGCTCCTTGTTTACTCAGCCAACCTGTTATATCCCCAGCTTCTCCACCCCATCTGTGGCTGTCTCAGATCTCTACTCCACCACCCTACACAAGGTTGCACCATCTCACTGCTTCTCCATCCACTGTCATTGCTGCCACAGCTCCTTTATTACATCTGTAGCTGTTCTAGCCCCCTGCACCCTATCCTACTCATGGTTGCACAAAACCAATACTCCTGGCAACTCCAGTGTCCAAGTTTCCCCATCCCACACATATCTTTCCCAGCTTGCCTTTACCCCACCAATTTGTGGCATACCCAGACCTCTATTCAACTCATGGCTGCCTATCCCACTCTTAGCTGCCTGATCACCCACCCCACTCTTAGCTGCCCTAGCTCTCTTTTCACCTATCCCATCTGTGGCTTCCCCAGCACCCCCATACCACCTGTGACTGCCTTAGCTCCCTACTCCCATCTCACTGTTGTTTCACCAGCTCCTCATCCCATCTGTGTCATACGTCCCTGCTACTTTATGCCATCAGTGGTTCCCACCCATCCCAGCCCCCACTCTAACCCATTCATAGTTGCCTCAGCTCCCTGCACTTTTGCCCTGCCTTTGGCTGCACTAGTTCCCTTCTCCTCTTTCCCCCCTGTGGCTTCCCCAGCTCTTGCCCTTCTATCACCTATATTTTTTGGGTCTCAAGATGGAGCAGCTTAAAGTGGAAGTACACTCTCTGGTAGTCCCTCCCCTGGTGCTGAGGCATGATGGGGGTTACAAAGAAAAAACTCCTTACCTCACTTGGGATCCAACGCTGATCTCCCATCGCTTTGGGTCCTGGGTGTCTTAACAAAAAAGCACAAAGTGACTTCCCCACTCTGCACAGGGTCTGCCCAGTTACTTAAATGAGCATGCATGGAGTGGGGAATGCCTCTTTGGGTACCATCCATACCCGGGGGAACGGTGTAGGATCTGGGTGAGGTAAAGCTTTTGCTAGAGACGGGCCTTTCGCTTTAAACCAGTTTGTGGGTGATGGACATGGGGTTGTGGCTTATTTACAGACATTTGATGAACAAATGTCCACATCATTCTATGCTACTCATGCATGTAAGCAGGTATAGCCCCATCCCCGGACACATTCAGAGCAGTTGTAAAGTGACTATACAGCTTGCATTCAATGCAGTCCTCCCAATAATGGGGCATTTAGTTGTCCTTAGAGATTTTGGGGCAGTGGGACAAAATGCCTTAAAGTAGGACCGTCCTACCAAAAGTGGGACATTTGGTCAGTTTAACATTTTGTTTTATTTTGTCTGTATTACATTTTTAAACAAATCATTTTTTAATGTATGTCAATTTTTTGAGACTCATATTCTAAGGTGACATAATATTGTCAGATCATACAACATGGTATGTTGATGGCATGTCAAACAAAGCTTTATACCCACCAATGTCATTGTATTATCCTCATTGTTACGTGGTATTTACTGTGAGCTGTCTTATATGCGCTGTGTGCCAACCTAGGCACCACTATGCATTAACTTGTCCTTCCCAACAACTTGCATCGGTCTGCTAACTGGCAGCTTTATTCGCATGCGTTGGCATCCATTTTAAATCAGGTCCACAGTACACAATAATTTAAGCTATAGCAAAATTATAGCATTTACCGGTCTGACCCATTCAGTTTCTACCATTCATTTAGTAGTCTCTCTAGCATTCAGTAGCAAAGTACAACACGAAAAAATCATTTGTTTCAAGTGGGCAAATATTAAAGCTTAAAGATAAGCATTTACATCTCGCCACTTAACAACGTTATTGTGTATATGACAAAAAGATTGACCACACTTAAAAAGTGTGCTTCATTTATTTTAGTTTTTTTTTTAACAAGTTAAGTGCTGAAGTTTTTGACTGCATTAGAAGCAATTGGCATGTCATTCAACACTGAACATAAGGGCCTTTAAATTAGTCAGGCTCTACCTCCACTGATGTCTGTCATTAGCACAGCAGTCTGTCTTTGCAAGGTGTACCGGAATTGGAAAAAATGGAATGCGCTCAGCGAAATTAGCCTTTGCTACAGTGGTTACATAATCATATATTGTAGAATGTATAACTGTTTTAAGCCAGTTCTCAAGCAGCATGCTTAAATAGCCCTGTTGTATAGCTAAAAGTCTCTGATCACCTATGGACAATTTGAGCCAAAAACCCATTGCCATTTTGATCCAAATAGCTACATTTATGAGGCGTCATGCTATCTCTATTCAAGGAAGTCCTGTCTACAACACTGTAGGCCAAGGGTGTAGGGACCAAGGTCACATTGGTTACAAAATGAGACTGGGCCCACTTTACAGGGGTCTAGAGTCAATGGCTCTTCAGTGGAAGAAGCAAAGCGATGAGAAGGAAAGATGCTGTGATATCCAACAGTCCATGTCGCGGCCGAAAACATGCTTCTTATTTTGTCAGCAGGTGTGGAGCACAATATATTGTACATATTTGACAAACTGCACACTGATGACATCTGTATCAAAATGTTATACATCACATATGTCTGAACTGCAATCTAACTTCTGCCAGATTATCTCTACCACACTCTAAACTAGGTGTCTCCAACTTGTAGCTCAGGAGCCATATGTTGCTCACCGACCCTTACTGTGTGGCTTTCAGGCTCCGTGCCGGACCAAAAACTTGTGGCGGTCTAGCACACTGTCAGGCTGGGGAGACTCCCTGGGTTATGCATTGCAGTACCATGCAGGAGTTAATGCAGATTCAACAGGTGGAGAAATATGACAATATTAACTATTTTTCCAGAATCCAGTGCCATACTCCTGTCCCCACCTCCCAAGTGAAGAGGATGGAAGCTGGATATTCGAGTGCAGTAAGCCTTTTCTGCCCATATCTGCCATTTAATCACCTTGTTGCTAGGGGATCGAGAGAAGATCTGTTTATTGTTTTTTGGGTTACTAGAGAGGTCCATGTTCTATAAACCGTTATAATTAATGCCTTCAATCTTTCACTGTATTTTGAATTGTTTTAAATAGTTTCTTGTGTCTGTTCTCAAATATAAGATGTTTGTTGGAATATTTCGGTATAATTTGTTAGCAGTATATTTTAGTTTGCTAAATGGGACAAATTAGCAGGACAAAAAGTTGGCCTGGGGATAGTGTTAATGAGGGCAGTTTGTAGTAAACTTTAAGTAACTGAATGTTCCTAAGTAGATTTGGTGTACAAACAAAGAAATTGATACAGGTACATGAAGACTTATGCAGGAGGCTGCTAGATTTAATAATATTATCTATCGCTACTCATGTAGCCTCTAATGCCTAATAGCAGTAAGGACCATGGCTTGTAGCAAGTCTTTATGCTTGTAGTATCACAAATATAGACACTTCTTATTGTTCTTCTGGCTTCTCTGTAAATGAAACCAGGCTTCTTGCTGAAGCTTCTCATAATCTTTGCCAGTAAAGTCTGGCTACTTTTTTCCATGATGTTTGAGAACTGCACAAACCTAGCTTGTACAAAATGAAGGGGTTCCAGCTCTATGACATTGCATCGTATGCGGCGTGGACACGGCTGCATTATAATGCATTATAATGAAAGAGATACAAAAATAAACTAGGTAAGAGAAGAGGGAAAATATGGAGGCTGGCATTGAAGCATAAAGCCAGGCCTGGCGTTTGCTTGACACTTATAAATATAATAGATGTTGGTGAAAGATACATAAAGATACACAATAGTATTATAACAAGGTGAAGTGAAACTCATAGACTGACAAGAAAATAGGACCAGTCAAGTAACCACTTTCTTATTCACTTGTATATCAGCAAATAGCAGTCAATCAAATGGCCACTGGCAACCATTTAGGTTTGAGCAAGTCCGCTTGGCAAACAGCTTGGCACTCTCTTGTGTTTTTAGTTCCCTATGTGTGAACCCTCCTGATTCACCCTGTAACTCACTTTGACCCCAGCCTCCACGGCACATTTGCAGGGTCACTACCAATTTACTGCTGTGCATATTAACGCCCGGCAATGAATTCTGAATTATTGGCTTCCAGCACCTCCTTAGGCCACTCCCTCTGGCACCCAGCGCCAGCCAATCATATGTATCTGGCAGGGGGTGCGTGCAACGGATGAAGGAGTGCTGGCGAGGGCCCGCATATGTGAGTACTGGTAATATTGTGGAGGTTTCACACAATGGGCATATAAAAATCATGCAAGCTGTAAACCAGCACTGAATCTTTTAGAGTCCTGAGCCTTGGGTTTTGGTCCATTTTAAATACAAAAGTTATTCCTTTTGTAAATGGTATATCTGTCTTCTCCTCTATAGTCTGCTGTAGGGTTGGCTATTCCTTGTCAGACCATCCTTTACATCATTAGACGTTACAGCACAATATGAAGTGAATAAAGAAAAGTATTTTTAGTGCATATGAAAGGGTATTGGTGGCGAAAACAGATATACTCACCTAACCTCCCCGGCCAGCCAATGTACTCCAGCCTATGTACTCTAGCCTATGTACTCCAGCCAATGTACTCCAGCCAATGTACTCCAGCCTATGTACTCTAGCCTATGTAATCCAGCCAATGTACTCCAGCCTATGTACTCTAGCCTATGTACTCCAGCCAATGTTCTCCAGTCTATGTACTCTAGCCTCTGTACTCCAGCCTGTGTACTCCAAGTACTCCAATGCCACTGCTAAGATAAGCATCTAAGTGTGATTAGTTGCTGTGTACTTTCCTCCCTCATTTTTTGTGACTGCAGTGACGAAGCCTGTGATTGGTGATGGAGTATTTTGAAACACCCTCCCTCCCCCTTTACTAAGCCCAGATTGGGCAATAAGATAACTCATTGCAGAAAGAAGGTAAAGCCGGGACTTTGAGTTATAGGTCAGTCACCCAAGTCTGTGCAGCACTATGACTGTACTGGTCTGCCACTCAGGTCCAACTGTCACTTAAAGTGGACCAACACCCGATGCTGATCGGCCCGGGAATCTTATAGATCAGCATCGGGCCTGCGGGGCACCCCGATCGGGGGTGCCCCGCTGTGTGAAACCCCCCAGAAAGCCCCGAAATACCTACCTGCTCCTCGATCCAGCGGCGCATGCGCGAGCCGCCGCCACCACTCGCGCATCCCTCTAGCAGGGCGTGGGGGGTTTCACACAGCGGGGCACCCCCGATCGGGGTGCCCCACCGAAGTGGACCAAAACCCAGGATAGTCAAAATCCTGGGTGTTGGTCCACTTTAAGTCCACAGCTACCATTATGAGCCCTCCCCTGCCAGGATCAGGGGAGGATTGTGGTGGTCAAATTAGTTGTTTTATCATTTTAATGGCCAGATTTGTCATGGAACATAGGGAGGGGGTGGCAAAAAGCTTCCTCTTTAGGCATCTGGTGCGGTGTGGGATTATTATTATTATTGTTTTTTTATAAAGCATCATCATATTCCGTGGCGATGTACAAGGTACAAGTACAGGGGTAAGACAAGCAAATACTTATAATACAACAATGGCAACAATGCATATAAAACACACAATATTATGAATCAAATGTAACATACAAGTAAATGAACACAAATATGCAGGAATACATTGGGAGAGAGGGCCCTACCTTTGCAAGCTTACAATCTAAAGTGAATGAGACAATAGGCCGAGTCACAAAGGGTATGTACTAAGCAGGTACTCAGTGTTCTGAGGGATAATACGATGGTAAGATGCGTGGGTTAATTCAGATGATCTGTTGTTCTAAAAAGATTTTTAAAGCAGGTTTTAAGAGAAGAGGATTGACGAATAGTATGAGGAAGGGCATTCCAGAGGAGTGAAGCAGCGCGTGTGAAATCCTGGACTCGAGAGTGGGAGGAAATTATCAAGGTAGAGGACAGGAGAAGGTCATGAGCAGAGCAGAGACTGTGCCTGGGTTGGTATTTTTGTGGACTAGTGAAGAAATGTATAAGGGGAATTGGTTGTAGGGAGCCTTGCAAGCTAGGGTTAAAATTTGAACTGAATTATTTCAAAAGGTGGGAGCCAGTGGAGTGATTTGGGATAAGAGAAAAACAGAGGGTACATGAACTAAATCCGTTTTATTCATAAATACAAATTAGATTTTGCATTCCCAAAAGTGTACATAGCAGCTCGCAGCCTCCATCTCACCATACCTAGTTTCCCAAACAATAACGGTGAAAGGCAGCAACAAATCTACAAAAAGTCCCTGTTCTCACTGTGCCCACGAAAGCAGAATACACATGCTTTTCAAGGTGGTATTTATGCCCCATACAAAATCAAAATGTTGTCATGAAGATAAATAAAGGAGGCTGGCAACAAGAGAATCCATAATAACAGACAATAAAAGGGGCTTCAAATGATATCTAGCGCGCACTATGTAATTTGTTTCACACACATACTGCACACACTGCCATTGACAGATCCATTAAAATACAAAAAAATGACAAATTAAATGACATGTCACACCTTCACAGTATTACAAAAAAATAAACCTATTGTATTAAAACTAATATTAATTGTAAAAAGGAATGCATGCACCTGCAGACATTCCCTGCACATGCTCTTCTGCTACCTCCTTGTTTCCTCTATAGACCCATCAAAAAAGCATTTTGGTACTCTCTGATCCAACCCTCCTGCTCCCTGAGCATAGACAATGGCTGGCCTAGCCCCTTCCACACACAAAGCATTTCCAGTAAAAAAGGCCTTTAAAGTGGACCTTCCCCCTCGCAATCAGTGTTGTAAGCTCTTTGAGGGGGCTTTACTCTATGCAGACATTGCGGAATATAAGACAAGCTCTATACTTCTCAATGGGAGCAGTCATCTTGACACAATTTTGACAGCCCTGTTTCTGAAAAAAACAGTTCCACAGTCACAATTACCCTACATATCTTTGGAATAATGATTTGTCTTTAGCTAAAAGTAAAAAGCCATTAGCTGTGATGACCCAGCACTACTCATTGAGGCAATATTGTAAACAACTGTTTTAATGCTCTGCGGCAGCTGAGGCCATTGACTTACATTGTTACATGGTTACATTCAACCCCTCCAGCAGCTGTTGATTCAGTGTGTGTGTGTGTGTGTGTGTGTGTGTGTGTGTGTGTGTGTGTGTGTAACATGACAGTCTTAGGTAAATATCTCTTGGTTTGGCGTTGGCTGCTTATAGCAGAATCCCAAGCTGCTGCCAACCTGCATTGTGTGGACAAACAATATCACACAGACATACTGCAGCCATTTTACTCTTTACATCAATGCAGACAGCTAGAGGTGGATTTTATCTCCTTTTCGCATTCTGTGTGGAAACTGTGTGGAAAATCTCTCTCTGGCTGAATGTGCTGATCATAAGTAAATTCCCAGATCAACTGCAGTGTGCCTGTGTGCTAGCAAAGGCTCTCCCCCATCCCCTACTTATGCTCATGTGTAACCAGGGCTCTCAGGTGTGATCCAAGATGGCAGCTCCCATGTAATTCTAGGAGCGCAGCTATTTCACAACATCTGTGTGGGACAAAGCCCTCTCAAGGAGTGTACTCCACTGATCATCAAAGGGGCGCTTTAGGGGAGCAAAATACTTTATTTTCTTGACTGGAGGTCTGCTTTAAGTGGATGCCTCTTTTAACTTCCATTGGAAGCCTGAAATTGAGCAGAAAATACCCACTTGATACAAGATTTTGAGAATAGCTGGTGCACATGAGGAGGACGGATCAAAACCCAGGTTTTCGCTGTGTATTCTCCTTCTCAAGGTGCCCGTGGAGTGCTAAATGGCCCCTCCCCTCATCCCTTCTACAGTACTACTCTGACCCAATCTCCAAGCCTTGGTCCCCCCAAGGTCTCAGGAGTGCACACATCAATCCTTTTCCCTGTCCCTTTCTTTCCTGCTGGTAGGATAAGCTCCACACTTTGCCCAGACTTATCCAGACTTATCCAGACTTATATGAAGGACTTGAACCAACCATCTAGTTCTGACTGGCTTCCCCTGCTCTGGGCCCAACCACCTTTGGTCATCTAGTGTCCACATGCCCGACTGCAGACCATTCCCCTTACTTCCTGAAAACGTTTTGTGTTTCTGTTTTTCACTAACTGAAACTTGTGGGACTCTAAACATTCCCCCCAAACTAAATAACTACGCTAACAGGGGCTGTGGTTATTTCATCACCCTGTTACAGCACATGCTCAGGCTTCAGCCAGTAATACCAGGCTGGTTCACCAGATATAGGGGCTGGTATCTCTATGTATCAAAAGACTCGAGTCATGGCAATATATGGCAATATATCAGCCCCTATGCCATGGGTCTGGTGCACCTCCTCCCCAACAGGCAACTATAGCCCAAAATCTGACACAACACCTGACCATCTCTCAGTTCTGTGGCTCTCATGTTAAAGAGGAACTTTGAAGGCCATGGAGTCTAAAGGACTCAAGGGCCATCCAAGTTCCAATCTCTGGGTCATCCCGATTTGGCATGCCCCGCTGTATGAAAACTCTCGGATCGCCAGTTTCACTCACCTGCTGCTGGAGCCCTCGCTGTGGTCACATACCAGCTTACTTCTAGCTGTACACGTACGCACACCAGGCCTTTTTGAATGGCAGGAGCGGGCACACCACAGCTAGAAGCTGAGCGGGGGATGTGGCCGACTGCACACTTGGCTCTGCTCGCCTCTGCTCAGCTGCTTAGCTGTTCTGCCGAGTAAAATCGAGCATGCTGATTCAGCACACTTGGTTTTGACCAGGCCTGCCCTGTGAGAACACCAGGAAGGTGAGTGAATCGGGTGAGCTGTGGGGATTTGGGTGAACTGTGGGGATACACACAGCAGGGCACCCCAATTTGGGATGCTCCACCTGAGAGGAACAACACACGGTAGAGTAAAATACCTGTGGGTTGTCTCTCTTTAAGAAAGGCTAGGGAGCCTTGTCTGAGATCTGTGAGCCACTCCAAGATATTTGGATCGATTCAGAGCCAGGTGAGAATTTTCACTCCATTTTTAGGAGAGAAAACGGCCATTCACATTCATTGTGTACCGGGTGGACATTTTCACCTGGCAATAAATCAGCCCCAAGGTAAACAATGAAAGTCAATGCCAGTTTTCTATCCTAACAAAGGAATGAAAATTCTCACCTGGCTCCGAATCGACCCCAAGGTGAACCTCTCCTATGTTATAGAATTTTCCCCAGTTTCTCATAAAATCAATGCTTGATTCCAGACCATAATGATGGTCTTACACCCCCTAACACACCCACTCCATGCACTGCAATGGAGGGGGTGTGCTGAGGCGGGTGTGCCAAACTTACTTTGGCACCCTCCACTATTGCAATGAATAGAGTAGTATTGTGGGAGGAAGAAAAGGTTTCATGGATGCGGCCATGCAAGGCTGCCAGAATCACTATTTCGACTCCCAAGTAAGGTATGGAGATGCCAGAGCTGGAGGAGGAGGAGCTGTGAGGTTACATCCGACCTACAGTGGGCAAGTTTCTGCCTTGAAAATCCCTTTAAGTAAAGTTTACTGCCCGTATTTTAGAAAGCATGCGTGAACTGGCTCTACCATCAAATTTCATGGTATGATAATAATGTAAAAAAAACATAATGAAAACATGCAAATATCATGATCTGGGGGCTAACAATAAAAAGGGAATACATAAAAAAATTGATTAATGCTGGAACCTTAAATTATCTCTCATAGTGACCAAAACCCACTGGCGCTAGCCATGGAGTCTAAAAGATTCTAGGGCTGAGAGAGCCCTCCCTTAGGACTTCTTTATACGGGATGCTCCATGGTGTGTAATCCCCTCTGGATGTGATCCTACGGTGCATCTGTGGGCCTCTGATGGCATCACACGCATGCAGCATGAATGCCCGCCCCCCCAGCATATCTGATTGTCTGGTTGCGAGGTTGCACAGCCAGAGGGGAGCAGCGGCGGGAATCCTTTCATTCAAAATAGTCAGGCATTAATATGCATCACAAACTATTCAAATTTAATGTGAGAATACAAATGCGCTGTGGGAGCAGCAGAAGGTGGTAAAAGAATTGGTGTTCCGTGGGGTTTCACAAACACAGCACCCCAAATTGGGAAACTGGGGAGTGGAGGGGGACTAGGTTTTGGTCTGCTTTATAGTGAGGCAGATGTTCAACTCTCTTCATTTATTAGGCTAGGAAAGACATTGGCGTGAGACACAAGTTGCTGCTTACTTTGCAGACAAAAGGAAGCCTGCATTTCCGTGTGCACAAAGCCCCACTTGTGCGCTTCCTCCTTGGTTACAGGAGGGAATGGATGTTTGTGCTTTTCTTCTCTTCACCAGACTCCATCTAATTATGTTCTGTATTTTTGAGTATTTCCAGCCCATTTGAAGGGCATATTGTTTGATTTTTTGTTTTTCAAAGCTCCCCAGCGAGCAATTTGTTTTTCAACATCTCTGTCTACATAGGAATTACAATAGCCTTTGCAGCATGGGAATATGTATATGGGATTTACATGTTTAATCCAAGATCAAGGGTCTCACTGAACTCTTCAACAGCATAAGGGTTAAAATACTGTAACAAAAATGGCACAGAAGCACCTTAGCGCATGTTGGGTAAATGAGCCATTACCAGCTGGTCTTCTCTTTATATGATAGTCTGCTACACCATTGACACCTGAAATCATTTTAGCATCACGTGCGATAAACGGAAAACACAGGCGTGATTTCCTGGTAGGGTGAAGCCAAGCAGCGATATCATGACACTCATCACGTGCAGATTCTTTCTAGCATGGCCGGCAGCCCAGAATCAATCTGCTAAAATGCTCCCTTGATTACAAAGGACAAGGCAAAAAGAATATGGAGCAGAATTGCCACTCAGCGGCTGTTTAAAGCATGTGCATAAAATAACGCTACAACAACAACGATGCCTAATAGTTATACTGAAGCGTATTTAAAAATCACAGTCTAAAATCTAAATAGATGTAGCTATTATATCGAGATCAGCTAATCTGAAAAAATCTTAGAAACATTTATTCAATCTCTTATTAGATCCAAGTAAGGTTTTGGGTTTTTACATTAGAATTGATCTGTTTCTGGGAATGACAACTATGGACTTGATCTGGGCTGTAAGAGAGAAACATGCATGGTGATGATCAATGGCAGACTGGGGCCAAATAACAACCTGGGATTTTCCTGTCCCAAAGCCAGCCCATGATATCTCCACCTTGAGTACAACCTTCAATGTGGCAGCGTGACTAAGGGGTTACTCCTCCTCCAAAACGCACTACCAGTCTTTTTTCCCCTCTTGGCATCTCTACTTTTAAGCAATTTATTAAGTGTTTTATCAAGACTTCGTAGGGATACCCCTCTGATGTACATTCTTGTTTTTCACTTTGCAAGGGTTACTGTAGATTTTTCCCTTTGGCCAGATCAGATTATCTATCAGACATTTGAGGAGCTGATTAAATCTTTCTTTGCTACACACCCTGTCCTGTACCTACAGAGAAGATCTACCTTAAAGTTGAACAACACCCATTTTTCCCAAAATAGGTGTTGTTTCTAGCGCAGGCATCTGATGCATTTTGCCAAGGGGTCATCATCAAAGGGCCGGAAAAATCATACTGCTAGAGATTAATAGGTGGTTCATGGTAGTGACTAATGTCTAATCTATGCCGTTGGGGTACCTGTGTGTAGTGATGAGCCATATCTGAGACGCAGAGGTATGTGTCGCTTTGCCAAGACTGGCCACATTTGTTGAATTAAGTGGATGGCAGTATCAGAGAAATGGGTATTAAAGGTGTCCTCCACTGTCTGCAATGTTCGACCTTCTACTAGGATTACCTGTGCTGGGGGCTCTAAAGACAAGAAATGTTAGGAATGCTGCAGAACAGGAAACAATTCTCTTCTGATGGATCAGCCAGAAATAAACTTTCAGAGAAGTAGAATACTTTGACTTTGTGGCCAGCTTATACTGTTTATTTAAGTAACCCTGGGTGTCCAGATGGCAGCATCAGCACTTTGAGCATCCTACCTTTCATTAGGTCAGCAGCAAATATGATATAATTAGGGATGAGTGAATTGATCCGGACGAACCAGAATTCTTTCCGAATTTCAGGAAAAATTTGATTCTGAACGAATCCGAATTTCCCCGCGATTCGATCGTTCGAAATTTTTCTTTTAAACTCCATTTATTTCAATTACAGGCATTCGAAAATGGTGGAAGCACATGTCCGGACATATTCCCTGGGGCAAGGTATCATGGGAAAGTCACATGCAGCCTATCAGCAGCCAGGAAGCCCGGTGACGTCCCCGTGCTATATAAACCAGCAGCCATTTTCCTTGTGAGCAGTTCAGCATTGTATTGCGGCCAGAGCAGAGCTGGTTACAGACAGGGACAGAGTTAGAGATAGGTAGGGAGAGTCAGAGAGACCGACAGAGAGGCAGAAAGAGAGGTAGACAGAGCCAGGGAAAGATAGTGAAAGAAAGGGAAAAACCGGAACAATCCAGGCAGGGACAGCATTGAAGTGATAGGGAATTTTTTTTTTTATTTTCATTAGCCAGATCATTTTTCAATTCAATTTCAGTTCTTTGTGCTGTAAACCTGCCTTGCCACTGTGCATCGCATCTATGCAGTGGCATATTTAACCCTATCTGTTACACACAAGCATTTCTCATAACTGGATTAGTTTTAATATTTTTTGTCTGGTTTAAATACACCAGCCCACATGGGCATCCCAAACCAGCACATGTCACCCTATCTGTTATACTAAATAAGCGTTGTTCAGCCTCATTTTAATTAAGCTATTGCATTTTGATTTGGGCTTTGTCTGCTTTAAATACACCAGCCCACATTGGCATCCCAAACCAGCACATGTCACCCTATCTGTTATACTAAATAAGCGTTGTTCAGCCTCATTTTAATTAAGCTATTGCATTTTGAATTGGTTTTTGTCCTGCTGCCAAAACACTAGGCCGCAGGGTATCCCAAACCTGCACGTAGCACCTTATCTGTTATACTAAATAAGCATTGTTCCGCCTCATTTTAATTAAGCTATTGCATTTTGAATTGGTTTTTGTCTGCTTTAAATACACCAGCCCACATGGGCATCCCCAACCAGCACATGTCACCCTATCTGTTATACTAAATAAGCGCTGTTCAGCCTCATTTTAATTAAGCTATTGCATTTTGAATTGGGTTTTGTCCTGCTGCCAAAACACTAGGCCGCAGGGTATCCCAAACCTGCACGTAGCACCTCATCTGTTATACTAAATAAGCGTTGTTCAGTCTCATTTTAATTAAGCTATTGCATTTTGAATTGGTTTTTGTCCTGCTGCAAAAACACTAGGCCGCAGGGTATCCCAAACCTGCACGTAGCACCCTATCTGTTATACTAAATAAGCGTTGTTCAGCCTCATTTTAATTAAGCTATTGCATTTTGAATTGGATTTTGTCCTGCTGCCAAAACACTAGGCCGCAGGGTATCCCAAACCTGCACGTAGCACCCTATCTGTTATACTAAATTAGCTTGGTTCCGTCTCCTTTTAATTAAGCTATTGCATTTTGAATTGGGTTTTGTCCTGCTGCAAAAACACTAGGCCGCAGGGTATCCCAAACCTGCACGTAGCACCCTATCTGTTATACTAAATAAGCATTGTTCATCCTCAGCTTAATCAAGCTATTGCATTTTGAATTGTTTTTTGTCCTGCTGCCAAAACACTAGGTGGCAGGGTATCCCAAACCTGCACTTAGCACCCTATCTGTTATACTAAATAAGCGTTGTTCAGTTTCAGTTTAATTTAGCTATTGCATTTTGAATTGGCTTTTTTCTGCTTTAAATACACCAGCCCACATGGGCATCCACAACCAGCACATGTCACCCTATCTGTTATACTAAATAAGTGTTGTTCAGCCTCATTTTAATTAAGCTATTGCATTTTGAATTGGGTTTTGTCCTGCTGCCAAAACACTAGGCCGCAGGGTATCCCAAACCTGCACGTAGCATCCCATCTGTTATACTAAATAAGCGTTGTTCAGCCTCATTTTAATTAAGCTATTGCATTTTGAATTGTTTTTTGTCCTGCTGCCAAAACACTAGGCCACAGGGTATCCCAAACCTGCACGTAGCATCCCATCTGTTATACTAAATAAGCGTTGTTCAGCCTCATTTTAATTAAGCTATTGCATTTTGAATTGTTTTTTGTCCTGCTGCCAAACACTAGGCCACAGGGTATCCCAAACCTGCACGTAGCACCCCATCTGTTATACTAAATAAGCGTTGTTCAGCCTCATTTTAATTAAGCTATTGCATTTTGAATTGGTTTTTGTCCTGCTGCCAAAACACTAGGCTGCAGGGTATCCCAAACCTGCACGTAGCACCCTATCTGTTATACTAAATAAGCATTGTTCAGCCTCATTTTAATTAAGCTATTGCATTTTGAATTGGGTTTTGTCTGCTTTAAATACACCAGCCCACATGGGCATCCCAAACCAGCACATGTCACCCTATCTGTTATACTAAATAAGCGTTGTTCAGCCTCATTTTTATTAAGCTATTGCATTTTGAATTGGTTTTTGTCTGGTTTAAATACACCAGCCCACATGGGCATCCCAAACCAGCACATGTCACCCTATCTGTTATACTAAATAAGCGTTGTTCAGCCTCATTTAAATTAAGCTATTGCATTTTGAATTGGGTTTTGTCTGCTTTAAATACAACAGCCCACATGGGCATCCCAAACCAGCACATGTCACCCTATCTGTTATACTAAATAAGCGTTGTTCAGCCTCATTTTAATTAAGCTATTGAATTTTGAATTGGTTTTTGTCTGGTTTAAATACACCAGCCCACATGGGCATCCCAAACCAGCACATGTCACCCTATCTGTTATACTAAATAAGCGTTGTTCAGCCGCATTTTAATTAAGCTATTGCATTTTGAATTGGTTTTTGTCCCGCTGCCAAAACACTAGGCCGCAGGGTATCCCAAACCTGCACGTAGCACCCTATCTGTTATACTAAATACGCTTGTTCAGCCTCAGCTTTATTAAGCTATTTCATTTTGAATTGTTTTTTGTCCTGCTGTAAAAGCACCAGGCCGCAGGGTATCCCAAACCTGCACATTTGACCCTATCTGTTACACAAAATCAGCTTTTAAAGGCTATTTCTCATAAATATATTGCAGTTTGAATTGTTTTTGTGTGTGCTGTAAAAACACCAGGCCGCACGGTATCCCAAACCTGCACATTTGACCCTATCTGTTACACTAAAGCAGCTTTTAAAGGCTATTTCTCATAAATATATTGCAGTTTGAATTGTTTCTGTGTCTGCTGTAAAAACCCCAGCCCACATGGGCATCCCAAACACTAGCATAAATATCTCAAGACTACCTGTCTAATAACTGCTTGCATTTTATAATTAACGTCACTTTTCCACAATCAAGGGAGGCCTCCTCTGTATGTGAGGAGGGGGCATCCCAAACACTAGCAGTAATATTTCAAGAGTACCTGTCTATTAACTGGTTGCATTTTGTAAAGAAAGTCACTTTGTCCAATTGCCAGCAGCCATTGCCTTTAACCGGGGGGCATCCCAAATATGCTAGCATGCGTCTTTTAACCCTTTAAACGCCAGCCTCCCCTGCAGTTAACCGCCAGCCACGTAAATTTTACGCACTAATAGTAAAAAAAGTTTTTAAAAAAGTCACTTACCTGACCCCTCGTTCGATCCGCCCGGGTCTCCTCTTCAGCCAGAGGGGCTCTGATCGCCGATTGGGGCTCCTCCAGCTGCAGGGGAGTGCCCAAAATAGGGTGCCCCCCCCCAGTTTCAGCAGCTGCCGGGATTGCCTGCAAAAAAAAAAAAGAAAAATGACAGTTACTTACCTTCGTGCCCGCCGGCTCCCGCCTGCTCTCCTCTTCACGGGAAGGGGGGGGCTCCGATCTTTCCCCCGGCTCTTCCATCTTCTGGAGGGGGCATAACAGCCCTCCTACCTTCAGGGGCGGGGCCGATGACGTCATCGACGGGTGTCGGAGGGGCACCCGGCAGTTCAGCTTTCAGATGCCGGTGAGGGCTGGACAGAGGAGGAGGGAGGTAGGCGATCCTCCGATCGCCTGCCTCCCCCCCCTCCTCTGCCCAGCCGTCACCTGCATATGATCGCCGTGGGACACAGGAGATGCAGATCGGAGTTGAGTAAAGTAAAAAAAAAAAAATTTTTTTCTAATAAAGTTTGTTTGAAAGAGTGTGTCTGTGTGTTTTTTTACTTTTAGCCCTTTGTGAACTGGTAAGGGGTCCATGTGACCCCTATACCAGTTCACAAGGCTCGGGGGTCTGGCAAGTCACCTGCAACTAGCGGGTGACTTGCCATTAACCCCTGGCCACCCAAATTACCTGCCTCCCCAAAGCCCAGGGGGGGGCATAGGAGCCGTGGCCCTAGGCTATGACGGCTTGTAGCCGGCAGGGCCAGGGGCCACTAAAGCTGGCCCCTGCGCCCTGTTCTACAAGCCCCCATAGCTGGTCACGGGCTGGTTACGCTGGGTAGGGGGGACCTCACGCCATTTTTTTTTTTTTAAGGGTTTTAACCCTTAAAAATCCCCCCCCCCAAAATGGGGACCCTATTGTCATTATTTTTTTTTAAATTAACCCTATGTTACCTGTAACCCAGTAGGTATAAAAGGCTTCCAGCAGCAGCAGGAGAGAAGAAGCCTAAGTGATCAGCGTGGGACACAGGGATGGATGGGAGTATTAAAAAAAAAAATAAAAAAAAAATATATTTTTTAATAAAGTTATTTTCAAAGTGTGTCTGTGTGTGTGTTTTTTAACTTTTAACCCTTTGTGAACTGGTAAGGGATCTATGAGACCCCTATACCAGTTCACAAGGCTCTGGGTCTGGCAAGTCACCTGCGGCTAGTGGGTGACTTGCCATTAACCCCGAGACCCCCCATTACCTGCCTCCCAAAAAAACCCTTATATTCCCCCAAGAAATGGTGTCCCCCTCCCTGTGAAGGGGGACCCCACACCAATTTTTTTTTATTTAACCCTTTATTATGTGGATAGTAGTTGTATTTTATTTGTAAATGTTATAAAGTGTTCTTTTCAGTTTAGGGGATCACCTGGACAGGAACGGGGGGCTACCGATACATATGTGGTATCATTGTAATCAGGAGAAATGGGGCTTTCACGTGCAATATGGTTTTCTTTAATAAAATAAATGTTTTTGTTAAAATAAAGGAGACAATTTAAAAAATATATTTTTTTTATTTTATTTTACTTATTTACTTAAAAATATATTTAAAAAAGTAGAAAAAATACAAACAAGACATTTCATGTTAAAATCTAAACTCTGCCACAAAAAGAAAATATGCCATTTTCTTGGAAATTCCTGCAAAAATCACAGTTAAACATCACGCAAAATGGTGAAAAATGACCTGTCAGCAGAGGGTGACAAAATCTCAAGTAGGCTGGCAGTTAAAAGGTTACAGGTACCTATGCATGTTGGGTATTGTTCTGCTCGGGGGACCTTGTTTTTTGTTCCGCTTTTTTATACATTTTTTTTGTGAAACCCTGTGCAACCTAAGAATTAATCGAGATATTACTTCCAGAAAGATGAGCCCACTACAACAAGCTGGGTACGCTTAGAAAGCTTAACATGTGTACTTTCAGGGAATATATGGTTTATCAGGGATATTCCAAATATAAAGGGTTGTTTTGGTAGAAAATCACAAGGTGCGCACTTTGTCTGCAGAGCTGAAATTTTGAAGTAAAATTACCATTATGCGCATGCTTTACTTTGGTGTGTTTGGCAACTCTCTCCTTGACAGAACCTAGGCATGTTGGGTATTGTTCTGTTTGGGGGATGTTGCTTTTTCAGATTTTCATTTCGTTTATTTCTGGTTTGCATATAGTTTTTTTTAGGAAAAAGTGGTTTTGATTCTGCTTTTTTATTCATTTTTAGGGAAACCCTGTGCAACCAAAGAATACATTGAGGGATTACTTCCAGAAAACTGCACCTATGTCAACAAGCCTGGTACGCCTAGAAAGCCCGAGGTGTGTACTTCTAGGGAATATATAGTTTGTTGGGGGTCTTTCAAATGTAAAGGGTTGCTTTTCTTGAAAAACTGCAAGGTGCGCATATTGCATAGCATAGTTGTATTTTATCTGAAAATCTCCTAAAGCGTTGTTTCAGTTAGGGGGAGTCTCCTGGGCAGGAAAGGGTGTCTACCTATACATATGTGGTACCGCTGTAACCGGGAGAAATTGGGGTTTCACGCGCCATAAGATTTTATTGACAAACTTACATTTTTCATTACAAAAAAAACTACAAATTGTAAAAAATAGTTTTTTTAATTTTTTTGCACAATTTTCACCCCAAAATATTGAGAATACACTTAGAAAATGACAAACAAGACATTTCATGTTAAAGCCCAGGCTCTGCTGAAAAAACCAATATATTACTTTCCGGGGAAATCCCTGGAAATCCCTTCAAAAATCACAATTGAATATGGGGAGCGCAAAATAGTGCAAAATGGTCTGGCAACAAAGGGTGACAAAATCTCAAGGTAGGCTGGCGGTTAAAGGGTTAAACGTGCTCACATTGGAGTTGGCAGCAGCAGCATTAGGAGCCCATATATTGCCTGAAAGACACACATATGAGCTGGCAGCAGCAGCATAGGGAGCCTATATATTGCCTGAAAGACACACCCAGGAGTTGGCAGCAGCATAGGGAGCCCATATATTGTCTGAAAGACACACCCAGGAGTTGGCAGCAGCATAGGGAGCCCATATATTGCCTGAAAGACACACCCTGGCGTTGGCAGCAGCATAGGGAGCTACCATGCATCAGCTACTACCATGGATCAGCCATTGTTGGCTGGAAATCCTGGTTGAACCATGCCTGATTCATCTTCACAAAGGTGAGTCTCTCCACATTATTCGTGGACAGACAAGTTCTCCTTGGCATGACCATGGCCCCCGCCGCACTAAACACCCGCTCAGATGGCCTACTACTGGCCGGGCAGGACAGCTTTTCCAGGGCAAACTCTGCTGGTTGCGGCCACAAGGCAAGTTTGGCTGCCCAGAAGTCCAGCGGATCCTCAAGGTGTGTTGGCATGGTCATGTCAAGGTATGACACGACCTGCTGGTTCAGGTCCTGCTCCAGGTCTTCATGCTGCTCATGAGTAGACTCACTATGCGGGTGTAGAAAGCTACTCATTAGCGACCGAAGACTGAGGCTGCTGCTGATGGAGCTGCTGCTGCTTCTCCTTCCACCCCCCCAGCAGCCATGGCAGTGGAAGGTGATTGCAGAGGTCCCCCCGAGTCAGACCTGCGAGAGTATGGGCCACGGCGCAGATAGGCATCGGCCAACTGACTACATAGAATGTCTTTGTAGTAGGTCAGTTTGTCCTCCCTCTCAGCGGGTTTAAAAAATGCCCCCATTTTGTACCGGTTCAGTTCCGACACGGCTTGATCGACCATTCCTGTCTGCTGCCTGTATTGACCTCTGCTTTGTCTGACCACGAAGCTGCCTGCCCCTCTGGATATCCCGCGATCTCTGACCTCCTGGCTTGACACTTTGGCTATTCCTGACTACGCACCTGTCTCATCCCTGTACTCTGACGCACCCTCCGGATTGACTACCTGTGAACGAGCTCGGCTTCGGTATACCCTTGTGGTTCATCGGCCTTCACCGTAAGCAGCCATCATTTGCGCCTATTAAGACCTGGGGGCAACCGTGTCCGGTGAGGCTTACCTAGCATCCCGGCAAACGGGGGCTTGACTATAGGCAGAAGCGGAGTTGGAGATTGGGGGTTGCCTGCTTACAGAAGGCTGGTGTCCCGCTGGGCATCACAGTATGGACCATGGCGCAGATAGGCATCGCCCAACTGACTACTTAGGATGTCTCTGTAGTAGGTCAGTTTGTCCTCCCTCTCAATGGGTGTAAAAAATGCCCCCATTTAGTGCCGGAAGCGAGGGTCCAATAAGTTGAAGAGCCAGATGTCATCCCGCTGACAAATGGAGACTATTCTGTGGTCACTACGCAAGCACGTGAGCATGCATCGTGCCATTTGTGCAAGTGACTCGGAAGGACTACCTGTCTCCATCTCCACTGCAAACTGCCACGGTGTGTTTGGGTCCTCTGTCTCGCCTTCCTCACAACCCTCTAGCTCCTCTGGCTGCTCCTGCTCCTCCTCTCCTGTCAGATGACTAGATAAAATGGCCATTTTGTCAAACCTAAACTGTGCTTCGCTGTGCCCCTCCTCCTCCTCCACTTCAGCCCCCACAGGCTTCATGTGGCTGTGAAATGTATGCGCCATGTCTCCAGTGCCCTGACCAGCCATGGTTTCCAACATGTGTTGTAGTACATGAAGCAGTGGAATCACATTGTTCATCTCATAGTCCTGGCGACTGACTAATAAAGTAGCTTCCTCAAAGGGCCTGAGCAAACGGCAGGTGTCACGTATGAGCTGCCACTGGTTTACATTGCAGTTACACAGGGGAGTCCCCCTATCCGTTTGGATCATCAAGAAATCCGTTATGGCTTTTCTCTGTTCCTATAGTCAATCCTGCATATGGAGGGTGGAATTCCAAAGGGTGGAAACATCGCAAATCAGACTATGTTTGGGGATACCGTTCTGATGCTGAAGCTCAAGAAGGGTGTGCTTGGCGGTGTAGGAGTGGCTGGCTGGAACAGAAGGCGGCGTGCCACTGGGTAATGCAGCAGGCTGGACCACCACTTTGGAGCCAACTCTCCCAGGCCGCTTGATGGTGACGCTGCAAATGTTGACGCAGGGCTGTGGGTCCAACATTGGGACCCTGGCCACACTTCACCTTCTGCCTACACATCTTTCATATAGCCATGTTAACCACCTGCGGATGCTTGATGAAAAACTGCCACATGGCCTTGTAGCTGATTTTTCCTACCAACAGTCCGCACTCATTCACTGCTGCTGCCGCCGCCGCCAGCTCCAGGGACCCTCTTCCACTACCTCCTGGGAAGATAGCCTGCCACGCAAGTGGTCTATCTCGAGCACATTTGCCTCCATACTTTCCCCTTCTGCCTCCATCACTCCAAGCCTTTAAAAGTGCCCTCAGAACTCACTGATGTCCTCCTCAGGTTCCTCAACAGTGTCTGCTTAAAAAGACAAAATGCTTGCAACACCACCTCCCATGCCACTCTCCTCATCACTACTTGCCCGCCTAGTGGAAGAAGCGGCGAGTGTCTCCTCCACTTCTTGGTTGGGCAGTAGCTGCTGATTTTTCTGATTATCAGATCGTCCTCACTGAATAGTGGAGCTGAACCCTAAGCATAAGACATAACCGACAGTTGACGGGGGGTGTCAGATGTCACTTGTGATGCAGTGGATGATCGTGTTAACCAATGGATAATGGCAGATGGGTTGCTGGTCAAGACACGGCCGCTAGCTGATCCCAGGAGATCAGTCCTCTCACTGAGACTCCTGCTACCACTCACCCCTAGTCTGCTGCAACCTCTGCTTGATGAATTTAGCCCTCTGCAACTTCTCTGTGCCCATCCTGCCACTTCTCTGCCTGACATACTTGGTGCGTATATGGGGGGAGGACAAAACGCTACACTACACTTAAAACAGGATTTGTCGATAAGAGCAGCAGGTGTGTAACTATCTATGGTCTTTCACTAAGTAGTAACTAGGCCCTGAAGACTTTAACACGAACAAAGTGATGAAACTCTTAGATGTGCGCAAGTGATACTCTGATGAGAGCAATTCAATGTGCTCCAGTATGCTTCAAAAATGTTTTTTTTTTTTTTCAATCTTTTTTATTAGATGTAGGTACACAGATGACATTGGTATACATTTGTTGTACAACATGTAGATGCTCAATTTTCCAAATTGGTACATAGTAAAACAGTACATGGAGGCAGGTAGCATTTTCAACATAAAATATATACGTCTGCACAACATTAGCCGTTTGTTTGTTGCCAGTGTGTCAACCTGAATGGCCTGTCTCTAGTGGCATCCGTTGCGCTAGATCCCAGCCCTCCGCCCACCACCCAGCGCGCAGAGAGGTCCGTCAACGGACATCGCTGGGCGCCAAACCCAGCGGGAAGGAGGGGAGGGAGTGGGGTGGGTACAAGGGGGGGGAGGGTAACGGGGGGGAGGGTGGCCTAAGACAGTGAAGGGGGGGAGAAGATAGAAAAGATAAGGAAAGAAAGAAGAAAGAGGGAAAAAGAAAGGGAGACAGATCGTTGCTCATTGTAGCATAGTATTGCATGCTTCCGGGTAGGCGTATTCCACCCAAGGCTCCCATACTTTGATAAATTTGGTGTGTGAATCCCTCAGGATGCTAGTCAATTTCTCGTTAATCAAGATGCCGTTAAGCCTGTCCTTTACTGCCTGGAAGGGGATTCCCGGTTTCTTCCAGGAGCTAGCAATCGTTAGTTTAGCTGCCAGCATAAGTTGAGTGAGCAGGGCGTGCTGGGTTCTGGTGATGCCCTCCGGTTTCACATGCAATAGTGCTACCCAAGGATCCCGACGTATATGGGCATGTAAAAGGGTGCTCAGGAGGCCAAAAACTCGGGACCAAAATCTCTTAACCTTCGGGCACTCCCACCATATGTGCAGAACGGAGCCTTCCACCGAACAACCTCTAAAGCATTGAGCGGGGTAGCCCTGGATCGCTTTAGCTATGCGTGCGGGCACCAGGTACCACCTGGTAAGCATCTTGTATGCTGCTTCCAGGGTCGTGACATTGATCGAGCACCTGTTTATTCCAGTCCATATCTCCTCCCAGTCTCTCCTATCCCTTACCAAGCCCAGATCCGACTCCCATCTGGCCATGTACCCATGTTTTGAGTTGGCGGGTAATGCTACAAGGCTCGAGTAAATAGTGGATACAAGACCCGTGGTGGGGGTCCCTCGCGAGCACAATGTTTCAAAGGGAGTCATATCTGAGTCTTCCGTCTTGTTTTTTAGCAGGGGTGCAATCCAGTGACGGAGTTGCAGGTATCTAAACTGTTCTGATGGCGGAGCTTTCTCCCTTTCCTGTAGTGCAGGCCAGGAGATTATCTCGCCTCTGGTCAGGAGATGGTGAAGTTTGCTAATCCCCACCCGCTCCCACCAGCTAAACCCTTTGGGGTCTAACCCCGGGGGAAACATCGGGTTCTTAACAATTCGCATTAGTGGAAGGTGTGGAGAAATTAGTTTCCCGGAATATTTCGTCCCATCCCAGATTCGAAGGGAGTGGTTCAGGATGGGGCATGAGATGTGTGATCTATGTTGTGGCGGCAACCGCATTAAGCTGTCAACCGGGATTGGGTCGCACGCGGAGGCCGTTAACGCCACCCACAGTGGTGTCTCCATGTGGATATGTAACTGTTGAAGCTGCCCTATCTGCGCTGCATGGTAGTATTTGCAGATACACGGAACCCCCAAGCCTCCCTCTTTCCTATGCCTAGTCATGGTAGCTCTAGCAACTCTCGGCCTAGTTCTCCCCCATATAAATTTCATTATGCTATTTTGCATGCTTTTAAGCTGAAATTGTGGAATATACACCGGGAGAGTTCTAAAGTGGTATAGAAGCTTCGGGAGCAAGGTCATTTTTATTGCATTGACCCTTCCTATCCAGGATATCTCATGACCCCGCCAGGTATCCAGCATCGCTTTCAAGCTTCTAAAGGGGGGGGGTAGTTTGCTTGGTACAAAGACCGGTAATGTGGCGTGATCTTGACGCCTAAGTAGGATAGGGCTCCCGGGGCCCAGCGGAATGGGAAGTTGGATTGAAGGATTTAGTGTTGGGGCGGGGACATTTAAATTAAGCCCTACCGATTTCTCCTTGTTAACTTTAAGACCCGAAATCCTCGAGAAGGTTTCCAGGAGCTGGAGCAGGTTAGGTAGTGAGGTATGGGGCTGTGAGAGAGTCAATAAGATATCATCGGCAAATAAGCACACTTTGTGATGGTATCCCGCCATTTCAATGCCTTTTATGTTCGGGTTTGCCCGAATAGCAAGGGCCAAGGGTTCCAGTGCCAGCACGAATAGCACCGGGGAGAGCGGGCATCCCTGCCGGGTGCCTCGACCTATTGAGATTGGCTCAGAAAGGTAACCATTGTATTGCACTCTGGCTGAGGGGGAGGAATAGATAGAGTGGATCCAGGCCAGAAAGTTATCGCCAAAGCCCTATTTCTGAAGAGCACAGTGCATATAATCCCACAAGAGGGAGTCAAAAGCCCTTTGCATGTCCAGAGACAGCAAAAGGCTATGGATATCTCTTTGTTGAGCCAGCTCAATAAGGTGGAGCAGTCTACGAATATTGTCCGGTGCTTGCCTACATGGGATAAATCCTACCTGGTCTTTCCCAATTATGGTGCCCAGGAATTCATTAATTCTGGTAACCAGGACTTTACCTAAAATTTTCACATCTACGTTGAGTAGAGAAATAGGCCTATAATTTTGTGCGTCTGAGTGATCCTTATCAGGTTTCGGAATCATACTGATGTAGGCCTCCAGTGATGACTGATGTAAAGAACCCTGATCTGTAAGGGAGTTAAACATGGCGGTTAGATAGGGAGCCAGTTCTGCGGCATACTTTTTGCAATATAGGGCTGAGAACCCGTCTGGTCCAGGCACTTTGGATGTCTTAAGGCTCTTAATGGCCCCAAGCACTTCCAAGACTGTTATGTCTGCGTCGAGAAGCTCTTTATGGGCATCCTGCAGTTTGGGGAGCGAGACGGAATCTAGAAATCTTGCCGTTTCCTTGCGGGGGAACATATGGGGGGCTTGTAAAGTTTGCCTAGTGAATTTCTAAATATTTGTATGATCTTGAGAGGGTTAGCTGTGAGGCTCCCCTCAGGGGTCCTAAGCGAGATCAAAGGCTGCCTAGGCCCCGAATATCGCAGTTTGTTAGCCAAGGGGGTGTCAGGCTTATTGGCTCTCGCGTAGTACCTCTGCTTGCCCCATCTAAGCCTCTTTTCCGCCATCTCGTCCAATGCCATATTAAGCTGGATGCTAATTGCATCCACCTTCTTCTTAAGCTCTCTTGTCGGATTTGCGACCCAGTCTCTGCGCAATCGTTCTAGCTGCGCTGTGAGTCGGGTCACATTGTCGTTCCTGCGTTTTTAATGGCCGAGGCTAGCGCTATAAGGTTGCCCCGCATGACTGCCTTGTGGGCTTCCCAGATGCTCACTGCCGAGGCCGTGTCTTTATTGGTTATGAAGTAGGTTTTTATAGATTGAAGGACCTGTTCTTGGGTGTCCTTATGTGATAGCAATGAGTCATTGATCCTCCACCTGAAGGGTTTGGGCGTCGGGGGGGAGGTGCTAAATCCCATCAGAACCGGTGCGTGGTCCGACCAGGGAGCAGATAATATTTGGCATTTTTGAACCAAGGGGACTAGGGTCTGCGCTACGAGGATGTGATCTATTCTGCTAAGTGAGTCGTGAGGGTTGGAATAGAAGGTGTAGTCCCGTGTTCTTGGATTCAGCTCGCGCCAGACATCTACCAAAGAAGCCTCTTTGAGCAGTGTGTTAATTCGGTGCGGGGGGTGTTGAGTGGGTTGGGTGGTAGGTGAGGGGCTCCTGCCCTGTGGACCGGATCTATCCAGTTTTGGATCTAGAGTAATATTAGAGTCGCCGGCCATGATTAGCATGCCCTTACCATGCTCCTTGACCCTTTTCATTAGATGAGAGAAGAAGTTAGTCTGGTGGGTGTTGGGCGC
This sequence comes from Gastrophryne carolinensis, assembly GCA_027917425.1. Classification (NCBI taxonomy): domain Eukaryota; kingdom Metazoa; phylum Chordata; class Amphibia; order Anura; family Microhylidae; genus Gastrophryne; species Gastrophryne carolinensis. The sequence goes on from CM051238.1 coordinate 323,772,542, forward strand.
ATAATAGGATACGATTGTTAATAGGGTATCATCTAAGGATCCCACTAATATGAGGTAACGGCCTGTTGGGTCTGCGAACTGAGACTCACATTTAAACAGGAGATTCCGCCTGAATGCGATTAGCACCCCCCGGGTCTTTTCCTTAAAACATGCTGTGAAGAATATCGGGTAGTGTGGGTGTAAGTATCGCGGGGAGCTCGTGGACGAGAATCTGGTCTCTTGAAGACATAGAATATCTGCTTGCAGTTGCTTATAACAATGGAATGCCTTTGTTCTCTTAGATTGTGAATTAAAACCCTGGACGTTATGCGTTAAGAGTTTAAAGTTAAGGTCAGCTCCAGCTAATGAGTTCTGCAACTGGCTCATCTTGCTGAGAGAAAAGGTAGAATTGGTGCCCTGAGAGGAGGAGAAGCGCGTTAAAGAGATAGAAAAAAAAAAAGAAAGAGGAGAGGTAGAGAGGAGAAAAGAGAAATAGGGGGGAGGGTAGGGGTATGCTAAGGGTTAAGACAGTGATGGGCTAAGCGGGATGGAGGTGTGGGGGTCAGGGGGTTCAGTAAAGCCCCTCCTTGTGGGTGGCCCAAGCTGGGTACCTCACGAGGTGGGAATAGGTGTTGTGTGAATCTGACCACTCAACAGTCAGTGGTTATCCTTCCGGGGGGAAAAACCTCACAGCCGGAAGTCTTTGGGGTTCAAGGGGGTCGCCTCTGCACGGGGTAGAGCCTGCGCTAATGTAACTGAGCATGTTAAGACATTGAAACATTTAAGATAACATAGCTGACGGTCCCATAGTGGAGGAGAGGTTGCTCTTCCGTCGCCTCTATCTAGTTGTTTGTGCGTTGCGGGCTAGCGCCCAAGCCAGGGATCACTCTCCCGCAAGGCCCAGTAGTGGCCGCAGCGTTAACATAGCCATAAAGAAAGGGTTCATAAACTAGAACATTTATCAAACTTTGTAAAGCATTGCGACCCAAGGGGGCTATCATCGGGGCTGCGCCAAGCGCCCATATTGAGGGGCCCAGAGGCACCTCACTGTCTCACCAGCAGCCCCGGGCTCCACATAGGGTGGCAAATGGAGCTGCCCCCCCATCCGAGCCGCCCCCCCATGGACACGCACGTAACAGTCCCGTCCGCAGGAGGGGGCCCCAACAATGGGGGGCCCACCCCCCCAATGGTGCAGAACAGCCTCCGACCGTCCCACGGCGGCCCCACTAGGCCACCAGGCCGACCACGATCCCATGAGGACCCGGTCTCCCAGTCGGGGCACCGCCACGGGGGGGGGCAGAGGCCGATCGCCGGAAACAACATCATAAACCTTCATATGAAATAAACTATAAAGTATCCATAAACCAGTAACATAGTATTATAACTTATCTGACGATGACCCTGGGAGAGGAAAAGGTGCTGTCTCTCATAGCTGCACAAAAATGTTTTTTTTTCAGAGACTGGCCTGCGTGGAAATGAATCGGGCATGGATCAGCCAAGATTTCCACCCACCAATGCCTGATGATCATGGGGCCAGCCCAACACTAAAGAAATATGGATTGTGCAAAACAGATTTAAGGCGCTGCTCTCCAGTTACAGACATTCCTCTGCATCAGACCACAATTAATTTTTGAGAAAATGCTTTACGTTACTCTTACTTTTTATTAATATTCTTTGGATAAGATATCTGTGCCGAAAATCTGTATATGTTCTCTTAATGCTGCTGCCAACTTCAGGGTGTGTCTTTCTGGCAATTTTGGGCTCCTGCTGCTGCTTGCAACTCCAGTGTGTCTTTTGGCCAATTTGTGGGCTCCTGCTGCCAACTCCAGTGTGTCTTTCAAGCAATGTTTGGACTCCTGCTGCTGCCAACTTCAGTTTGTCTTTCAAGCAATTTTGGGCTCCTGCTGCTGCTGCTTGCAACTCCAGGGTGTCATTCAGCCAATTTTTGGCCTCCTGCCTCCTATCTGTGCCGAAAAGCAATTTTGGGCTTCTGCTGCTCCTGCTGTCAACTCCAGTGTCTCTTTCAAGCAATGTTTGACCTCCTGCTGCTGCCAACTCCAGTGTCTCGTTCAAGCAATGTTTGGGCTACTGCTGCTGCTTGCAACTCCAGGGTGTCATTCAGCCAAATTTGGGCTCCTGCAGCCAACCCCAGTGTCTTTTTAAAGCAATGTTTGTGCTCCTGCTGCTGCTTGCAACTCCAGGGTGTGATTCATCCAATTTTTGGCCTCCTGCAGCTAACTCCAGTATCTCTTTAAAGCAATGTTTGGGCTCCTGCAGCTGCTGCTTGCAACTCCAGGGTGTGATTCAGCTAATTTTTGGGCTCCTGCTGCTGCCAGCTCCAGGGTGTGTTTTTCAGGCACTATAGGGGCCCCTCATAGTGATGCCACTTCAACTCTCTGCAATTGTGCTGCTCTGCGATTCTATTTGCGATGCCTCTGATCTGCATGTCATAATTATTTACAGTATTATTTCACTAACCCAGCACGCATCCTATGCGTGTTACAGCAAGACAGAATGGTTTACAACCCTATTGAGGCTCTAGGAGGCTCAGAAATAGCCGTTTTTAATAGCGATTCGTCGCAAATAAATTCGGGTCGAATCGATTTTTGTCGGAAAATTCTGCGAATCAGTTGAATCGAATTTTTCCAAAGTTTGCTCATCTCTAGATATAATTATACAAGTATTTCTAGCATTCTATGGCTCCTGCTGCCAACTCCAGTGTGTCTTTCAAGCAATGTTTGGGCTCCTGCTGCCAACTCCAGTGTGTCTTTCAAGCAATGTTTGGACTCCTGCTGCTGCTGCCAACTCTAGTTTGTCTTTAAAGCAATTTTGGGCTTCTGCTGCTCCTGCTGCCAACCCCAGTGTGTCTTTCAAGCAATGTTTGGACTCTTGCTGCTCCTGCTGCCAACTCCAGTGTCTCTTTCAAGCAATGTTTGGCCTCCTGCTGCTGCCAACTCCAGTGTCTCTTTCAAGCAATGTTTGGGCTGCTGCTGCTTGCAACTCCAGGGTGTCATTCAGCCAATTTTTGGGCTCCTGCTGGCAACTCCAGTGTCTCTTTCAAGCTATGTTTGGGCACCTGCTGCTGCTGCTTGCAACTCCAGGGTGTGATTCATCCAATTTTTGGGCTCCTGCAGCCAACTCCAGTGTCTCTTTAAAGCAATGTTTGTGCTCCTGCTGCTGCTTGCAACTCCAGGGTGTGATTCATCCAATTTTTGGCCTCCTGCAGCCAACTCCAGTATCTCTTTAACCCTTTGAGTGCCAGCCTACCTAGATTTTTTGTCACACTCTGTTGCCCGACGACTTTTCACGTTTTTGCGCTACACGTGTGCAACCTTGATTTTTGAAGGGATTTCCATGAAAATTATATATTGTTTTTTTCAGCTTCAGCTGGGCTTCAACATGAAATGTCTTGTTTGGCCTTTTTTTAGTGTATTCTCAATACTTTTGGGTGAAATATGTGCAAAAAAATTAAAAAAACCTATTGTTTACAATTTGTAGTGTTTTTTTTTGTAATAAAAAATGTAAGTTTGTTAATAAAATATTATTGCGTGTGAAAGCCCTATTTCTCCTGGTTACAATGGTACCACATATGTATAGGTATACCCCCTTTCCTGAAACAGCAGTTTAGGAGATTTCAGATAGAATACAACTATGCAATATGATTGTATAGTTGTAAAGGGTTAATAAAAAAAATAAAATGACATAGGGTCCCCTCTCCCGGGGGGGGGGGGGGGGGGCTCATTTCTTTTTGAGAATTCTAAGGGTTAAAAACCCTTAAAATCCCCCCCAAAAAATGACATAGGGTCCCCCTTACCCAGCATTACTGACAAGGACCAGCTATGGGGGCTTGTAGAACAGGGTGCAGGGGCCAGCGCTGGTGGCCCCTGGCCCTGCAGGCTACTAGCCCACATAGCCACGTGGCCCGGGCCCTTCTGCCCCCCCCTGGCCGTTGGGGAGGCAGGTAATGGGGGGCTGGGGGTTATGGCAAGTCACCCGCTTGCTGCAGGTGACCTGCCATACCCAGAGCCTTGTGAACTGGTATAAGGGGTCTCATGGACCCCTTACCAATTCACAAAGGGTTAAGTTAAAAAAAAAGACACCAGACAAATATTTTATTATTCTTTTTTTGACTTACTTACCTCCCATCCAGTGTCCCACGCTGCTGCAGATGACAGATGTCGGTAGTGATCGGAGCAGGGAGGGTGGGAGGCAAGGAGATTAGAGCCTCCCTGCCTGCCACCCTCCCTGCACTGATCGCTGCTGACAACTGACAGATCGGGGCCCGGGTTCTGGTAACCCGAGGAGCGGGATGACGTCATCAAGTGGACGGGGCTAGGGGCGGGGCCATCGCCGGCCGAAGAGGATGGTGAGGGCCCGTTTCTGGGCCCTCACAAGCAGCGTGGAAAGCCCAGGGGGGGGGGGATCGGAGCCCCCACTGGTGAAGAGAAGACCCGGGGAGAGCCATCGTGCTGCGAGGTGAGTAAATGTCATTTACTGTTTTTTTTTTTTTTACAGATGTCGGCGCCGGCGGGGGGCTATTCCGGGTCCCCTCCTGAAGATCAGAGGCCTGGGGGTGGAAATCTAACAGCGGATTCTCGTACAGAATCGCTGGCCCTTTCAAAGGGGTAAGGTAAGTCTGTATGTTTTTTACTTTTTGTTTTATGGGCCTCTAAAGTCAGCTACGTGACTCTCAAGTAGCTGGCACTTAACGGTTGGAGAGGCAGCTACGTGAGAGTCACGTAGCTGGCACTAGAAGGGTTAAAGCAACGTTTGGGCTCCTGCAGCTGCTGCTGCTGCTTGCGACTCCAGGGTGTGATTCAGCTAATTTTTGGGCTCCTGCTGCTGCCAGATCCAGGGTGTGTTTTTCAGGCACTATAGGGGCCCCTCATAGTGATGCCACTTCAACTCTCTGCAATTGTGCTGCTCTGCGATTCTATTTGCGATGCCTCTGATCTGCATGTCATAATTATTTACATTATTATTTCACTAACCCAGCACGCATCCTATGCGTGTTACAGCAAGGCAGAATGGTTTACAACCCTATTGAGGCTCTAGGAGGCTCAGAAATAGCCGTTTTTAATAGCGATTCGTCGCGAATAAATTCGGGTCGAAAGGATTTTTGACGGAAAATTCGGCGAATCAGTCGAATCGAATTTTTCAAAAGTTCATCTCTAGATATAATTATACAAGTACTTCTAGTATTCTATGACTGAGGACAACACACAAAAAGTACCCCCTTCATTCAAGCTCTATCTACCAGTCTAATATGTCTCTAAAATCTGGTTTAAATTAGGAGTCTCTTTTCCCATCCCGCCACTAGATAACTAAACTTATTAAAACCCCTACACCATCAGTCCTCATACCAGGTCGATCCCCTTACAGGTAATACGAGGCTGAATGCTATTGTCATTTACATATTGTCTTACTCTCTGGCCAGTGTACACGGTAATGTATTCCTGCCCTAAAATCTGTTCCAGAGCTAATCTGCATATTGCTATAATCATTGTATATTACTGATGGTTTAAATAAACAATTAAAACAAAAAAATTAGGAGCCTCAGTTGCACACTTTTGCAGTTGCATGTGGTAACTGCACTCCTCATTATGGTACCTCTGTGAGCATGGTGCATTTTCTTTTAGGATAGCCCCACTTTTGGGACACACATAGCAATGGATACATTGAGAGTTGATGGTTGACACCACCTGATACAGCTAAGCATCCCCCATTTTGTTTTTCAGAATGTGTGTGGGCATGTGTCCTCAGCTTTACAGACTGTTGTTGAACCTTGAAAGGACAGCCTTAGTTAAGTTAACCTCAAATGTATCTATTGCTGTGCATGTCCCATATGTGGGGCTCTTTGATAGATTAGAATATAGAAAACACTCATAAAGGCGCCCTATTGAGATGCGTGGTTTCCACATGCATTTGCAAATGTCTGCAACTGAGTGTTTTTTTAGCTAGATCTTAGAGACAGATTATAGAAATTGTTGCTAACTGACAGAGTTTAAGTGCTGGGGCCCGGGGCTCCATTTTTTGCCCTGTTTATGTGCAATGCTCGAGTTAGCTAGCAGGTGACCTCTTCCTTTTGTGACTGATACAGTAGTTCAAATTTCCATTGCTCTACATTCAAAAAATGTAGTGCAATTATTCTGTGTTTTCAATGGCTAAGCTGTGAAAGTATCGTGAGGCAGGAAATGGTGCTTGCTGCCTGGACACAGGGCCCTTTCATTAGTGAGTGTGGCAAATGGATAAGGAACAGCGGCACTTGTAACTTCCTCCTCTGGCACAGTGAGGGAGCAGCGAGGGAGAGGACACCGTGTTCTTGCTTTGTTGTGTTATGCTGCAGAGCCTTTCCACTGCCAGAACCCAAGAATGACTGCATTTACCCAAGCACCAATTCTCACACAAACCCATAGAAAACTCATGTATTTATTGAGAATTGCTTTTAGTGCATTGTTATGTTCCCCCTAAAAGCTTGACAATTTCTCCGTGTCTAGAACTGATCTTTTTATAAATTTAACGCGATGAATAAAATGCATTTAGGAACTTTTATGAAAGCAGATTTTTAAGTGGAAGCCTCTAAACCCCTGATTTTCCACTAATAATTACTGTGAAATGGCAGCATAAATTCAAATGTAAAAGTAATTTCTACATGTCTTTAATCTGCTTTACACGTGATAGATTTCCTGTGCTGGTGGAGGCTGCAGACTCAGCGAGGCAGACCTATTACTTTTGTCATTAGAGATTTGAGCACTAATAAGTCCAATACATAGGGCTAAATGTAGGGTTAGGGACTGATGTTCATCCGCCAAATGGTAGCTTTTTCCTGTCCCACATCAAATAGAGCTCTACTTAGAAAAGGTGAGTAGCTTCGTAGTACAGTGCTCATAGATAGTCTACAGTTGGCATGAGTGAGGTAGGTTAGGTTAGTTTAGTGTATCTGCAGATGGCGAGAACCCTCCATATCACAGAGTTGCCAGGAAGGGTTTAAATTCAATTCCCTTAATTATACAGCAGAGTTAGAAATAGCCAAACAAAAATATTTGACAGAATACCGCGCTAATTATTAATTCACCCTAAATGGTCAGCTCAACGTGTGTGGCTCAAGTCCAAACAAAAGTCCAAAGACAGCAAAATTAAAGAAAAAACACAGAGCTTTTTGAATTAATGTAGACTGGTGAAGTTGTCCCAAAGCACATGCGTGATCACCACCATCGTGTACCCATCACCAGTATCACAAAACTCTTACCAGATCGTAAGATTAATGGTTGCATTCAAATAGATTAGTAGAGTCAGCTCCAGATAGGCAACTTCTCAGCACTCCAAACGATAAGAATAATGGTTGCATTCAAATATAATTAGCTGCAAATGGAGAAGCTATTTGTTGGCCCATTTGGATTTCTGACATTGAAGCTTACGTTTTAAGCTACATAACTGCATTTCAAAGGATGGCTGAGATCTTGCCCATTTGCAGTTTTGTGATACTGGTGATGGGTACACGACAGTGGTGATCACGCATGTGCTTTGGGACAACTTCACCAGTCTACATTAATTCAAAAAACTCTGTGTTTTTTCTTTAATTATACAGCAGAGTTGTCAACCTGAATGACATCCCCACGATAATTGGGTACTCCATGAGCCAGGGAACTACTGCCTACCTTGCAAACAACCAGACTCGTCATCGGCCGTGCACATCACTGTGTGTCCACTGGCCTAGCGTGCCTGATAGGCTGTCTGTGGTATGCCTTAGAAAAATTTTGATAAAGGTAAGTATGGGCAATCCTGTTACCCGACTTACAGAACGCCGATGCACAGCAGGGCATCCCGCTTTGGGAAGCCTCCGTACTTCATAATTATGATATGCCAATATGTGCTAATAATATAAACAGTGGCCCCAGCCACCTCTGGATTTTTTGTTAAAGTGGAAAAAATGTGATTTTGACTATCCCGGGTTTTGCTCCTTGCACTGGGGGCTTCACAATTTAGGAAACCCCCCAGATTGCCTCTAAAAACATATTCTTCCCCGGTCCTATGGAACATGTGCAGACTCTCTTCCAATTTAGCGCTGTATGCCATATATGTTAATGAATGGCAATACAGTGCTGTTTACATGCCCCAATCTAATGGGAACTGATGGAAAAGAGGAGTTTTGAGGAGACCCAGGGGGGTTCACGTAGTGGGGCGTCCCAGTTGTGTGTTGTTAAGCTTGTTAAGCTTATAGGGACCAATTGCTAGTTGAATTATAGGAATTTCTATACAATAGATGTGCTAGCCATTTTCACTCAGTGAGTACTTCAAATTTAAAACTGGCTGGAGGTAAGAACTAGAGATGAGCAAACTTTTGAAAAATTCGATTCGACTGATTCGCAGAATTTTCCGTCAAAAATCCTTTCGACCCGAATTTATTCGCGACGAATCGCTATTAAAAACGGCTATTTCTGAGCCTCCTAGAGCCTCAATAGGGTTGTAAACCATTCTGCCTTGCTGTAACACGCATAGGACGTGTGCTGGGTTAGTGAAATAATACTGTAAATAATTATCACATGCAGATCGGAGGCATCACTAATAGAATCGCAAAGCGGCACAATTGCAGAGAGTTGAGGTGGCATCACTATGAGGGGCCCCTATAGTGCCTGAAAAACACACCCTGGAGCTGGCAGCAGCAGGAGCCCAAAAATTAGCTGAATCACACCCTGGAGTCGCAAGCAGCAGCAGGAGCCCAAACATTGGTTGAAAGAGACACTGAAGTTGGCAGCAGGAGCCCAAAAATCGGATGAATCACACCCTGGAGTTGCAAGCAGCAGCAGGAGCCCAACATTGCTTTAATGAGACACTGGAGTTGGCAGCAGGAGGCCAAAAATTGGATGAATCACACCCTGGAGTTGCAAGCAGCAGGAGCCCAAACATAGCTTGAAAGAGACACTGGAGTTAGCAGCAGGAGCCCAAAAATTGGCTGAATGACACTCTGGAGTTGCAAGCAGCAACAGGAGCCCAAACATTGCTTTAAAGAGACACTGGAGCTGGCAGCAGGAGCCCAAAAATTGGATGAATAACACCCTGGAGTTGCAAGCAGCAGCCCAAACATAGCTTGAAAGAGACACTGGAGTTGGCAGCAGGAGCCCAAAAATTGGATGAATCACACCCTGGAGTTGCAAGCACATTGCGTGAAAGAGACACTGGAGTTGGCTGCAGGAACCCAAATATTGGATGAATCACACCCTGAAGTTGGCAGCAGCAGGAGCACAACATAGCTTGAAAGACAGACTGGAGTTGGCAGCAGGAGCTCAAATATTGGATAAATCACCCCCTGGAGTTGCAAGCAGCAGCAGCAGCCCGAACATAGCTTGAAAGACACACTGGAGTTGGCAGCAGGAGCCCAAACATTGGATGAATCACACCCTGGAGTTGCAAGCAGCAGCAGGAGCCCAAACATTACTTTAAAGAAACACTGGAGTTTGCTTCAGGAGCCCAAAAATTGGATGAATCACACCCTGGAGTTGCAAGCAGCACCAGCAGGAGCCCAAACATAGCTTTAAAGAGACACTGGAGTTGGCAGCAGGAGCCCAAAAATTGGATGAATCACACCCTGGTGTTGCAAGCAGCAGCAGGAGCCCAAACATAGCTTGAATGACACACTGGAGTTGGCAGCAGGAGATCAAAAATTGGATGAATCACACCCTGGAGTTGCAAGCAGCAGCAGGAGCCAAAACATAGCTTGAAAGACACACTGGAGTTGGCAGCAGGAGCCCAATAATTGGATAAATCACACCCTGGAGTTGCAAGCAGCAGCCGGAGCACAAACATTGCTTGAAAGAGACACTGGAGTTGGCTTCAGGAGCCCATAAATTGGATGAATCACACCCTGGAGTTGCAAGCAGCAGCAGCAGGAGCCCAAACATAGCTTAAAAGAGACACTAGAGTTGGCAGCAGGAGCCCAGAAATTGGCTGAATCACACCCTGGAGTTGCAAGCAGCAGCAGGAGCCCAAACATTGCTATAAAGAGACACTGGAGTTGGCAGCAGGAGCCCAAAAATTGGATGAATCAAACCCTGGAGTTGCAAGCAGCAGCAGCAGGAGCCCAGACATAGCTTGAAAGAGAAACTAGAGTTGGCAGCAGGAGCCCAAAAATTGGATGAATCACACCCTGGAGTTGCAAGCAGCAGCAGGAGCCAAAACATAGCTTGAAAGACACACTGGAGTTGGCAGCAGGAGCCCAAAAATTGGATGAATAACACCCTGGAGTTGCAAGCAGCAGCAGGAGCCCAAACATGACTTTAAAGAGACACTGGAGTTGGCTTCAGGAGCCCAAAAATTGGATGAATCACACCCTGGAGTTGCAAGCAGCAGCAGCAGCAGGAGCCCAAACATAGCTTGAAAGAGATACTGGAGTTGGCAGCAGGAGCCCAAAAATTGGCTGAATCACACCCTGGAGTTGCAAGCAGCAGCAGCAGGAGCCCAAACATAGCTTGAATGACACCCTGGAGTTGCAAGCAGCAGCAGGAGCCCAAACATAGCTTGAAAGACACACTGGAGTTGGCAGCAGGAGCCCAAAAATTGGATGAATCACACCCTGGAGTTGCAAGCAGCAGCAGCAGCCCAAACATAGCTTGAAAGAGACACTGGAGTTAGCAGCAGGAGCCCAAAAATTGGATGAATAACACCCTGGAGTTGAAAGCAGCAGCAGGAGCCCAAACATTACTTTAAAGAGACACTGGAGTTGGCTTCAGGAGCCCAGAAATTGGATGAATCACACCCTGGAGTTGCAAGCAGCAGCAGCAGCAGGAGCCCAAACATAGCTTGAAAGAGATACTGGAGTTGGCAGCAGGAGCCCAAAAATTGGCTGAATCACACCCTGGAGTTGCAAGCAGCAGCAGCAGGAGCCCAAACATAGCTTGAATGACACCCTGGAGTTGCAAGCAGCAGCAGGAGCCCAAACATAGCTTGAAAGACACACTGGAGTTGGCAGCAGGAGCCCAAAAATTGGCTGAATCACACCCTGGAGTTGCAAGCAGCAGCAGCAGCCCAAACATAGCTTGAAAGAGACACTGGAGTTAGCAGCAGGAGCCCAAAAATTGGATGAATCGCACCCTGGAGTTGCAAGCAGCAGCAGGAGCCCAAACATAGCTTGAAAGACACACTGGAGTTGGCAGCAGGAGCCCAAAAATTGGATGAATCACACCCTGGAGTTGCAAGCAGCAGCAGGAGCCCAAACATTACTTTAAAGAGACACTGGAGTTTGCTTCAGGAGCCCAAAAATTGAATGAATCACACCCTGGAGTTGCAAGCAGCAGCAGGAGCCCAAACATTACTTTAAAGAGACACTGGAGTTTGCTTCAGGAGCCCAAGAATTGGATGAATCACACCCTGGAGTTGCAAGCAGCAGCAGGAGCCCAAACATAGCTTGAAAGAGACACTGGCGTTGGCAGCAGGAGCCCAAATATTGGCTGAATCACACCCTGGAGTTGCAAGCAGCAGCAGCAGCAGGAGCCCAAACATAGCTTGAATGACACCCTGGAGTTGCAAGCAGCAGCAGGAGCCCAAACATTACTTTAAAGAGACACTGAAGTTGGCTTCAGGAGCCCAGAAATTGGATGAATCACACCCTGGAGTTGCAAGCAGCAGCAGCAGCAGCCCAAACATAGCTTGAAAGAGACACTGGAGTTAGCAGCAGGAGCCCATTAATTGGATGAATCACACCCTGGAGTTGCAAGCAGCAGCAGCAGGAGCCCAAGCATAGCTTGAAAGACACACTGAAGTTGGCAGCAGGAGCCCAATAATTGAATGAATCACACCCTGGAGTTGCAAGCAGCAGGAGCCCAAACATTACTTTAAAGAGACACTGGAGTTGGCTTCAGGAGCCCAAAAATTGGATGAATCACACCCTGGAGTTGCAAGCAGCAGCAGCAGGAGCCCAAACATAGCTTGAAAGAGACACTGGAGTTGGCAGCAGGAGCCCAAAAATTGTCTGAATCACACCCTGGAGTTGCAAGCAGCAGCAGCAGCAGGAGCCCAAACATAGCTTGAATGACACCCTGGAGTTGCAAGCAGCAGCAGGAGCCCAAACATAGCTTGAAAGACACACTGGAGTTGGCAGCAGGAGCCCAAAAATTGGATGAATCACACCCTGGAGTTGCAAGCAGCAGCAGGTGCCCAAACAATACTTTAAAGAGACACTGGAGTTAGCTTCAGGAGCCCAAAAATTGGATGAATCACACCCTGGAGTTGCAAGCAGCAGCAGCAGCAGTCCAAACATAGCTTGAAAGAGACACTGGAGTTAGCAGCAGGAGCCCAAAAATTGGATGAATCACACCCTGGAGTTGCAAGCAGCAGCAGGAGACCAAACATAGCTTGAAAGACACACTGGAGTTGGCAGCAGGAGCCCAAAAATTGGATGAATCACACCCTGGAGTTGCAAGCAGCAGCAGGAGCCCAAACATTACTTAAAAGAGACAGTGGAGTTGGCTTCAGGTGACCAAAAATTGGATGAATCACACCCTGGAGTTGCAAGCAGCAGCAGGAGCCGAAACATAGCTTGAAAGAGACACTGGAGTTGGCAGCAGGAGCCCAAAAATTGGATGAATCACACCCTGGAGTTGCAAGCAGCAGCAGGAGCCCAAACATTACTTTAAAGAGACGCTGGAGTTGGCAGCAGGAGCCCAAAAATTAGCTGAATTACACCCTGGAGTTGCAAGCAGCAGCAGCAGCAGGAGCCCAAACATTGCTTTAAAGAGACACTGGAGTTGGCAGCAGCCACAGCAGGAGCCCAAAAATTGACTGACACACCCTGGAGTTGGCAGCAGCAGGAACCTAGAAATTGGCTGGCAGGCACCCTGAAGTTGGAAGCAGCAGGAGCACATACATTAGCTGGAACACACACCCTGGAGTTGGCAGCAGCATAAGCAGGAGCCCAAACATTGCTTGAAAGACACCCTGGAGTTGGCAGCAGCAGCAGCAGGAGGCCAAAAATTGGCTGAAAAGTACACCCTGAAGTTGGCATCAGCAGGAGCACAAAAATTGGCTGGAAGGCACACCCTGAAGTTGGCATCAGCAGGAGCCCAAAAATTGGTCTAAAGACATAAATATGTTTTGCACCATTTGGAAAGTGTAAAACGTGGCACCATGCTGAATCTAGTCGCATGCATCAGCCATTGGTGGGTGGAAATCCTGGCTGATCCATCCCTGATTCATTTTGACAAAGGTGAGTCTCTCTTCCAGTGTATATATTCACTATGGGATTGGTTACTGGGTGACTTAGATAGGTGGGCTCCATACATTAATACTATTATAAAATATATTCTCTTTTCTCTAGTGACTCTAGTTTGATCTATAGAATTCATTTCGTAAGAATGGGTAATGAATATGTTTCTTAAACCCCCCCTCTTCCCCTCTTTTCCTTCTGAGGTATTATTATGTGGGGATGGGGTGGTTTTTACATTGTATCAGATACTGCACGTCTGTATATATATTTGTGTGTCCATGGATATTAAGTTATATGGTTTTTACCGGGGACCAACATCAATTAGTGCATTTATTTGTGATGAATGTGATTAAATTTTGTTCCGGGGCTTGTTCCTATCCCTACATTGGGCCCCATAGTGTATTAGGCTAATAGAACACCCTTTAGGATGGGGGATCTTTATTGTATATTTATCTTGTTTTTGTAATAATACTCTTATTGTGATCCAAAGTGAGTGGTAATGAAGTGTAATCTGTTATGCTTACTCCTTGGTCCCCGTTTTATATGCTCCTGTTATAAATTTATTGTTGGAGTTAGATATGCCGATATCCGCTATGTCTTTGCCCTTAATGGCCGCCAGTATGTAGTGTTGTTTTGCCAGTACTATGATGCAAATGCTGTTTTGACCTATCAGCGGCATCTACGTATTATGGCTGTTTGTGATTGGTGGAGCCTTCCCCCTTTGTGCGGAAGCAACCCTCCTCTCACCCTCCGCTCGTGATTATGGATACAGCGGACTTTAAACCAACATTCTGACGGCGTATGGGAGTAGAGATAAGGTAGGACGCCCCAAGTAACTAATTAATTAATTGTTTGCGCTAGTGCACGTTCTTCCCCAGGTGAATTGAATGATGTGTAATTTATGTGTGTATTTCTTTGAGCCTACATGATAGCCCCATTTTCATGATTAAGAGCGCAAGCTCGAAACGCGTAGACGCGGGGTTGGCTCTTCATATGTGCGTTTTGTTTTACTGGCTGTGATGGCTTTTTACAACGATGTCTAATAAAGGAGGATGATTTTACTCACCTAACCATGTGGCTGGCGCTTCTTACTGACGGACTCTCCACACTTTTAGTTGACAGACAAGTTCTCCTCGCCGTAACTATGGCCCCCGCCGCACTAAACACCCGCTCAGATAGCACGCTACTTGCCGGGCAGGACAGCTTTTCCAGGGCAAACTCTGCTAGTTGCGGACACAAGTTTGGCTGCCCAGAAGTCCAGCGGATCCTCAAGGTGTGTTGGCATGGTCATGTCAAGGTATGACATGACCTGCTGGTTGAGGTCCTGCTCCAGGTCTTCCTGCTGCTCATGAGTAGCCTCACTATGCGGGTGTAGAAAGCTACTCATTAGCGACTGAAGACTGCTGCTGATGGAGCTGCTGCTGCTCCTGCCAACCCCCCCAGCAGCCATGGCAGTGGAAGGTGAGTGCAGAGGTCCCCCTGAGTCAGACCTGCGAGAGTATGGACCATGGTGCAGATAGGCATCGGCCAACTGACTACGTAGAATGTCTTTGTAGTAGTTCAGTTTGTCCTCCCTCTCGGCGGGTTTAAAAAATGCCCCCATTTTGTGCCGGAAGCGAGGGTCCAATAAGGTGGACAGCCAGAAGTCATTCCGGCGACAAATGGAAACAATTCTGGGGTCACTACGGAAGCATGTGAGCATGCTTCCTGCCATTTGCGCAAGTGACTCAGAGGGACTACCTGTCTCCATCTCCACTGCATACTGCCACGGTGTGTCCGGGTCCTCTATCTCGCCTTCCTCAAAACCCTCTAGCTCCTCTGGCTGCTCCTGCCCCTCCTCTCCTGTCCGCTGACTAGATA
This sequence comes from Gastrophryne carolinensis, assembly GCA_027917425.1. Taxonomy (NCBI): domain Eukaryota; kingdom Metazoa; phylum Chordata; class Amphibia; order Anura; family Microhylidae; genus Gastrophryne; species Gastrophryne carolinensis. The sequence goes on from CM051238.1 coordinate 323,787,579, forward strand.
AACCAGCCATTTTGCCAAGCCTAAACTGTGCTTCACTGGGCCACTCCTCCTCCTCCTCCAGTTCAGCTCCAACGGGGTTCATGTGGCCGTAAGATGTAGAGGCCATGTCTCCAGTGCCCTGACCAGCCATGGTTTCCAACATGTGCTGTAGTACATGAAGCAGTGGAATCACATCGTTCATCCCGTAATCCTGCTGACTGACAAATAAAGTGGCTTCCTCAAAGGGCCTGAGCATACGGCAGGTGTCACGTATGAGCAGCCACTGGTTGACATTGAAGTTACACAGGGGAGTCCCCCTATCCGCTTGGATCATCAAGAAATCCGTGATGGCTTTTCTCTGTTCATATAATCGGTCCAACATGTGAAGGGTGGAATTCCAACGGGTGGAAACATCGCAAATCAGACTATGTTGGGGGCTACTGTTCTGACGCTGTAGCTCAAAAAGGGTGTGTTTGGCGGTGTATGAGTGGCTGAAGTGCATGCAAAGTTTCCTTGAAGTTGTTAGGATGTCTTGCAGATGGGGGGAACACTTCAGAAACCGCTTGACCAGATTGAAGATGTGAGCCATGCAGGGGGCATGGGTCAGGCTTCCTAGGCGCAGTGCAGACAAAATGTTCTTCCCATTGTCGGTAACCATGATTCCCATTTTAAGTTTTCTTGGAGTAAGCCATGTTTGGATTTCCTGATGAATAAATTTAAGCAGTTCCTCCCCTGTGTGACTCCCCAAGACAACCCATGTGAAGCACAGTGTGACACCTCCGTGCCCTGCACACATGGTAGACTGGAGGGGCACTGAGACTTGAGCCTACAGTGGAGGGTGAGGAGATGGTGGAGGATGAGGAGGCCGAGTCGCACAGTGTCACAGGCCCAGCGGGCAGGGAGCGCGGAGGCCGAAGCGGCGTGACCTGTCCAAGTTGCTGCTGCTGCTAAGGGATCACATTCACCCAACGGGCCGTAAACGACATGTACTGTCCCTGACCGTAATTACAGCTCCAGACGTCGGCGCTGCCATGCACTTTGCTACACACTGACAGGCTCAAGGACTGGCCCACCTTCTGTTCAACAAAAGTGTGCAGCGCTGGTACTGCCTTCTTGGCAAAGAAATGACGGCTTTGGACTCTCCACCTCGGCTCGGCACAAGCCATCAGTTCTCTGAAAGGTCCACCACCTGAAAAGGGAGCGACTGCAGCACCAGCAACTTGGACAGGAGCACATCCAGCTTCTGCGCCGTAGGATGAGTGGGCGTATACTGCTGTCTCTTGGACATGGCTTCGCTGATGGATTGCTGGCGGGATGCATGACTTGGAGGAGGAGGAGCAGGAGCGACAGAGGATGAGTATGACGCACAGCTGCCTTCGGCTGAGGTGCTGGTGCCTTGGCTGGCAGAAATTGGGAGCGGCGTGCCACTTGGTGAGGAAGCAGGCTGGACCACCTCTTCGGAGCCTCGGTTCTCCCAGGCCGCTTTATGGTGATGCATCATATGTTGACGCAGGGCAGTGGTGCCAACATTTGGGCCCTGGCCACGCTTCACCTTCTGCCTACATATCTTGCATGTGGCCATGTTACCCTCCTGCGGATGCTTCAGGAAAAACTGCCACACTGCCGAGTAGCTACTTTTCCCACCAACAGGCCTCACTGATTCACTGCTACTGTCGCTAGGTATGAGCGAGCCGGTTCGGACGAAGCGGAATTCGCTCCGAATTTCAGGGAAAATTTGATTCGGCACGAGCCTGCCCGCTCCCACCATGCCGGTATTTATTTTTTTCAGATGAGCGATTCGTGAAAGTTCGATTCGGCCGAACCCGAATTTCTTGGGGAAATTCGGCGAATCGCCCGAATCGAACTTTCAAGAACTTCGCTCATCTCTAACTGTCGCCAACTCCAGGAACCCCTGCTCCACTACCTCCCGATAAGGTAGCCTGCCGTGCAGCAGGTGCTCTACCCCGGCCCCGTTTGGCTCCAGGCTTTACAATTGTGCCCCCATGCTGACTGCCAACCATGCTGCTAACACCTTGCTGCCTCAGCTGCTGACTCCGGGGCAACCTGCGCCCCTCTTCTCCTTATGATGACGATGAAGCCCCTTCATCACCCGGCTCCCAAGTGCGATCGGCTTCATCATCATCATCATCACCGAGTTGTGGCTGCACGTCAATGATGTTCTCGGCTTCCTCAACAGTGTCTGGCGCAGGAACTGGAATGCTCGCAACACCCACGACACTGTCCACATCACTATTTGTCTGCCTAGCTAAAGAAGCCACCTCCATTTCTTGCCTGGGCAGTAGCTGCTGACTGTCCTCTATCTGATCGTCCTCCTCACTAAAGAGTGGAGCTGAACCCAAAGCATAGGATACGTTAGTGGGGGAGGGAACGGCGTAGGACAGAGGTAATGGGAGGACAGGGACTGCTCTTGGGGCATGCCAACTCAGGGTTGTGTCAGAGGAACCTACCGACCCTAGACTGGGGGTCTCAGATGTAACTTGTGATGATGTTGATGAGCGCGTTAACCAATCTACCACAGCAGATGTGTTACTGGTGGAGACACGACCGCTAGCAGATACTGGCAGATCAGGTCTCTCACCGTGACTCCTGCTGCCACTCGCTCCTAGTCTGCTGCGACCTCTGCCTGCTGAATCTTGGCCTCTGCCACTCCTCTTTGAACATCCTTGCACTTGTCTGCCTGCCATTTTTATGTATTTGAAATGCACAATAGGTACAATAAAAAATGTGTTTACTTTAAAAAGAAGAAGCTAAATAAAGTGAGGGACTGCTTCTCTGCACCAGATACTATGAAAATTGGCAATATGAGATACTCTGCGGCCTAGTGTTTTGGCAGCAGACCAAAAACCAATTAAAAATGCAATACTTTGATTAAGCTGAGGAAGGATGAACAAGCGTATTTAGTATAACAGATAGGCTGCTAAGTGCAGGTTTGGGATGCCCTGCGGCCTAGTGTTTTGGTAGCAGGACAAAAAACCAATTCAAAATGCAATACTTTGATTAAGCTGAGGAAGGATGAACAAGCGTATTTAGAATAACAGATAGGCTACCTAATGCAGGTTTGGGATACCCAGGTGGGCTGGTGTTTTTTTTGTTAAAGGCAGACCAAAATCCAATTCAAAATGCAATACTTTGATTAAGCTGAGGAAGGATGAAGAAGCGTATTTAGTATAACAGATAAGCTGCTAAGTGCATGTTTGGGATGCCCTGCGGCCTGGTGTTTTTTTTGTTAAAGGCTGACCAAAAACCAATTCAAAATGAAATACTTTGATTAAGCTGAGGAAGGATGAACAAGCGTATTTAGTATAACAGATAGGCTGCTAAGTGCAGGTTTGGGATGCGCTGCGGCCTGGTGTTTTTTTTGTTAAAGGCAGACCAAAAACCAATTCAAAATACAATACTTTGATTAAGCTGAGGAGGATGAACAAGCGTATTTAGTATAACAGATAGGCTGCTAAGTGCAGGTTTGGGATGCCCTGCGGCCTAGTGTTTTGGTAGCAGGACAAAAAACCAATTCAAAATGCAATACTTTGATTAAGCTGAGGAAGGATGAACAAGCGTATTTAGAATAACAGATAGGCTGCCTAATGCAGGTTTGGGATACCCAGGTGGGCTGGTGTTTTTTTTGTTAAAGGCAGACGAAAATCCAATTCAAAATGCAATACTTTGATTAAGCTGAGGAAGGATGAAGAAGCGTATTTAGTATAACAGATAAGCTGCTAAGTGCATGTTTGGGATGCCCTGCGGCCTGGTGTTTTTTTTGTTAAAGGCTGACCAAAAACCAATTCAAAATGAAATACTTTGATTAAGCTGAGGAAGGATGAACAAGCGTATTTAGTATAACAGATAGGCTGCTAAGTGCAGGTTTGGGATGCGCTGCGGCCTGGTGTTTTTTTTGTTAAAGGCAGACCAAAAACCAATTCAAAATACAATACTTTGATTAAGCTGAGGAGGATGAACAAGCGTATTTAGTATAACAGATAGGCTGCTAAGTGCAGGTTTGGGATGCCCTGCGGCCTAGTGTTTTGGTAGCAGGACAAAAAACCAATTCAAAATGCAATACTTTGATTAAGCTGAGGAAGGATGAACAAGCGTATTTAGAATAACAGATAGGCTGCCTAATGCAGGTTTGGGATACCCAGGTGGGCTGGTGTTTTTTTTGTTAAAGGCAGACGAAAATCCAATTCAAAATGCAATACTTTGATTAAGCTGAGGAAGGATGAAGAAGCGTATTTAGTATAACAGATAAGCTGCTAAGTGCATGTTTGGGATGCCCTGCGGCCTGGTGTTTTTTTTGTTAAAGGCTGACCAAAAACCAATTCAAAATGAAATACTTTGATTAAGCTGAGGAAGGATGAACAAGCGTATTTAGTATAACAGATAGGCTGCTAAGTGCAGGTTTAGGATGCGCTGCGGCCTGGTGTTTTTTTTGTTAAAGGCAGACCAAAAACCAATTCAAAATACAATACTTTGATTAAGCTGAGGAGGATGAACAAGCGTATTTAGTATAACAGATAGGCTGCTAAGTGCAGGTTTGGGATGCCCTGCGGCCTGGTGTTTTTTTGTTAAAGGCAGACCAAAACCAATTCAAAATACAATACTTTGATTAAGCTGAGGAGGATGAACAAGCGTATTTAGTATAACAGATAGGCTGCTAATTGCAGGTTTGGGATACCCAGGTGGGCTGGTGTTTTTTTTGTTAAAGGCAGACCAAAAAATATTTAAACTAATCCAGTTATATTATGATAAATGCTTGTGTGTAACAGATAGGGTTAAATAAGCCACTGCATAGATGGGATGCACAGTGGCAAGGCAGATTTACAGCACAAAGAACTGAAATTGAATTGAAAACTGATCTGGCTAATGAAAAAAAAAAATTTTTCACTGTCACTTCTAAGCTGTCCCTGGCTGGATGGTTCAGTTTTTTCCCTATCTTTCCCTGGCTCTGTCTACCTCTCTGTCTGCCTCTTTGACTCTCCCTACCTATCTCTAACTCTCTGTCCCTGTCTCTAACGAGCTGTGCTTTTGCCGCAATGCAAGGCTGAAATGCGCACAAGCAAGATGGCCGCCGCTTTATATAGCACGGTGACGTCACCGGGCTTCCTGGCTGCTGATAGGCTGCATGTGACCTGATACCTTGCCCCAGGGGATATGTCTGGACATGTTCATCCACCATTTTAGAATGCCTGTAATTGAAATAAATGGAGTTTAAAGGAAAACTTCGATCGATCGAATCGCGGGGAAATTCGATTCGTTCAGAATCGAATTTTCCATGAAATTCGGAACGAATCCGGGTTTGTCCGGATCGATTCGCTCATCCCTAGTAAGAACAAACTTGTCTGTCCACTTGACCACCTGGGCGCGCTGTAGTGGTCCAATTTTTGTGCTCCCTGCTGGAAAGCAGAGTGTGACCCTGCTTCCAGCTATAAGACAGCAGGCTTCCTTTTTGATTGGCTGTCGGAGGTGCTCCATGTGAGCTTCCACCACTCATATGCAGGCGGTTGCCAGAAGGGATGTGTTGCCTGCTTGGGAGCTTGTAGGTTTGAAGCAGGACAACTGCAGATATGAAGAAAAATCAGACCCCCCCCCTTTCCCTCGTTACCTATAGCTCCCAGCCCCAAACTCGCCATGCTTACTTTTTCTAACAGTTATTGCCAAAACCCTTGGGATATTAAGGGGGGGTGCAATAGGCCCTTTGGGCCCTGAGGGGTCCCAGTGATCTGAGGACAGGTTACACAAACAATCACATGGACAACACAGGCCAGCATCTTTAGGATTGTCAGGTTTAAAGACCAACACAACTGTTCCAGTGATGCAATCATAATACAGTCCCAGAATAAGCCACTAATCCTAGTGGCTTATTCTCCCTATATGGAACATCTGGGCTCTTTCATTGGCTGGGCTGACACACCCTTTGGCTCCCTCCTGCACAACCTCCATCCTTTCCAGCTTCATACTGCTCATTCTTCCTTTGGTCCCTGGCACTTGTTCTAGTTTCACTCACATGGGTTCGTCCGGATCGATTCGCTCATCCCTAATAAGAACAAACTTGTCTGTCCACTTGACCACCTGGGCGCGCTGTAGTGGTCCAATTTTTGTGCTCCCTGCTGGAAAGCAGAGTGTGACCCTGCTTCCAGCTATAAGACAGCAGGCTTCCTTTTTGATTGGCTGTCGGAGGTGCTCCATGTGAGCTTCCACCACTCATATGCATGCGGTTGCCAGAAGGGATGTGTTGCCTGCTTGGGAGCTTGTAGGTTTGAAGCAGGACAACTGCAGATATGAAGAAAAATCAGACCCCCCCCCCCTTTCCCTCGTTACCTATAGCTCCCAGCCCCAAACTCGCCATGCTTACTTTTTCTAACAGTTATTGCCAAAACCCTTGGGATATTAAGGGGGGGTGCAATGGGCCCTTTGGGCCCTGAGGGGTCCCAGTGATCTGAGGACAGGTTACACAAACAATCACATGGACAACACAGGCCAGCATCTTTAGGATTGTCAGGTTTAAAGACCAACACAACTGTTCCAGTGATGCAATCATAATACAGTCCCAGAATAAGCCACTAATCCTAGTGGCTTATTCTCCCTATATGGAACATCTGGGCTCTTTAATTGGCTGGGCTGACACACCCTTTGGCTCCCTCCTGCACAACCTCCATCCTTTCCAGCTTCATACTGCTCACCCTGGCACTTGTTCTAGTTTCACTCACATGGGCAATGTAACTGTAGAGCCTTCTGGATCTGGCTGTCACTGACTTAAAGCAGATCAACACCCTCCCAGGAGACCCTCTGGATCGCTATATGACAGGCTGGGGGTTATGTGGGCGTGGGTTCTGGATGCCCCCTCCAATCTGTGATTTAGCAGCGGCACTGGCGGCAACCAACACCCTTGTCCTGGAGGGTGTTGGTCTGCTTTATTTATTTCTGTTCTGAACTGCTGTTGACTTTTTTATTTATTTCTTACCTATCACAATTACATATGTACAATTATTCTTATTATGGAATTTTATATTATTTTTTTTACATGGCTGAACATAACATATTGTTGCACGAGACGAAAACCTTCAGATTTGCGGTCTAAAAGCTACCAAAAGCTTCAAAGTGATCGCCAGCATTTACAAAACAATAGTGACCAGTCTGTAGAAAATGTAGGGCGTTCTGAAGCCTTTTTTTCTTGAAACCGTATTTTTTCATCGCTCTCTTAAAAAACAAATGGTAGAGGCTCTTAATTAGGAGAGGAAATTGCAGCCAAATTGTGCTTTTCATGTCATGCACGTTCAGATGTGAACCTTCTAAGCTGCTTTGGATCTAACTTCAGTCATCTTCTAATTCTAATTTCAGCAAGAGGCAACCACGACTATTTAGAACAGAAGGTGGTAAAAAGAAGCCTTTCATCTAAAGAAAGGAAAAAGGAGAATTGCAGTTTGCAATTTTTTTTTGCAGGAAGAAGCGGGTTATGGACTTTGACTGCTGTGTTTTGGTAAAACAAAATTTCAATTGCTTACTATATTTTAGGAAACTTTCTTTAAAGTCTTAGGCTGCATTTACACCTATGCATTAAACTGGACGAACCTATTGGCCCTGGAACTATTTGCTGGGGTTCACACCCTGAGTGTGTCCTTTGGCGAGGAGGTAGCAGAGCTTAGCAGAGTGCTAGCCTGGACAAAAAGGGGGACCCTTGTCTTGTCTGAGCAATGGGTAATACAGTCCCTAAGCCTTGTATAAAAAGGGTGACCGCACGTCATTCTTTTTTTTCAGATATTTTACCTCTCTGTCAGCCGCGGAGACCGGTATGCAGGTATGAGAATGGGCTGGGAGGGAGAGGGAGTGGGTGTGGATGGGGCTAGTGGGGAGGCACTGAGCAGATGCAGTCATAATGGAAGGGGCAGTTCATAATCTAGGGAAAATCTGACCTTGGTGGTCAGTGTGGAAGTCTCCTTTACACGTTTTACAAAACCGTTCCTGGTTCTTACCTGGTCCCGGCGTCCTGTCCCGCAGCGTCTCTGTGCGGCGGCGCCCGGCTCCGGTCTTCCGGCGGCCGCGCCGGGCAGCCGCCTCCGCCGCGTCTGCTGTGGCTTCAGCCGCCGCCGCTTCTTCTGCCTCGGCGGTGGCTGACGTCGCGGGCCCCCCTCCGCTCTTGCTGGCGGCTCCTCCGTCTTGTCGGCCGGCGCTTCGTCCCCTTCCTTCTCGGGGAGCGCGTCCGGCCTACTGTCACGTGCTCGCGCGCGCGAGCACGTTCTTTCTATGCTTTCTTCTTTCTTTCTTCTGCTCCCAGCGCATTCGCCGGGGGCGAATTCAAAGGGACCAGTCAGGTCCCTACCCTGGGTGGGGATGAACCCAGGGACTTGACAGCCTGACTGGCCAGGGCGGTCCAGTCCCTGGGGCTGCTCCTATCAGGAGCATAATTATTGCACCAATCACATCAGGTCACACCAATCAGACATTCCCCTCATCCCATTGGCCAGTTCCCCTTTAAAAGTGTCCCTGCCCCGACCATCAGTGCCCGTTATAGCCATAACCAGCTTGGGTGTGCTTTGAATTTGTGTCTAACGTTTTCTGATCCGGCTCCGTTTTTGACCATTCCTGTCCACTGCCCGCATCGACCATCTGCCTGTCTGACCACGTCTTCGTCTAGTCCCTTTGATACCGCGCTCTAGTGACCACCCGGCTTTTGACCCCGGCCTGTCTTGACCATTCTTTGTCTAACCCTTCGGATACCGTGCTCTGTGACCACCCGGCTTTGACCCCTGCTCGTCTTGAACCATTCTTGTCTGGACTCTACGTTTCGGATCCTGCCCACTCGAACTACCAATTTGGGATACCCCGCTGTTCATCCTTCTTCACCTTAAGCCTGCAATCTTTGCGCCAGTAAGACCTGGGGGCAACCGAGTCTGGAGAGGCATAACCCGTGTCTCCAGCGAGCAGGGGCTTGTCTATAGGCAGAAGAGGCGGTGGAGATTGGGGATTGCTTGGCTTAAGAAAGAGGGGTGTCGGGCGATCCCTTACACCTAACCTAAATACACAAAAATAGGGTCATGCATTTTTTGTGTGTTTAGTTTATTTGTACAGTGGTTGTGCATTTCCACTGAGGGTAAGGCTGTTTACCCACCTTTTAACGCCACTCATACTACTTAATATGTTAAAAAACCTAAACTGAGTCCCTACTAAAGCCTTCTCCTCACCACTGCCATCTTGTGCCTTATGTGCCTCTTATTTATTTTAAGCCATATATAGCTCAAAAATTCACCCTCCTTTCCTTGGTGCTCTCAGTATGAGCGAGCCTCGTAAGTCACAGTTGTCTTGCAGCTGTCCCTTGTCTCAAAAGACTATACTGCCATGCCATATGTCAACCTAGCTAGGTGACACTTCTCACGAAAAGCCCTGTTCCAAGGCCGATTAACAAACCCACTTCACAGCAGGGGGCGCAGCGTCAAAAAGAACATTTCTAAACTGAAAATTTCTGGGCCGTTGTTTACCCTCGCCATAAGCCAAAGACATTCAGAATTCATCCATACATAGGTCTCCAATCAGGGTACCTGGGACTGAGACCACTTTATGAAGAACTCGGGTCTAGAACCATGTCCCACAGCCAGGTTTGGACTCCTCAGATGTGCCAATTTGTTCAAGCCTAGGAACCCAACCAACCCTAAAAATGGCATTCTAGAAGCGTTCTATCACAGTTAAGCCCCCAAAATAGTGTCTGGAGTTTTTAAGCTGCAAGCTGGAAGGGGAGGAGGCACAAACTCCCCCCAGGGGGGCATTAGGAATGTCTAGCTCTGTGTTAAATGCCAGGGAGGACAACTGAGGACTTCGGTCTGTCTTCTGTGGGGGTCACTTGTAATGACGAAGGAGTCCAAGGATACTGCAGGCTGACTCACACCTCCAGGTGGTTGCTCTGCATGCCAACAACTCATCTAATTGAAATATATATATATATATATATATATATATATATATATATAAAACCTAATTTTGACCTGCTTTTGTTACCTTGGTCCTGGGCTCGCTACCAGGCTGGCTTCTGGCTTTAGACAGACCCACTAATTCCCCGAGCCTATCTTAAACTAGAGCAAATGGCAATTTATACAGCTGGACGGACTCCATTCCCTTGTGGTAGTGAAAGAATCCCACAGTCAGTTAGGGTCACTAGACCAGTATTAAATTAAAAGTATCACATGTTCACAAAGACCTTGCACTCACGTGATATGGCTTTCCTCACATAAGGTATTTACAGTACATATAGTCGGAGATTCTGAGATGCTTTAAACTTTTGTATTTAAGTTGGCGGGAGGAATTTCGTGTGGATCTGGACTAAATACGGTTCCTTTTCTCTTACTCATTTTACCCTACCTTCCTACTTACATTATATCATTGCCACACACAACAGTGCTAATGAATAGAGAAGGCAGGGCTTTATAGCTAAAACAGGAGACATTATCTGGAATTAGAGTAAAGGAGGAGCAGTAATAATTGGCAAAAGGTGCTCTTCATGGGGGGAGCAATTTAGGGGATGCTAGTTAAAAATTTGGGCTTTGGTCAGCTTTAACACCCTCAGTCACACTATTCAAAGAATAATCCCAAAAAGTCTTCTTGGCTGTGCCTCCCTGCCACAGAAAATAAAGCAAGCTGAGACTGTGACTATTATGCTCCTCTGGTACACAGTAACTGTAGCTGAACCAGACAGTAACCGGGGGGGGGGGGGGGGGTTCTGGACACTTTTCTGGGGGCTGAGCCTGTGGTAGCCAGGGTCATACATAGGAAGATCCACAAGTTCCAAGACTCGAATGGTTTAAGTTGCAGGATATGGGGTGAAGGTAAGGTAGCTGGGAAGTAGGTTACTAACTTCTGCCTACACATACCCTATAACTGTTTCACATTGCTTCCTTTAATTGCATTCAAAGTCACTGTCCAAACACTTTACTTTGTGCTTTTATTACTTAAAGGAGCAGTATCGCGAATTTTTCTTGGTGACTTATATTTAAATGGTACTTGGAATGTAGGTAGGTGTTGGAGTAAGAATTACAAATGTGTGTGTTGAGCAGCTGGAGACTAATAGCTCATGTTTATGTCTTGTGAGTGTCGGCAGCCGACACTCTGGCCTGTTCCATGCTGAAGAGAGGGGGAAACAATGTATCAGTTCCACGCTGAGGAGAATGTATCAAAGTCTCAGCTGTTCAGTGCTGGCAGTCCAGCATAAGGTAACAACATTGCAACATTGCCTGGCCAGAACTTATATATCTAAAACAGAGAGAAAAGCTCTAGAAGTCATTTAGCTGATTTTGACAGTTTTCCCTTCATGTTGGCTCTGCTGCAGAATCTTTCAGTTTACCATTTTCTCTTTCATAGTCTTATTTTTCTTTTTTCCATATGATCTTTCTTTCAGCTTTGTGTGTTTTGAGCAAAGCCCAACCCAGGATTTTCACTATCTGGAGTTTTGTTTTGTGCCCCTAGGAGCTTCCCGACTTGGGATGCCCTGATATGTGAAATCCCCAAGTTCGCCTGTGAAAACGTACCTTTCCCTGTCCCACAGCGCATGCGCGGGCTCTCATCCAATCAGCTCTGTTTGTACGCAGATGGGGAGCCTGAGCAGTAACCTTCCTGGCCGCCCGCCTGTCTAAATGACTATCTGCATGAGCGCCAGAAAAATGGGGGGATCTGTGTTTATCCAGGGGTCGTTTCACACAGTGGGCATCCTGATTTAGAATGGGGTTTTGTTCCACTTTAATACCTTTAGATTTTCCTGCACAGTTATTCAAAGAAGAATTTCAGTCATTTTCAGTCAGTTTAGTTTATTTTGTAGAGATTTTACACATTTGAGTCACCTGGTCTCATAACAAAAGCAGCACCTCACACACACACAGCCGTTACCACTGATTACAGTGTCAGCCTCTGAGGTAAAGTGTTGCTAGGAGACCAGTGGGCTAAATGAAGCAGCTCACTAAATACAAGCCAGCAGATCCCCCTATTCAGCAAATGGACTGAGCCATTTTAATTATACAATTTAAAAGAGAGGCATATATTTTTTCTTTTTCTATCACCACATTATTTATACACATGTTATAAGCTATTGTGTGGCTATTTAATTATTTATCTTTTTTAATGCAAATTTCGCAATACTGCTCCTTTAAGTACCTTAAGTTAGACCCACAGCCTGGCACAGTTGGAAAAGAAAGGTAGCGGCCATTTTGGAGTTTCCTCTCCCAGGATCTCAGTCATGCTGCTGTCTGGATTCAACTGACATAACTGACAATGCACAGTAACAGGAAGCCCAGCAGCACTTCCTGTTTGCAGGTTGCCTGCAGATGCATGATCCATTTTGTTTCTAAAATTTACCACAGTAGGAGCTATAGGATTTTTTTTTGTGCAGCAATCTAAATTGCCCTGGGTAGGGATGCATATGAGGACTGTTGTGTTGGTCTGGTTTAAATCATTGTTGTCTGTTGGTCTGCTTTATTATAGGTGTTCTTTAATTTGCTTGAACAGCAGTGCAATTGCTCTATACGTTATGAAGAAAAGCAGTTAACCTGAAAAACAACATGACAAGACTGAGCTGAAAACATTTAGAGCCTTTTTTATGAAGTGTGCTGTTTAGCTTCATTTTGCCGGCATCCGCATTGGAGGGCCAACATTATATTATATAAGACGCTATTATTTTTACAGAATGGCACTGCAAGTCCCAACTGTCAATGTTAAAGGACCATTCCAGGCAGATGGCCCTGCCATCCTCCCATGGAAGGATGGGAATGGGGTTCCAATCATCAGCCAATTCCACCACTGGGCGCTGCCATCTTGGATTCTGCTGCTGATGCCACAGAGTGTGCATTCCTCACTATGCGAACTCGGCATCTGACTTTTTTTGTTTGTTAAATCACAGAGAAATATTGGTGCTGAGTTGCATTGACTGACATTGATGCCTAATCAATAAAATACTTGACAACTGAAATGAAAGTAGTATGGTATAGATATTTATTGTTTATGTATTCACATATGTTTAATATTTGATGCTGGTTAGAAAAAAAACTCACCATTTTTTATTTTACTGAATGCAATAAAATTATGAAATCACTTCATCTTTATTGCTTATTAATTACTTGCATAGTGGCCACTATACTATACAATAAATATTGTTTTTTTATGGTGGGTGTCAATACCAAGTTTACAATAATGAGAATGTTTCGCAGTCCTGTTTTACAATTTAAAAGTGAAAAAAATGAAAGAAATAAATGGCCAAGAATATCTATGTTCAACAGCAGATTAGAGGATTAATCTTTTGGTTGCTATGGTAACACCACTACAATGATATAATTCCTTGTACCAGCACCATCATCCAACTGTCATGTGTTGCGCTTTGATTGTATACATTGTGTCAGGATTTTACATGCTGGAAATAAAGTGGATTAAGTTTAACCATTTTGGGGGCTGGTGATGTTACAGGACGTAAATTGGGCAAAGCTTAAGATTTGGAGTGAGTCCGTGTGTTAACAGTAATGATCACTAACCATGATCGCCACTTTTATGTAATTATACAAAACAATAGGCATATTAAAGTCCCTATCCAGACACACACTAACTTTTCCCCACCTTATCTCTTTTGGTAACAGTGTAAAATAAGCAATTTCAAAGCGTCTCAAAATTTCTGATTATATGTCGCTGCTTTCTTTGCTTCAATTTCTGTGTAGTGGCTGAGATCTGGGCATGGCATGGCGAAGCTTCATGAGTCATGAACATGCTCTGTTGTGGTCAGAGACAGCTGTGGGACAACTCTGGCTTGCCAGGCTTGTTCATGCTCAGAGCTCCAATGGACAGAGTTGCTTTGTGGAACCATGCTACAGCTTCTACCCTGCACTACAGGAAATGGAGGAGAGGCACATGGGACGACACCAGGTGAGCTGTAACTGCTTTATTATTGCCATTGGGGTTACAGTCCCTTTAACCTTCTGATGCTCAACACAATAACAGAAAGACGGAACTACAGCAGGAAGGAGTAGACACAAATAAGACTGGGTCAGAAATCAGGCAAAGCAGTTAGAGCAGTTAGAGAGGACCAAAACTTACCCTATGAGACTTTAGGGCAGGCACCCCATGGGGAACCCCGATCGCTGTGTAAAACCTCCCAGGTTGGCCGAAAACTTACCTTCGTTCCTGGTCCAACGGTGCATGCGCGAGCCCTTTAGCAGGGCGTGTGCCCGCAGCAGGCATTTGTGAATGGCATTAGATGAGCTCCTGGACGAAGGGGCTCGAGCAGATCTGAGTGTGCTGATTGGACAAGCGGCCATAGTAGGACTGGGAAGAGGTGAGTTTGTTCGAACGACCTGGGGGTACAGCAGGGCACTCCCGATTGGGTTGCCCTGGGGGCAAGGACCAAAACTCGAGATAGTAAAAATCCCAGGTCCACTTTAACTTTGGATATTTAGGAAAGGACTAAACAGGAGTTGACACAGGCTGGATTGGCATATGTAGGAGATGTGGCCTGCTTGTGCTCCCTATTGAAGCAAATCAAAAACATTTGCTTAATGACATAGTCACAGCAAACTGCTCTGATTGGATGAGGGCCTTAAAGCGACCAAAACCCACTGGACTTGTGAAATACATTTGGCCAAAGCCCCTGCCGGTACTCTCTTCTTAGGGTGTAGAGCTAGAAATGGGTATTTCTGCTTTTCAAATCATCCTGGAACACTTATTTTTCGACTGTCCTTCTCTGTAAGATGACAGGTGCATAAGTGTGGCAATGACATCATCGCCACACACAACAGTGGCAATGAATGGAGGAGGCGGAGCTTTATAGCAAAAACAGAGCCATTATCTGGGATTAGAGTGAAGTGGGAGCAATGGAAATGAGCAAAATGTGCTCTTCATGGGGGGAGCAATTCGGGGGATGCAAGTTGAAAAATGTGGGTTTTGGTCCGCTTTAATATTAGTCCAGTATGGTGTTAATATAGATCATGTTCATAATATGGGCATGCACTAGGTATTGACACCATATGTTCATATTTTAGATTGCTAGGGGCAAGAATCTTTTCTTATATCTGGTAGTTTTTATAGATGTACTCTGTAGTGGCAGCCTGATGGTAGTCAACCAGGGTGATGAGGATCTCTGCATGCATAGGTTGTCATTAGGGTAGGGTGAGTGACACCTATGATTTTACTAGCTGATCTATATTTCCTAGTGGCATTCCAGTACCAGAGTGATGGATCCATTGATCTTACTTTGGAGAGTGGCCAATAGATTGTTAGGCAGAACATAGATTCTTAGCTGTATGATAAAGTACAGTCGCTGTTGGACTTTGTTCTCAACAACAACAATAATAATAATATAATACTCCCTTACACTGCAAACAATTACTAATGCAAAATAGTGAAAAATATAACATGCAAAAATAAGTGCATACAAGAAGCTAAGTAAACAAAAACTGGCAAGCCATATCAGCCCAAAAATGGGCCAAAAGACATATCTTCAATTAGTCTCCATGGGTTTTGGGTCTCCAGATTATAGATCCACCACAGCTTTTGCTGTAGTTTCTTTACTCTCTGCCACCATGTACTGTCAAGAAATGCCTAGTAACCAGAGAGATGATCTTACCCCTTTCCACATCTGTAGCACAAGTCTGATGTTTGATAAATGTGATTGCACCCCGATTCTCAAGGCATTTTACTTTTCCCCAACATAATATTTTGGGCAACAGCATCACACTGCATAAATAACTGAACATGTTTTACAGTTACAGATTTCAAGGGCGCCATCCGGTTTTGTTTTATCATACGTGGGCACACTGAATGTATAGTTGCCACATGGGAAACAGCCTTCTCCTTGTTGCTTCTGGCACTTTTCAAAATTAATACATTGATAAGATTTAATTAGATTAGATTTTTTATATATATGACAATCCCCACATGTAACTTTGTTAGATCATAGCACAAATATGCACTTGCATTTTATTTATTAAATTAGGTCCCTCTTTTTGATTTTTGAAAATAAACTATGATTAAAAACCCAATATATAACATATTAGTTCTATATAGATATATTGCCCTCCATTATGAGCTTATCTTGGTATAATTCATTCAACGCTGGGTTCCTAAAGGTTTTTATACGAGCATAACAATAGCATCATGTGCCACATGATTTGTCTACCCCTCCCCCGGAGATCTTGCCCTTTTACGGTACCTTGTATTTTTTTCTGTGGATCCTGCTTGTAAATATTACTATTGCATGCTTTGTATATTATATATAGGTATGTATATCAGACATATTTAGTTGCTAATATTAGAATCAGTCATTTTGTATTCCTGTTATGAATTTTACATTTTCATATGATTATATCCACAAATACCCCCATTTTTTTATTGATCTCTTCTCTTGGTCTCCACGGAATCCATCATCCTGCCTTCTCTCACACACCTGGCGTGGATGAGGGCGGCAGGGATCAGGTTCTTCTGGGCCCAGGGTGCCCACAGGTGATGTCTGTACTCAATGTGCAGTTTCATAAAGACGATCGACAATCCAATATATATAAATATATTGACTCCAACGGTCGACATTAACATATGGCACAGCTTTACACATCAATTCAGTCACATTCCTTCCTGTCACATCCACAGCCTCAGGTCAGTCAGCTGGGCTTACTGCCCTAGAAGGATTCCCCAGATTTCTTCCACTGAGTTCCTATGGGTGGCCACCGCTGTGGGGCTGGAGCTTTAACTCATCAATCTGCTCCTCAACAATTCATGTGGTAACCACTGTGGTTTAGAACACTAGTACAGGGTCTATCTTCCTTATATAACCTCTAGCTACCTCCTAGAACCTTCCATCACATGTTCGTCTACATGTCAAACATATGATAGGCTGTTCTCTCAGACCTTTCAACCAATCACTATCCTCCTGGTTGTGACTAGGTCTCTTCAAGCATCCTGCTCTGGCTATTCGAGGCACTTGTGTATGTTAATGTGAAATTCTCACTCGTAGCATTTTTAGAGCGTTTTTTAACGTATTTTGTGTGAACGTCAGGTGAAATGTGTGAATGTCAGGTGAGATTCTTCTAGTTTGCATTGGAAAATTCCCATTTTTACCTTCATTTAGCTCCTGAATTCCGTGAACTTTTCACTTTTGTGAGATTTATACATAGACGCTGGCTTTTTGGTGGATTCTACACGTATGCAAGCCTATTTTTTTAACTGTTTCACATACCCTGGTCCTGCTAGCCTATTACTTACTTATTGCTGCGCTTATTGTCTTCTGTTCCAAACTACTTAGTATGCCATGCATTCTTCTTCTCCTAAAGCATACCTTAACCACTTTAATGCATTCTTCTTTTTCTGTTTCAATCTTTTTATTGTCATTTTTTTGGTATAAAAGATAAACAGTATGACATATTGTTCTTTTACAAATAAAGAGTTACAGAACACAAAATGTCATTCTTCATTAAGTTTCTCATACAGACATGCCATTTTCAGTAAGTTGCTAAGGCACATTTAGGGTGTTTGAGCTCCTAGAGTTTAATTATGTACCAACATGAGCGACTTAAAATTGGCATCTATTAACTGATAGTCAACCTTACTCAAATTGACGGGCAGGTAGATTGTCTACTCCTGCCTCAAGCTCTCCGCACCGCCACCCCTCTGGTGTCGGGGGGGGGGGGGGTTGAGGGGGGCCAAGGGATCTGGGCAAGTGGGAGGGATGGTAAACGACAAGTAGGGAGGAGGGGGACAGACGGGAAACATGAGGGAAAGAAGAGAGAAAGGTAAAAAAAAAAAGGGGGGAAGGGGGTGTACATATATATATATATATATATATATATATATATATATATTTATTTATTTATTTATATTTAGAGGGGAGGGTTAGCAGGCCATTTCTCACAGCAACAGGACCTCTCTCAAATCTGGAAACGAGTATTCCACCCAAGGGACCCAAATCTTCATGAATTTCTCATGGGAATCTCTCAGGATGCTGGTCAGTTTTTCGTTAATAAAAATACCATTCAGCCTCTCTTTTACCATCTGAAATGGAAGATTCCTTTTTTTCCACAAGTTTGCAATAGCTAGTTTTGCCGCCAGCATGACCTGAGTCAGTAAGGCGTGTTGGGGCTTGGTGATACCTTCTGGCTTCACATGTAGCAAAGCAACCCAGGGGTCCCTTAGTAAGTTAACGTGCAGGAGAGTGTATAGCAGGCCAAAGACCCGAGACCAGAACCTCCGAAGCTTCGGGCATTCCCACCAGATGTTGAGGACCGTCCCCTCAGCAGAACAGTCTCGGAAGCAGGTTGCCGGGTACCCTGGGATTGCTTTCGTCAACTCTTGATGTAAGCTATGTAACTGCGCAATTTGCGCGGCCAAATAGTATCTGTTCACACATGGAACCCCCAGCCCTCCTTCTGTCCTGTGTCTAAACATAGTAGTTTTAGCTACCCTCGGTCTGGTACTTCCCCAGACAAACCTCAGTATGCTATTCTGCATGCTTCTAATCGACAGGGAGCGTCCTGAAATAGTAAAGCATTTTGGGTAATAGGGTCATTTTTAACGCATTTATCCTTCCTATCCACGAAATCCCATGACCCTGCCAAGAATCAAGCATAGTTTTCAGTGAGCAAAAGAGGGGGGGGGGGGTAATTGTCCTGGTATAGGGTATGGTAGTGAGGAGGGACCTTGACCCCCAGGTATGATAATGTCCCCGGGGCCCAACGGAAGGGAAAGTGGGATTGAAGCGATCTCAGCATCTGTGAAGAGACGTTTAAGTTTAACCCCAAGGATTTTTCCTTGTTGACTTTGAGGCCTGAGATTTGCGAAAAATCATCTAGGAGGTGGAGGACATTGGGCAGCGAGATATGGGGTCGCGAAAGGACTAGCAGAATGTCTTCTGCGAAAAGGCATGCTTTGTGGTGGTATCCTGCTAACTCTATCCCTGTTATATCCGGGTGTGTCCTGATTGCAATTGCTAGCGGCTCCAGGGCCAAGACGAACAACACCAGAGAGAGCGGGCACGCTTGCTGTGTACCTCTGCTGATTGGGAATGGCTCAGAAAGGTAACCCCCATACTGAACTCTTGCTGAGGGAGACGAATATATGGACCGTATCCATGTTAGAAAGTTGTTTCCAAATCCCCATTTCTGAAGTGCAAGGGACATATCCAATGACAGGAGAAGGCTGTGGATTTCCCTCTGCTGGGCTAGCTTGATCAAGTGAGCTACTCTACGAATATTATCTGAAGTTTGCCTATTAGGTACAAACCCCACTTGATCCTTCCCTATCAGAGTACCCAAAAACTCGTTAATCCTAGAGACCAAAACATTCCCCAGTATTTTAAGATCTACATTAAGCAACGATATGGACCTGTAATTCTGTGGGTTTAAGTGATCCTTGTCCGGTTTCGGGATCATGCTTATGAATGCTCCAGAGAGGTTCGGTTCAATGTACTCTTTTCTTTAAGGGAGCTGAACATTCTTGCTAAGTGAGGGGCTAGTTCCGCAGCATATTTCTTATAGTATAGGTTTGAGAAGCCGTCGGGTCCCGGTGCCCTGGAAGCTTTAAAGCTTTTGATTGCCTTTAAAACTTCTAATACAGAGATCTCTGCTTCAAGATTAGCTCTATGAGTTTCTGTCACCTCAGGGAGTGAGATTGAGTCTAGAAATTTAGTGGCTCGAGGGAACACCTGGGGGCGCCGCATAAAGCTTGCCCAACATTCTTTTAAAAATGTCAACAATTTTGACAGGGTTAGCAGTGTTGGACCCCTCTGCAGGCCGTAACATAATTGGAGATTGTTTCAGCCCTGAGTATCAGAGCTTGTTTGCTAAGGGGGTATCGGGCTTGTTGGCCCTTGCGTACATCTTCTGTCTGCCCCACCTAAGCTTCTTTTCTGCTATCTCATCCAACACTACATTAAGTTGCATATTAACCTCGTTCACTTTCTTCTTAAGTTCCCTTGAGGGGTTCGCCTTCCAACAAATTGTAGCTGTTCCAGGCTGGTTGTTAGTTGGGCAATCTTCTCCGTTCTGCTTTTTTTAAGAGAGTTAGCTAGCGCAATGGGCTCCCCTCTAATCACTACTTTGTGGGCCTCCCACATGCTTACCACTGTAGCTGAGTTAGTATGTATTGCAAAGTAATTTTTAAGTGACTGGAGGATTTGGTCATGGGTCTCCTTGCGTGTGAGCATGGAGTCATTTAGTCTCCACTTGAACGGCCTAGTGGTGGTGGGGGGGGAGGTAGCTTTGAACCTCATGAGTACTGGGGCATGATCAGACCAAGGTGTGGCCAGAATCTGTCATTTGCCAATCATGGGCAAAACAGTCTGGGGCACCATGATATGATCAATTCTGCAAAACGAATTATGGGGATTCGAGTAGAAGGTGTAATCCCGCATTTTAGGGTTCAAATCACGCCATACATCTATCAGAGTTGCATCCGTCAGCATGGCATTGATGCTATTCGGGGGTTGCTGCTTGGACGGTGAGGAAAGGTCGCCGCCCTGCTGGGGTGATCTATCCAGCTTAGGGTCTAGTGCTATATTGGAGTCCCCAGCCATAACTAGTAACCTTTTGCTATGCTCTTTTATTTTCTTCTAAAGGTGTGAGAAAAAATTTGCCTGCTGAGTGTTGGGCGCATAATAAGACACAAAGGTCATCTGTGTATCATTTAAGCTTCCTGTTACAATCAGGTACCGACCAGTTGGGTCAGCCACCGTCATCTCGCATTTAAACAGAATGTTGCGTCGAAATGCAATGGCAACACCCCTGGTTTTCTCTGCGTGACAGGCCAAAAAAATGTTGGATATTGCGGATTTAGATACTTTGGGGAGCTTGTGGTTGAGAATCTCATCTCCTGGAGGCACAAAATGTCAGCCTGCATTTGCCTGTAGTAGTGGAACGCTTTGGTCCGCTTGTGCAGGGAGTTAAAACTCTGCACATTGTGCGAAAGCAGTTTAAAGTTTAGATCAGTTCTGTTCGGTGAACTTTGGGCTTGGCTCATGATGGCAGTTCCACTTAAAAACAGGCAGGGCCAAGCGCTATGAAGAGCGGGAGGGAAAAAAAAAAGAATAGGATAGAGAGGAGGGAGGCAAAGGGGGTGGGGTGTTTGAGTTTAGGGAAAGATTAGGGATCGGCAAGTGCGAGTAGGGTAGAAGGGGTGACAGTGAGTGCCGTAGGGTTCAGGTAGTAGAGTACCCCAGGTAATCCCCGTGTAATACGGGGGGTGGTGGGGGCTGCTGCTACAGGTGGTGTCCCCAAGATAAGGGAACAGGAGGGAAAGAAATTGGTGACTCTGAGCGAGTCAGTGGTTGCCTTCTGGGGGTATCCCACAACTGGAAGTTTTCTGGGTTCCTAGAGGGGGGTCACCTCTGGGCGGGGAGTCGCCTGCAACTGTAAGATTATCCGTAGCGGCTTATGGCCAACACCATGTACAATAAGATGTAGGGGGGAGGGAGTAGGGGGGGAGGGGGTGCAAGTTTAGTCAGTCAAATCAGAGCTCTATGCTTATAGTCGCTTGGGTCATCACCCAGTTCCATGCTACAAAACAACCTCAACTCAAACTAGAGTACACGCGCCCCTCATCCTGCTTATTGCTCAGGAAGTTCTGGGACTGGCCCCAGACCAATCCAACACCAGCATTCCACCAAGGGCTATCTATAAGAGGTATACCTCTCCAGTTTGTTTAACCACAAAAAGCAAGTGCATCCCCGTCGGGAGCCAGCCATAACGGACCTCGAATGTCACACTCCAAATGGCCAACCTCTCGACGCGGCGCAAAGTCATATAACAGTTAAAGCAGTTTAAATAACAACGATTTAGTTCACTCAGGGGCTCGTCCGGGCCGAATGGTCTCCACCGCTCCCACCATCCAAGCAACCGGTCGCCCACCAGGGGGTCCCGCTGTCAGCATGATCGCTCTCAAGACGGGAGGAGGGGGGGGGCTGGGCAGCAGAGACCACCGCCCCACCACGGCAACCCACGACCGAACCACAACATCAACAAACAAACACCTGCGCAAGCTAACAATGTAACGCTTTAGAAAAACAATTGCCCGACGGTTACAAATAATATTGCATCAAAAATGGAGGCAAAACATGTAACAATAAACTTCCCGGTATTGGGAGCCCCCATCGACCTAAGGGAGAGGAAAAGTACCCTCCCCCCAGTAGCGGGTGAGTGCCCCCAACATAACCAGGTTAGTTACCTCCATATAGTCCACCGAGGATCCCGACAGTACCTACAAGAGGGAGAAAGGAAAAAGGAAGAATGGGATCCCTCAGGGGAAAGTGGGCCGAAAGGACAAATAAAAAGTCCCGAGATGATTTACGTGATCATCGGATATTGGGGTCATTCAGTACTGTTGGTGGGGTGCTCAACCCTCTGTCCCGAGTCAACCGTTGTCCGGGTGGCGGGCTGCTATTGTTCGCGATGAGGTTGAGACAGGATAGGGGCGCTGGCTGCTGGTCCGCTGGTCCCTCCGCATAGCTGGCTTTGGTGTGGGTAACGGCTGGGCTGCCGTGGTCAAGCCCAGGCGCTCCAGCAAATCAGAGGCTTCTTCTGGGGTTGTAATTGCATGTGAGCTTCTGTAGGGTCACTGGGGCCAGGTCGGAGTTGATTTGGTATTTGTAGGACTGGAAGACCAAGTTGCTGCGGGTCCTAGCGGTCTGGGCGATTAGTTCTTTGGTGTTATAAAAAGTGAACTTAGCGATGACATCTCTGGGCTGGTCATATGCTCTAGGGGGGCCCAGGGCACGGTGAACCCTATCCATCTCCAGGCGATTAACCGGAATTGCCGGGACTAATTCCTGATTTAGGGCCGTGATGGTGGATTTGAGGTCAACGATAGATTCCGGTAGCCCCTGAAACGTAGATTGCTGCGCCGGGATCTGTTCTCTAAGTCCTCTGTCTTTTGGAGGGCAGAGGACAACTCGGCCCTGCTGGTTTGAATCTCCGCGTCGTGCTCCTCCAGGACAGATGTAGTGTTGGTCATTTGGTGTTCCAGTTTCGATGTACGGGACCTTAAGTCTCTCAGCTCTGCTTTAAATGTGGCGGAGAGCTTCTCAGTGGCTGTTTCTAGCTCTTGCTGCAATACGAATTTAAATCTTTCTAGCAGCTCTGCATCTCGTATGCCTGGGTTTGCATGAGGTGATGGCGGAGGCTCTAGGATCGTGGTTTGGGATCCCAGCTGTGACTCTGGCTGGGACTCTATTAATTCCGGTGATGGTATCGGGGAAGGGGACAGCTGCGGCCTGGATAAAGATCCTGTGGAGGTTGCCATCTTAAGGCCTGTTGTGCGCGTGAAAGGTTTTGGGGTCTGCGCCGATTTGCCCTGATCCCTGCGCCCCATTCGCTGCATGGGCTTGTTCAGTAGATGTACAGAGAATGGGCTGCTCGTGGCAGCGGAGCTACTGCGTTTGGGCTGTGGCTGCCCCCTTAGATTCTGCTGGGGGTCCTGAGCGGATATACTATGTCCTCTGAAACTATCTTTCCTTCCCTGCTGCCCGGCCTCCAGGTGCTCTCAGCTCCCTCAGAGGTCACACTATCCCAGGGTCACTGCCTCCGGGGGTCGCTTCTGTGCTGCGCTAGTCAGCTAGCTGGGGGCTGCACTGATGTCAGTGTGGTGCGGCCGCCAAATTGGATTCTGCTGGGGATCCTGGGCGGATATGCTGTGCCCCTGGTGCTCGATTCTCCCCTCTGCCACTTGACTCTCTGGCGTTCCCAGTGTCCCCAGGGATCAGACTAACCTGGGATCAGCGTGTCCAATGCCGGGTCCGTGCTGCGCTGGTTGGCTGTGAGGCAGTGCTTCAGCATGCGGCCGCCATCTTGGATCCGGCGCCGGATCTAATGTGCCGTTTTTCTGTGGGGGAATGCCTCTCTCTGCTCCTCCGATTGTCCCCCTTCAGTCTAGGGGGTTGCCCCAATCCTCCCAGCCCAGAAACTGCTGTTTAAATGGCCGTATTTATGGCGGAATTCACCGCCCAGTGAGGAGCCGGTTCAGGCTGCAGCCATGTCCGTCGGCTGCTCACAAGAGCACCCTGCATTCTTCTTTTTAATTCATAAAGCATACCATAACTTCTTCAATGCATTCTTTTTTAATTCAGAAAGCATACCTGAACCACTTTAATGCTTGACATGCATTCTTCTGTACTTCTTCCTAGTTGAATATTTGGGATGCCCACATCGATATAATGTAAAAATTACTGAGGTAATGCTACCAAGTGGCACGTAGCGTCTGGTGAGTGCTGGGCGCTGTACGTAAACCACATTTAATAAAGTGAATCTGGTGAGCGCCTCTAACAGCTCCATGTAGCGTCACATGTATTACTACAGGCAGCTCAGCGTATAGCGCCGGCGCTCTAGGTTCAGGAACGCCACATATTACCTTTCGCTCACTGTTGCTCTGCCATACATTTCAATGGGGTTTTATTTGTTGGTGTTTAAATAGTGTGTTGGGCAAACAAACATTTTTGTAACACAGGATTAGGTATTTTTTGCACCAGGCCCAAGTTTCCCCCTGCTCCTCAGAAAAAAAACATTCCTACTTCGAGGCAAGTCACCTAAGCAGTGTGACCAAAATTTTAAATAAATAAATGGGGACAATTTGATAACATTCAAGCAGACCTTAAGAGTTGTATAAAAACATAAATATATATAAACTATTAAATTATTATTCTTAATGTATTTTTATTTTTACTATTTCCAATATTTTTGGGGGGATGGTTAATGTTTTTGAAAATGCAATTTTAGAAAAAATAAAAAGTAAAAAAAATGATACCTTATCAAAAAATAGGTCACATTTTATTCAAAAATATTTAAAAATGTTTATTTTGGGGGGTGTTTAAAAGAAGGTGACAGCCTCCCAGCACCTTAAGAAGGCCATTCTGTTTTCACACACCACGAAAGCACAATCTCACCAACAAATAATACCCGGAAGTGCGGTTGGAAATTTCCCGTTGTAAAGTCCTCTCTCACATGCTAAATCTGGGCTCTGAATCATGTGAAAGTCTCACTCATCACGAGTTTTACACATGAATGTGAAAAACGCAATTACACACAACGGAAAAGACTTTCACACCCAACGAAAACACTAATACAATGAAAAAAGCTGACGAGAAACTCACAAATGGCCCAAACCCAAGGAAAAAAATACACATACACATGCTTTTTCATGTGAAAGTTCAGGTAAAAGAGGCTGTGAATCAAGGCCATTCTCATTTATTAAGTAAGCAGAAAAGTTGTGCTTTTAGGTGTCATCCTTGGGGCATTGTTTGTGGTTTACCCTTCTTCTAGCCTTACGGATCCTCTTGTGTGAGGTTTATCTTGGGTTGGGATTGGTCAGATCTTCAACCACCCTTCAATCAGCACTATTAGCCTTGTGAGGCTTTTCCTATTGTATGTTAATGAGTTGCAATGGAAACAGTGATCAGTTTTGTAAAGCTCTAGCGTTTTATAGGTGATAGTGAGAAATATTAATCTGGAGTCAGCATTGTTTCTATCTCCTTCTCTGGGGTAGCTGAATTAGCCCAGTATTGTTGAATATTTTTTTTCAAAGCCCAGATCATTGTACGGCAAATCTTGTTTTGTGCACCAAATACTTTTCCTTCATTGATGTTAAGCAGTGGATATTAGCATTTCCTTTGAAAGTCTCTCTGTAAATTCACACTCCCACCAGAGATAAACTAATGTTGCACCACCAGCACATAGGGTCCTAGACTCTGCTATTGTAATCTCTTCTTAAATAGTATGTAGTATTTCTTGTTAAACAGTAAATATTCATACATTTGTGACAAAAGATTCTAAATGAAAGGGATTTAGCATGTTTTTCTTCCTATAAGATGCACCCCCTATAAGGGGCGGGGGGTGTCAGTGCGTCTTATCGAGCAAATATAAGAAAAAAATAAAAAGTTACATTAGGGCGATCCCGCAGCTACCTCTGTGGCCTCACCCGCTCTCGGTCTAGCGCTGGTTCAGGGTCATGGGTGGGCGTAATGAGGCATGCTGCCCCTGGCTGTAAAGGGGCATGATATCCACTGGCTGTAATGGGGTAATACTCACCCCTCTTTGTTCCTCGTGTAGTCACAGAGAAAGTCCCCCTCAACATATCCAGCATTCCCATGGAATGTGCTCGGCTAATCTATGCCCCCCCTCCCTACACTTCCCTGGCAATAGGGCTGATTCTACACCAGATGAAATGTTAGGAGAGAAAACTGTTATTCACATTCAAGTGAATGGCAGTTTCTCTCCTAAAAAAGTAGTGCACTTTTTCTCCTGTGTGTGTGCAACGTGTGCCTCACCTAAGTACATTAGGAGTTGTCATATTGAAGGATTCTTGCTCCGTAATTTGAGAGTGATAGCACAACAAATGTGTGGAAAAGTGTATTTCCGCATGAGAAAATGCCACACTTGCAAGGTAAATGGTGGAGAGCAATTTCCTCATACATTGGTGCCTTTTTATCGGGAAAGTCGTGGGAACGGTCAGGTAACTGTTGAATTATGTGAACATGCGTTGCATGCATGCACATTTTCGCATGCAAATATATTTGCCAATATGTATACGCATGATTTGCAAAAAATACATTTGCAAAGGAAAACATGTTGCTAAATTGCAAAACTTAAAAATAGCATGCAAACCCTCGCACATACAGTGCAAAAATTCCAAGTCTTACGGTGTTGAATCAGCCCTACTGCCTGTAATGGGGTGATTGGGGGTATTCTGCCTACTGTCTGTATTGGGGTGATTGGGGGTATTCTGCCTACTGTCTGTAATGTGGTGATTGGGGGTATTCTGCCTACTGTCTGTAATGGGGTGATTGGGGGTATTCTGCCTACTGTCTGTAATGGGGTGATTGGGGGTATTCTGCCTACTGTCTGTAATGGGGTGATTGGGGGTATTCTGCCTACTGTCTGTAATGGGGTGATTGGGGGTATTCTGCCTACTGTCTGTAATGGGGTGATTGGGGTATTCGGCCTACTGTCTGTAATGGGGTGATTGGGGGTATTCTGCCTACTGTCTGTAATGGGGTGATTGGGGGTATTCTGCCTACTGTCTGTAATAGGGTGATTGGAAGGGGAAATTTAGCACACCATTTGGTTCAGAATATTTTTTTCTTATTTTCCTCCTCTAAGCTCTGGGTGCTTCTCATAGGCAGTGACATCCCATCACCTGTAACCTTAATAAATGGCCTGTTGATGTAATTGTGCTATCACAGATAACATTTATTAAATTCATACAATGCTATTCAATCATTTTTTACTTGCCATTACTCAGTATAACTTATTGCTTTATGAACACGGTAGTAGCCTTGCTGCACTGATGAGCACCCAGATTCACAAATTATATAGGCTTTGATGCAGTAAATTAAGTGTCTTATTTATGATGTGCACCTTTTAGCATCTTTTTTTGTGGCTATAGCGCCAGTTCCGGAGTGCCGGCATTTTGGTCTTATCTGGTGCTGGACTGTGGGCTACATTGGCGCCAGCACTCTCAGCGCAGAATGCTACTAATTAGCTTTGATTGTTGCACTAGTTATTGGCCAGCCTATGTCAGCGCCTGTTGCACCCACTGGCCTATTATAAATAAGGCTCTAAATTGCTTGCTTCCTTCATGTGGCTATTAGTGATGGTTGCAAAAACTAGCAAATTACCAAGCATGCGTTGAAATCGAACTTATGTAATATAATAACAGGGGGAGAAACACACATGCAATTAAATAAAAAGAATAAGCACATTGACCTTTTTTGGAGCAAACCTCTGTTGCTGGGATCCCCATGGTTCAGGGACCTGCCAGTGGCCCTCCTGGCTATGCAGACACCAACCCTTTCAGTTTTAAATGAACCGCTAATGAATCGATGTAAAAGCCAGGTACCCTGTATTTTAACAGATGAACATAATAAACACTGAATTAGACTTTTTTTTTATTTTTTTTTTTTATTTGCATGTATACACAAAATATGTTTTTTTAAGGCAAAAAGCAGCTTCAAAGATTGTGATTAGAAAAAATAACAATTAACAGACCTATAATCCACTTCCTTTACTCCATTAACAGCCCCAGATAAAATAGTAGACTTAAGAGCACCCAAACCGTAAGCAGCTAACATTAAAAATGACTCAAACTGTGCTAACAAATTTCATGGCTGCTTTAACTAGGCACATTTCTGTTCTCTATAATTTAGATGCATCTGAATGTGTACATTAGGCATTGACAGCTTTTTCAGCATATGTCATCAAGAAGGCTTCAACTGAATAAAATAATATAGTTCAAGCCACATGGAACCATTCACTCTTAAAGGTTCCTGGTGCACTTAACACAGCCAAACTACAGATGAAGACTGTAAAACAAGCACCTGTACCATTACAATTTCCAACAATGCTGCACATGCAAGGAAGAATAGGAATAATATGGAGCCAGTGTTACTTTTAGCTTGCAGTTTGTGTACAGACATATATTGGGCCTGATTTATCAAGCACTTCTGCCAGACAATGCCATTTCAGTGCAAATTAGACGAGTGAAAAATATAATTTATACATTTTTCAGCATGTTGCTGCACTGCTAATGTTTTAGTAAATGTGCTTCTTGTAGTGCAGCAACATGCGCATGTGTGAAAAAAAATATCTTTTTTGCTACTCTAATTTGCACTGTCTGGCAGAAATGCTTGATAAATTAGGCCCATTGTGCCAGTAGATGGTAGAGAGCTCCTGGGAGGGCAGTTGGGTTTTCATTTCAATTTTAATAAATATATAAGGGAAGATTCAATTCTATGCGAATATATATTCTTATGGTGTGAATA
Source organism: Gastrophryne carolinensis (assembly GCA_027917425.1). Taxonomy (NCBI): domain Eukaryota; kingdom Metazoa; phylum Chordata; class Amphibia; order Anura; family Microhylidae; genus Gastrophryne; species Gastrophryne carolinensis. The sequence continues at coordinate 323,816,317 of CM051238.1, forward strand.
TATATTTGCATACAGCTTCAATTCCAATGCAGGTTCAGCAGTGTAGACGAATCCATCCCATGCGTACAAAAAACAGTTTTGCATTATGCAACACAAATGCATGTTTGAATGCGAATATCTGCAGGCATTACATGCGAAAATGTATGGGACGTGTGCTAAGGGTTTTCAAGCTTCGCAAGCATGTTCAAGCAGTGATGCCTATGGATGGTATATCGCTGATTCAACGCCATGTGAATATATATTATTATAAAAATGTCAGATCTGTGTGAATATGTACATGCCTATGGGTACACATCTGTTTACATGAGAAGGCATGTATGTGTCTGTTTGCACAGATACATGCAGAGATGCCTATGGGTGAGGAGGAATCATGGATCTTATTTGCACAAATTAGTACATAGAGAATTTCTTTCTCTTCTAAGCAAAACTATAAAAGCATCTATGCAAAAAGTTATTTACAGCCTTTAATTCTTTTTTTTTGTCCCCCCCCCCCCCCCCTTTTTTAAAACAAGAAATATTTTTTGTTAACTGTTTATGTGTCTATTCTTATTTGTTTTACAACAATTACATTAATTTTAGACATGTATATTTTTCTATAATGTCGCTATCTTTAAAGCTTTTGCTTTTCTAGTGGTCTTTTAAAATGCTATTGTGTGTATCAATACTCAATACCCTCTGTGTTCATCCAGTATTGACACAGGAGTCCCCCTAAACTTATCCAACATTCTCCCTGAAATGTGCCCGGCTAACCTATGCCCTTCCTATTCTTCCCTGGCAATAAGGTGGATTTTGCACAAGGTAATCAAGTGCGCCACTTTTAAAAAGAGAAAACTGTCGTTCATTTTCAAGTGAATTGCATTTTTCTTTCCTAAAAAAGTAGTGGATTGGACATTTTTTGTCCAAAATAAATATAATATAAAACAAATATAAGAATATATATATATATATACACATGGAAAAAAAGTGGCTGCAGATGTGTGTTTGGATGTATACATATATTTGGGTAAGTAGTATCCTAACTTGCAATGTGTGCCTGGCCATTAGGAGTTGCCATTTTGAGAGTGGTAGAACAACATACTGGTGGAAAAGTCTATTTTTGCTCACCAACTAAATTGTGGATAGCAATTTCCGCATACATTGGTGCCTTTTTATCGCATAGGAAAGGTCCGGCGTTCGCATGCATGTACATTTTCACATGCTAATATTTTTGCCGATATGCATAGGCATGTTCACATAGCATGCGAAAATGCATACTCTCGCAAAAAAAGTGAGAAAATTCAAATTCTCACGGTTGAATCAGCCCTATAGTGCTAACTCATATCAATATATGTATTATTTGGTATAGGGATTGAATTAACTTTACTTATCGATGATCCTATTACATTTTCAAGACTATATATATTCTGTACCAAGGTATTTGGGGGCGGGGGTGAGGGTTTTGGTCTGCTTAAAAGCATAAACATAAGATAGCTTCACTTTTACTCAATAAAACACATCACAAATTAATAACCAACACATTACAATTTAATAACCGACAAAAGTGAGAAAAGGAGCCTATCAAGGGATAGAGAGAAGACTCCACTGCCAATGCCATGCCATAAAATGTAATCTATTAACTCCCTGTAACCCTGTAAAAAAATTTTAGGCATTGAATTAATAGTTCATTTTTTTTATTTTATAATTACAGAAAACATATAGTAAAGCTAGGCATGGATCTTTATGCAAAGATGTGCCCAAAACAGTATAAAGAGCCAGATTTAAGAAGCGTCAGCACCACTTAGTGTCCCTTTTTTTGCCTCAGTGTCACTCAGCATTTGATGAAATAATCTATGCCGATGTGGCCGCCAGCCTGCATCTGATTTAACAGCTGTGCAGCGCCGGGCGCTCTGGCTGAAGCCGCACCAGTTTATAGTGGCACTGTAGGTTAAGATCCCATAGAGCACGATGGGTAGAACTGTATTGTAGTTTCTTATGCGTATAATTAATATTACACACATTTTTTGTACAGAAGTTGCATTGTGATTTGTCAATAATAAAAACACAGGACCTAGATGTTGCCAAATGGCATTTTATTTTTTTTCTTGTAAAATGATTTTTCATGGTTTCTTTTGCTTACTAATGTATAATTTGGAGAACAACAACTTAAGTGCAGCACTATTTGCCCCCAGCAGTGATTTATTGTAACTGTAAAGATAAAACACTGACCAGTGCCCAAAAAATACAGCACCAAACTTTTCAGTGGGGCTAAAATGAATAAATACGCTGTGCAGCAAAAAAATGGTGGTACAAAGTGCGCTGGTATAATTGGCAGCTGGGTCCAACATGCGCAGACACAGGCTGTCCAGTACCTGCTACAATGCTACAATCAAAGCAGATTAGTAAACATCGGGTGCTGTGACCTCCAGCACCATTGTAGATAGGATAGCATCGACAAAAAAGAAAAAGATCCTCACGCTCCAAAACTGGCGCTAGAGCCACCGGAAAGATGATAAACATCTCACTTCATAAATAAGGCCCATATTGTCTGATAAACCCTAGGCCAGGACCTCTTGACTAAGTAACACTCCAACCAAATATGTTTTTCTAGACTTGCCTGCAGACTGTAGATCATGGGATTTAGGCTTTCTGCTTACATTACATTTGCTCCTGGGGCACTGATTTTTCTCCTGTAGCCCTAGCATATGAAGCCAGGAGACACACTTCCACATTAGCCTACAGATTGGTATGGACTGTGTTTTGAGGTACGATCAAGGCTCCTATTATTCTAAATAGACACCTCAGCTGATTTTTGTACATGGCTGTACACAGTCCATTCCCACTTGCAAGACAGATCACAGACGTATGTCTGATCTGGGGTTGTGAATGTTCCCATTAGGGCATACATATTTACATATAGTACACATATAGTACATACATTATTTTATCCAACGGTACTAGTTCTAAGTGCATATTACTCACCTTCAGGCTTCTACGTGCCATTGCCTTGCTATCTCAATGTCAAATTCGTGAACTAGCGAATGTCAGCACTGAACAGGCATAATATAGCCTTTTTTTCATTAGAAGTTACTTTCTATTTTCTTATTATCTCAACAAGTATCACCTGCATAAAATGCACAGTTTTCATCAGCTTTTGGAGAAGTTTTGCAAATCAGGCTTGGGTAAAATTTAGAAGGCAGCAGATCAGGTTAAGGTGTACCGCCTAATAGGTTCCCGAGTACAGCCAGTGATGTGTATGGTATTAGGGTTATTTTATGGCTGGCTTGTCACTGATAATGAGAGACCCATGAAATGTTTTACGTGTTTTATAAACAATAATATATATATTTTATATATACTGTAACTGTATAAACCATTATATGTAGTTATTTTTGCACAGAGTTTCTGACTGCTATTCCATAACATCTGCATTCAGTTAAGCCCTCTCAAATAGTTTATGTGGGACTTTAGGGGTGCAATTTTTTGACCTTTGGACTGCTTTGGTGGTGCTTTGGGGGCAGTAGTGGGCAATAGTGGGCAGCGGCAGCTACGGCAGTAGGGAGGGGAAGTGACGGCCAGTAGAGGTGGCACCCAGCGGGCAGCGGCAATGGCTGTGGAGGCATTAGACGATGCGGGTAATGTATATACGTATGTGAGTGTATGTCTATGTTTTTATGTCGGCGGCGACAGCTGCTGTGGTGTGGAAGCTGAAGAATGTTTGTTATTTACATTCGTCCGATAAAACGCAGTGATATCCCCCCCGACTTTTGGGGAAAAATAAGGGCAAAAGATCCGGTATGTGAGTCATTTTGAATTTACACAACAGGAAGTTACTATACAATAGTAATACATTATTCTTTATAATAACTTGTTTCAGATGATTTCCTGGCAAAATTCTGGTTTATCTGAATCTTATTTTTAGAATCAGTGCAGACCCCCCACAACCTTCTCATCGCTTTCCTCCAGCAGTGCATTGTCCATACCTTTCTTCAATGTGTGGAGGACACAGGTCCTCTGTCCTGCACTGGGCTCCTGAAAGGTACTGGCATGGTGGCATGAGACACCCATGACAAGGCCAGCATGCCGACTTCCCCGTCACTCAGTTCCAGTAGTGGGTGGTGGAAGAAGGTTCTCATGGCTGACAGCAGGGTCGACCTCCTCGGCTCCCGTCATCCCGTGCTATACACCGCAAAGTTACTGCCAAACTGTGCAGAGGCACAGATGCAGGGAAGCGAGGGAATCCAGCCATGGTGCTAAAAAAGCACCCGCCACCAGCCATCGGATCAGTGCAATAGGGGAGCCGACATGATGGTAAATGACAAATTACATTTCTCCTGAAATTGTAAGCGAATTCCGATTCTTTACAATCAGTTCACTCATGACTAATTGTGATGTATGTAAATAGTATTATTTTATAAAGCAGAAAATTAAAGAAGAAGAATCATAATTGTTTATAATAAAAATAGTAAGGATAGCTTTCTGTTCACATGCACATCTAAAGTTTGTTAGAGTGGAAAAGAATTTGAAGCATATTTGGTGTCTCTTTCTGTCTTCTGTGTAGACCAGCGAAGACTTTAGGGATCACTTGCCAAGACACTGCAGCCTCTACATTTGGATTGAGTTAATCCACATGCCTAACTAAATTCTTCTATCTATTATTTCAACTGCCCTGTAGCTTCTCTTCTAGATAAGCAGTGAATTAACCAGACAACTCAAGCCTCCTTGTCCCCTTTGCACTTGTATGTTTTTCAGCTTGTCTACCCTCATTTTTAATGCTTGAGTGGGGATTTCTCTATTTCTTAGTGAAACAATACAAGTTCCCAGAACCGACTGATGATGACATCACTGTGGCTCATAGGAAAAATAAAAAGAAGGGGCATGGCAGGAGGTGTTGGGGGTATTGCATAATGCAGTGTTGGCCGTGGGAAATTGAAAGCAGCTGCTGGAAAACTGTCTGGTCGGCAATGTGCAGACACAATGCAAAGATGAGAAGATCTCAATAAAAGGAGGCAGACCGAATCATCTGATAATCATGCACACTGCCACACTACACATTTGTCTTAATATATATATATATATATATATATATATAAAACTAGGGGGATCTACAAATTAAATGCAGCATATTTCTTTTTTAGGTACAGGCTATACAAAATTGCCTGTGCATCTAATGGAATTCAAACAAGTGTGTTTATACAGTCATTACATATATTGTAGTGGGACCTTACTTTTATGACTTTGTTTGAATTGCTTTGTTGTACAATTGTGCTCCCTCTAGTGTTCAGTGTGTGTCATTATATAAGCTGTCATATTACAAACTAAACACTAGAGGCTGTATGCCACACAATTCTGAGGCAAAAAAAATGAATGCAGAAAATAGAGGGTCATGAAATGGGGCTTCTAGAAAGAAGAGACAAAAAGAGAGACCGAGACGAACAGAAATAAGTTATTACATGAAGGGCACTGGCAGGAAATAGGTCCATATGGTGTTTCCTAATGAGGAGGAGAAAAAATACCATCCTGGTCCCTGGAATGTTTCTAGCTCCCTTTTTTTCATTTCAGCACCCAACCTTGAGGAATAAATTGCACTTAAAACTGTAAACAGAAACCAAATTCATTGTGATTTAAAAATGGCTCATAGATCATAAATAAATATAAAGAGCAATAATATTAGATAAAAATAGATCAAAGAAAAATCTATAAAGAACAGATTAATATTTAGTTTGAATCTTGATACCATATTGCACTGAATGTGGTATAAAGAATGGAAGCAGATTTTAGGCTGTTCTGTAGGGACCTTTTGACCTCTGATCTATTTTTTTGTTATCTAATAATATTGCTCTGTGCATTATAAATGATCAGACAGACCACACGGTCACAAACTAATATAAAAAAATCCAAAAATGTATTACAGTAGGCAAATAAGAAAAAAATATGCTGATCTGGCTGTTGGGGGTATGGGTAATAAATGGGCTGGTGGTGAAATCATTTGCCAGCTAGGGAGATTGCCATTGAAGTCACGCCCTTCGACAGGGTGTAGTCGGAGCTTGGCAGATTTCCAGCATGGAAGGGGGACCCTTGACCTTCTTCCTCCCAAACGCCAGCAGAGCAGAGAAAATATTTTTCTGTGATGTTTTCTTTTGTTTTTTAATTTAATTTGTCTATATTGAATTAGTAAGTGGTTTAGTGGACTCCTATACTAGGTCAAAGGGTAGGGGCAGCAAGTTTCCTGCCAGCATGGCAGTGGGTGATTTGCCATTACCCCCACCCCATTACCTGCAGCTTCCTAATGGCCACAGGGGTAGAGAAGAGGCCTGTGATCATCGGTGTCCACTCCTGGGGAAGCACCAGACCCATGCCAAAGGACAAAGGGGCTCGAGTCCTGGCATGGCCAAAGGCCAGCCATTCAGCCTCCAAGTCATGGGGAACGCAGCCCCTATTGTACATAATTTATTTTTATGAGGTGCAGTGGTTGGGACACTGCAACAGAGCTTAGAATGTGAATACAGGCTGCATACTATGCTTATTCGAAGCACAAAACCCTGCATGCTTGAGGAAAGAATTAATAAGGTAAAACGTCAAACCTCAAAATCCCGGCTATTTCTTTGCCAATTGGAAAGCAGTTAAGGACATTGGGGTTGATTCAGAACCTGATGAGAAAACTCTTTTTTAGGAGAGAAACCTTCCGTTGACTTTCATTGTCTACCAGGTGTAAATTTTCACCTTGCTCTGAATCAGCCCCAAGGTTGACAATGAAAGTGAGAGGCAGTTTTCCCTCCTAAAAAAGAAGTGTTTCCTCACCAAGCTCTGAATTGACCCCATTGTCAAGTGTAGTCATATACAATGGGCTAAATCCTTGGCTATGCCTGGTCAATACCTAGTTCAGTGTCGTTGGGTGAAGAACAGCGAACACTTGAACAGTACACTAGATTTTTCCAATGCACACTGTTGGAATCACTGGCTGTTCTGTCGAAATGTAATTTCTGCATTGATACCAGATATTTTGATCTTGATATAGATGACTAGTATTTGAATAACAACTAATGAAACTGCTTTCAAACAAGAGTGAGACAGCACACATATATTCTGAGACCCATTCCTTGCTGACATAAGTTGTAAAAATATATTTTCAGCATAATTTCTTTAATTTTCATAAGCAAATTGGGCACTGAAGTTCACCATTTTGCACCAAAATGCCCCAAAGTAAATACAACTCTTCCAGCCAGACGAAGTGCAGTAAAACCCAGAAGAATGGCAGCAAGTAATCAGGTTGCCCTACATTTACTGCTACAATTCTAAAATTATTTTTTTGCTGCTCAAGTTGCAGCGCACAAGGCACACAAAGTAGAGCGAACAGTGTAAATCAGTCCCAAAGTGCAATACAAACAAAATGTTAAGTATTTATGGAAGCAAGTGTAACTCTAGGTGCACATTTGAGTGTGAATTGTAGCTTGCATCTTGGTGATCTTTTTATCTTTAGCACACAAAGAAGTGCAATAAAATGTATTAGTTTAACTCTCACCCCCCAAAAATCACCTGTATCTGCAATGGAACATTTTCACAGGTTTTTTTTCCAATGAGGTACAGTTTTTAGAAGCAGCTTCTGGAGCACGCTATAGAGTTTGCCATTTTTTTCTGCATGCCCCATATGGTTATGTGGTTTCCAAACTTCAAAAAATGAATCTGTAAAAATGTCCCATCAAAGATACAGTTGATTTTTTGGGAAAAATTTGAAAATTTTTATTGCAATTTTTTATGTATTAATGTTAAAAAGTTCACTGAGATGCAGGCTGCAATTCCCACCCAAATATGCCCCCAGAGATAAAATGAGTTAATTAAGTAATTAGCATGACCTCCTATGTTATGTAAAATATACCTATAGCTTTAGGATGTAAGTTGCAAAACTAAGAATCAAAATATACACAAACGTATATAAATAAAACCATTGATAATATGCAGCCAAGTATAAACTAAAAAAAGTGACAGAAAAAAAGACTCACTGCTACTACTAAATAACTGATGGGGAATTATATTGCAGATTGAAAGAAGATTCTCAAGTCATTAAATCGAACCTCACCCTGAATAAGAGCCTATCTTATATGTTTCCCCTTCCCTGTACATACAGATTGTCCACATTAAAAATCCTCCTACTTGCACCTATTATGTTTTTTAAGCCTTTTAACATCTAAGATGGCCTATGCAGTCTCAGACTGCCTGCAGACAGGAAGTGTCTTCTGACTGTGCCGCTCTGCATTCTGGGATTGCTGTCCTTTTCCTGACCCCAGCTTTGCTCTGTCTGTGCAAAGCACAGCTATAACCCCACCCCTTGCAGGTCCCCCCCCCCTCTCATCAGTATGTGATGCTTCTGAGGCAAGATGGCGACTCCCATATTCTAGAGTGCTGACCAGAGATGAAGCCCAGCAGGGTAGAGAATTAAAAGTTAGTGACTAAAAACATATATATTAATAAGATAATAATTCATTTTAGATGCTGGGAAATAGTTTTTTATAGGTTTGAGCTTTTCATCAAATTATGTTGAAGGTTCGGTTTAATAAGCAATCAGTGCGGGGTGAGGAAAGCAACACAAATAACCCAACTGCTGGGGCTAAGTCCGATGCATTTCAGGAAGTAGCTCCATGTCCTTGTACACGAAACATAACTAGGCCCCACTCTCTGTATACTGACAGGAAATAGCTATTCTCTAGCACCTAATTATAATAAAACCCAGTAAGTCTACACCTATTCAAGGTCATTTACAGGGGGCTAAGGTTATGCATTAAATCATATACCTATAAGGCCCTTAGAGGGCCAACTCAAGTAATACCAAAAGCGGTAAGCGGCTATTAGCAAATAACGGAAAAATCAAGCAGGATATTAAACAGGCCCACTATACAAAGTGATACACATCAATCAGATTAATCACAAAATGACCCAAATATACCTTAAGTCTAAACCATGGTACACACTATAAATCATACCCACGTGAAAGGCATGTACAGCAATGGAGCCCACTCAATAGGAAATGTCTGATTTAATAGTCTAAAAATAGTTCAAGTCTCAAGAGTGGAATTGCAGTTGAGATGGAGGCTAGAGAGCTATAGGGCCTTATAATGGTTTTGCAATGCTCGCTGCTATAATAAAATAATCTTGCCATCATTTATGGCTACTCCCCTGCTGAAATAACAACATACTAAATGTTTTCTTTTTAATTTTTAAAAAAAGGCCTTTTCACTTGCACTGCTCGCACTGCGGCTTTCCGCCACATTTCTTTAAAGTAAAATATAATGGGAAATATACAAATTCAATTTACAGTAACAATCACTTACATAAAGATTTCAGCTGGGTGTATACATGCTTTTAAAAGAGTAGTAGTGTAATTCTAATAAGAAAGCTGAATAGATATACCTGTAATACAAGTGATGTATCTGGATATTAGAAATCTCAGCATCATTCAAAACTCTTTTTCCCTTTTTAAGGTTAAAATTAGATAGGACTACTTACATTTCTTATTGCAGATATACTGTAGCTTTATTACCGATGCCCTCCCTGGTTTATCTACTTATTTTATAGGACTATCAGGCCGATTCAACACTAGCTGTTAAAAATGCACTGCAGGGGATCTATTAGCATTGCTATTGGGTGTGTGAATGGCAGGTTTAGCACTGTAAGGGTTAAAAGATCCATTTTTTTTTTCTTATAATAATATTATATCACAAAAAAATGTAACTGTCTTCTCCGGGGCCCAGAAGGTCATGGTCATCACTGTTGCTCCTTCACCTTATTTATCACATTTGGGCTCATTAGAAAAGGGAAGCACCATTTTTTAAAAATGTTTCATTCTTTAGTTGTCTAGTTGCTAGGGTTGCCACCTGGCTGGTATTTTCTATTTTACTTTACTGGCCACTGACCTGGTGATTTTTACTGGTAATTGTATTGCGGGTATACTTTTCACATCAATTACCAGTAAAAAAACATATACTGGCACCACCAGACCAGTGGCCATTAAAGTTAAAAAAACTAAATACTGGCCAGGTGACAACCCCACTAGCTGAATCTAATTTACTTAAAATAGTGAAAAATTTACCGTATGAGCCTTGACAGGGCCTAATTTAGAGCAGACCAAAAGTCAAAAAAAGAATGTTTAGTAAATTGTTCCCCTAAAGCCCCCCTCTGACAAAAACTATTTGAGAGGGCTTAACTCTATGCAGATGTTCTGGCATAACGGGCCGATTCTTTCCTGCAGAACTGCATGGGAGCGGCCATCTTGTCACACACATAAGTATCAGGGGAGAACTATGCTAACAGCAGCCCACACCAAATTAAAAGATAAATGCCTCAGAAACACTGGCAGCTTGAGTATTATGTTATATAAACACACACACTGAATAACCAGCTGCTAGAGAAATTGTGTCTGTGAGGGGAGAGCAACAATATATCTTCACCACTCTTTACTGCATACTCTGGATTTACCCAAACCATTCAGTCAGTGTAAACATTATATATATTCTAAAATGATAGAGAGCGCAACTTGACTACAACAAGATGGCACCTGGAATGCAGACATGGTTTTAGACGTGATGGGAGGACGGCGCGCGAGATGTCACTTCCGGTTTCTATAACCGGAGGACGCATATCAGTGCCTGCCTTAGGGAGACACTGACAGACACGCGCCGGGTGTATGGAGTGGCGCGGCATGCGCAGATAGGCTACCCCCACAGCACAGACGCAGCTGTGTGCGTGTCACTGCGCACCTTTTTCTTTTCCAGCAGGGAGGTGCCAAAAGAGAGCGCTGAGGCGCCCAGCACTCCAACACAAGAGCGGGGACGTGGAGAATCTACCACTGTCAGGTATTCAAATGGACCATATTCAAATATAGGGGTCCTTCTTATTGTGCATGTGCACTAATATATATATATATCCTATACTCTCACAGGATTCAAATTACAGGGCTGGCCTCCATCCTTACATTACTCAGGCAATCCTCCCATGAAAGGACAATAGCCTACAATATTTTTATACAGTCCCTTTTCTCTGGAGAAAGGCAGATGCTTCTTTGTGAGAGGTAAAATAGTTATCATTAAAATGCATATAAAATAATAGGTTTATCCTAGCAATGTTATGATCCAATGATCTAATGCATACATCTGCTTCTTATTCTTAAAGGGCTACACAGCCACAAAAATTGGTCCTATAAGCATTTCAGTTCCAACCAGAATGTATTTCCTGCTAAACTAGAACCTAGCTCAGACATCATAAAAAGGTGGGTCACACTACAAAACTGGTTTTTGTACATAAGTACATAACCAAAGTATAAAAATTCTTCCCCGCCTATTCTATTGTAATACATATTATGGCGATAATGGGGCAGCACCAATGCCAGGCATACCCCCTATATATGCTCTTGTGCCTCTATATAAGGCCATATAATGCTAAAATAATAACACAATGTGTAGATGTATGTTATACCATAGTGGAAAGAATATTATGACTGTCAAATGCTTACATAGATGTTTATATGTTCATATGCCAGACAGGGGAAATAGAACAAATTGAGGATGATACATTAGCAAGCAATATTGTTTTTTGCTCATTGCATTTGCTCATTATTGTCTCCTATTTTTCCTATATTGTCTTTTAGAGGTACCTTTTTGGTACTTAAATTAATTCTGTTCTTTGATGATTGTAACAGGGCACTGAGGAAGCCGTAATGGCGAAACATGTCTGCCCAATAGTCTCTTTGATCATCAGACCCGTAAGCTTCAGGAATACAAAATGCAGATATTATTTATAATCACTAGCCTATATAGGCAGTATGAAATCATCAATTCCCTGTATATAATGTGCTGTAGCATTTACAGAATCAATTGTATGTCAATGTAAAGCATATATATTTTTGTCTGTGTACACACATGAATTATATGTTTTTTAAACGAATTATGAAATAAATGTGAATATGATTTTAAACCAATTTAGTGAGGTGTGGTGGGAACGCTAGGTCCTGAAAATAGAATTGGGGGTTGGACCTAACCCCAGCAATTTGATATTGCAACAGAAAAATATTCTAAAATGATACAATTCTTTTAGCAGCAAAGAAATGAGCCATCACAACTGATGGCTTTCTACTAGAATTAAAAAAGGATTGCACTGATATGTGAGGAATTTTTGACTGTGGGGTTGGGTTTCTATATAAGCAGGACTTGTATGTGGCAAGATGGCCGCTGCCATACAATCTGCCTGCTGTTTCAAAACATCTGCATGGAGTTAAGCCCTCTCAAATAGTTTATGTCACTGATTGCCAAAGTGGGGGCTTTAGGGAAGCAGTTTACTGAATTTCCTTTTTTTATACATTTGTCCTGCTTTAATGTTCACTCCAGGGCCCTGTCACATTTAGTTATGCCACTGCTGGCACCTCACCTCAAAAGGACATAATCTTTCCTCCTACCTATTTTTGCCCCTGTGATGCAGTCTGCATCAATGTGATGCAGATGTGGAGAAGAGCCTGGTGTCCCCCAGAAAAGCACAGGAGCCTGTGTGGAAAGGCAAAAGAGCTGATAGTCCCTATTGTCAGAAGTCCCTGAGTTATGGGGATAGCAGTCCGTATGCCTGATGTGTTGGGCTGGTTGCCTCTGAAGAAGAGAGGCTATACTTTTATTAAATTTAAAAAAGTTACATTTTCTCTTTGAAATAAAAAAACACGGCATGATTCACCTTTTTCATTGACAAAAATATGCTGGGATGTGTGGAGTACTTTTTGTACCTGCTGGTGGCAAGTTTAAATGTAAATGTGAGATAGATGTAAACAAAGTGCAAAAGAAAACATTTTTACACGTTTTTTTTTCACTTATGCAATCTGATAAGTGCAAAATAAAATCTGCATTTGTTGAATCCCACAAATGTAAAAAAAAGTGTTATAGCTTTAGCTCCTCTCTGGTCTATACATATAAAAAAATAGCAATCACCTGGGCTTGGGCATTTATTCCTTGGTGATCTATACTCAAATATCTTCATACTATTGAGCCCGCTAGAGATTAACTGGAGATGTAAACGGCAAGAGGAGGCCTTGCCATATAGTGTCTATGATTGCTATATGCATTATAGGAAACTGGCTGAACCTTGGAAGCACAAATCCTAAGCACACACTGATATATGAGTGATGGGCTATAGGCTAAATTGAAAAAAAACAAGGATCTGTAGTAAACCAATTTGAAAACCCATATGTAGCTACAAAAGCCAACTGAATCTGCAGAAATGACTTTGATTTTTGGTGCCTTATAATTCAGCACGTATTAGACGTCTTGGAAGTGGCGTGGTAGCCACGTTGCGGGGGTGCCTAAACTTGCTTGGTCACGCATTGGAATGGTGACTTGATGCCTTTAGTTTTTCCCCTGATTTGGGATTTGTGCTTTTTGATTCTCAGTGTGATAGACAGGGCAGGCGCCAGGTTTATGTGGGCCTTTTGGCGACAGAGTGAGAGTGGGCCCCTTTGCATTGTGTTGTGACCTAAATGCTGGTCTGCATTGGGGGGACATTCCACCAAAGACTTCACAGCAGGTGAAAGAAAGAAAAGAAGGATTGATGAAAAATGAAAGAAGGGATAACAGAAGGAAGGAAAAGAAGGAAAGAGAATGAATGGAGGAAATAAATATAGAATTGCAGAAAAGTAGAAGTTAGAGAAGGAATTAGAGAGAAAGAAAGAATACATAAAAAAAATTTACAAAATTACAGAAAGAAGGAATGAGAAAGAAAGAAAGAAAAGAAAGAATAACAGAAAAAGAAGGAAAGAACAATAAATTAAAAAACTGGGAATGACAGAAAGGCAGAAAAAAATGACACAGGAAGGAAGAAAAAAAGGAACAAGAAATGTAGGAAATAAAGAATAGAAGGGATTAGAAAAAGAAAAAAGAAATGACAAAGGAAGAATTAAAGAAGCAATGATAAAGATAGAAAAAAAGGAATGAAAAAGAAGGAAGTGAAACAAAAGATAAGAATGAATGACAAAGAAAGAAAGAAGATATGACAAGGGCCAAGAAAAAAAATGAAAAAATGGCTGACACAATTAGAGATGAGCGAATCCAATCTGAAAAAGCGTGCTAGCATGTGTCTTTTAAGAGTACCTGGCTACTTACCTTTTGCATTTTGTAACAAAAGTCACGTTGTAAAATTTCCAGCAGTCATTGGCTTTCACCGGGGGGCATCCAGAATGCTAGCATGTGTCTTTTAAGAGTACCTGGCTACTTACCTTTTCCATTTTGTAACAAAAGTCATGTTGTAAAGTTTCCAGCAGTCATTGCCTTTCACCGGGGGGCATCCCGAATGCTACCATTCATCTTTTAAGAGTACCTGGCTACTTAACTTTTCCATTTTGCAACAAAAGTCACGTTGTCAAATTTACAGCAGTCATTGCCTTGCACCGGGGGGCTTCCAAATGCTAGCATGTGTCTTTCAAGAGTATCTGGCTACTTACCTTTTCCATTTTGTAACAAAAGTCACGTTGAAAAATTTCCAGCAGTAATTCACTTTCACCGGGGGCATCCCGAATGCTACCACTTATATTTTAAGAGTCCGTGGCTACTTTCCTTTTGCATTTTGTAACAAAAGTCACGTTGTAAAGTTTCCAGCAGTCATTGCCTTTCACTGGGGGGCATCCCGAATGCTACCATTCAATTTTTAAGAGTACATGGCTACTTACCTTTTGCATTTTGTAACAAAAGTCACGCTGTAAAATTTCCAGCAGTCATTGCCTTTCACCGGCGGGCATCCCGAATGCTACCATTCATCTTTTAAGAGTATATGGCTACTTACCTTTTGCATTTTGTAACAAAAGTCGCGTTTTAAAGTTTCCAGCAGTCATTGCCTTTCACCGGGGGGGGGGGGGCATCCCAAATGCTACCATTCATCTTTTAAGAGTACCTGGCCCCTTACCTTTTGCATTTTGTAACAAAAGTCACGTTGTAAAATTTGCAGCAGTCATTCACTTTCACCGGGGGGCATCCCGAAAGCTACCATTCATTTTTTAAGAGTACCTGGCTACTTACCTTTTGCATTTTGTAACAAAAGTCACGTTGTAAAATTTACAGCAGTCATTCACTTTCACAGGGGGCATCCCGAATGCTACCATTCATCTTTTAAGAGTACCTGGCTACTTACCTTTTGCATTTTGTAACAAAAGTCACGTTGTAAAATTTACAGCAGTAATTCACTTTCCCGAATGCTACCATTCATCTTTTAAAATTACCTGGCTACTTACCTTTTGCATTTTGTAACAAAAGTCTCGTTTTAAAGTTAACAGCAGGCATTGCCTTTCACTGGGGGGGCATCCCGAATGCCACCATTCATCTTTTAAGAGTACCTGCATCTTTACCTTTTACATTTTGAACAAAAACCACGTTTTAAAACTGCCTGTGGTGCATTAAACTCTGACCAGGGGCATCCTGTATAAGGCCATCTGACAGTGTCTTTTTGCATTAGCTTTTAGCTACAGTGTCTGCCTATTTTGCTCTAACTTTTCTACACACCTGCTGTTACAAAAATACTGTTTTAAGTGTAGTGTAGTGTATTGTTTTCCCCTCCTAAACGCAGTAAAAATGTCACGCTGAGAAGTGCCAGGATTTGCACAGAGGAGAGGCCTAGATTCATCAGGCAGAGGTCGCAGCAGACTAGGGGCGAGTGGCAGCAGGAGTCGCGGTGAGAGGCCTGATCTCCCGGTATAGAAACATAGAAACATAGAAGGTTGACGGCAGAAGGAGACCATGCGGTCCATCTAGTCTGCCCTTATGTGTATACTGTATGTACTCTTTATCTTAGGATAGATGTGTGCTTATCCCATGCATGTTTAAATTCAGTGACTGTTGATTTTTCAACTACCTCTGCTGGAAGTTTGTTCCAAGCATCTACTACTCTTTCTGTAAAATAATATTTTCTAACATTGCTCCTGATCTTCCCCCCGACTAGCTTCAGGTTGTGCCCCCTTGTTCTATCATTAAACTTCTTCTTAAAAACACTTCCCTCCTGAACCTTATTCAATCCTTTCACATATTTAAAGGTCTCAATCATGTCCCCCCTCTCCCTTCTTTCCTCCAGACTGTACAAATTAAGTTCTTTAAAGTGGACCAACACCCAGGATTTTGACTATCCTGGGTATTGGTCCACTTCCCCGGGGCACCCCGATTTGGGGTGCCCCGCTGCCTGAAACCCCCCAAACACCCCGAAAACTCACCTCTCCACGCTCCCACGTGAGTGCGCTGTCCAATGCCTGCCGACGGACAAGTGACGTCCGTCGACGGACAAGGGATCGCCCCCGCCGCCGCCTCCCGCGCGTCACTCTTGACGTGTGCGCGCCCGCGCCGGCCATTCAGAGACGGCCGGCGCGGGCGCGCGCACGTCTAGAGGAGCGCGAGGGAGGAGGCGGCGGCGGAAGGAGCGGCTGGAGAGGTAAGGATTTTTCGGGGTTTTGGGGGGGTTACACCCCGCGGGACATCCCGATCTCGGATGTCCCGCGGTGTGTGAGGTGATCGGCCGATCACCCCTGGGTGTTGGCCCACTTTAAGTCTCTCCTGATAAGTTTTAAGTTTAAGTCCTTCCACCATTTTCGTTGCCCGCCTTTGGACCCGTTCTATTTGAATAATGTCTTTTTGCAGGTAAGGTCTCCAGAACTGCACACAGTATTCTACCTGTGGCCTTACCATGGCTCTATACAGCGGCATCACAACCTGCTATCTGCTAGCAGTCGTGTCTTGACCAGCAACGCATCTGCCATCATCGATTGGTTAACGCCGTCATCCACCTCATCACAAGTGACACCTGACATCCCCAGTCAACAGTTGGTAGGTTCCTCGGACACAACCCTGAGTTGCCATGGCCCGGGAGCATTCCCTGTCCTTCCATTGCCTCTGTCCTACGCCCCCACCAGCAGACATATCTTATGCTTTGGGTTCAGCTCCACTATTCAGTGAGGACGATTTGTTAGAGGACAGTCAGCAGCTACTGCCCAGCCAAGAAATGGAGGAAACATTTGCAGCTTCTTTCGCTAGGCAGACAAACACTGATGAGGAGAGTGGCGTGGGAGGTGGTGTGGCGAGCGTTCCAGCTCCTGCAGCAGACAAGGAGGACATCAGTTACATGCAGACACAACTCGATGATGATGAAGCCGATCACACTTGGGAGCCCGGTGCAGAAGGGACTTCATCATGATCATCATCAGGAGAAGAGGGTCCCAGGTTGCCTCTGGGTCAGCAGCTGAGGCAGCAAGGTGGTAGAATGGTTGGCAGTCAGCATGATGGCAGAATTGGGATGTCTGGGGCCAAACGTGGCCGGGGCGGGGTAGACCACCTGCTGCGTGGCAGGCTACCTTCCCGGGAGGTAGTGGAGCAGGGGTTCCTGGAGTTGGCGGCACTAGCAGTGAATTAGTGCGGACTGTTGGTGGAAAAATTAGCTACTCCGCAGTGTGGCAGTTTTTCATCAAGCATCCAGGGTAACCTGGCCACATGCAAGATGTGTAGACAGAAGGTGAAGCATCACCTGGGTCCAAATGTTGGTACCACGGCCCTGTGGCAACATATGCAGCATCACTATAAAGCGGCCTGGGAGAACCGAGGCTCCGAAGTGGGGGTCCAGCCTGCTGCGTCAGCCAGTGCCACGCTGCTCCCAATTTCAGTCAGCCAAGGCTCCAGCACCTCCGCTGAAGGTAGCTGTGCATCATACCCATCCTCTGTGGCTCCAGATGCTCCTGCTCCTCCTACTACAAGTCAGTCATCCCGCCAGCAATCCATCAGCGAAGCCATGTCCAAGAGACAACAGTATGCGCCCACTCATCCTATGGCGCAGAAGCTAAATGTGTTCCTGTCCAAGTTTCTGGTGCTGCAGTCCCTCCATTTTCAGGTAGTGGACTCTGCACCTTTCAGAGAACTGATGGCTTGTGCCGAGTCGAGGTGGAAAGTCCCAAGCCGTCATTTCTTTGCAAAGAAGGCAGTACCAGCCCTGCACAAATTTGTTGAATAGAAGGTGGGCCAGTCCTTGAGCCTGTCGGTGTGCACCAAAGTGCACGGCAGCGCCGACGTCTGGAGCTGTAACTATGGTCAGGGACAATACATGTCCTTTACGGCCCACTGGGTGAATGTGGTTCCTGCACAGCCACAACAGCAACTTGGAGAGGTCGCGCCGCTTCGGCCTCCACGCTCCCAGGCCGTTGTGCCTGTGACAGTGTGCGACTCCGCCTCCTCATCCTCCGCAGTAGCCTCAGCCTCCACTGTTCGGTCAAGTCTTGGTGCCCCTCCAGCTTACCATGTGTGCAGGGCACGGCGGTGTCACACATGGTTTGCCTTGGTGAACGAAGTCACACAGGGGAGAAGCTACTAAAATTCATTCATCAAGAAATCAAAACATGGCTTACTCCCCGAAAACTGGAAATGGGAAACATGGTGACTGACAATGGGAAGAACATCTTGTCTGCGCTGCGACAAGGAAGCCTGAGCCATGCGCCCTGTATGGCACACATGTTCAACCAAGTTGTCAAGCATTTTCTGAAGCCTTCCCCCCATCTGCAAGACATCCTAACAACGGGAAGGAAACTTTGCATGCACTTCAGCCACTCCTACACCGCCAAGCACACCCTTCTTGAGCTACAGCATCAGAACGGTATCCCCAAACATAAGCCTCGATTCAAAGATACATTCGTCCGGACTTCCCTAGCTGTCTGTGAAAGTTTGGGTGGGTGTTAGTCTTTTTTTTGCTTTTTTTCGTTAATTTTTCATTAGTACGAACGTTCTGGAAAATGTGTATATGCGCTTTCGATGAACGGAAGCAAATCGGAACATTTCCGTTAGTTCAGATCATTTTCCAAACAAAATCGGAAATTTTTCGTTGGTTCAGATAACTTCCAAGAGAGCTGATTTCCGATGGACCACCACCCTATAAATCCGTTTCATTTCCGATCCACTTATGGGAGCTTTGAGGGCTCGGATTGCTATTGTTGAACATGTTTTGCGGCTATGTGGAGGAGTCTGCGCGCCTTTAGCACCAAGGCATTGCATGTATCAGCATGGCCGAGGCCATAAATTGTATTGCAATGCATACCTGAATCAATACATTTCACGTATGCCTTCTAGATGCATTTTAATGCTGACCTTAATTAGTCCTTAGCATCTAAACATTTTTTTTTTTTTTGTCTCTCTGAATCGAGCCTATAGTCTGATTTGCAATGTTTCCACCAGTTGGAATTCCACCCTCCATATGTTTGATCGACTATACGACCAGAGAAAAGCCATCACTGATTTCTTGATGATCCAAGCAGATAGGGGGAATCCCCTGTGTAACTTCAATGTAAACCAGTGGCAGCTCATACGTGACACCTGCCGTTTGCTGAGGCCCTTTGAGGAAGCCACTTTATTAGTCAGTCACCAGGATTACGAGATGAGCGACACGATTCCACTGGTTCATGTACTACAACACATGTTGGAAACCATGGCTGGTCAGGGCGCTGGAGACATACATCTCACGGCCACATGAACCCCATGGGAGCTGAACTGGAGGAGGAGGAGGGGCACAGTGAAGCACAGTTTAGTTTTGGCGAAATGTGCGGTTTATCTAGTCATCTGACAGGAGAGGAGGAGCAGGAGCAGCCAGATGAGCTAGAGGGTTGTGAGGAAGGTGAGACAGAGGACCCAGACACACCGTGGCAGCATGCATGGAGATGGAGACAGGTAGTCCCTCCGAGTCACTTGCACAAATGGCACGATGCATGCTCACGTGCTTGCGTAGTGACCGCAGAATTGTCTCCATTTCTCAGCGGGATGACTTCTGGCTCTCCACCATATTGGACCCTCGCTACCGGCACAAAATGGGGGCATTTTTTACATCCACTGAGAAGGAGGACAAACTGACCTACTACAGAGACATTCTACGTATTCAGTTGGCCGATGCCTATCTGCGCCATCGTCCAGACTCTCGCAGGTCTGACTCGGGGGGACCTCTGCGCTCACCTTCCACTGCCATGGCTGCTGGGGGGGGTGGCAGGGGCAGCAGCAGCTCCATTAGCAGCAGCCTGAGTCTTCAGTCGCTAATGAGTAGCTTTCTTCACCCACATAGTGAGGCTACTCATGAGCAGCAGGAAGGCCTGTCCAGGAAAAATGTGGAGAGACTCACCTTTGTGAAGATGAATCAGGCATGGATCAGCCAGGATTTCCACCCACCAATGGCTGATCCATGGTAGTAGCTGATTCGTGGTAGCTCCTAATGCTTCTGCCAACTCAAGGGTCTGTCTTTCAGGCAATATATGAGCTCCCTATGCTGCTGCTAACTCCAATGTGTCTTTCAGGCAATATATGGGCTCCTTATGCTGCTGCCAACTCCAATGTGTCTTTCAGGCAATAAATGGGCTCCTTATGCTGCTGCCAACTCCAATGTGTCTTTTAGGCAATATATGGGCTCCTTATGCTGCTGCCAACTCCAGGGTGTGTCTTTCAGGCAATATATGGGCTTTTTTATGCTGCTGCCAACTCCAATGTCTATTTCAGGCAATATATGGACTCCTAATGCTGCTGCCAACTCCAATGTGCCTTTCAGGCAATATATGGGCTCCTTTATGCTGCTGCCAACTCCAGGGTGTGTCTTTCAGGCAATAGATGGGCTCCTAATGCTGCTGCCAACTCCAGGGTGTGTCTTTCAGGCAATATATGGGCTTTTTTATGCTGCTGCCAACTCCAATGTCTATTTCAGGCAATATATGGACTCCTAATGCTGCTGCCAACTCCAATGTGCCTTTCAGGCAATATATGGGCTCCTTATGCTGCTGCCAACTCCAATGTGTTTTTCAGGCAATATATGGGCTCCCTATGCTGCTTCCAACTCCAGGGTGTGTCTTTCAGGCAATATATGGGCTTCTTTATGCTGCTGCCAACTCCAATGTCTATTTCAGGCAATATATGGACTCCTAATGCTGCTGCCAACTCCAATGTGCCTTTCAGGCAATATATGGGCTCCTTTATGCTGCTGCCAACTCCAGGGTGTGTCTTTCAGGCAATAGATGGGCTCCTAATGCTGCTGCCAACTCCAGGGTGTGTTTTTCAGGCAATATATGGACTCCTTATGCTGATGCCACCTCAAGGCTCTGTATTTGTGCCGCTCTGCGATTATAATAGCGATGCCTCTGATCTGCATGTCATACTTCTTTACAGTATTATTTCACTAACCCAGTACGCATCCTGTGCATGTTACAGCAAGGCAAAATGTTCTACAACCCTATTGAGCCTCTTGGAAGACCAGAAATAGCCGTACGAGCAGCCTGTATTAATACATGTGACGCTACATGGCGCTGTTAGAGGTGCTCACCAGATTCGCTTTCTTAAATGTGGTTTTGTGTCCAGCGCCCGGTGGTGTCCAGTGCCAGGGGGGAGGCATTAAAATCCCAGGCTGAAACACCTCTGGCTTTGATATTATTATTGAGTCATGCCAAAGCACTAAGGGACAGAGTGCGTGTTTTTTTATGTGGTTATTTTAATTCTTGCTCTATAATTGTGTTGCAGAAAATGGAGGAGAGGCACATGGGATAGGCATCAGGTGAGCTGCTTGCTACCTTGGAACCTGCAATCCTTTTGATGCTCTGCAATCTTCTGTGGCCCACACCACCCATGAACCCTGGCCAACCTTTGGATCACTTGCGTTTTCCTAATTAAATAAAAGGTGCATTTGGTTGATTGACAGCCTGGGATCCTTGGCAATTCCACACCGAGGATCAAGAAAATGCTGCAGAACTGACACTGCCCATGAATATGGGGAAGAGGACATCCTGATTAGTTATGCCCCCACGTGCCTAGTTCCCCAAAAGCCCCACCTGGAGCCCAGAACTAACCTCACCCTTGCTACTCTTCCAGGGCATTGGAGGAAATGAAAAGTGGAGTGTCCGCACTCCTTAAAAGTCCAATATTTTATTGAGTAAAGGTTAAAACCATCTCCATAGAGTAAATATTTGTTGAATCCATAAAAACATTCATACGAGACTCAGGCCAATGTTGTAATGCAGTCCTCTGATGTGTTTCGGACTCGAATGGTCCTTAATCATTGCCCTGCTAGATGGAGGCTAATCGCTATACTAGGTAGGGCTATTGCAATCTTTACCAGGCAATATATTTTGTAAAGCCAGTGTATAGCATAGGAATAAAAATAAGGATTCAAGCAAAGCCCTTGCACACATGCAACCAAGGCCATGACTATCTTTAACGGGTTTGTCCTATTGCCCAGCTCCCTACAACAAGTCCTATACCATCATCATTTAAGAAATCTGAACTGTTGTCTGGCTTCTGCTGCCAGGAGAAAAAGCCAAACAAGCTGTCACCAAGTACCATAGTGCCAAGAGTATCTTAGACTATCCCTGTAGCAAAGCAACACGAAAAACACAGTAAGAGAATGCAAACTCCATGCAAACAAAAGGTTCTGCTAAGCAGAGAGTTCATAATCAGAGGGGAATCAAAATCTTTTGTACTATGGCTTATGGTGACACTTACAGCATTAAAAATATTCAGATTAACATGTTCATGTTTTATTACTATATAACACAGAATCATGTTATTTTCACACTGGTCAAGATCAGAATCGGAATCAGATTTTATTGTTTCCAAGCATATACATACATGCATATATATACAGAAAGAATTCCATTTGGCGGGGTGCTCTATAGAATGCATATGGCAGATGGGCTAGGATTCAAGAGGATAAGGGTAGAGTGCTTAGAGGAAATGTCCAATCAACTGAATTTTTAGTGTATATTTTCTTATGTTGGCAAATGTGTGTTTTATGGAGACAGTTTTCACTATCTGCATTCTGTTGCTATTGGCAACTGTACACCACAAGAAGGGAGATGTGAGCCCTCCCTTCTTGTAGATCTTGGTGTACAGTGTAGCGTTCCAGACTGTTTTATTTTGTTGTCTTTTCAGAACTAGGTCCTTTCATTAAAAGGTGCCCAGCAACATAACTATATATCGCTGGGCCCCAAGCAATGTTGTTACCCTCTCTTTTTTTCAATATCTACCTTATAAACTGGACCAACAGCCTGGCACAGTAGAAAAAGAAAACTCCCCCAAACTCACTTGCCCCATTCACATGCACGATACTGAAGCATTGTCAGCACTTACATTTGCTCCTGCATCTACTCAAAGCTAGAACGCCTCCTCACAATTTTATAGTGGTAGCGTCCTCTCCAAGGATCTCAACCATGCTGCTGCCTGGATTCAACTGACATAGCTGACAATGCACAATAACAGAAAACCCAGCAGCACTTCCTGTTTGCAGACAGCCTGTAGATTTTGTTATTCTTTTGTTTTTAAAATTTACCACAGCAGCATTTAGAAAACGATAAGTTACTTTTTAGGTGCAGCAATCTAAATTGCCCTGGGGAGGCATGCATATGAGCACTGTTTGTTGTGTTGGTCTGGTTTAAGTAATTTTTGACTGTTGATACCTTTAAAAGCAATCTGACTACCTTTGTGTTGTAAATGCTTATTAAATGCTCTTGTGACATTTTTACAAGACTACCTGACCTGTATATACACTGACGACATACAACATTATTTTAAAATAAGTATTGCTGTCCAAATAGATCAGGTAACCAGGTCAGGTCAGGAAACTGCTACGTGTAGCATTGCGCTACACCTTCTTCTATATCAAGGGGTCACGTAGCGGTGTTTTGTTCTGCTAAAGTATTGTAATTGGTGCTTTCTTTTTGCTGTACATTATGAACCTTAAAGAGAACCAATTACTTTTGAAAAAGCCTTTTGTCAAAAGTACTGTATATTGTACAGCTATTGTGCAGTGCACTCCGATCCACAGTAACTTTCATATTGATGTGTTCTGTATTCTCATCAGCTCCATACACATGGATATCTGTAACAATAAATGTTTCATTTAATTAACAAGTGCTATGTATGTTGCCAACGCCAATACATTTATTGTATGTGTTACAATCTATAGGTAAAGAGCATTTTCATAAAACAATATTTATATGACACACACAGACCTCTAGAATAACAGAATTTAGCTATACTTCTTAGCTTTAGGCACACATATTATCTATTTTAACCTTGAGTATATCTTCTAATATTTACACCGTTATCACTTCCTACTTGTGCACATGGATTTTTGGCTAGTGTTTTTCATCAACACAAAGTTAGAAGTGATGGCTGTATGGTAGGTAAGCCCTTGGAGGCCAGTAATAGAGAGGAAAAGCCACTTAGGAAGAGACCTATGCTAGGCTAAATATAGTGGGCTCTTAGAGACAATAAACCCTATTTAAAGTACAATTTAAAGGGGAACAAAACCCTTCAAGAAACAGTGCTCATATGCATCCTTCCCCAGGGCAATTTAATAATTTACCTTTTTGTAACCCATACCGTACTGATTTTTCCCCTCAATGGCGTCCTATGGTTCTGCCAGTGGGCTGCAGAAAGGAAGTGGTGCTGGATTTCCTGTTGCTATGCATTGTGGATTATGCTAGTTAAGTCCTGCCAGCAGCACAGCTGGGATGCTGGGAGAGGATTGTAGAAGAATGCGAATAATATACTTTTAACATGTTGTTTTATCTTTTCTTAGGCCATGCTGGATTACAAGTGAAGCTTAATCTATCTCCATACAGTATGTCTGCATGCTTTTCAGCAGCCATTCTGGGGTCCCACCTTTCTGCTTCCGTGGATTACTATACCATACTATACCATTGAGAGTGAGCTGTACAACATTTTTCATACTGGGAGAGGAAAAAGCATTACGGGTGCTCCAAGATGGCCGCAACCGGGACATTTCCAGGAGCAAATGTAAGTTCTGAGTAGGATTCATTATCATGTATACAGATGGGTCAGAAAAGTTTTGGGAAGTTTTATTTTTGAACTGTGCCAGGCTGTTGGTCCGGTGTAAAGAGTATTTTGTTTTATAAAACAGTATTTACATGGCACATACAGACCAAGAATATTGTCATTTACCCATGTTTCTTTGCCATAGGTGGTGCCATGCAAATTATCTAGGGAGCAGGTAGCCAGGTATATGGGCCTTAGAGACAAGGGAAGATAGTCTTTGTTCAGTTAATGGCGTGAAAGGGGAGGTGAGGCAGAGAAGAAGTATGGAGGAGTTAGGCAATCTGAGGGGCATGTTTTATCTTATAATAATGGGGCAAATTTCCCCATATGAGCAATGAAAAACATATTTGTGCAGCAGATGAAAGGGCAGTTCCTGGCTTGTTTATATTATAACCGAAAGTCCTTGTTGATTTTGGTTTCAGTGTGCAGCAACCTCGAGAGCAATGTTTCAGACATTTGGGGCAGGGGTAGCTATAGTTGGGGGAGGGGGCACAGAGCACACGGCAGAGGTGAGTGTATTATACAACAGTGATCGGTAAAATAGGCCAGGTTGTAAAATGTTGGTTTTAAAGTGAGGGGGAGAAACTGAAGAGCTACGTACATTGTTTCCTGTGTAAGTTTGCATGTTAGTGTGCAGAGGGAGTAGTAGGAAGAGAAGAGTTGTGGTTAGAGAAGGCAAGTGGAAAGTGGAGGTTAGATACACAGTAGTGTTTAGCAACAAAGAAGTCAAGTGTTTGACTGAAGGTGGTGAACAGGTTTGGACTAGAGCCCTTAGGGCTCCCCAGAAGAAATCATTTTTGGGGCCCAACAGTGAAAAATATCCTTGGGGGTCACCCTTCAGCTTAAATACATTTAGATCATAATATAAAATATGATGTTTATTGACTAAATAGCAAATGTAATTTACTGAATAAAATAACAAACTCAGAAAATACTCCAGGAAAGCCACAGAGCAGGCCACAGGTAAAGTCCCTGTCCAGACACACACTAACTTTCTCCCACCTTATCCCCCTTGGGTGAAATGTTAAATGACCCTTTCAAAGCATTTTAAAATATCTGATTATACTATCTTATGTATTCTTTGATAAGTCAATTTATTTGCTTTAGTTTCTGGGTAATGGCTGACCTGAGAAGGGAAATGCCATTGCACAGCTTTATGATTCATGAACGTGCTGTTTGACCACTGTGCCTTGTTGTGCTCACCAACCCTGAAGACACCAAGGGACAAAGTGGCTGTTGGGTGGTCCAGGAGAAATTACATTTAACGGAGGTCAAACTTTGGAGCCCTGCTATGGCTTCCACCCTGCATTTCAGGAAATGGAGAAATGAGACAGGCATCAAGTAAGCAGCTGCCAACCCTATTATTGCCATTAGGCTTACAGACCCTTTAAATCACCAGACTGGCAGGGAGGTAATAAATGTGTATAGTGATCTATACCGTTTCTTTAACCCATTTAGTCTCAGCTATGTGAGTCTTACGTAGCTGCCTCTCCACCAGTTAAAGGCCAGCCATGTAAGATTCAAGGAGCTGACACTTTCCTTAATAAAAAAAAAAAAAAAAAGCTCACCCCCATGCGCATCCATCAGCGTGGGTCTCCTTTTCATGCAGGGGGGGCCTTCGATCCCCCCATAGGCTCTTCCGCTGACAGAAGAAGGCCCGCTTCTGACGGAGCTGCCGGATGCCGCAAGCCCTGTCTTTTATAGAAGGAGCAGGATGACGTCATCCCACGCCTCCCGGTATAACAGCAGCTTCCAGCACCAACAGACCTGTCAGATGTTGGCAGCGAACGGTGGAATGCAGGTGGGGGGGGTGTGGAAGATCAGAGTTCCCAGCCCCCCCCCCCCCCCACCTGGCTTGCACCGATCACTACTGGCTGTCTTTGGTAATACCAACATATTATTATTATTAATATTATTGTTTATTTATATAGCGCCATCAACTTCCGTAGCGCTTTACATGGTATGATTACAGACAGGGTAAAACATATAGTACAGAGAACAATACAAAATTTGATGCCACAGGTTAAAACCAAGTGTTGTGAGCACAGGAGACAATAGGGAGGAGTGCCCTG
Source organism: Gastrophryne carolinensis (assembly GCA_027917425.1). Classification (NCBI taxonomy): domain Eukaryota; kingdom Metazoa; phylum Chordata; class Amphibia; order Anura; family Microhylidae; genus Gastrophryne; species Gastrophryne carolinensis. The sequence goes on from CM051238.1 coordinate 323,843,198, forward strand.
ACCTTGCGAGCTTACAGTCTAAAGGATGAACATATCGTACATAAATATCAAGCCTAAGACCTAGAACAAGAAAACAAATGGTTTTAGGAATCTGTTTCATTTGTGGAATTGGTTGCTTCAAATGAAAAAGTTTATTCAGAATCAGGATGCAGCCTCTTCCTTTAGAGCCACAACCAGAATAGCCATTGACTTGTGCATCTAAGATCCCTGTCTTAAAGAGGTTGTCCATACAACTACAGAGACCATTTAATCAATTAACCCTAAAGCTCCTAATGATCCTCATTTTTTTTTCTTATTTTCTTCATATTTTTTTCAAAATGTCAAATTTTCTATTATAATTTGTATTCATTTTTTAAATTCCAAGCCAGTGGGTGGTGACTGATCCTCAGTACAATAGTAGGCAGCATGTTTATATCAGCTTACTTTGACACCTACTCCAAATGCTACAATTTGCAGGAGGCCATGGGGGGCAGAGATATAGACCACCAGTCAAGCCCTATGATTGGTGGTCTACTGCTAGGGGAATCAGGGGGAGTGCCTGAAGTCAGTGACAGGTTTCTGCTTCTAGATGCTGCTGCAAGGTTACGGCAAAGCAGAGGGCAAAGATGATAAGGTAAGCTGCTGAATCATGATTGTTACATTTTGCCTAGACAGTCACTTCAAATAGTGACTGCAGATCCTTTAGGTAAACAGGTTAGAAAATATCAGTTGTGTATGTGTGAATGTTCTCCTTTATTGATGCCATAAGAGATGAGGTGTGAAACTGATACGAGCCTAAGGCTTCCATTTCTATTTAGGATCAGGGGGGAGGTGCAGGACGCAGCAAAGAGGAAGAAATAATTCCCCCTACCTTTTAGTGACTGGAGTGAAGAGACAGTGTGGGACTGACACTGCATTAGGCACAGTAATCTGCCAGGCAATTGATTTTAAAGTCTGGTTTGTCAATCCCTTGAAAGTAAAATATATACCTCTTTAGAAACAATATACCTGTAAGAAGTACCCTATAACAGGGGGGAATTTGGATAACCCCCATAGTCCTGATCGAAGTACATAAAGTATATATATTTTTTTATTTGGACTGAGCATAAGGAAAGTATATTTCTTTTCAGAATTGATTTATTTTATATATCATTTCTATAATTTATTTAATATTTGCGTGTGAAGAATCCTATGATACGTAGGCAAGAATGTAACTGCAGCTTGGATATTCAGCGGTTAAGTCCATTTTGAAGATTGCAACCTTAATGCATCACTGATTCAGTCTCCTCCTCCTCCTTCTCTTTTCTTGGCTGATGTCCCATCTCGAGTGTTAATTTCTGCTCACAATGCCCTCCACTTCAGAACAAGAAATTATATACAATTTAGCACCTGGCCTCTTCAAACGCCTATAGAAGGTCCATGAAAGTTGTGATGTGTTACGGGATTGCCATGATCACAAATTGCATACATTGCCATGGATATATTGAAGTGGAGAGAATGACTTAGGCTGAAGAAAGGGTCACCCTGTGTCAGCCAGAGACATTGGACTATGCTCTTTTCTCACCACCAAGTCTCGTTAAAGGGTTAATACGGATGTGAACTTTAGAAAGCCTTCAATTATTCCAATCAGAAATGTGTTTATTAGTGCTTGCCTGTTCATTAACTGCTTCTTTGCAGCTGCCTAATTACGGTCACTATTATATACACCACCATCTCCTCCCCACACCACTCAGCCGTTGCACCAACCATAATTACACCTTTTTTTGCTTTTAAATATGTCACTCTCACCTGAAGATTAAGAGAGAGAAGAAGTGAAGCTTTGATGACATACCAGATACTGAAGCTGCCTTCTCTGACCAAAATATTAAATATTTAAGCTCTGAAATAGGCACCTTTTGGAGAAGAATGAAAGTGGACAGAACACCAGATGTTCATTGTTGAAAAGCTGAATACTAGCCTATCATTGAGCTAAATGCTGGGAATTAGATCACTGCAATAGTTCTAAAGAATGTGTTTAAAGGTTACTCTACCTGAACTAATAGGAGACACCTCTGTAGGAAACCCAGCTGCCCAAGAAAATTGAACAAATAAAATATATTAAAGTGATTAAAAATAATCAGTGAGACAGCTTTAAATCTCATTATGAGTATTGGTGATTGGTGTAGCTAGCATGGTTATATCAACCCTGTTACATATGAATGCTTTACGTAATAGGATTGAACTGGGGAAACATTGTTTTTTTTAGTTTTGAAGTATATATTATTTCTAAATGAAGGCTGATGCATCATGTAGTTGATTAAAGTAGCAGTGTATATATAAGGTATTATTGGGGGTGATAAGCAATTAGTGGGTAATCTGGTAGAATCAAGGTACAGTAAATACGTTTTTTACTTATGTATTTCTGCCTCATTTAAATGAAGTTCATTTGTTTCATGCTTGCTGAAAACTGGGACTGGGGCCAAAAATCCGCTCAGGATTTTACCAGCTTGGCTACCCCATGATATCCCAAATTGGTGGTACTGTAGCTTTATTATTGTAGGAGCAGATAATATGGCAGGGGTGGGTATGCTCCTTTACAATCAAGATGCTGAGGCTATAAAATTGGGGCCATAATATGGGTTGGGTCAAGTACAGAAGGGTGATGTAAGAAGCAGCAGTCCAAATGGCCCTAAAGCAGCGAAGCCAAGAATTTCCCTATGGCCAGTCTGCCCCAGGACAATGGTCTAGTTTATCATCACAAAACGTTTCACAATACACTTGATGCTGGACAAATTGGGTTATAAAACTATTTTCCAACTTAAATAGTTGAAGGGGCAGTACTGACCATGGGTTTTATCTGGAAGGTTGTCTTAGGGTGGTTTGCTTAAAAATCTGTTTTCAGTGATCTGCTGCAGACTGCTGTGCTGGTCTTGTGGAGAAATGAGAGGAGCAGACCAGAAACAGGCTGCTGGCATGGCAGTTTTTGTTGGTCAAAACTTTTTACAAAAACTGTAGGTCATACTGTTTCTGGAGGATCTTGTGAGAGTTTACCCAGTTGAAGCATCTGGAGTGCCTCCTGCTCCTTGTTTCCAGTGCAGACACAGGACAAAACAGGAGAGTTACTGTAGGCCATCTCACTGTGCCAATCTGCCAATCCAAATGAGTAGAGCTGAACTGAACTTGGGTTGTGGACTAGGCTGATCAGCTGCAGGGAGCACAAACATCATCATCAGCAGCAGAGCAGAAGCAGCAGCAGATTTATGGAAATCCCCAGGTCTTCACTGTTTAACGGGTATTTACACTTTAGATGGCATTTTGAAAAGTTTTCATTATCATGTGGCAATGTGATATGCTCAAGGTGCTAAGCGTAACTCCATGTTATGAAAGAAAACCATTCTCCTTAGCAACAATGTGTTTGCCTTAGCAATGTTCATCAAAGTGGTGTTCTGATGTTCAGATCTTCCTGACTCTAGCTTGATAATCCTCTGATTGGCTGTGGCACAGACAACAAGTTTAACCCTGTCTGCATTATTTCATCCTCTTCAGATGGGGGGAATGTGCTCTAGTAGCTAAAGAGTTACTGGCAGCGTTCTTAGGTGGAATACTGCTTTGTTTATCCAAAGCTGCTAACAAGCTCACCTGTTACAGTGAAAGCATTCTGGGAGTTGTAGTCACACCAGACAATAGCAGCGTTAATAAAAGGGAATTTTCCTTTAAGCTCCTAATGGTGAGCCAGGTCAAGACCCAGGATTTGTAGTCAGATTAAAACTGTGTCAAGAACTAGACAGAGTAGTCAAAAGAAAGCCACAGTTGGGAGCAAGAAAGGATAGTTAAGTGAAACCAGGTCACCAAAAGTACAGGTCAGGTTCCAAGAAGGGCGATCGTCAATCAAAGAGATGTGATAGCAGGTTGCTACGATACTCCCCCACAGTAATCCTTTATGATTTGTGTGCATTGCCTTAACAACAGATCTGTAACTGGTGGCTGGCTTTATAGGCCATATTGTTTCTGGATAATTTTGACCTGGGTGCTTGGTGATTGCTCTCATCCAAAATACTGTTCAAGGCTGGAAAATCAGAAATTGCTGTTGTGCTTCCAAACAGTGTAAAAATTATAGGTTATTTGCTTTTATTCGAAAAGAAAGAAATGGGCTAAGTGGTAGAGTCTAAGGGAAAGATAAGACGATACTTGGGTCAATGGCTACAATGTGGTGGTACTTACAAATAAATGTGCTTCACTTTAAATATTTCCTAGCGGGATCCCAATTTGAAATGCCCCACAGTGGGAATCACTAGAGAAATGCTGGTTTGCCATGCTGTATACAGGGACAGGCTTATCGTTTCTGGGGCCCCATGCAAAGTTGTGTCTGGGGGCCATGATCAAAGACAAATTTAGTATAGCAAAATACAATATTAACACACCTTGTTCAGGATGTAGCCGTGCCCATATGGCCCATATGGACATCCAATTTCTACTCCCTGGGCATCCGTAGCTAGTGCAGTGAAGTGCTCAGTAATTGAACAGTCGTCTCTGGAGATCACAGGGTGAGAGGGTTTGTTGCAGATCACTCTCTCTCTCTAGCTGCTAATTACACACTTCCTGCCCCTGCAAGTTGGGTTTTGCAGCCCCTGACTGGAGGAATCAAAGACTATATATAGGAATGCTTGTAAGCAGAGGGGACCTAAGCACACCGCTTGCTGCAAGGAGCTGTGCTGCTGCAACTTGGATATACGGTCTCAAAGTGGAGCCTAAATCACTTCCCACACTGCTACACTATTCACCTGTGTGTCCTGCTGCTGGTGCCACATGGGGGATATTCTGTTGCTGCTCCCGAACTTCTTGATTGCCTTCTGCCTGTTAATCTGCATGTGTCTTGTGGAGAATGTTCAATGGCTGCTGCATTTCTCTTCATGGCCTTCTGCGTGTCAAGAGTGAATCATCTCCTGGAGTCAACATCAGGGGGCCGTGCAGTTTGCATCCTGTGTCAACTTTCTCCTGGTGGTATTTAGCTATTGACTGTCTCTATAACCAGGCATATGTGTACAAACTCACTAAAGCCCCAGCTGGGTCTTTCATTGTGTTATTATATGTGTAGTATTACATAAAGCTCCTAGTACTGTTATACTTGACTTTTTCATTGAATGATAAATTGAATGATACATTGAATGGTAAATAGTTGCTGGGAGCATTAGTTCTTCTGCTCCAAATGTATTGTTTTGCTTAGAGAACTCAATTTGTTTTGCCTCGCTATACCTTTAGCTAGATGCATACCCGGGGCAGCCATTTGTGATTGGCTGGCCCGGGGGTGGCCCCCAACTAGAGGTGAGCAGGCATGCAACCAGTGGCACGCTCTGCACCATTCAGCTTGCTAGCTGCAGTGATGTCACAGCATATTGCATAACTGAATGGAGCCGAGTGCACTGATTCTGCAGCAGCTGGCTCACATAAGTGTACAGTGGCTTCCTATCTGCTCTACACTCTGTTTTGTGTTAAACAGCACCTCACTCACCGCAGCCTACCCGCCTGCAGAGTGCTGTTATTTATTATTTGAAACAAAAAGTTGCCAATGATCTGACCCTGCCTCTGGGGGGGGGGCTGGCAGTGGTTACACCCACTGACTGTCTGCATACTCTCCATATTCAGAATGTAACAGTAGTTATCGTGGTTAACCAGCAGTAATCAAGGTCAGCTTTAATTGTAATGTCACATTGTCAACTTATCTCAAAAAATATAACAGCACACAGGTTTCATAGCTGAGTGTAAGGGTTAATGGGACCACAGCATGGGGGGATGACAAGATGATATCTCAGCAGACAGACTTAACAGGCACTCAATGGCAAGCAGGATAAATAAAATAATAAATTAGCTTCTTTTATTGTTGCAGGGTCATGAAACAAAATCTTTAATGTTTTATTCCACAGTCAAATACACAATTTACAATTCATGGACCAATAAATTTGCATAGCTTGTAGAAAGCAAACACAGGCACAATAGCTTCATACGGACATTTTAGTGTAAGTCTTGTGTCTTTCAGCAAATAAAGCTGTAACAAGCAATCTCCGCTTGGGTGGCCAACCCGGTTTGTCGACAATCACATGTATCAGAAAGATATAGATGCAGGTCTGCACTCCCATAAAATATCCATCTGTTGTAGAAAAGGTTAAAAGCAGCTTGTCATAGCAATGCAGGGATAAAATCAAATGCGTTTTCGGTGCGACCGCGACTTTTCTCAAGTTCACAATTGAGCCTTTAGGCAGGGCACAGGTACACTTCCTTATTAAAATGCATATATGCATTCATAAGTATTTCCCAATTAAATGTAGATCTATTTCCAGAGGGAGTTTTCGGTGGCCACGACCCCACTTTAAGCACCCCCTCATAGTGGAGACCATCTATGTGTATGCCAGACTGGAACACAGAAGTGCCTAGAGTCAACAGAGGGGCCGTCAGGCTGCCAGTGAGTAAAGCACTGGGAATCCGACCCCTACTGTCTCCCAACTTGAGGGCTTCTCTCTCACACAACAGTCACTACAGGGCAGAGTTCTCAGACAGGGGAAGTCACACCTTACATCTCAGGCATAGTGGCTCTTCCATCACGGCCTGTCGGTCCCTTTGGATCCTCTCTACTCCTAAGGGGCTCCTCCTCTTTCACATCCATGCCAGGACGCCAATGGATTTCTCAAGTCTCTTTGCGTAGACCTCAGCTCTCTCTCTCTGCAACTCAGCACAGATCTGCTTGCACTACAGCCACTTCCTCCTACACACTTCCAAATGCATCCGGGCCCCCTCTCTGTAGTAGCCCCACCAGACAGTCTTCCCCTTAGCAGAACAGTCTTCCCCTTAGCATGCTTATGGATGATCTCCCTTTCCAACCAGTCTCAGCAGTTTCCTGTTGTTCCCCAAATTTATCTTATGCATCCTAAAGGGCAACTCTGAGTTATAGTCTTGAGAGTCTGAATTAAATTCTCTTTTCATTTGTGGTCTTATACTCCCATCTAGTGACCGTGGGAATAGCAACCTCATTTTCACATTAAAGTGGACCAACACCTGCAAGGTGTAGTGCATCCAGAATGCTGGAGCCTCCCCCACATAGCCCCCCATAACACCCATAAATCTCACCTTAACTTCACTCCCCTGCCGGGAATACAGTACATCGATTGGCAGCCGACTCTGATGTTGGCAGCACATTCCGGTGGAAGAGCAGCTTCCTACAGGCCTGCTTCTGGAAGAGAGCAGCTAAAATTGCAGATGTTACTGAGAGCTAAGCCGGTGGGGACGGCAGAGAATTGGCCCTCAAAACAGAAGGGTGTCGCCAAAAGGTATGCAGCGCCCAGCGGGGGGAAGGATGGGCATAGGTTGAAAAGAGGTCTGAAGTTCCTCTTTAAGTATAGGGAACCATTTTATGTACTCAAGAAATTGATGGTCATAAAGACCAGGATTGCACCCATACTATGAAATGGCATGTGAAGGTACACCCATCGCATTTCGGGCATTTACCCACACTGGCCTAACGTCACCAGGGGTGTTCCAACTATGAAACTCTTCCCCCCTCTAATTTGCTTATTTACTTTAAAAATACTCAAATATGGAATCCTCCCCTTTATGCAAACAAAATAAAAGCAAGGGACTGGGCCAATACGGGGAGATTAATTGCAAAGCACTAAGGGCCAAGAAAACGGGGAACACATAAACCAGGTCACATAAGGCAAAGTGGTAATGGAGAACCCAAATCTCCACATATACCCAAAGTGCTAGCTGTCATCCAGACAACTCCAGAATGGAAAATATAATAGGGGAACCCCATCCTGCGCATTGTATACCTTATTCACAAAGACTGGCCATAAAAAACAAATAACGCTGCAAAAATAGCCTATAATAAAATCCTTAGTTAGAAACTAATTTACAGCCCTTGCTTTTCCTATTTACATCTGCTGTTAACAGCATTGCATAAAAACTGTTGATGTTTCAAACACCTGAAATAGCCCAAATATACTTATGGAAATGAAGCAAAGCTGAGGTAGAACAAACATTTTCATTATCCTGGGGCTTGTTCCTTCATCCTGATCCGGGATGCCCCACTGTGTGATATCCCCCTGTTTGCTTTCTTTGCTGGCAATTCCACAGTGCATGTGTGGGCCACTAGCCATTCAGGTTTTGGCTTACTAAGTTAAAGATCCTTAGAAAGCCAAAATCAGGCATGAAGCTCTTTATAATGAGGGAAGGGAATTCTTGTGCCCCCCAGTAAAACACATCCCCTATTGGAGGAGCTGCGCCTGTTGCATGTGTGTGTAGCGACTTCCTGTGCCCCATCATATGGAGCTCTACTAGGAAAAGGTGACTATTTCTGTAACAAAGAGCTGACTGATGAAAAAAAAGCTTACCTGTCCCTCCGCCACCACTGCTCCTCCGGCGCTCCAGATCCTGGGCACCGCCATCATCGTGCATGCTCCCACCTGCCCATTTAAGAGCGGTGGAAGTGCGCACAGACCCGGGGGATGAGGTAAGGGTTTTTTCTTTGTAACCCCCTCCTGTCTCAGCACCAGGGTAGGGTGGCAGGGCAGGGGGGGGGGGGTTAATTTTTGACTAAAGTTCCACTTTAAGGCCAGGCAGAGGCAATGCCTTATTTTTAAAAAATGTATGTGCCTTCTCCTGCAATGTCAATTTTTCAAAATTACCCCACTAAGATCTTAATGGGTTGTGGTAAGCCCCTGAAAAGACAACCCTGGCGTCTGGTGGTTTCAATGCAAAATGCCGCCCTATAGGGGTATACACATTACCCATTATGATGTCATATTGATGATCATATATACAGTTGTATATATACATATATACATGTCTAAATTAAACAGTGCAGCAAGATTTTTTTCTATGTACTGGTTTGTAACAATTGTGAAGTCTGCAAAGGTCTGGAAAAGTGTCTTTAGGCAGAAGTGCCTTCCTTACACTTAATTAGGCATTGTAAGTAAGTGCTGGCCCTACTGAGAAATGAATGTTCCACTCATTGAAGCAATTAAAAGAGTCCAGCTGTCTTCAGTATATAAGAGAGTAGATGCTCTCTTTACAGTTCATTATATATGTAGTTATACGTGCACTGCCTTAGAAAAAAGCTGTATTTTCACCCTAGTAGTGGTCAGCTTATCCCAGGTATCTACTGGATTGTGTCATTTTATGTTAGTATTTTTCTTTTTACTTTTGGTCTGATTACTGAAATATTATTTTCATTATTTGTGGCCTCGTTGGGGATCTACAGCCAGAGACAAAATGGGAAATCTACAGGAAAAAGGTCCATAAATATTAGATGCAGGTCACTAGCGCAGGAACCTTTTTTGCATTTCATCATATTTTAGTTTTGATGGCACTCATTAATTTTCAGTCAATAAAAGCCGATACACAACATTTTTGCACCTTGTCCTTTGACTCAATTGCAGGGACGGAGGCTGGCTCCCTTGATGGGAGGTAAGTAAAAATAAAGTAAGAAAAGAAGTCGGGCAAATAGCTTGATTATGGATATTGACACTATTCGGGTCTGACCAAGCTTAACCAAATATGCAATATGTAACCATGGCTCAAATCCAAAACTCATCACTAATTATGACTATGGCATGTGGAAAGTTACCGAGATCTTTGGTATTCCCCATCCTGCAATAGATTTTATTGCAGTAATATTGCTTCACAGTGTACTTGATTGTAAGCCTCATTCATCATAAATTATTGAAACTCCTTATTCAGAAAAGTTAGCCATGTTTTTAAGTGTATACAGCACTTATTACCAGGTTAAGTGCTAAGAATTTTTGAATCAAACAGAAATGCACATCCATCATTTCCATTATGAATATTGATGCTACACTTCTCGGGGCCAAAATAAAATCCTTATTCCATATGCTGTGAAGAGGTTACCCCTAGCATAAGTGAGAATTCCATAATCTGTTACAAAGTTTAACAGGCAATTAAATATAGAGCATTGGCCATTTCCTCCTCCCTCCTCAGATCAATCATAGCTCCCAATTAAAATGTGCCAGCAGAAATAATAGAGAAAATGTCGGTTAACATAATGTTTGGCTAGTCTGAGTGAGACATAGTCCTATTCAGTCTTAATGCTTTAATCTTACAGGCTCCCACCTCTATCACACCACTCCTCACCACGCTCTTTCCCATAAGACACTGCCATTTTTCAGCAAGCAATGCCATTAAAACCTATGATAATTATCATCATTATAACACCTCTTTATATAACAGTGGAAGGAAGCCTGGCCCCTTAGCCTGGTAATTCAGTGGTAACAAGGGTGCACGGGATATAGGAGTCGAGTTTTTTTTCACTGAATTTTAATGGTGGCGTGTGACACCTGTCCACAGACACAGGAAAGGTTGACCCTTCTTATCTCCTGCAGAAGACGCTTTGCATTTTCATGTTGCTTCCCACGGAACAGGACCTTGGAAACACCTGTTCCCGATTTTCCCAATGTATATTCATGAGCACAGTATGATGTGCTGAATGGGGGAACCTTGGGAAAGCTTTCAGGCATCCATATGTATTCTGCAATTAAAACATGAATGGTTCGTTAAATGTGTGTGAAAGAGAGCAAGGGACCGCTGGCGTGTATCTGTGAGCGAGCCTCTGCGCCTCTACATATGACATGCTGTGCATCTGTAATTCCACTATAAGTGAGAAACAATAGGAATTTCTACTGCCTACATCCAAAATCCTACTACACCTCCGATTCTGGGACAGCAATGCATGATGGGATTTATTTAAAGGCACTAGAACCTTTAAATGGTATAGTGCAAAACATGATAAACTTCCATGGGCCTCTGATTTTACTGGATTTGGGGCTATACTGCTAACATTTCTGAGAGCATCCACTTTGCCAGCAGAGCATATAAAAACTGGTACCTTAACAAAACTAAATATGACCTTATAGTTTAGCCTTTGTCTCAGATGCTTACATTTTTCATCCATATTTAAATGCCAGAAACATTTACTCATATCAGTTGTGATAATATGTAATTTACAAATTGCAAATTTACTATTATTTTTGCCAGAAAATAAACACATTTTAATTGATAAAAAGTCAATTAAAACCCTTATACTAATGACGTTATCAAAAAGTCATGGAGAGTAGATTATTTAAAGAAGCATTATTACAAAAAATGGTTTAGTAATAAAAAAATGGCATCCATATGCTTTAGGAGACCCTTATATACGCTACATTAAAACAATTCCACCAAGCTTGTATTATTTTATCCTTGAAGGAAAATAGGTGCTTTCCTAGAATGGAAAGCATTTGCACAGCGCCCAACACATGCAATTATTGCATTAACCATCACTCCTTGAAGTGGGTGGGGCCATGCAAATCATCTCTTTACCTCTCTGAGCAATCCAAAGCCCTGAGTGTGCAATGGCAAGGATTACATTTACATTTACACAGTCAAACACATTCAACTAGAAGACACGTGTTTCGAGCTTTAGGCTCTCATCAGCACTTGTGCGGATGTTTTTGGCGCTATGGGGGTGAGACTTGGTGGCTTGCAACTCAGTTTTTTCCTTGAAGGAAGACAAATCAAAGTTGACAAGTTTATGAATGAACTAAACACTTAACAATCTGTTTTACAAGATGTCTGTGCAAGAATGACAGCGTATAGCTATTGCAATTCTTCTGATATGTTGTTTACCCATCATGCAATGCTTTGTGCAGATAACAGAGTGGTTTATTCGACTGTTTGCTACAAGCTGGCTCATTGGACAGACAGTTAGAGGTGAGCATTTCTGTTCTATAAAAGTGTAATGGAAGCTAAAACTTTTCACCCTTGATTTTAAAGAGGAACTATGGTCAAACTGTGCAACACCACCAGTAAAACAGAATATGGATGCGGGAACTCACCTTGGGCACCCCGGATCCTCTTCTATAGCTGCCATGGAGCAGCCAGTGCCAACTAGAGTTGATAGGCTGATAGCTGTTAGGCTGTTCAGAGGGGAGCGCCCATGTTACAGCGAGCAGTCTATCAACACAACTAGAAGCCAAGATTATCACAGCTGGCCAGTGCTGGAGGCTGATAGGCTGCTTAATGGCAGTCGTAGAAGAGGAGGTGATTTTCTGGGTGGCCATCTTTATGTATGTATGTAATGTATGTTTTACCAGCGCTAATGCACAGTAAAGGAAAACAACGACTTTAGCCGAGGGTATACACTGGATATATAAGTGACGTCCCTATCTTGCTTGACCTGGGGACCTGGGGAAGTGCTCTCAGCCCTGGCCCCACTACCTGACGCAGGGTGCTACTCGGGCTTCCCGCTTCGGTAGGCAGAATCAAAACCCATTCAACCCTTTCCCTAATCCACAGACAAAACATAGTCCGCAACACAAGAAACAAAATAAGGAGGGAGAAATGGTTTACTACTGTTGCATCCCAAAGATCAAGTGAAAAGGGAATCGCAAGGCTTCGAAGCCTGTTATATCTACTTTAGCCCGGCCCATTCGCTAGCCATATTAACTCCACAATTATTAACTCATTCTCCCCCTTCCTTCCTTCCTTCTTTCGCTTACTGTCCATTCCCCACAGAATACTGTCCAGTCAGGCCTCCCCTGCACCCCCAGGTGTAGGCTTCATACTGATTTTATAATAGAGCTCTTTTAAATACAGTAGAAAATCCAAAGTGGCATTTTGGAAGGATTCCTGGGGGGGGCGACTGATGCTGATCCTGTTATCCTGTGGTGGTGCAGCTGAGTGACTGGAACCCACATGTTACTAGTAGGATAGTCTAGTTGGGGAATATATATTTGTGATCAATGTACAAAGTACTAGTTACATGTTTCGGCTGTGTCACATAAACTCTATTAAACTATAACTAAACGAAGATAATTGGGTGAGCATTAAAGTGGACCAAAACCCATTGCGATCAGCAATCTATAAGATTTCCAGTCCAATGGCGTATGCATGAGCCACGGCCGCATCCCCACTATCCATCTAGCAGGGCATGTGCCTGCGCCAGGCATTTGTGAATGGCCGATGCGGGCACGTTCTCTGTTAGAGGGTAGCAGGTTTTACTATTAACTATTGACTTATTAAACTTATAAACTATTGCAGGTTTGAGTCCCGGCTGGGACATGATTGAAGTGCTCGTGAGCAAGGCACCTAACCCCCCAATAGCTCCCCGGCGTTGTTGTTAGGGCAGCCCACCTCTCCGGGCATTTGTGCACTCACTACTTGGAAATAGGAAAATTCCTATGTGTGCACAAGCATACAATGACTATATATGCTCCAAATAAAGTTTCTCAGAGCAATGGAATTAAAGCACAACTTTTTACCAATTTTTCTAACTATGTGTGATAAAATATTGCTAAAACTCATTGGTGATTCAGGTTTTGTTTAAATCTCTCCTTCCTTGTCTTCCTGTCTACAGAGTTATCATGTCACATTGCCACTCAGGTCTACATAGGACCCAAAATGACTAAACCTCTATGACAGGGACTGCTGGATGCACTACGATAACACAGACCCATCTCCCTGTATGAGACTTTGGTCAGGCAGCTAGTTTCCCAGCAACCATATCCTGCCATCCTCCTTGTGATGACATGGCGGCTTGTGCATTGCAGGAATTCAAGCTGCATGTGTGGAGAGTGCTTGAATGTGTTCTCTTTGTTGCCAGAGCAAAGAAGTATAAGTGCAAAACCTTATCACAGTAAAGGTTTTAAAATATATTATTTTACATGACCGTGGCTTCAGACTGAGGCCTGCTACTGTCATTACTTTCTAGACTGATTGTTGCTCATTAGTCCCAATGTTAAGAGAGATCCCCCTCCCCCTTGCTCTCTGGCGATATGGGTAAAAAGAAATGCTGCCCCAGGATTTTTAAAAAGTCTATGTGAAAACGCTCAAGAGGACCTTCCCAGGAGCAAATATGGAGAAAAAAAGAAAAAAACAATATAATGAGCTTGATTCTACACCAGGTGCGAAAAGCACACTTTAGTTGTAGAAGAATGAAACAGTGCTCTATTTATACCCTGTGCTATATCAAATAATGAAAATAAATGGCACATTTTACCCCAAAAAAGCACTTTTTACACCTAATGCTGAATCACCCCTTTGATTCAGCATGTGGTACAAAAGGGGCACTACTAATTTTTTGGAGTAAAAAGTGCCATACCCTTTTATTGTCTACCTGATTCAGCACCAAGGTACATATGATGGAATGTTCTGTGGAGATTCTCTGCAGATGTCCTTCCTTTATAGCACCTGACAGAACTGACCAGATCAGAGGCCGGGTTATATTACACAGGCTAAACATCTTTATCAAGTATCCATCCTGAAGACAAAGGGACATAACCCAGCAGCACTAAACAATCTGAAGAGTTCAGTATTTTCCACACAATGTCAAAAGAAGGGCCAAAATTAGCATTTTTTTGCCTGAATTGTTCTTTTTACTCCTTCCCTTTACATTGTGTAACATCTTGATATAGAGTGGTAATAATGGGCCCCGAGCATGCTTTCCTCTGGTTGGCCCAGGGTACCTCAGTCTCAGTTAAATGAACAGTCCTCTTCTATAAAGTTACAAAAAGTATATGGTCATTTCAGGCATACATTCATTTCACAGGGCGCCATAGTAAATGTCATAGTGGTTTTTGGTTCACCTTACAGAGGCTTCACAGTTTGGGATGGCAATGTGTGAGTGAGAAACCCCACTTCTCTTACCTCGCTCTTCCCGCAATGCATGCATGGACTATCCTCCGATCAGAATACATTGTGGTGCATAATAATAAATGCCCATTAACAGATTGATCAGGCTCTTTTGCTTGGTACTCCACTTTAGGTATGCTTACCCTCCTCAATCCCAGGAAGTGTCACACAGGGGGACATCACAAATCATGATGCCCCAGAAGAGGATTTTCACCCAGCCCTGGAGTTGTTGAGCATGTTTTGGTACACTTTTATGAGTACCTAAACCATAATGGCCAGCCCTGGAGTCTTTTACACCTATTTGGACCATTGCTTCTCCCTGGAGTATGCCAATTTGGGATGCTTCACTGTGTGAAATCCCCTGGGATTGCTATGAAGCTTACCTTTACGGGGATGCCAGAAATCACTTCCTTGCTCCAAATAAAAAATCCACCACTGCAGCAGCATCTGGGCCCCTGAGAAAAAATACTCGACAAGCTATAGCCACCCACAGTTGCTCAACTAAGGATCAGGCCACAGCCCCCTCCCAGTAAAACATTTGGGGAAAGGGTCATTTTTTCTACACAGTATGTGTAAATAAAGTCTAATTTACCAATCAAATAGATCTTATGCAGCTTTTAAAAATTAGTTTTGATAGTTTCTGGATGCATTTTTACAAAATGACAAGCGGAAAACATCAAACAGAGCAACTTAATGAAGGGTCCAAACTAAGCGCAAGGGTTTCCTCAGCAAGTTAATATATTCTGAGATGCCAGACGACAGAGGCTTATTTAATATTAGGAGTCAGACCTACCTAAAAAGCATCATTCTAAAGGAAATTAAGAAATATTAGTGAGGAGACGGAGAGAGGGTGAAGACTGGAGAATGAGAAAAGGAAGATGAATAATAGTAGACGAGCAGTCGAGACCCCATGCAACCATAAGAGCAAGGAGCAGGATATCCTACAGAGATTTTTTGTTTTGAGACACTTGCGACTGACTCTTTGACCGACTTCTGACTTCTTTGAAAGTAAATCTGTTTATCACACACTACTCTTGAGATTTTAGCGTTTACTATTATCTAAGTCAGTTTTATTGTAACCCCTGAGGTGTAACTAAAGGTGACCAGGAGTGACCCTGGGGCAGATATTATATAGAGGCTCCAGTGCTGTTCGTATTGTAAATTTTTCCTGTCACATTCAGACCCTGGGAGGCCAGTTTGAAAATAAATGAGCAAGAATGCTAAAGAATGCTTAGGATTCCATTGTATAACACCATGTCTGACAAAGAGAACTAGGTATTCTCCAAATCTCACCTTAAAATATATTTAGTTAGCCTACAAAAGGTATCACCTTATTCTTCACTTTACAATGGTTAACACGGTACAACACAAGTCTTAAAGGAGCCACAGCACTCAAACCAGTTAGCTTGCTGACCAACCTACAATCTGTCTCTAAACTTGGTTAAAAACAGAGGGCTCGGTCACACACATCTGCAGAAGTATGCTTAAGCTGCACCACTACGCCAAAGTGCCTCTGTGGGGTGCAGTCCTAACTCTAATCTCTGAGAGCCCCATTTGGGACATACAATGCAATAGATAAATTGGGAGCAGGCTTACCTGAGGTTGCCCTAAACCTCAAGCGTAAGCCATGGGGTGGAAGGGTCAAAGACCTTACAATACAAAGAGAAAAAAGAGAATCGGGTCTACCCCATATACAGGGGTTTTACCCAAAATAGCCTAACCCACCACTTAAACCGAATAATTGAGCATACCTGTGTTGTGAAAATGGCACCCACCTCTAATACTGCGGTGGGCAAATAATGGCTGGTTAAAGAATGGCCCCTGATACCTGTATTGAAGAGTTTATGCTAGGGTATAGCAGACCATCTCCCTAGTCAAATAGAAAAAATACAGGGCTCATTAAGGATCAACCTCGCCTCCATAAACCAATGGTTATAGTTGATACAATAAAAATAACTTTTATTATTGTTATATAAGTTTTTACATAAAAACTTTTTTTTACACTCAGTGCGAAGACCCAGTGTGTATTACATCAAAAAATACATACATAGCAATTACAATCCATATGAACACATAAAAAATAGACACTGCTTTGATGAAAAATTACACAGTGTGAGCAATGACAAGCTATTTTGACCTTGTCCTGCAGAGCAGACTAGTTTCGCTGTAATAAGCTTCCTCAGTGTCTGCTAGGAACTCAATCAATTTCAATTTCACTGCGTCTGTGAAAATACAGCATGGCTTACAAAAAACATATTTTTTTTGAGCAACTATGGTATCAAGTAAACATTATTTATAAGTACATCAATGTAGACATAATATTGTACCTGATAGTGCAGGGCAGCTGCTTCTAGTCATTGAGCAAATTTTGGACCATCTTGTGGATTACAACCTTAATGACGGAGTTTAAAATGAATGGTTGGGGCAGGCAAAAATAGTGCCTGTCAGGAACCGCTTACCTGGGCCCCGTTCCAGCGCTGGTCCTGGGCGCCCCACCGCAGCTGCAGCGTCTGTGCGACGGTTGCGTCGGGCAGCGGCGTCGGCGGCGGTTGGCGCGCCTGCCAGCACCGCTCTCGGCCGTCCTCGCTCCCGTCCTCCTCTGTCACGTGCTCCTCTGTCACGTGTTCTTCTTATGTCCTCCGGCGGCGCTGCTCTCAGCGCGGCCACTGGAGGTAATTACTGGCCAGTGCGCGTTCAGGGTCCTCCCTCTCCTTCTGTCGGGCCAATGAGCCCTGGAATTACACAGTGGGCCAATGAGCCCAGGTAGGGACTGGATGGCATTCCCATTGTTCTGGCCAATCATTATTATGATCCTGTGTGCACCAATCACAATACCTTCCCTCCTATGTCTGTCCCTATAAAGCTCTTTTCCCCGCAGTTGCTTGTTGCCTGTGATAGCGCCTAGAACCTAGCTTTGACTTGTGTTATTCATTGATCTGATCACCGTTGCCGACCCCTGCCTGAACCGACTATTCTGATTCCTGTTGCCGACCTCTGCCAGTTTTGACCATCCTCGATCTTGATTCCTGTTGCCGACCTTTTGCCAGTTTTGACCATCCTCGATCTTGATTCCTGTTGCCGACCTTTTGCCAGTTTTGACCATCCTCGATCTTGATTCCTGTTGCCGACCTTTTGCCTGTCCTTGGACTTCCACCTTACGCTCATATACGGGCTACCCAATTCCACTTCCAGCCGCAGGCTCTCCAGTCCTCTGTTCCGTAAGGTTTCATCCTTTGAGCCATAAAGTCCTGGGGGCAACCGATCCCGAGCAGGCGTGTTCTGCGTCTCGGCAAGCGGGGGCTCCTATAGGTGAAGCTGGCTGCGGAGATTGGGGGTTGAGGTCCTTACCAAGAGAGCTGGAGTTGCCCAAGTGGTTAATTGTGGTACCCGGAGCGTGACATTATCACAGGCCACAACATGGATGACCTGGTACAGCAGGTGCAAGCTATGGCCACAGCGATCAACCAACTCGCTCAAAGGGTGGCCACCCAGGAGTCTCGTCAAGTGCCGACTTCCTCTGTACCACCTCATTTCTCTGAACCAAAGATTCCTCTGCCTGAAAAATTTTTTGGAGAGCGAACTAAGTTTTCTAACTTCAAGAATTCATGTGAACTGTATTTCAAGCTGAGGCCTGTCTCCGCTGGCACTGAGACCCAACGTGTAGGCTTAGTCATTTCTCTACTTCAAGGAGACCCGCAGTCCTGGGCCTTTAGTTTGCCGAGTCAAGATATTGCCTTACAATCTGTAACTGCATTTTTCAACGCTATGAGCATCCTATACGCTTACCCTGATTCACAGTCTACAGCGGAGAATAGGCTTCGGGCCTTAAAACAAGGGCGAAATTCGGCTGAAGATTATAGTACTGAATTCCGCCGCTGGGCTATCGAAGCTAGATGGAACGATCCCGCTCTGTGTAGTCAGTTCAGGGTGGGGCTGTCGGAAAGCATCAAGGATGCTTTAGTCAATTTTCCTCCGCCAGTGGATCTAGATCAATTAATGCAGGTCTCCATTAAAATAGACCGACGTCTTAGAGAAAGGGCCAGAGAGAGAGTCAGGGCTCCCACGTCTTTCAGGCCAGTCCAAGGTCATAGGTCTCCAGTTCCCCGTGGTGAGAGTACCTTGTCATCTCCCCAGGAA
This sequence comes from Gastrophryne carolinensis, assembly GCA_027917425.1. Taxonomy (NCBI): domain Eukaryota; kingdom Metazoa; phylum Chordata; class Amphibia; order Anura; family Microhylidae; genus Gastrophryne; species Gastrophryne carolinensis. The sequence goes on from CM051238.1 coordinate 323,861,966, forward strand.
GAACCTATGCAATTAGGGCGAACCCGCTTATCCCAAGAAGAGAAACAGCGTAGGCGATCCGAGGGCTTATGCCTGTATTGCGGGAATGCTGGTCATTTTGCAGGGTCCTGTCCCAACAAGGGGAGACCGGCGGAAAACTGGAAGATCTGGGTGAGTCAGTTTGTAACTCTCTCGCCAAAATAAAATGTTAGTGCCCATTGACCTGTTTTGGGGTTCTTCCAAGCAAACAGTTTCCGCCTTTATCGACAGCGGTGCGGCGGGAAACTTTCTGGACAGGAGTATGATCTCCCTTTTAGGTATCCCTTTAGTTCCTCTTGAAAGATCCCTACAAGTTTTGGCCATCAATGGGAAGGCCATCCAGGGGGGACCTATAATCACCAAGACCCCACCTCTTCGGTTAATTGTTGGCTCTTCCCACTCTGAGTTCTTAGAATTTTTCATCTTCGACTGTCCGGAGACTCCGGTGGTTTTGGGATACCCCTGGTTACAACTCCACAACCCGGTGTTAGATTGGCGGGTTGGGGAATTGATCAAGTGGAGTGACCATTGTAAAAATCACTGCTTTACTACAGGCCTTAGAAGTGTGCAAGTTTTACCTCAGGGATTACCTCAGCCATACGCAGACTGGGTTGATGTCTTCTCTGAACGTTCCGCGGATACCCTTCCTCCACATCGGTCTTATGACTGCCCTATTGACTTGCTTCCTGGCACGATTCCCCCGAGGGGAAAAATTTATAATCTTACTCTGCCCGAAGAGCAAGCAATGAGGGAGTACATCACCGAAAATTTAAGGAAGGGATTTATTCGCCCCTCTACCTCGCCTGCCGGGGCTGGATTCTTTTTTGTAGAGAAAAAAGATGGCGGCCTGAGACCATGCATAGATTATCGAGCCTTGAATAAGATCACTGTTAAGAACCGATACCCCTTGCCCTTGATCGGGGATCTGTTCAATCAAGTCACAGGGTCCCAAATTTTTTCCAAGTTGGATTTAAGAGGGGCTTACAATCTGATTCGCATCCGACAGGGGGATGAGTGGAAAACCGCATTTAATGTGAAAGACGGCCATTACGAGTACCTGGTCATGCCTTTTGGTCTTTGTAACGCGCCAGCCGTTTTTCAAGATTTTGTTGATATTTTCAGAGAGTATCTCGGTAGATTTGTGGTCATATACTTAGACGATATTCTCATTTATTCTAATTCCTTGTTGGAGCACAGACGTCATGTTAAGTTGGTACTACAAAAATTAAGAGAGAACAACTTATTTGCTAAACTTTCTAAATGCGTGTTTGAAGTCACCACAGTTCCTTTCTTAGGGTATATTATTACCAACCAGGGTTTAGAGATGGACGCGGGGAAAGTTTCGGCGGTTCAGGATTGGGTTCAACCCAAGACCTTAAAAGAATTGCAGCGTTTTCTAGGTTTTGCTAATTTTTCATCAAAGGCTTCTCTCATGTTGTTGCACCTCTTACCAATCTTACCCGCAAGGGGGCCTTTACTGCTAACTGGTCTCCCTCTGTCTGTGAGGCCTTCCTGACTTTGAAACGGGCCTTCACTTCGGCACCAGTGTTAATTCACCCAGATATTCGTAAGGCCTTCATTGTTGAAGTGGACGCTTCAGAGCTGGGAGTGGGTGCAGTTTTGTCGCAATATTCTGGTAACCCTGAGCGTCTTCATCCATGCGCTTATTTTTCACGTAAATTCAGTACCGCGGAGCAAAATTATGATGTCGGTAATAGGGAACTATTAGCTATTAAACTGGCTTTTGATGAATGGCGACACTGGCTGGAGGGTTCATTACATCCTATAACTGTGTATACCGATCACAAAAATCTTGAATACATTGGGTCTGCCAAGAGATTGAACTCTCGTCAAGCACGTTGGGCATTATTCTTCTCACGTTTTAATTTTGTTATTACTTTCAAGCCGGGTGTAAAAAATACTAAAGCGGATGCTCTATCTCACATGTTCGGTGAATGTAAAGATCGGGGTGATACTGGTGACCCGATTCTACCTATGGGTTGTGTGGTCGGGGCATTACTTCCTGATCTCTCTAACACCTTGGCGCCGTTTCAAGACCAGTCTCCTAGTGATGTTCCCTTGGGATGCCAGTTTGTACCGCCACATTTGCGTTCAGATGTAATTCGCGAATTTCACGATGCTAAAACTGCTGGTCATGTGGGTAGCCGAAAAACCTTTATGCTTGCCCGTCGCCATGTATGGTGGCCTACCATGAGACGCGATATTACTGCCTTTATCGACGCTTGTGCTGTTTGTGCTCGAAGTAAAGGGGTTCACAAGGCTCCCAGTGGCGGTTTGGTTCCTCTTGAAATCCCTGCTGAACCTTGGACTCATATTTCTATGGATTTTATTGTAGATTTGCCTTTATCACATGGGAATACTGTTGTTTGGGTGGTCGTAGATCGTTTTAGTAAGATGGCACACTTCATTCCTTTGGCTAAGCTTCCTTCTGCACCAGAGCTTTCTCGACTATTTACTTCACACATTTTTCGTATTCATGGTATTCCGTCCAATATAGTCTCTGATCGGGGCGTCCAATTTACTTCCCGTTTTTGGAAACACTTCTGTTTGCGGTTGGGAATACAGATCTCTCTTTCTTCTGCCTACCATCCCCAGACTAATGGGCAGACGGAAAGAACTAATCAAACTTTGGAACAATACTTAAGGTGTTATGTTTCTGATGCCCAAGAACAATGGGCGGAATTTATTGATTTCGCCGAATTTGTTTACAATAACGCGCCTAGTGAGAGTACCAAGGTATCTCCTTTTTATTGTAACTTTGGGAAAAATCCTAGAGCTTCTTCCCTTTCAGGGTCACCTTCCAACCTGCCGGCGTTGGAGGAGTGGCTTCAAGAACGGAAGAATATCTGGACACAGGTTCAGGAGATTCTTAAGACCACTGGTTTGAGGTATAAGAAATTTGCCGACCGCCGCAGATCACAGGAACCTACTCTTCGAGTAGGCGATCTAGTTTGGGTCTCCACTAAAAATATTGCGCTCCGTCAGCCATCTAGCAAATTAGGTCCAAAATGTATTGGTCCTTTTCCTATTATCAAGAAGTTGAATAATGTGTCTTTTAAAGTTCAACTCCCGCCGACCATGAAAATACCCAATTCTTTCCATGTTTCTCTGTTAAAACCGGCGAAGAATGCTCCTCCTCCTGGTCCAGCACCAATTCTTCTTGATAATGAGCCCGAGTATGAAGTGAATAAGATCTTGGATTCACGTAAAGTGCGTAATTCTTTACAGTATTTGGTGGATTGGGTTGGCTATGGTCCGGAGGAAAGATGCTGGGTGGCAGCGAGGGATGTTCATGCCAAGGCTCTTGTAAGAAGGTTCCATCGTGACAATCCAGGGAAACCGGGTGAGGGTCCGGAGGCCCCTCGTGAAGGCGGGGTAGTGTCAGGAACCGCTTACCTGGGCCCCGTTCCAGCGCTGGTCCTGGGCGCCCCACCGCAGCTGCAGCGTCTGTGCGACGGTCGCGTAGGGCAGCGGCGGCGGCGGTGGTTGGCGCGCCTGCCAGCACCGCTCTCGGCCGTCCTCGCTCCCGTCCTCCTCTGTCACGTGCCCGCGAGCGTGCGCGAGCACGTTCTTCTTATGTCCTCCGGCGGCGCTGCTCTCAGCGCGGCCGCCGGAGGTAATTACTGGCCAGTGCGCGTTCAGGGTCCTCCCTCTCCTTCTGTCGGGCCAATGAGCCCTGGAATTACACAGTGGGCCAATGAGCCCAGGTAGGGACTGGATGGCATTCCCATTGTTCTGGCCAATCATTATTATGATCCTGTGTGCACCAATCACAATACCTTCCCTCCTATGTCTGTCCCTATAAAGCTCTTTTCCCCGCAGTTGCTTGTTGCCTGTGATAGCGCCTAGAACCTAGCTTTGACTTGTGTTATTCATTGATCTGATCACCGTTGCCGACCCCTGCCTGAACCGACTATTCTGATTCCTGTTGCCGACCTCTGCCAGTTTTGACCATCCTCGATCTTGATTCCTGTTGCCGACCTTTTGCCAGTTTTGACCATCCTCGATCTTGATTCCTGTTGCCGACCTTTTGCCAGTTTTGACCATCCTCGATCTTGATTCCTGTTGCCGACCTTTTGCCTGTCCTTGGACTTCCACCTTACGCTCATATATCGGGCTACCCAATTCCACTTCCAGCCACGGGCTCTCCAGTCCTCTGTTCCGTAAGGTTTCATCCTTTGAGCCATAAAGTCCTGGGGGCAACCGATCCCGAGCAGGCGTGTTCTGTGTCTCGGCAATCGGGGGCTCCTATAGGTGAAGCTGGCTGCGGAGATTGGGGGTTGAGGTCCTTACCAAGAGAGCTGGAGTTGCCCAAGTGGTTAATTGTGGTACCCGGAGCGTGACAGTGCCCTTCTAAGAAGTTTTCACCAAGAAATGCTAGAAAAATCATGGAATTAAGATAAATAAAGATGGCTATACTAGCCATCAAAATACTAACTTCCACCGGGTTCACCCAGTGCCGCTCAGAAATAGATTCCGCTATTAGGGCTAGGTGCAGTATGGTGCGAGGAATTCTTAAAGTACTTATTTAATGGCGTCATAATTACAGAATTGTGAAGGGCTATTCCAATAGTGCCTCTCAAAATATGGGTAAAGGGTTAGATTTAATGATCATAGGGCGATGCCCGTCCCTTGTTAAATGGTACAGAATAACTATATGATTACACCGTATAGGTAAGGTACCTGTCATAGAATGCTTGATAGTGTATTGATTGGCCCTGCACCTCCGGGTGCCAAAGGGCGCGTTCGCGTGTCGTCTCCGCCGGTGTTGGAAAATGCGGGGTGAGCCGCGTCAGCAGGTCCCCCCTCGCCGCCGCTCGAATGCGGCTATAGAAGCCGAGAGGATACGTATAAAGGACGCCGACGTCACTTGCAATACAGCCTAGACCCCACACACCATGTGCTTGCACAAATTCAAAAGAAACAAAGGGGGGGGGGGGTGGCAGCCGCTCAGACCATTTTATAACTAACCTGGGAGGTGCACGTTAGCAGGGCAATTTGGATACAAAAGTCTTAAAGGAGCCACAGCACTCAAACCAGTTAGCTTGCTGACCAACCTACAATCTGTCTCTAAACTTGGTTAAAAACAGAGGGCACAACACAATAATGTTAAAACTGAAATAGCAAATACAAATGAGACTTTCTTTCTGTACTTGATGTCGCCTAAGGTGGAGAGTCACGTAAGGTGAAGAACAATGGTCTGACCTCAAGGGCCCGATGCAGCTAATTCTGCACCCCCTGTGGTTTTGCCCCTGTAGTTTGCAGATCCTGGTAGGCAATATGATGTGAGAGTTCAATAGGTTAAAATATCTATCTATTTTAGGGACCTGTTTCTCTAAAAGTTCAATCTTGAGGTTGGGCTGGACACCCACAGCATTGCCTTTCCGGACTAAGCTTTGTCTCTAAAGGTTACTTACAGGTAAAGTTCCTTACATTAGGCCAAAGCCACCAAATGTGAAATGTGTCACCCACTTGGTCCCAACCTGTAGAGTGAGGAAGGACCCTGCTGAGACTGTTAGCCTCCTCATAGGAAACATGTTCCCATTGTTTCAGAGCAATGGATTAAGATTAAAGTTAAAGGTAAAGTCAACTTTCGATGGCATTGTGAAGGTATATTTTTTTTGTGCCAAAAGGATGTACTCAAGATGCTTATCTAATAGTTTTTATGTTAGAAAATGTGTGTTTTATGGAAGTAGATTTCACTACCTGCAATCTGTTGCTATTAACAACGGTATACTAAGTCTGTACACCAATCTCTACAAAAAAAGAGATGTGAGTCCTGTATATACAGAACATTGCTGCTGGGCATGTGCAGCGAGCACCCTTATATCAATAGCGGCCATAACATCAGAGTTCTGTGTGTACAGGACTCAATTCTCTCTTCTTGTAGATCTTGGTGTACAGACCTGGAGTACATTTGCCAGCAGCAACACATTTGAGGTAATTAAAACTGCTTCTATAGGACACACATTTGCTTACATAAGGAAAAATAACATACTAGATCAACTCAGCAGCTTGAAAACATTATTTTGCCACAAAAATACAAATTCAAAAATGCTTACACTATAGCTAAAACCAATAACTATTAGATTTTTTATTAAATAGAAAAAATGCGGGTACAATGATATATGTTCACAAAGTCTGCTATTGCTAAAACTAAATAACTTGTTTTTTTTCATTATGAAAAAGAAAAGAATGTATGCACAGTCAGGGCAGTAATAGGTTAAAGTGGACGGAAACATCTAAAAAATTCCTGGGCCGCCCGCTAGCCCTGCTGTGTGAAACCCCCGGGGTGGCGGTGATCTTACCTGATACTGGCGGGTCTGCCAATGCGATCTCCACCGATGCCGCATCCCTGGCTTTTCTGCAGCTGCACCGCTCCTCCAACACTGCACCTCCTCAAAGCCACAATTTAGTTGCTAGTATGCTCTCTGAAAAAAATGCCTGGGTACATGGTTCGACGGTGGAAAAGCCTGGTTTTCAAAGAAAACCAGGCCACCGCCGAGGCAACAACAGCACCCGACAGCTCGGGAGAGCGGTGGACCCAAAATTCTGTTTCTGTCCACTTTAAACACTGTTTCTGCTGTGTCCTGAAGTAGCGTTGTAACTAGAAGAGGCTTTCTCTCCCAAAGAACTGAAAGGATCTGCTAATCTTTTGAAAGATATTGTTTATTTACACTGTTCTTTAGCATTAACTTTAACATGCATTCAATCTGAAGCCATGTGACTGCTTTAGTTGCTTACCAAGGACCAGGACACACAACATACATTTCCATAGACCTGGTATCTGGCCTCAGATGCCTGCCTATCAGAATATTTAGAAAAATTCAGCTGATCTGCATTTCCTTAAAAACAGAAGCATATGTGAACAACACTATTGACAGCCATACTTTAAACACACATCTTGAATAGCTTATAAATATTAATATTCATAAAATGAACTCATTTAACAAAAAATCCTCACTGCCTTCCATGGTAGCACTGGTAGTCTATTTTCATAATGGTCAATACAACAACCCACAGGAGCATAACCCATAGATCAACATCTACCAATGAATTGCAGGGCTTCTCCTGCCAGATAACAGCAGGAACTTGGCAGCACAAGTATAGGAAAAATGACTGGAGCTGAAACTAATGTGAAACAGCAGCACCTACTGGTCAGTCTTAAACTGCACCATAATAATTAAAATCCAGGCAAGCTCAGGTAACATGGGTAGAGGCATCTCTTTGCAGGAAAACGGAAATAGACGTTGACCTGACGCTAATTATTTAGTCAAGCAAGACTAACATTCAAATGTGAATTGCAACCTGCATCTCTTTAGTGTAGCCCATAGAGTGCTGTTTCTAAAACCTTACCTTTACCTCATTCCAAATATGATGTAACTCTCATGTAAAAATGCCCTATGGCAGGTACAGCTGATAATTTTGTTTAACTGGAACAAAAAATCACACCCAAATAATTAGCATTTTTGTTGTTTCTTGAGGGGCATAAATGGCCATTGTATGCTTGCACACACACAGGAGTTTTTCCTCCTCCTTTAACCCATCTGTGCAGTTAGTGTTCAAATGCCCAGAGCGGTGTGCTGACCTAATCATGGCACCCAGGGTGCAGTTGGGGGGTTAGTTGCATTGCTCAATAGCACTTCAGTCATCTCTCATGGTCGGAAATTTAATTTGTAACCCTATGGTCAAAAGACCACTTCCTTACCTCTAGGTCATGACCCACAATGACACATTAAGCAACAAGTCCATAAAAGAAACTAAAAGGGACTAGCTTAAACTCACCATTTAGGCTGCCATTGTCAACTTTAAAGTGGACCTTTCCCCATGATTTTCATCTTGGCGATTGGTCCACTTTTCTGAGGCATCTCAAATATGTGTGGAACCCGCCAGATCGCCTTCAATGCTCACTTTTTTCCTGGTTCTACTGCACATCCAATCAGAGCTGTATGCCATGCAGCTGTTTAATCACAGAGCCAGGTGTATTGAAAGTGAAACGGCTGAATCCCCTGTCTCTCTGTGGTCTGTGATGCGTTTTGGCCTCCAGGCCATCCGGGGGTGCGCCCAGCCACAGGAAGGCTGGGGGTGGTGAGGCCACATGTATGTGGGATTGACAACCCCAGAGCACAAGGCACTTGTTTTTAATTCTGTTGCGTGATGAGAAATAGCAAGAAGCCCTGATAGTCATATAGGTAGGATGAGAATGAGCAAACATTTGTGAGTGGACTCACTGCGTTGTGCTGCACAGCCACAATGTAGAGGAAATGCAATGGGCTAGTTCACATGTATGCGTTGAACTGCTCTTCACATTGGGCAAATGCTGTATGCAGCATTTATAATGCAGTACTAACACAAGGCAATAGAAGTGTATTGCAATACAGGTAATGCCATACAAAATGTTTTCAATAAAAAGACACAAGCAGACAGGCTTGGTCTGGCCAACAGGGTTACCAGGTCCCAGAGGCCCAATTTAGAGCCTTCATTACCTGAACTATTTATGGCTTATTGGTGATATTCCAAGTGCACACATTCCAACCAATACAGTCTGGCATAATGTTTCTGTACATGGGCCCTGAATGTAAGCTGGTAATAGTTGCATCTAAATGTGGGGTCAACTCCCCCAAAGTCAGTCCTACCGGTGGCCCCCAGGCATCCCAGTCCAACACTGCAAGCACATTAAACATTACATCTCTACATAAACTGACCATTTTTGGGTCCTCTAAATGGGACGGTTTAAACCAGTTTGTGGGTGATGGGCGTGGTAGGGGTGTGGTTTAGCGTGTGGCTTAATTACAGGTCACATGCTCTAGGAATATTAGGTCCATAAAAGATGTTGGTGACTGAGCCAATGCTCAGTAGTCCATGCATTCCACTACAACTATTCAACCAAAGAGTCAGAGCAGTTGTAAACCTCCCAGACATCCAGCATTCTGCATTGGTGAGACAGTCTTTTCCATGAGTGGGAAATTTAGGTGTAGAGGGCCTCAAAGTGGGACTGTTGGCAACAGGATGTCAGGCAATCAGATAACCGGAAGTGGGACATCTGGTCAGTTTACCATCACACTGAAACACAAAATGCCTGCACTGGCCAGGTGTGACCATAGCCTTTCTGAACTTTATTTTTAGGATTCAAGTGCACCGTTTACCATCCTTAAGGGGATTTTTGGTTGATTAGATGGCGCCAACCTCATGGTCTGCACTTTTTTATTTTTATTGTGTGTGCAACTCAATAAGCATTTATGAACTGAAAAAAATTGGCAATGCTGTTTTATTTTAATTGGTGGGGCAATCCAAATTGAAAGGTAAGTAAGCAAGCTAGTTGTTTCTCATTGGAGTTCTGCTTTAATTTTCTTTATCTGTTATATTACCCCTTTATCTATCAGGATTGTCTAAATGAAGACTACCAGGTGCAAAAAGTGGAGTAAAATGTGCACTTTGGAAGAAAAAAGAAAATAATGCTTTTACACTAGTGCTGAATTAACCCCTAAGTGGACAATGAAAGGCAATGGCTCTTTTTTACTCTTGAAACAGCATATTAATGTATGTTGTGCATACATTGCACTTGTTATTTTTGGAGTGTCATTCTCATTTTTCTCTTTCTAGTCACTAGGTGTAAAAAGTGCCCACCTAAAGAGTATTTTTTTACTCCAAAGTGCACTTTGGTGCTGACGCAACCCCAATACCGTGTTAGTATCTGAAATATGTTGAATAAATTAGCCATACCCATTGAGCAAGCTTACTTTTACACATGGCTGTCTGCCCAGATCCTGAAGAATTGTGTACTCTGAAATAATGTTGTAGACAATTGCCGGTTATCTGATTGCCTGACATCCTGTTGCCAACTATTGCATGTAATTTGTTCTACGTCACTGATCTGCTGAACGATGATTTGTATCAAAAAGGCAGACTGGTCAGGCTTAATTTTCATCATGATCTGATATAGCCTGTGGCAGTCCACATGGGGATTTTGGAAAATTGTCCAAAGTTAAGGTGTAGCAGTAGCAGAAGGAGCAGGAAACAGGACAACCAATATCTCGATTGTTTGAAATCACGTCTCTGTTCTTTCACATTCTGAATGCTCTTTGTTGTGGGCTATACCTAGCATTAGAAGTTGTGTTATGCAAGATCTTTAGATATTCCGCCATTCTCAAAATAGATTTCCCACTATCTGTGGCTGCCTGCCAGCATCGTGCTTTAGAACATGTATTTTGTTACATCCCAATGGGACATGATAAAATACACCACAATAACAGAAACTGTGACAAGTAATGTGTTTGGTAGCTATAAAAATCTGTAATATATCTGATAAATATAGTTTCGTAAATATATACATCAATAACCTATATGATGCTTGAGATAAATTGGCCACTAAAAGATAAGGCTGAGATCATATTAAAATGGCATGACTATATTGTATAAAATAATATACCCCCTACAGCATACCATAGCATAGCTTCATGCCCTGTGTAGGAATATATGACCATGGCGTTCCTCTGTGATTTGTATAATCTATATAATGTACACTGGGGGGTACATTAACCTATGTATTATGTATGTGATTGTATAATTGATGTTCGAGTTTATAATTTATTTTTATTATGCAGAATACATCCTGACTTTAGCACTCATTAAATCAATGTAGCATGATCAACTAACATCAAAACGTTGAATATAAAGGGTGACATTTTAAGAAATTATGTTTTGGGGGAAATGATATTTTAGTTGTGTGTGTTATTTTGATAACCACAGCAGATTTGTTGCTGCCTTTTATGCTTGCCTCTGTTCACACAGTCTAGAGAGAGCCTATGCTTAATCCGAGGATTGAGACACTGAAAACATCAACATATTCTGTCTTACAACAAAATGAAAGAGTCACTTGGGGGCTGGGCCGCATGTTCAGACTGTAATGTAAATAGGGATGTACCATGAACATTTGCATATGAGATGAAAGGAGCTGCGGTCTGTGGAGAAAAGAGAGAATTACACCGCATTATATATTCACTTTACAGCTAGTAGGTCAGGCACCTCAGATGGGAAAGCATGAAGTCACATATTGCGGGATGTTTACCAAGGCACAAACAGCGCCTTCAAATATAACATATTCCTGCCATGACTTAATCTCTAGCACCCCAACAAAATGTCATATCTCAGGAGAAGCTTTCCTCATTAGGCAAATGTATAATAAAGACTCACCTTACTGCTCTGTCGTTTACTGTTCCTCATCCATTGCTATACAATGTATTGGCCCTGAATATGCAAGTATTGTCTAACTTTTCTAGTTCAACATTGATCTACTTTGAGCAAAATCCAGGCCAGAACATTGCCCCCTGCGGATGTGACCGTGAGTGGATCATGCAGCTTTGGCACACACCTATTGCTGTGATGTGGGGGCACAGAAAGGCAAAATCAGCTCAGGAAAGGTAAGCACCAGGATGGTTCAACATGATCCAAGATGATGGCGGAAATGCTTCTAGGCCCCTATAGAAATCCTGCTCTGAGTTTTTGTCATAGCTACATCATGGTCATGCACCTAAAAACCCCAAACCAAGCGACAACCATCCAGCATGCGCCTAGGCACCTGTTTCATAGTTTTGTGCAGGTACATGGCGCACATGCGAAACGCACCAAATGGCATGCACCTAGAGAGACGGCAAAATTCCTCTTCAGATGCCTTCCGCCTGAAATTCTGCTGCTTTGAATCGCAAATGGTCCTGCACCATGCGCTTTTGGCAGGCTAAGCCCTTAACTGGTTCCGATGGCCCCCGATATTTCTCCCCTTTCTTTACTGTTTCTCAATTGCGATTTTGTCTCTCCAGCTTCTGTTGTAGACAAATCTCTAGTCTCCATTTCTTCATGGGAAATACAGATTCACCTTATTTTTAGGTGTGTTTTATTATACTGATTCCAGGATGTTCTCATTACCCCTCCCTCCATGCATTGTTTTGCAGATTAGTGCGTAATAATTGTGTTACTAATGTTTTTTTTTTCATTTTCTCTTAATTTTTAGGGCCAGTGTCCACCTTTTTGCTGTTTTTATCAATAAACATTTTGAGATTTGTCAACTTTGACAACTTTTAAACCTTTTTTTTCACCAAAATCTCAAAAAAGGGAAACATTACTAATAAAAACTTGTGGCTGACATTGCTAAACAACATGCCGGATGCCAAAAATCACTCTTGAAATTTACACATTTGTACCTGCTTTTCTGCCCTTTAAACACCTTTTTTAATTTTCCGTGCTTGCGGAAAATTACAGGCACATTTTTTCCGCACGTGCTTGGGTGCAAATTTCCACCTTAAAAAATGAGCTTCAAATTTAGATGACCGTGAATCAGGAAGAAGCCTGAGTGCGACTTGGCGCACAACCAGGAGTCGGGCCTATAGTTACATAGTTAATACGGTTGATAAAGGACATTTGTCCATAAAGATAGAACATGTCTGCAGGGGCTGGGTTGTCATTTGAATAAAATAATAGTAGAGTATAAATATTAACCATGCATTGTGATATATATATATATATATATATATATATATATATATATATATTACAGGCACTGTATTGAACACAGGTACTGTATAGATTACCTATAACAATGTTTAGAATAATTCGATGAAAAATATCCAAATCGTGATGGAATGTATATTTTTTGCCTATGTATTGTATGTAGTGCCTAGGGGGATTCTATGTCATGCCTAAGCCTTATACACAATGTCAAATAGACTTTAGGCAAAGTGTGGGGATGGCATCCAATGCCTAAGGAAAAACATATGTCATCTTGCCAAAATGATTTGATCTTTCATATTTTGTTGCAATTGTCTTTTGCTATTGCATGGAATGCCTAGGAGATGTGTGAAAGATGACGCGTTTCATACTTTGCCTCAGCCCACGCAGCCTTCTATATGTTGCCTACGCATTATCTTGGCTAGGCATTCTATGCAATGCCTGCGTTTCAAAGATTAAAGGAACCTTGGCAAATTGACAGTTCTTTTTTAATACTTGGCCTAGCGATTATTTGACATTCTATATAGTGATTGGGCATAACATGCAAAGCATTTAGGCATTATATACAATGCCCAGGTAAAGCATATATAATTAAACAAGAAATGGTATTCGCACTTATGTCGCAAATAAATCTATATATTGTCTAGGCATTCTATAGGCAAACATTGCCTGTAACATTTATAGAATTTTTTTATTCAGACGGTCAGAGCAGCACTTTGTAAAGTGAGTTTATTTCTATCTGCCCTAATCATCTCCAAGGATCTAACAGGGGAACATGACCTAATCACTAAAAAAGCAAAGCAGAGATCTTCATTAGTTAGAGAAATTGAGCAAAATTTGGTGTGAGGAGCCGCCAAATGTGACAGATGTTTTTAAAAGGATGATACTCCATGAGAGCAATAAGAAGGAATTATTCAGGTCACATATTTTTGTGCCCACTTCATCTACTTCCCTTGGAATACTGGTGCAGATCCCGGGATAATTACTCTCCTTCACCCATTTAAATTCCTCCATTATCTCATATGTACATACATGTTGTACACTAATGTATAAAAATGTAAGCAATGTACAAACGAAAAAGTCCCGCACCAGCTGATAGATAAACTGAGTGTGCTCAATAGAGGATAGGTGTGCCACACTGCACCCTTCTAGTACAAGCAAAAGAAGGGGAACCCCACTGTTCCCAAACAATTTATTCTCAAAAACGGCACCACTACACTAGTATATAATTAGTAGTAAATTATTTTATTTATCAAAAAATATATTTTTTTATATACATATAAAGACAAACACTTAAAAACCTCATTAAAAACATATACACAAAGCCTATGAGGAAAGAAGAGGGCAGGTGGGGGGAGGGGGGAAGGAAACAACAAATGCCCCCCAAAGAGGTGATGGCCATTATACTACCATAATTAATTCATAATAAATAAACAAATCCATGAATTGTGGTCCAGCTGAAACAATAATTAATAGTGCTGACTATTTAATGATTTAAATATTCTAAATATCTACTTGTGCCAATAATGCTTTAAAGTGCTAAGTGCATAAAGTGCTGATATAAACTTAAACCGGACCTTCACCATGATTTAATGAAAAGCCCAAACTCTTAAAAAACAATTCCTCAGCATCTAAAATTAATATATTTTACATGTTTAGTCACTAATTTATTATACTTTCCCCCACTGGGCTGCAACTCTGTTCGGGAATTTAGGATACGGGCGCCGCCATCTTGACTCAGAAGCATCACACTTACTGAGGAGAGGAGAGTGGGATAAGGTACAGGGGGGCGGGTTATAGCTGTGCTTTGCTCAGACAGAGCAGAGCTGGGGTCAGGGAAAGGTCAGCAGTCCCAGAATGCAGAGCAGCACAGTCACTTCCTGTTTGCAGGCACTTCCTGTTTGCAGGCTGCCTGCAAAAATGGCAGCTTCCATAAGCCGCCATCTTGGATGTTTAAAGGCTTATAAAATGCAGTAGATGCAGGTAGGATGATTTTTAATGTGAGCAATCTGTATGTACAGGGTGTGGGAAACATATAAGATAGACTCTTATTTAGAGTGAAGGTCCGCTTTAAGAGGACAGCCAGGGAACCAAAAAGCAGATAACAATAATACAAAGAAATCACTCACATATCCATAATGACCATCAGCTCACACCCCCTCGCCAACACACATGTGCTGTTGACGCGTTGCGTGACGACGACACGTCACTTCTCCAGGACTATAGAGCACACATCTGACCCCCCTTCCTCCTCCTTAAATACTCACACAACCCCCGTTCCCCCGCCGCGCGCCGCGCCTCCATGATGAATGAAGAGAGCGCAGCCGAGATTTTGCGCGTCACCGGAAATGGCAGCCCACGTGACGCGCGCCGGCCGGAAGCGCGTCAGTGGGCTGCTTGCGTTCCAACACACGGAAGCATATGCATTCCAGTGTGTCTAACAAAAAAACGGAGGTAGACAGCGCGGGACCGGGGACGGGACAGGTGAGTAAATAGGTGGAAACATAGCTTAATTTACACAGGAAGCCTAATTGTATCTATCACCAAACCTCTATACACAATATTTACAACTGTATCACACGTAAAACGTAATTATACCTATATGCTATATAATATATACATATCTCTCCGCATCATGTGTTTATCCATATATGTAACTTTTTGTACTGCATTTTACATTAATCTTATTCAAGATGGAAAAACAACTATGGAAATCCAACTTTAGTAGTATTTTGGAGCCATTTGGCCACAGCTAGTGTCCATGGCCCTAAATGTAAAATGTAAAAATGTAAGCACTGGTGTATATATTATGCCCTACATCTAGTTCTTTAGCTACCTGTATACGTTGTCGGTCTGCTGTGTATTTTTTTCATTCATTTTTGTTTTATATTACTTACTCTAACCTGTCCAAGTAAGAGTTAGATGTGGACTACTTGAAGTTTTACCTTTTGGTTATTTTAGAAGAAAACCTAGTTCGAGATTCTCTCTCTTTCGTCTGACCTCACCGACACTGAAAATACATGATATTAGTGTCACAAGGGTAGCAGAGGCACCCCCTGATCCTGAGTTGAGCAGGTATTTTGGATGGGTCCCAGTGCCCCAGGCTCCAGTGTCAGAGAATTTTAATTACAGCTTGCTTGGCTTGGTTCTATAGCAGAGGTGTCAAACTCATTTTCAGCAGGGGCCACATCAGCATACTGATCGCCTTCCAAGGGCCAGTTAATAACATACAAAAACTAAATGTAAACTTGTATAGTGCCATGAAATATGATGGCATTGCATAAAAAACAATAACAGTAAAAGGTCCAATGTCGGACAGATGCCGACATTGAATTATTTTGCCCAGGACAGCCACAGAATTATGCAGATGCAGATATAGAATTATTTTGTCCAGGACAGATGCAGACACAAAATTATTTTTTCCAGGACAGCGCTAAAATTATTTTTTCCACCCCACCTGGCAATAGTTAGCTATTAATAACCCTGTAGCAGATGTAGCACCCTATGCTGTGACAATGAGTTGGGTGGGTTAGGGAGCCGCCTTGTGTGGTGACAGCTGTTTGCAAAGAGACACGAAACTGTTGCAGATACTACTTTTTTCTTCCGCCCATAATGTTAAAAAGGCGCATACTGACCACCTTTTTAGGCACTTTACCTCAGATTAGAGGCGTTACTGTGCACCCACAGTGGAGTGCACCACTTGGTGGCACCTCACACAGACATGAGGACCTGTCTGACATGTGAGAAGTAGGGTCACCGCCCAGCCACCACTGTCCAGCACTTGTCTGAGGGCCACATTTAAAGGCTTTAAGGGCCGCGTCTGGCCTCTGGGCCTTGAGTTTGACACTTGTAGTCCATGGGAAAGAATGGAAAATCGAGATCAAATTCTTAATGATAGAATGCACTTCTGGCATGGGTATGTGATTAAAGGTACAGGAATTCTTCTTTTATAGGAGAGCATATAGTCAAAGAGAATAGTAGTTACAATAGGCCCACCAGGAAAATCATTTGGTGCTGGTGGGGCCTATAACAAAATTGTTAAGAGCAGTGGTGACACCTGGCAAAAATCTTTGGGAAAAGGCAAAAATAAAAGGGGAGAAAACGGAAAATGAGGAATAGGATGTGTTGGAGACTAGCTGGATAAATTGGAGAACCCGGGCAGAAAAATATTTAGGAGTGGATTTGTACAGGGGCAATAAACTAGGAAGGTCATAAACCCCCTATGTGGCAAACATAGGTAATTAAGTGACCTTGAAGATGCGCCCATCCATGGCAGGTATTCGTTTGGTTTCTCAAGGAGAAGATCAGGTTCTCTACATTTCATTAATTCCGGAAAACATAGAGGGGGTGACTTGTGCTTTTTTAGTGTGAAGACATAGGTCCTATTGTGCATTCTGGGAAGTCAGGTATACAACCTTTTTAATTCACACTGAGCCACCCTCTCTCTTAGTGCATTGAAAACCACTGTTGGAATATTAACAAATCAGACCTAGATGTGAAGCAATGCTACTACAAGACATATATCAGAACATGGTGCTTTAATCTTTAGAAACCAGTTCCTCAATAGCAATACCTGATCTTTCTGTAAACATTTAATGTGGGTTAAATGTTTAAATTGCACTGGTCAGTGTTCCCAGTTTTAAATACGGTCTTGCTTAGTTTAAACACGTGGTCTACCCAATGTATTCAGAAGGCAATCCTGGCATCAGACCTTGACACAATGATAGGATTAGTCATGGCAAGAGTAAAAGGGATAAAAGGGAGAGAGAAGAAATGGCAGTGGGGTAGTTTAAAGAAACATGGCTTCAGGGAACGCTGGAAGGCAAGAGAACTGTAGAGGTTTGGTGAGAAATGGCTGTGAGTTCAAAAGAAACGAGCCATGCTGACAAAGCAGGGCTATTCTCTGTAGCCATGGGACATATGTGCCTTGGTTCTAGCAAAATAAGCGTTAGATTATCATTCTACTGAAATGTGGGTATGAAGGGCAGACAAACTTTAGGTTGGAACAGATTCAGCTATATAAAGATTTTTTAACTATAGACCAACATACACAAAACTTATCCTGACTGCAGCAAGATAGCCACCTGCTGGCTAGAAGTCCTTACGCCTCACTCTCTGCAATGCTGTGTGGCAAACTGCTAAACTCCTGAAAAAGCATGTATTCAACTTTCTAAAAAATAAATAATACAAGTAACAATTTTAAGTATTGTACATTAATTTCTGAAGCCAATAAAATAATTTGATATGTACTAAACAAAATTTTAGTATAAATGAATTCCTGGTAGACTTGATCAATTCATGGTCGTGCAAAACTAATTTGCACACGTTTTTAGGAACGCCAATTCCAATGAGTAGGCTTATTTCATTCCGAAAACACATGCCGGCAGCATCCGGCATGTTTTTTTAACATTGAAATGTAAAATACCAAAAATGTGAATTATGGGCTCCCAAGTTTAGCTAACAAACAGGAGAGGGAGAGTTATTTGAAAGTTATTTGGAACAAAACATTGGGTGCTAAGGGTTAACTGGAATCAGAGTATCCCCCAAAAAAACACGAAAACAAAACACAAAAATTCGAGAACACAGATTCATCAGAGAATACACCCCTATCGGGACCAGTTAAGGGCTTAGCATGTCAAAAGCACATGGGGCAGAGCCATTAGCGCTTCAAAACAGCAGAATTTCAGGCGGAAGACATCAGAGGAGGAATTTTGCGCTCATCCTGTGCACATGAAATTTGGTGCACTGCGCATGTGCACCATGCGCCTGCACAAAGCCATGAATCATGCCCCTAGGAGCATGCAGAATCGCTTAAGCTTGGTTTTGGGTTTTTGGTGCTCTGACCATGAATTGACTCTATAGTTTGATTGTGTTTCAAAGAGGTTTCATCCTCTCTCCCAGTAAGATTGTAGTAGTCACGAGCAAATATTAGCTGTATAATTCTACAGTTAATAAGCAAAATTGTAGCATAAGTGTAAAAACCATATGTGTGATGTTTGTTCCAGATACAGTCATTAAAACAGATTTGCATTTAATTACTGCTTGAACTGCATTACTGATTGTACTGGCAAGTTTTAATCTGAAAAAATTACCAACTGTATAGTTTGACTGCAGTAGCGTGTAACGGTCAAGCAGCATCTACTGTAAGTTATTAATGGCCTTTGGTGCTCTGCTTTAGTTCTAAGCTCAACCCTAAAATCTCTCAATCCCTTTATACAGTGCCACAGTGCAACACAATTGGGTGGCATTTGCTATTCGGTGGCAATTTCTGCCTGTAGTATGCTATAGGTCCTTTCACATAGGTGTTCATCTATTGGCCATGTTGCCTGCAGTGATTTTGCAGAAAAGCTTTTGCTCTTCCTGTCCATTAAATTGGAAAGTACAAAAAATGTCTGGCTGCGACAAAAGCACGACAGCTAATAAGTATTATGATGCATATATCACCCACTGGCACACCAGGATTTTCTTTCAAGGATTACTCCTCTTTTTCAGATAATTGTGGTATATCTACGAGTCTTATGATAGTTTTAACATGTTGGGCTGTGTCAGGAGAAAGTCAAGTGTCCCAAAGCACTGTAAGCTTAAAGTCAACAAAAAAGAAAGACCACACATTCTCTTTTCTTGTTCCCTGCAGCAACTGACTCAACGTCCTGCTCTCTGAAATTTTGGATATATAGGGTTGATTCAGCACCAGGTAAGAAAAGTTATTGCTCCTTAAAAAGTTGTGGCTTTTCTCATCTGGTGCTGAATCAACCCTATCATGTCCAGTGGCATGTGCGTGCCTGGAGGATCTTTCGGGAGCTTGTCCACCAAAGTGAACTGAGACAAAGGGGGATACCAAGCACTGCTTTGTCGTACCCCCCCCCCAGCAGTAGTAGCGGGGTCGCTTCAGGACACTGGCAGTGCCGTTCTCCGGATACAGTAAGCTTTTGAACACCGGAGACCATAATGGCTCTGTTTCTCCACAGTTAATTTTCTGTATTATTATAGCACTGTTACACTCTGGTTCATCCACAAGAGCTAGAAATCTAAGAGTATACAAGCGACGGCTCCTACAGCTCACTACAAATGCTATAATTTAAAAACATGTCCCCCAGCTTTTATTAATAGCACAGGAAACATACATGTCGGTAATCCAAGGTACTCAGAAAGCCGGTGAAGATTAGCTTAAAATGTACACAGCCAAGCACCTTCCACTTGCAACTTGTTCCGGCTTGATCATTTGATTTGGCTGTATGGGGGTGAGACTTGGTGAGTACTAAAACACACGTGAACCACCATGTGCAGAGACCCATGTTGGACGGCACTGAGATATAAAGAGATGACTTACATGGCTCCATCTACAAGGAGAGTTAGTTATATCTATTATTCCTTGTGTTGGGTACTGTGTGAAGTTAGTTTTCATTCTAGTAAAATGCCTTTACCTTTGAGTAGAGGTCTTTTTTATTAGTCCTCCAATAATAAGCCTAACATTGGTCCCCCCACCGGGTAGCTTGCGACTGTGTTTTATTGTATCTTGTATGAGCATGTATGAGTAGAATTGGTCAAAAGTCAAACTGATCAGTTTAGGTTCTAAGTAAAGCCACTACTAAGCTAAATGGGCAGCTCAAACCCAGCCCTTTAATATTATTTACCCACTTTCATATTGTATTTTCTTAAAGGGCAACTATACCCTTATGAAATAATTATGAAAGTAATTATGAAAGTTATTTATACTTGGCTTGATGCTTTCTGTAATAGATTGAAATAGATGAAACAAGTGTTAGCCAGACTCCTTTCGATCCTTACGCTATTTGTTCTTCTACACACTGATACTACTGGATGAGTCTGCCCCATGTTGGTGGAGGTGTGACTGCCATAGTTGGACAGCAAGTCCCTATATCCTCTTTTTGACAGAGCTACTTTTCAAATAGAATGACCTTCGTGTGGGTGGCTTTAGATGTATTCACCTGTCCCTTGCTATCAATTTAACTACTTTCTTTACCAGCTATGTTACTGCACAGAAGAAGTTTATTGTGCATTTGTATGTGTATTAGTAACATCACACATCTTTATCTCTCACTGTAGACCTGTTTCAGGCTAGTTAGTCGGGTATGTGCAGCAGGTAATTCCAAATTGGGTTGCTCCACGATCCCCAGCAGCAAAACTAAGCAGGTATAACACTTATTTTTTTACTACTCGCCCACTTTACAGTTTTCAGCCTCCCTCAAGGGTGTGAGTGAGTTGAAGTCTGAAAGGTAAAATACTTAAATACTTTTATGGCAGCTGGTTTAAAGCTGGAAATTTCCTCTAAAACAAAACAAATAAAATTATAATTTTATTTTACTTACCTTAATATGCAAAGACTGTCAGTGTTTTTTTTTATTTTTGAAGATATATATATATATATATATATATATATATATATATATAGTACTGTATCAAGCACAGACTGCCATCCTTTGTTCCTATGTGTCAGTAATTTCTGACAAGTGGAACTTGACATTTCTCCTCTCTTTAACGATCTGTCGGCAGAAAATGCTTTCCCGTAGACATGTGTTTTGGGAACTGCCTGATACACTGCCCTGTTACTTTGAAAAGATTATATAGGATATGACTCTAATGCTAACAGCTAATCACAAAGGACCTTTAATCCCTAATGTCCAATAGAACAGTTGTTAATCCAGTGCACCATGAACAGTGTTGATCTGTTTAACCACCCACTATTGTATTTATTGGTTAAATGGCCAAATAAATGACCCCTGGGTCGCATGGGATACATACACCATTTAACCTCTTTGACCTTCCATCGATCGGCAGTATCTGATGTACAAAATCCATCAGCTCCCTATGGGACTGTGTCACACGTGGTTAGGCTTATATATAATTTAACACTGTCAGTACAGATGCTATAAAATTCTTCGATCTGTACAGTATTTACAAGGAAATGAACATATGATTTATAAAGAGTCTGGAACTTTACTTGGAGAAATGTGTAATTAATAATTGTACAGTAAATGATGCATTAAAAAATGTATCTTTCACCTGTAGGAACTATTAAGGGGTCAACATCAAATGATAACAGACAGGTAGATAACGGAATGATGTGGCAGGTAAATATTAAGTGTGAGATTAATTTCCTACTTCATTTCTTATTAGCTTTATCGATTGCAAGGATTTTAGCAACATTTATTTCTTACTTGCTTTTACAGTGTGTATCCCTTTGCTGTCTACTTGTTACCAATCAAATTCAAAAGCAGAGCAACAGTCAAGAATGACTGCTTATAACTGCAGTTGTGGGGAGGGTCCCACCATGCATAACCTAGCAGCAAGCCCGATATTACTTACTCCATTTCTGGCTTCTGTGGAAATCTATGCAGTCAGTGTGCACTTCTTTTCCCAGAAATATTCAACTTATTAGGAAATGTCACAATTCAAAATGTTATTTCACTTTTTGTTTTTCTTTTACGTGAAGTTTTTCTTTAAAATATCAATGCCCATCTGAATTAGTGCCCAGTGTCTTGGACTTGAATTAAATCTATCAATTCCAGTGATGCTAATGGCTCATTCATTTTACCACTGCAGTAAATTTAACTGAACAATATTAATTTTGCAGAACTTCAATGAATAAAATATTTCATCATTCCCTGGCATTGACTAAAGCAGCATGAATACACTTATTGATGGTAAAGTTTTACATTAGTGTTTTCTAGGTTTTACAGTAAGTTCTGAAATCACCAAACGAACATGCCTGAAGACTCTTTTCCCAGACTAGTTTGAATCCCAAAAGATACATAAATACACAATTAATACAGGCATGCTTAAATCTGACTTCATAGCAGTTTCTAGTATCCTCATACCCAGTGAAACCTCATGGGAAGCATACGGTGGGGTGGGAGCCAATAAGGTGTTGTGTTAATGTGTGTTAGGGGACAGCACCTTCAAAATGTGAAAACTATAGAGCTTGTATTATACCTTGTTTATAGGTAAGTTCAGTTAACATTAAAGGGGATTTACAATTAGACTTTCTTTTATACAGTGGATTGCTGCTCTTCCATGCAAAAGGGTTTAATTTGCATACTTACTGCCCAATCTTGCTGGGTGTCAGGGTCTGCATCTTTCATTCGCCAGAACTTTGCATTTCCTGATAAGCCCCGATTAAAATTGCCTCCTTGCTCCCTGTCTACTCAACAGCTCAATAGCCCCCTCAATTAATTACACTTGTCAGGGATCTTTAGTAGAGCCAATGACTCATACATGTTTTAGGAACAGACGGCAAAGAGTTTATTGCGGCTTATCAAGAAATATAAAGCAGGCTGAATGCAAGATGCAACCCCTCACTGTCAGCATGAGAACAAAATGCAAGCTAAATTAACCTTCTGTCTAGAATGTCCCAGTAGGTTGTACACCTAAATGTTGTTTTGATGGCTAATTATTATAGTGAATATATATATATATATATATATATCAGAGTAGACCTGATCAAAGCTATTTAACACCACAGCCTCCGTACTGCACCCAAAACTCAAGCACAATACAAGAAGACAAATAAAAGGTATACTCACTTTTTTGTCCCCCACTGTTTGACTTCAGTGCTGAAGACCTTGGAATGTCCCCTCCATTGCAAGTAATGGAGTGGGTGTGTGGAGGGGGAAGTGACAATGGAAGATCAGCGCATAACATTGGGGGGCTCATTCTCACTTATAGGTATGCTTTACAACACTGGAGAGACATGGTTGCAGGGACAAAAGATGAACATAGCTTTAATTTGCTTTCCAGCCTGAACAGTCCCTTTTAAGCTGTACTACAAACAGAGAGCAGACCCCATACTACATGAAGTCAAGTTTCTGAAGCATAGTAGGGAAGGAGCTGTGGGTACCTTTCTGAAAAACTAGTGTTCAGTATGTAACATTACACTTCCATACTACCATACTACCTAATGTACACTAGAGGATGCACACTCCTACACAGCATGCAGACAAGGAAATACACTGTGATTTTCATTACTGCAGGGGCATTTATGAATACAAAGGGAGGAGGTGAGTCCTTAAAGTCAGGCAGGGGTCCAATCTTTTCAAGCATGTCCTCTGCCTGTAGTGATGCCAGCCTCAAACTGCATTTGCTTTCACTTTCAGCCTGAGGATCCTCCTTTTCGGGCTCCATGTGGCACCCACCCTCCCACTGGGCATCGTCCAAAAATGTAGGTGATAGTCCTGATGACAGGTTTTGCCTCCATTCAGAATTCCACTCTCCTTCCCTTTCCCTTCTTTCAATTCTCTGAGCTCTCCCCCTCCCTCTCTGCACTCTGAACATAAGCCCCATGCTAATACAAGCAGTACTCCCGGGGAGAGGACACTCCCACTGCCTGGAAAGTATAGAAATAAATACAAAACATAAATTACATTTTCTCTGCATTGCAAAAAAAAAAAAAGAAAACAACTGGAAGCCTAAAAGAGAGAGGTGGAGCTACTTGATTATTAGGTTAGCAGAGGTGTCTGGACAATGACTTTAAAGGGAAAGTCCACTTTTGATGTAATTTTGAATGTATATATTTTTGTGTGCCAAAATGACATCCTCAAAGTACTGAACAGATTTAGTATTTTATATGTGATACTATATTATGCTAGAAAACGTGTGTTTTATGGAAGCAGTTCTCTCTGCAATATCTACAATATGTTGCCATTGGCAATGTACACCATGTCCGTACATCAAAAAGAGAGATTTGAGACCTGTATACACAGAATGCTGCGTGTGTAAGGTCGAGTGGGCTCCTTCTCTTCAGCAGCGGCCACAGCAGCAGTGTTCTACTTATACAGGGATCACTTCTCTCTTCTTGGTCTATGTTGCCAATGGCAACAGATGGCAGATAGTGAAAACTGCTTTCATAAAACACCCATTTTATAACATAGGAAAAAGTAAAATAAAAATACTGGATAAACTCAGCACCTCGAGGACATCCTTTTGGCTTAAAAAATATATATTTCGAAAATTTCATTGAAAGTAAACTTACCTTTTAAAAGTGAGAGGGTGAGCGGATTTAGAAAGGGGGGACTTAGCCATAAAGCAAAGATCAAGGTATGATGTGAAAGTGAGTAAAGCCACTTCTCAGGCATACATTTTCCAGCATAATCAAAGGCTTTTTAGAAGAAACCATCTTTGGTTTCTCCAGATTCCAACAATGCCCTTGAATGGACACATGTCCTTATTAACATTTAAGTGCCTGACCTTAAATCTCTCTACATGTCCTCAGAATACCGGCCTCAGCCCTCACATCTGATCAGTTACAGTTTCACCACTGACATACCTGCCAGAGGCCTCAAACAAATTATTATTGTACATGTAATGCATTCTGTTCCCAGCTCTCTGCTTTAGGGTTAACACAGACCACTGATATATCTGTCAGTCAGCTCTAGCCATGAAACCATGCTGAGGGATCTGTCCATCATGTCTTTCTATTAGAAATCATAAAATGTGCATTTAATGTAGTCCTTCCATATTTCATGACTGAATGACTCATAAAATTGAAATTACAGCACTGGGATATCTATGGCTTACCGAGCCTGTATCCCTTAAAGAGAACAATGTAAGCGTTAGATATGCGTCTTTATTCTGCCATAATTGACATTAAACAGATGAAATCTCTTCCTCTGTCTTAATCTGCAGGTTCAGCTATTTCCCTCTCCTCTCTCTGATTTCTCTTTTTCTGCTTTATTCAGTTGATGCATGTAGAACGTGGCCTCCTGATCTGTCATCATGTGACAATGGTCAGCTGAATCGAGAGGTGGTACCGCATTACGGGCAGCATCTGCCTGCTGCCAGGCTTTTGCCTCCTGCAGGGATTTATGCTAATTTTTGGGGGGAAGCAGCCTCTCTGTGCATACAGATTAAAGACCACTTCAGACAAAATTGAGAGCTGTTGTCTGGACCGGGGACAATGAAATATCCTTACCCAAACATCCCGAGAAAAGAGCCGCCACATTATTGTATCTCAGTGACACACAGTGAAAGGAGGACGGCAGTCTGAAAGATCACATCGTATTTTACTTCCAGTCTGCTTCACCCGACTGAAATGGATCTCCATGGAGGAATGGAACATGTCAACGGCTGTCTGGGATGTTCCTAATAAGTCATGCCAACTTCGTGAAACAGCCTTGGGTTTTATGTGAAGGATATTGACATTCTAAAACACATGTAAAGGATGTCCACCCCAAACTAATTTGACATATGGGCCCAAAGCCGGGCATATTAACCTGCCAAGAATGGGCATTTGTGAATCTTCATTCAATAATATGGTAAAATGGGCTTATTAACCCATGAGAAGATGGGTTTTTATACGTCTCTCTTCTTTCTTCTCATAGCATAAAATATTCAGGTGCTGAAAGCCTCCTAGAGGACCGTGTCTCAGTCTGCAATACGCATACCCCAGAGTGTACCCCAGGTCTGGTATATTATTTTAACAGTAAAACATAATTTTTGTTGCTCCAAAAAGTGCTACAAGGCCAATTACCTACTTACTTTGGAAACAGTAATTGATCACGTCCTTAGGGGTATTTGTTAGTAACTGCTTGTCACTAGAGAGTACCTGGCATAAAAATTCTTAGAGGGTTTATTTCCTTAAAGCCATTGTCCAGACACAAAGTATTTCTATTGTGTATGCATATATGCCAATTCACTTTGCATTGTGCTGTCCTCTGAGAGCTGGACTGGATTGACAATGTGGAGGGCTCCATTCTAGCCTATCACTAAGAGAGAGACAGTGACAACCTGGCATGAGCCTTAGGCTTTGATTTGTGGTCAGGGTTGGAGGGGAGGAGGGGTTTGATAGAGGCATGGGAAGAGGAAGAACAAATTCTCTTTCCTTTCGATGACTAGAGCAGAGGCACAGTGTAGGACTGACACTGCATCAGGTAAGCTGTCAGGCAATTGATTTTAAGGTTTGACTGGTCAGTTCTAATCTTTTAAGTTAACATCAAACAGACTCTTTTAACCCTTTAAATGCCAAGCACGTAGTTTCTACGTGGTTGCTTCTCCTACCCTTAAGTGCCAAGCACGTAGAAACTACGTTCCTGGCATTTCCCCCTAATAGTTAAAAAACAGAAAAAAAAAACCACTTACCTCTGGTATCCACGTGTAGCTGCGGGTCCCCTCTTCCTGGAGGGGGCATCCGATCCCCCCCCCCGTCGTCCTCCATCTTCAGGAGGGGGCCGAAACCAGCCCCCCCCCCCCGTTTCCAGCGCTGACAGTTCGCCTGTTAAAAAAAAAATTAAAAACTGTCACTTACTCACCTCCACGCCCGATCCTTCTTTCCGGGGCTCCTCTTCACCAGGGGGCGGGGTCCGATCCCCCCCCCCCGGGCTGCGCAGGCTTCAGGTGAGGACCCTCACCTCTTGTAATGGCGGCGATGGCCGCCGCCCCCTAGCCCCGCCCATTGTGGGAGGAGCGGGATGACGTCATCCCGCTCCTTCGATACTACCTTCGAGCACCGGCATGTCAGATGCCGGTGGTGATCAGGGCAGGGCGGGTGTGAGCCTCCTCTCCTCTCATCCGCCCTGCGCCGATCACTATCGGCATCTGACAGATGCCGGAGCTGAGTGAGCGGCGCAGGACAGCGACGAGGGACGCAGGATCGGAGGTGAGTACAGTAAAAAAAAAAATAATAAAGATTTATTTTTCTTGTGTCAGTGTCTTTTTTTTAAATTTAACCCCTTGTGAACTGGTAAGGGGTCCATGACCCCTATACCAGTTCACAAGGCTGGGGGGATGGCAAGTCACCTGCGACTAGCAGATGACTTGCCATTAACCCCCGGCACCCCCATTACCTGCCTCCCCAAAGCCTGGGGGGGGGGCAGAAGAGTCCGTGGTCACGGACTATGCGGGCTTGTAGCCTGCAGGGCCAGGGGCCACAAAAGTTGCCCCCTGTGCCTTGTTTCTACAAGCCCTGCATAGCTGGTCCCGGGCTGGTAACTTTGGGTAAGGGGGACCCCATGTCAATTTTTTTATTTTTTATTTTTAAGGGTTTTTAACCCTTGTCAAAATGATTATAAAAACATGTATAATGTTACATTCACGGAGCATCATTTTTTAATGAATATGAAGCTAGCCGTTCGCTCTGGCCATTCGTTGTCAGGCGCTCACATACAACGCTGAACCTGTGAAACAGCGACCCCCCAGCCCGTATTCAACATTACCGCACACCGACTGAGTCGCTGTCATCAAGCTAACGCCGGCCAAGCACAGCAAATACTGGCTGGCGCTGAAAAAATCACGCTACAGTCGCTCATCTGGCGCTACCTGGCGCTATTAATGAATCGGCCTCTCCGTGAAATTCAATGCAATGTAATGGCAAGTGGCTGTGATTGTTGCGAGAAGGCAGCAAGGCCACTACAGTCCATGGCCCTGTGTGGGGATGGTGTTTTCTGGATCTCCATCAGAGGTAAGTTTCTAACTCAGCTTTGTGGGATCAATAACATCTCCATACTTTTTCCAATTATTCTTGTTTAAAATATATTAAACATTGTTTTGTCTGTTGTTGTCTTTTATTGCAATTTTTTTAGTTAAAAAGCTTATTCAGACACAAGTTTCAGTTCACACTGAAAAGTGCACCCAAAGTTGATCCCACTTTACAAAATAAATAGTATGACCTCAACATCTCTTGGACCATGCAAACTTATCAGGCAAATGTCTTTCAGAGGTTTCATCTCTCTACTCAGCCGCCCACCTGCTCTTAATAGTTCTCACTAGGCCTCACAGTAACTATGCCTCATATATGAGCCTTTAGATATTAGAAAGATTTGTTTGTGTTATTCATCTTAACATATCCCTGCACTGACAAAACAAGTCACACAGAGAAAACAATCACATATAAATATTTCTATAAGGGTTTATAATTTGTAAGTCTGCATCTCTCTTAGACAGGACAGGAAAGATAAACCTTTGTAGGGGTGTGAGAAATTGTTGCGCTTAAGCTTACAAATATTTGCGCAGATGATAAAAATGTTTTGAAAACAGTGATTCAAGTTAGAGAACTGGGATCTTCTTTCCTCTGTTTCTCTGTATGGGTTTTTAGGTTACCAGACATAGAATGCTGTCAACTGAACAATACATTGGACCAAAAGTCTAAAATGACTAAAAAGAAGCATTACCATCATGTGTCCCATTATTAACAGGTATGATGCAAGCAGATTCCCATCCAAAAGCCATTCAATATACAAAGTAAGCAGAGAGTTTAGAGCAGATAGAGTGAGTGTAAGAAGTTCCCACCTAGACTCCAAATTTACAGGCAGACTGATGACATCACATAACCCACGATTAATTTACAAAGTTCCCCCCTACCAGATACCACAATTAACAAGCAGTGTTAACAGATGCAGTCCTTTAAAAAATAACAGGTACTCCTTGATTTAGTAAACCTTCCATAAAAGATCTTTCTTAAAATAAGGGCCAGAATAAAGCATTAAATAAAATAATGATTGGTGCAAAGAAGCGAGAACATCGCAGAGGTTTATAAATGCCTGAAAGCGCTCATATATTGGTTATCGACTCCTAAAACGTAAACTCTGGAATGGTATTAGTGGCATAACTAACTGTAACGGGCCCTGGTGTGAATATTAGATGGGGCCCTTTCAATGCACCATTCACCTTCCTTTGTTACACCCTTAATAAAACACGTAATAGTTACATTAAAAACAAGTGAATTTTTACATTTTCACATTGAAATTTTAGGTGCAAATCATGCTCCTTCCCGAATCACACCTTATTCTAAAATAAAGCAGGAAACAGTCCTTAGTTTCAGGAGCCATTTTAAAGCAAGTTTACTGAAGCAATGCCGTAGCATGTAAGCAGATACCGTAAAATCTACAATTGACAAGAGTGTCGGTGCTCCCTACTGTTAAGCTTTCTAGTAAATGCCGTGTGATTGGTTTGAGTAAAGAGCGCCTCAGTTTTCAGAGATCAAGAGCATTATAACACATAAAAATGAAAGCTAGATTTGCAAAAGATTGTAAACATTTGGGAATTAACATTATTATGCTAGGCAGCCACGTGGCTTCCTTTGTTCCAGAGAGAAAACAATAAGCAAATTACCTCAGGTTTTATTGAACTGAGAGGCTACATTTACCCTTTTTCTAGTGTATAATTCCTGTCTAGCTGGGGCGTTCAAAATTATAATAGCTGCAATTCTTAACTCTCTGGCATTGGCGTAGGGTGGATGTTTAGACGTGGTTGTCATGTCTGAATGGGCTAAAGCAAACGCAAATAAAATGTAACAACCAATTGCTTGTTTCCCACAACCGCTGTTTACTGGACTAGAAAGCAATATGACAAGTTAATAGAAGGACTGCTGTTACAGGGTGGGATCTTCTGAGCCTTCTTTAAGTGTCACAGAAGAGTATGTGATCATTATGAGACATGATGGCAAATGGAAGACAATGAAGCCTGGGTGGAGAGTAACACAAGAGGAGCGCAGAAAATAAACAGGAAGAGTGCTTTATTTAGTCAATTATCTCCTACAACAGCCTGCTATTAGTAAGGACTAATCCATCTCAAAATAACCACACAAATAATGCTTCAGTGTTCCCACATTCTACCTACGGGAAGCTAAGTGCTCGCAGATGTAAGACAGGCCATGGATGAATGCAAAGAAATAAACATTGACAAATGTTGATCATTTTTAATCATTTTTTCACTGGGTCTAAAGTACAATGGCCCTGACGTCCGTAGAGATCATCGAGAGTACAGCTGAGCGCAGTATTTGGCACTACATTTATCTATAAGTGCTTGTGGATTGTGGCTGTCATCTTCGTTTTTTTCTACCTTCATGGCACGCCAACCTTGAGTTTTTGAGATCCTCTCTTTTAGACTCAACAGGAACATGCTGCATGGACTTACAGACCCCATTTAGACAACCCTTCATAGAGAGAAAGCTCATAGCTAGATCAATAAGTCTCTCTTTTCCAACTTTCCTACATTTCTTTCCTTTTCTTTTTTTGCCTTTCCCTGTCTCCATCTTTCTGTTTTACAGGATCCCTCCATCTTTTTCTCTTTTCTTATCACCATCTTTTGACGTCTCTTTTTTAAATTTCCTCCATCTCACTCAAATTTGCCTTTTTCCTTCTCTACTTTTCCACCTTTACTTCCTTCTTCTCTTTTCTGAGCTCCCTCCTTTTCCTTTTTTCTATCATTTTGTCTTTTTCACATTTCCTCCAACTATCTTCTATCACCGCTCGCTCATTTTTCACCTTCTCTATTTCTTTTCAACATTCCCTCCTTCACACTTCAATCCTTTCATTTCTGTCGCTTTTCTATATCACACTTCTCTTTTTGTTTTTCACATTCTATTCTGAATCACTTTTCTTCAACTCCTTATTTCTCTTTTTTCATGTTTTTCCTTCTTTCTCTCTTTTCCATGTTGCCATTCTCTATTCTCGTGAGTCCTTCCTTCTCTCTCTTTTCCACATTTCCAGATACTTTCTCCCTCTCTCTTTCCCACATTTCCTCATTCTCTCACTTTTCTTCACCACCCTTCTCTCCTTTCCACCCCCTTCTGTCTTCTATATATTTATTCCCTACTTTTGCTACACCCCCAATCTCTCTAATTTTTACATCTCTCCATTATCTAAAGGGGGTTATTTAAGAAGGGATAGTGTCAGGTAGTGCTTCGTAGCGGCAGGCAGCTGTACGCAAAACCACAGTTAAGAAAGCAAATCTGGTGAGCACCTCTAACAGCGCAATGTAACGTCACATGTATTGATCCAGGCGGCTCATCGTATAGCGCTAGAACTCTAGGCTCAGGAGCGCCATGTAGTACCTGTTGCTCTGTAGCACTCTCCCATACATTTCAATGGGGCTTCATTAGTTGTGTATAAATAGTGTGTTTGGCAATTTAATTTTTTTTTGCTCAAATCATTGTGTGACCTCTCCTGGCTGCAAACAAACACTTTTATAATTTTTTTGGACTGCCTCCTGGACGCAGGGGCTCGAGCGGATCTGAGTTCGCTGATTGGACGAGTGGCTGCGCATGCGTCATTGGACGGGGAAGAGGTGAGTTTGTTGGGGCGATCGGGGTGCCCGGGGACAAGGAACAAAACCCAGGATAGTCAAAATCCTGTGTTTTGGTCTGCTTTAAGGGGGACGAGTGGGCCACACAAGCACATAAGCAAACTTAGGGGGCCCACCAGGGGCATAGCTATAGGGGTTGCAATCACATAAGACCCAGAAGGTCGGGGGGCCCCATAATTGTAGCCCCTTATTCATGATATTTGTGCTCACTTGGCATCATTTAGAGAAAAGAAGCACCATTTGTCTCTGCTCTTTCATTCTTTAGTAGTCTAGCTGCATCCAGTTCTAGTAAAACTAGAACAAAACCCACCAGTGGCTGGCCTGGAACCTAAAAGATTCCAGGGCTGGCCACTGGCTTTTCCCTGGGATTCGGTATGCCTCACTGTGTGAAACCTCCCTAGGGCACCTGTACAGACTCACCTTTCCCTGGTCCTATGGCCCATGCATGGGCTCTTGTCCAATCAGAGCCGTTTGCCAAGCATATGTAATGCTCGGCAAATGCCTCTGTTTACAAGAAGGGCTTCAGCAAAAGAATCAATATCAGCTACATCACCTGCAGTGTTGCATTGAATGGCTGCATGAGGGAGCGCAAGCGCAGGCCAGAGATGTGTTGTTTACATTCGCGAGGGAGCCCCTGAAGCAGGTGAGTGTTGTGGCACCCGGGGGAGGAGGGGGTTCACACAGTGGGGCATCCCAATATGCGATGCCCCCATGGAAGGCCAGTGGCCAGCCCCGGAATTTTTTTGTTCCACTTTAAAAAAACATTGCAAAAACCTATTTAGGCAGCTTCCACTATAGTTCATCACATTTGCTAACCTAGCAGCAGTTTTAATCAAGACAAATATAAAATGTATACATCTGTATTTAAACCGGGGTATGGGGGGGGGGCAGATGTTGCGGCTGTACAGGGCCCCAAAATTCCTACTGGTGGCCCTGCTTAAGCTTGCAGGATTAACCCCTCCCGCTCTAATTCTGCCTCTTCAGATGAGAGGATCACAGTCTTGCATTCCAGTAAGTTACTGGCAGCGTTCCCATCAGAAGTTATTACTTCTGTCTGTTCTGCTTTGTGGAGGAGGGAAGCTCATCATTGTCAATGGAAGGATTCTGGGATTTGTAGTAATCATCTATACTAAAGGGCTTTACTCAAGGCCAGGAAAATGACTCCTACTTTAGCAACACACAGCCACAGGAATATAAGAAACTTGGAAACAGCATGCTGATGAGCAAATCATGTGATCAATATGTGGGAACAATCCTAATAAAAATGTAAATTTTACATTCCAAAAGAGGAAAATAGACAGAACACCTGACAAAAATTGAGGTTTCCTCTAAGTAGACTGATTCTGCGATTAAACCAGACCAATGCCTTCACATCAAGCGGTGCTCATATGCGCCCCTCCCCAGGGCAATTCACATTGCTGCACATTCATTTATCTTTTTGTAAACTCCTTCCATGGACGGTTTTTGTTTCTCAATGGTGTTCTATGGACCTGGCAGTAGCCTGCAAAGAGGAAGCTTTGCATTATGGGTTATGTCAGTTAAATACAAGCAGCAGCACGGCTGGAATGCTGGGAAAGGAAGCCTCCCGGGTGCTACAAAATGGGCACAACCAGGAGAAAATTGGTGAAGCAGCGTTTCAGCTTCAGGAGCAAGTTCTGACATTGACTCAGGATCATGCATGCAGATGGGGTAAGTGAGTTTTGGGCCGTTCTTTTCAGCTGTGCCAGGCTGTTGGTCCAGTTTAAGAATTTTGGCAATAGAGAGCAGCACATTCAGCAATACTGTTAGAGGTTGGGTCTGTATTCTTACTTATGGGGTCTACCAAGCCCTATGTCAGACTGCATCTACATGCGACAGGCATTGGTGAGCATGCAAACATCATTTATCATATGGTTTTTCAACCATCCCGCTGCACCTTAAAACATACATTAATATATTTGGAGTGTGGATCCAGTCTTGTTTTCTACGTGTATTGGGCTTGAGACTGCCAGGGCCGTGCACCCAGTCTGGGCAGCTGAGCATTAACCTCCTTTTGTTTGCTTCATAAATGGATTTTAACTGATTAATTGAACACTTTTCTTTTACTATTGGTGCTGACAAGTGTTATGTTGTGAGCAAGCACGACAGGCACCAGTGGTTTCTGGGTGAGCTGCGGAACAGTTGGATTACTTCATTCAAAAGACCTTTAGGTCAATTGATGGAAAATTTGGGTGACAGGCATAATTTATTGCTCTGCCTTCATTAGATCTGTGAGTCTACCAGACCTGTCTGCATGTCTGTTGGCTAAAGCAAGGGATTATTCTCCTGAAAATAACATCATCCCACCATCCCTGCCTTTAGCAATGTTGCAGAATTCTCCAGCAATGTGCTTTCAGGGGCGCTCATGTCAAAGGCTATGCTCCTTGGACTCCTGCTTCATCGCTTTTGCTCAGCGGGAACATATCCAAATAGAAATACACAGGTCACTCAGCAGTGGCAGACAGGGGCCAAAGTCAGCCCAGGATTTTAGCAGCACCTGGTCTGCCCATGTCCAGCCAGTGGCATCTCTGCTGCTTCCTGGCCAGACAACCAGTGTGTTCCAACACTATATCATTAGGGGGAGGACATGGGCTGGGGATGCTTGGGTGAGAGGATGGGGGCTGGGATTGGATGGGAGTGTTAGTTAAAGGAGCCCTATCACGAAATTGTGTAATGTTAAAAATCCCCATAAACACATCAGCTAATGAGAGGAGGGGTCACTTATATACCAAACTAAATAAGTAAGTTGTAAGTGACATAGGAGAAGGCTTGGTAGGTGCATTTTGCCTGCTTGCTGATGATGTAAAGGTGAGTAATAGGGTGGCTATACCTGGTGTCTACAACATGGAGAATGATTTGGCTTTACTGGATAAACAGTGAAAGTCGCCTCTTCTACCGTTAAGTACCAGCTACGTGAGAATCACATAGCTGACTTTAAACCCCCACAGAACAAAAAGTATAAAAGTTAAAAACTCACCTGACCTGACTGATCCGGCTGGGTCTTCACTTCACTTGGGGGCCATCCGAACCCCCCCCCCCCCCCCCCCCGGGGCTCTTCTGGCTTCAGGTGAGCGCACGGAATAGCGCCCCCGTGCTTCAGCTGCATCAGCTGACAACATTAAAAAAAAAACAAAAAGAAAACATTTACTCTCTTGCAGGTGCGATCCCACCTGCCGGGTCTCCTCTTCACTGGGGGGGGGGGGGGGGGGGAGGGCTCATGGCCCCGGGCTCTTCCATGGTAAGGAGTGGGCGAAATAGGCTCTCTACAGCACCTCCACAATTGCCCGGCCACTAGCCCTGCCTTTTGTGGACGGGCCAGATGATGTAACTGATGACGTCATTCACAACGTCATTCCACACCCACTCAATAGCGTTGGGTAATCGGAGGTGGGAAGTTCACCCAGCAGCTGTTATCGGAGCTTCGTGGGACATGATCGCCAGGGGACAGCAGGTGAACGGAGGTGAGTAAAGAGAAAAATAGATGTCATTTTTACCCCGGATGTCCTTTTCTTTCCATTAAAAGAAAGAAAAACAAGTCTGGCTGGATATTTCTTGCTGTGGGGTGTATACGTGACCCGTCCCCCCACCATCCAGCATATTTATATGGATTTTTATAATTGGGCCATTTTTTCACGATAGTGCTCCTTTAAGTTGTACAGTCTGGAGGAAAGAATTAGAGAGGACATGATTGAAACCTTTAAATATATGAATAAGGTTCTGGATGGAAGTATTTTCGTGGACCAATTACGCCCCCTGTGGCCAGCCTGGAATCTAAAAAATTCTAAAAATTCCAGGGTCGAATGCTAGCCTGCCCCTGGGGCATCCTATACCAGATGCCCTGCAGTGTGAAACCTACCTGGGCTCCGGAAAAGTTATCTTGGTTACCTTATAGTCGAAATCTTGGTGATTGGTCCATTTTAAGAAACTTAATGATAGAACAAGGAGGCATAGCCGAAAGATAGTAAGAGGGAAGATCAGGAGCAATGTTAGAAAATATTATTTTACAGAAAGAGTAGTAGATGCTTGGAACAAAATTCCAGCAAATGTAGTTGAAAATCAACAGTAAGTGAACTTAACATGCCTGGGATAAGCACACATCTATCATAAGAGTACATACAGTATATACATAAGGGCAGACTAGATGGGCAGCATGGTCACCTTCTATGTTTCTATATTGTCATTTAAGTCTGTTTATATATCGGTAGAGTTGTTGTTTTGTACTATATTGTGTGTAGGTGAAAACAATATTTAGTATATAAAAGTTTTTGAGAGTTTTCAGGTTTATTTTGGTTAATTATAATTACCTCTTTCACCAGCCTCCTTTATGTGGCTACATAATAGTTGTTCAAGTCACTCTAGTTTTGTAGCACCCTGTTGTACTTGGGTTTTGTATTTTTCCAGGTTTTATACGATGTTTGTAGAAGAGCCTGCTGGTGGACATTCTGGGACTGTATCCATCTTTCTGTTTCCAAACCCCCTACCATGTTACTGTATGACTGTGCTAAGGGAAGAGCCAGAAAAGTATCACACCCACGTCTCTTAAACCTGTTTTTGGTCTTGTATGCAGCTTGAGAGATTTTTTATACATTAAAGCTAAATGGAGCTTTAATCCCTGCATGTCAGACGTGCTACTTGTGAAAGCTGTAAAAGCAATTAGTGTAGAAATAAAAGGTTCACACTGATTGCAAAGCCAATATTGCCCTCTGCTGGTCAAATCTTCAACTACACTTTGAGACAATAAGACTTGTGAGAAATGGCAGATTTGAACCATTCTATTGTCTGATGTATTTGGTAACAGTTTCTGGTCTTGTCTTCTTGACTTTGCCTTTGTTCTCTTGCCATTAAAGTTGCACTGTAGTCAAATCATCCTTTCCTCATTCATTGTATGGCAGTCAATCATGTGACCACAGGCACAGCGGTGTTGGTACCACCGCAGGTGCCAGTGTGGGCATCACCATTATAAGATAGTCTGGGGGGGGGGCAAAATGCTGGAGTCCTCTGCACATAACCCCCCTAAACTCTTTTAGCACTGGTACCAACACCCGCACAGTTGTTGGTCCTCTTTAAGTTTTGTGTGCAAACCCACTTGGCAATCCCGCTTGGCAATCACATGATTATCAGCCATACATAAATGAGGAAGTGGCAAGCATAGGGGAATAGCATTGCTTTAACTACCTGACCTTCTTTCCAAGTCCACCTCCATCTTGTTTCTTCCGCATGTCTGCCATTATATCTTTATTTTAATTTCACCTTGGCATCGGTATAAATACAGTCCGTCGGTGGCCAATCACTGGGTTCTTCGAAAAACAGATACGAAAATATTGACTTCAGAGTATAAATGAGCAGGGAGTACATTCCATACAAGCACCCATTTGCTACAAAGTAGGCCATTGTTCTGTTTGACATCAAACTTTAGTGGGAGACACATAGTGGAAACAAGATGCAAGTTAGATTAGGACAGGGATAGCATTACATGACCCACAACGTCTACTGGTGTTTACACTTGGTTTCTCATTGTGCCACAGCTCATATGGAGTTTTCTCCATTGTTTTAGAAAAGAGTCTGTTTTGCAAAAAAGGAGCTGTTATTGCTGTCTCACTCAGTATTTATGTGGTAGCCCAGATTTGTCAGCATACATTTGATAATTTCAATCAGAGTTCTGTTCTTTCTTTCAGCTAACCCAATTTTTCTCTGGCGTGACTTTTGATGCTCTATTTCATTCAGCTTTAAGTACTCTTGTACTTTGTGTCCTGTGAATGCACCTCCATTATCTCTTCGAAGTATGAGAGGTTTCCTCTGAAATATATTACTTGCATTTACTACATAGTCCTGAAATCTGTATTAGGTAAGGGACTGGGTATTTTGAAGAAATCTATGAAAGTCACTATGTACCTGTTGCCTCCAGGTGCAGGTGGATTTAGGGGACCACATACATCACTGTGAACTAGGATCAAGTTTTCTTGAAGCTGTATTCTGACTGACTTTAGGAAGTGTTGCTCTTGTCGCTTTAGATTTAATGCAATATTCACACTTAACAGTAACTGGACAAGGGATATTGTAAGATCCTTTGTCAGATTCTTCCTTTGCAGTTCTTTTATGCATTCTGGATGTCTGTGACCTAAACACCTATGCCACATGTGTATACAGTCATTCTGTTTATGAGTGCATAGTCTCACCTTTTCCTACATTGTGTTGAGCTGATATAGATAGTCATTCAGCTTGGCACTCACTACGGTCTGCTTGCCATCCATTATAGAACACTTGTTAGACACTTCACAGATAAGAGCCCTCCTTCAAGTTCAAGAACATGGAGCATATCCTTCACTGGTATGGCTAAATTGTGATCCGCATCATTGGGGCATACAAGAGTTCAATGCCCATATCTCTCGGCATGTGTTTTACTTCCATCTGCAAGGAAAATAGTATCAGTTATTCAGACTAAATTCAGTGAAAAAGCTTCTATTACTTGTCATGTGACTGGTTGCTCCAGTGTCAATGCACCAGCCTTGAAATGTATGATTGCCTGTCACTTTAAATGTGGCATTCCAGTTCCTTTGGATCAGAGATTGTGGCTTTGACTATCTATTTAGTATAAGAGGGACACTGTCTCATTTGCTCTGCTTTCCATATAGTACAGTCTCTCTTTATGTGTTCCTGTTTGTTGCACCTAAAACACACTCTGGTTTCCTTCATGTGTATCTTTGTGTCTGTAGCTTTAAGAGCGGTTCTGGTGTCAGTTTCTGTGGAGTCATGCCCGTTACTTCGCTGATACTCGCCCATGAGCCTGGTCTGTACAAATTCTAGTGTCAGATCTGTCTAAGTCCTTGTCTCCAGCGCATTGATGAGTGTAGTGTATGTCTCTGGCAAGCTGCACAACAAAATGGCTGCTGCAAGACTGTCTGTTATATTCTCACCGGCTGACCTGAGTCATGTGATCACTTCCAGCATGTCATTTATGTGGTCTTGTATGTCCTGCTCTCAGCTAAGCCTCATTTTGTAAAGTTTATTTAGCAGAAACAATTTGCTGTTTAAACTGGATCTCACATGCAGTCTTTTCAGTACATCCCACATGCCTGTCTCTATATTCTAACTGCATATATGGGTAAGCTGATCGTCTTCTACTAGTAAGCTTATGGTGGCCCGTGCCTGTTTGTTTTTCCTGTCCCAGTCCTGATAATTATCCTGTGGCTTCACTGTAGTGATAACCTCCCACAAGTCATCGCTGGATAATAGCATTTCCCCTTTAAACTTTCATAGCTAATAATTGTCATTGTTCAGCTTGGCCACTGAGAGTTTAAGCTCTGAGCTGCTGGCCATTCTCCCTCATTTATATATAAGAACAGTCTGATTTGTATAGAGGAGATGTCTCTGTAGTAGCATCCAGCTGCGCTCTCTCCCATTCTGGACTTTGCTTTGTCTGGGCCACGTCTGGTCACTGGGTTTATCTGTTGTGGCTTCATTTGGTCACCGGGACATAATTTGGTCATTGAGCCTATAACCTGTTGCAGAGTGTGAGTGCTGGGTGAAGTGGAGTCATAATCTAAATAGACATTTGGTATAAGAGGAACCGGCTTTACTTGAACCTGAATGCAGTAAGAGTGTCACCTTACATGGCTAACATAGAGTGAAAAAGGAGGAAGTACTATAGAGCAAATGACCACAGGAAATACAACACAGCAGTAAAATGACACAGACGTCGCATTGACCGGCATACCTCAGCGGCTCCGAGCTCTCTGATTGGACGAGCGGCCACACATGCGCCGTAGGAGTGGGGTGAGGTGAGCTGTATCTTGCGATCTGGGGGTTTTCACACAACGGGGCACCCCCGATCGGGGTGCCCCAGGGAAGTGGACCAAAACCCAGGATAGTCAAAATCCTGGGTGTTGGTCCACTTTAACTGTTCATATGGCAATAAATTGGCCCCTGAATAAATCCGGCCAATGGGTCTGATACCTAACCTCTTCCAAAGAACAACATCAGACAGGAAACTAAGCTCGATATTCGTGTTTGGGCATTTGGAGACCATCTTAATGAGAAAACACAATTCTGTGAGTACTCACCAGTAGAATTGTTTTTTCTGGGGATCCATTCCAGACCCTCCTTACACTTGGGATTACCTCCTTGCCCGATAAGATGTGACTGCAAGACAAAAAAAGGCGTGGCCCCTCCCGGCCCCATAAGTAGCAGCTGCCTCCCAATCAAGGCCAGTACTTAAAAAGCAGTAAAACATAAATCAGAGGCAGGCCGGGAGGCCCCCATATAGGAGACAATGTTACTCTCACACCGAACTCCGCTTGAAATTCTCTCAAAAATATAATCTCTTCTCTTTTCTTATTATTTTTTTTTTCTTTCTCTTTTTTTTTTTTTTTTTTAATACCAATGAAACAATAAATGGACTAAACACCATCAAAAAAGCATCAAAAGATAGATCATGACCCAAAACAAAACGGGTGGGCCGGAGGGTCTGGAATGGATCTCCAGAAAAAACAATTCTACAGGTGAGTAGTCACGGAATTGTGTTTTTTCTTCCGATCCATTCCAGACCCTCCTCACACTTGGGATCTCCAAAAGCAGTGCCATCTAAGGGCGGGATCCCCAGCGCGGAACAGCAGGTAGTTTATTTCACTACCGCCTGAAGAATCTTTCGACCAACCACAGCGTCAGCTGAGGCCCTAACATCTACCTTGTAAAATTTGGTAAATGTAGGAACTGAAGACCAGGTGGCAGCTTTACAAACCTGCTCAACCAAGGCCTGATGCTGAAAAGCCCAGGAAGCACCAATAGCCCTAGTAGAATGGGCCGTGACCCGAAAAGGGGGTTCCTTCCCCTTGGCCAAGTAGGCTCTTTCAATTGCCTGCCTAATGCACTTACTGACAGTGGATTTAGCTGGCGGAAGGCCCTTTTTCGGCCCTTCCGATATAACAAATCGAAAATCTGACTTCCAGAAGGATTCCGTAGCTGCCATGTAATATCTTATGGCTCTGACTACATCCAAAGAATGAAGCGCCCTTTCCTTAGCATTAGCCGGAACTGGGCATAAAGAAGGTAGAATTACCTCCTCATTAAGGTGAAAAGGAGAGACGGCCTTAGGTAAAAAATTCGGCTTAAACCGAAAAACTACCTTGTTTCTGTGTAATTCAAAATAAGGCGACTTCATACATAAGGCAGCTAATTCAGAAACTCGCCGCACAGAAGTGATTGCCACCAAAAATATCACCTTGAGCATCAAAATGCTCAATGGAGCGTCAATCATAGGCTCGAAGGGAGCACCTTGGAGAGCAGATAGTACCAGATTCAAGTCCCACACCGATAAAATAGGCTTGCACGGTGGTCGGACATGAGTGACTCCCTGAAAAAAGTTTCAACGAGTCTATTACTAGCAACAGATTTCTGGAAAAAAATAGATAAGGCAGATACATGCCCCTTTAGGGAGCTTAATTGTAGGCCCATTTCTAAACCATTCTGCAGAAATTCTAAAATTCTAGAAACCGAATATTTTCTGCATGAAAATTTCCTAGACTCACACCAGGAAATGAACGCTCGCCAGACCCTGTAGTAAATCTTGGCAGATGTCTTTTTCCGGGCCTGAACCATGGTATGAATAACCTTAGCTGATAAACCCCTCCCTGTCAAGATCGAGGTCTCAATAGCCAGGCCGTCAAAGCCAGCATCTGTAAATTCGGATGTCGAAGCGCCCCCTGTGTGAGAAGGTCTGGATCGTCTGGCAGGCGCCAATAATCTACCGACATCCTTACTATGTCTGAATACCAGCTTCTCCTTGGCCAGCGAGGAGCCACCAGAATGGTTGGTACTCCCTCCTGAGCTATCTTCCTTAGTACATGACCTAGAAGCGGGAGCAGGGGAAAAACGTACAGAAGCTTGAACCTTGCCCAAGAGGTTGACAGGGCGTCCGTTGCTATGGCCAGATGGTCCCTTGACAGGGACATGAACTTCGGCCATTTGTGATTGTGTCTGGATGCAAAGAGATCCCCCTCCAGACAACCCCAGCAAAGGCAAAGGGCTTGAAAAATATTCTGACTGAGGGACCATTCTCCACGACGCAGTGACCTCCTGCTCAATGCGTCGCCTCCTGGTTCTCTATCCCCAGGATGTAAACTGCCGAGATGCAGGGAACATTCTCCTCTGCCCAAACCAGAATCCGGCTTACTTCCCTTAGAGCACTCCTGCTCCGAGTACCCCCCTGACGGTTGATATAGGCTACCGCCGTCCGATTGTCTGACTGGACTTGGACAGCCTGTCCCTTTAAACTGGGAGTCAGATACTGAAGCACTAGCCAGATTGCTCTTAACTTCAAAACATTTATGGGAAGCTGATTCTCCTTCAGACCCCACTGTCCCTGGATCTTCTGGGTCTGCCAGATGCCCCCCCCCCCCAGTCTGTAAGACTGGCATCCGTGGAAACGATTTGCCACTGAGGCGTCAGAAAGGACCTGCCTATTGATAGGTGTAGAGGGTCCAACCACCACAGGAGAGATTGCCTGCCTGAGGGAGTCAGAACAAAGGTCTGATCCAGCGACTGCGGGGCTCGATCCCAGCTTGACAACAGATCTAACTGAAGAGGCCTCATGTGAAACTGGGCAAAAGGCATGGCCTCGAAGCAGGCCACCATGAGGCCTACCAGTTTCATCCCTAACCGGATGGTCGGCTGTTGACAGGCCAGTAAGGACTCTACCTGGCTCTGAATAAACCGAGCCTTCTGCTCTGGCAGAAAAACTTTGACCTGGACAGTGTCCAGAGACATCCCGAAAAAATTCCTTACTGGCGCAGGGGTGATATGGGACTTCGCATAATTGATCACCCAGCCGAACTCTTCTAGGGTCGACAGAACCGTCTGCGTGTCTTTCTCGATCTCCTGAAGGGACCCGGCAGAAATCAAGAGATCGTCCAAGTATGGGATTATGCATTCTCAGAATGGCCATGAGACCTGCCAAGACCTTGGTGAATACCCTTGGAGCTGAGGATATGCCGAACGGCAGTGCCACAAACTGGAAATGTTGCCCCTCCAAGGCAAACCTTAGGAATCTCTGATGACCTGGAAAAATCGGGATATGAAGATACGCGTCCCTTATGTCTATTGTGGTCATAAGACCCCCGGGCTGAATCGATCTTACCGCTGACTTCAAAGTCTCCATGCGGAAATGTTTCACCCGGATAAACTTGTTGAGACCCTTTAAGTCTAAAATAGGACGCACCGACCCATCCTTCTTGGGAATTGGTTGGAGTAAACCCCCTGACCTTCCTCCTGAAAGGGTACCTGGCAAACTACCCCTGAAGAAGATGTCGAACAGCGACTCTCAGGGCATCTGCCTTTACCTGGTTCCGGGATGCCCCTGACCAAAGGAACCTTGCGGGCGGTCTGGCTGCAAACTCATCTTGTAGCCTGATGACACCACCTCTTGGATCCAAAGATCCGCCACATGGTGTCTCCAGATAGGAGCAAAATGCAAGAGCCGTCCCCCACCCGCTTGGGTGAGGGTGCCCCCTCATGCCGGAGTGGGCTTGGCTGGAGGCTTAGGCCTATTTCTCCAGGCACCTCCTGCCCTGTTACGGGCCCTGCCTCTGCCCCAAAAATCCCTACGGGAACATGATATGAAGGAGCCTCTACCGCTCCAAATGGGCGATATGATGCAGGCCTCTGAAAAGGCCAAGCCGAACTTTTTCTCTGAGGCAGCTTGCCATCTTTGACCATAAAGTCATGCCGCTCCCCAAAGAGTCTGCTCCCTAAAAAAGGTAAATCTGTAAGAGTCTTTTTAGCTGCAGCATCTGCCGACCATTGTCTTAGCCATAAGGAGCGGCGTAAGGCAACCAGAAGGGCAGAGGTCCTGGCACCTAATCTGACTGCATCATCCATAGCAGTGATAGCAAAGGGGTTAAAGTCCAAACAAGCTCTAAAATCCTTGGACTCCTGAGTATGTCTGCGAGACTTAGCCCTGGCCAAAAACTTCTTCACCTTCTACCTCGAAGCCAAGGACACAATAGCAGTGGCACCCACCGGGCGAAGAAACAAGCCTACCATAGCAAAAGCATAGCGGGCCAACTGATCCATTCATCTCTCTGTGGGATCTTTTAAGGATGCATTAGTAGCAGACGGCATGATAGAAGTATTGGACAAGCCTGATACTGGAGAATCCACTTCGGGTGGAAAAGACCAAAGCTTAATCATATCCGCCGGAAAGGGATACCTAGCGTCTAGGATCCTAGGAACAGCCGGTAACTTGTTAGGATTTTCCCACTCTTTTAACACTATCCTGGAAAAATGTATATTTCCCAGGAAATACCTGCCTTTATCTCACTGGCCTAAACAAGTCATCCTTCCCTCTTTTTGCCACCTTAGGGGGGGTAATATTCAAAGTTTCAAAAACCGAAGAAAGTAAACATTCTGTTTCATCTGAGAGAAGGGGATCCTCATCAGAAGAGAATAAAATAGAATTACTGTCCTCCTCACCGGATCATAACTCTGAGAGCTGTTCATCAAAATATTCTTCCTCCTCCTCAGACCCAAAAGAGGCAAATAAATCATCTTCCACATAAACAGGCTCCAAATGCCTCCTCTTATAGGTGGCTTTCTTAGGGACGACCAAGGATAACTGTCTC
Source organism: Gastrophryne carolinensis (assembly GCA_027917425.1). Taxonomy (NCBI): domain Eukaryota; kingdom Metazoa; phylum Chordata; class Amphibia; order Anura; family Microhylidae; genus Gastrophryne; species Gastrophryne carolinensis. Next base: position 323,906,173 of record CM051238.1, read on the forward strand.
TCTAAGTTATCCAACCTGTGTGCCATATCTGCCTGCGCCTCGCTGCCTTCCCATTCTCCGGGGGATATTAGAGCAGGCTGAGCTATGGCGCTCCCCAAAGCAATTGCTGGGCTAGAGACAGGGGCAACCGATCAATTATGGTCTAAACCAATTATTATGGCGCAAGCGGAACATACAGTGCTGAAACTACCCAGGGGATCCTGCTTACATAAGGGGCAGAGCCTGCCCTGCTCAAGCAGGATGCCCAAATCACTATCTCCTGATGCCTCCCTCATGGTGTTTTTTTTTTTTAATTCTTTTGCAAAAAAGACCTATAGCCCTAAGCCTATGCCAATCCCAAAGGGACTGGGAGGAACCACAACCCCTTTTATCCTTCTTCCAATCTAAAAATAAACAGGAGAAAAACCCTATGAAAAAAAAAGTCATTAGAACAGTACAATACAATACAATATAATACAATCAACATCCACTTACCCAAGCAACCCTTCTCACACAAGCCGGAGAGAGCAACACTGAAGATGCGGAAGCCACCTCGTGCTTCCGCATTTGGCTCCTTCCCCGCATGACGTCAAACCACGCCCCTTAAAGGAGAACTTTAAAATATAAAGACAAAAAATCTCTCTTTTTTTTTTTATATACTTTAAATTAACCTAACACATGTTGGAAGAAGGATGGGTTGGATAAAAATAACATGTTCCTCAGCAGGTACACCAGAGAAAAACCTGCAGCTGACTTGCTTTTCAAAAAGCCTGCAGCCCAGAGCATAAACTCTGTAAGCGCCGGAAGACCCCAGCGCTTCCATCTTACCTTCACGAACCCCAGAACAGCCAAAGCTGTAGAAGGCATAACTGGGTCTGGGGGATCCGTGGGAATAAGGCTATGCAGGAAGCTGACAGGGTGCAATCCCCCGCTTGCTGCCAATCCTTAAAAGAGAGAGAATCTTCAACAGCCTTCACAGTCACTTCAACTGCAAGAATGAAACTGGTCTTGATTGGGAGGCAGCTGCTACTTATGGGGCCAGGAGGCCACGCCTTTTTTTGTCTTGCAGTCACATCCTATAGGGCAAGGAGGTAATCCCAAGTGTAAGGAGGGTCTGGAATGGATCGGAAGAAAAATATTATAACACTGGGCATAAAACAGATATGAGGCAGACATGAAACCGGTTGGCCCATTTACACCCCTCTTCTCTGCATGCCTCGACATGCATTGTTATTTGATTTGATCTTTATTTTACTCTACATCCACAATTTAGCTGACCTAAAAGAGGGTTCATATAATATAATTTCACTTTATACAGACCGGACATATGAGGATCTGAGCGGAATATAAGGTGTGAGCCCCTTATGTCTATTCATTAACACCTGTTACCTTTCCTTTTTACTCCCTCAGGAGGTGAAAAACTGTTCTACAAACCTTCAAATTACCTGTACCATATTGTCCCGTGTACATAGAAACTTTTAATAAATAGCAGCAATAGCATACATTACATATAATGGAGGATGATTCAGCTTACCACCCCTCCATCCGGCTACATCCAGTAGCTGAGAAACGAAAGTAATGTCATTCACACGTGGATGAATGCCTCAGCACTGCTTCTAAGCAACATGTTGTTAAACTGTGGCAGAAACAGATATCCCTCTGCATCCCTCACCCCTGATAATTATCCTCCATCTCCCACCATGTCCCAGGGCACTCTTCTGCATCCCCACCCTGCCTCTGGACATCCCTTGGTATTCCCCACTCCTGGCCATCATCTCAATCACCCACTCTGCCCCTGGACGTCATTTGCATCCCTCATCCTTATCATAATCCTAAATCCGTTACCCTGGACATCTATTTAAATCCACAACTCTGGGAATCCCTCTGCATCCCCCACCCCTGGCCATCCTCCTCCATCCCTCATCCTAGCCCTTGGCATCTCTCTGCATCCCCCACCCCTAGCCATCCTCTTCTACCCCCCCACACCCTGGGCATCCCTCTGTTTCCCTCACCCCTGATCATTATCATCCTCCATCCCCCATTCTGCCCCTGACCAGACCTCTATATCCCCAAACCCTGGCCATCATCCACCAACCTGGGCATACTTCTGCATCCCCCACCCCTGGTGATCATCCTTTATCCACCAACCTGGCTATCCTTCTGCATCCCCCACCCCTGGTCATCATACTCCATCCTCCACCCTGGGCATCCCGCTGAATTTGCCACTCCTGGCCATTGTCTTTCATCCCCCACAGTTGGGCACTCCCACCTCTGGTCATTAACGTCAATCTCTGACAACTGGGTGTCCCCCTGCATCACCAACCCCCCGTCTCCCCCTTTAACCCCCCTCAGTCATTCCTTACAATCGGGACACCCCACCATTTTCAACCCCTGGGAACCCTTCTGCTTCCATCCATCCTGGGCATTCCCCTGCATACTTTACTCCCCAACCCCAGTCTCCCCACTGCACCTCTCATCCCCAGGCATACCCCACCACCTGGGAATTACCCTCCATTCTCTACCCCCAGGTAACTCCTGATCCCATGTCTCCCCCTTTCACCACTACAGAATGAATAATGAGGAAAAAAGAAACAATTGGGTAGGCAGAGAAATTGTGGAAAAGAGAAAAGGGAGTGAATTTAGAGAGAAGGATAGAGTAAATGAAAAAGGAGAAGAAGGCCAATGGAATGAGGAAAATTAGGGAATGTGGAAACAAGGAAAAGGATAAATGTAGAAAAGAGAAAAAAAAGGAAAGGAAAAAAGATAGGAGGGAGTGTGAAAAAGAGGAGACAGAGGGCGTGAAAAAGAGGAAAAAAGAGTGGAAAGAGGTAATGTGGAAATAAGAGAAGAAGGAGGGGGCATGTTAAAATATTAACTTACTGTACTAGTAAGACTGTTCTTTATTACCATAATTTACAATGAACAATTCATATTTCAAGTGGAAAAACACACAGAATTTTATATTCTGCCGGGTATTGTTCCTCTTTAGTGGGGCATCCTGATTTGATATACCACGCTGTGTGTATCTCACTGGTTCTGCCGTAAAAACTACACACAGTGAGGCATCCCAAATCAGGATGCCCCAGGGGAGTGGAAATCCCTTTCTGGCCTGCCCCACTGGCGCTACCAGTCGCTATCTCCATTGGAGAAAAACAAGACACAGTGCCATGGGTAGCCTACAATACCATACCTTCTGCCTGTGGCTGGCGTTGCAGCTGAGCCGCAGCCGTTCAAGTGGCGCTATGAGGCACTAGTGATAAAATGACCTCCAAATGTAGGCATTCTTGGCTTGTAAAAACATATTACACTATGCTGTATTTTTTGTTGAATTGCATGTGAGCCCTAATGCACATTACATTACATTAATGATGCAGCAAGTGCAATTTTTTAGTTTTAATCGAGATTGCAGCCAGATTGAAGTGCTTTGACAATTGGAATTAATCTGGATTATATAACGAAATGCTGAGCAACAATCTGGGATAGCCAGCAGTGGATCAGCATCCTGTCTGAATTATTCTGAGTTTTAATTGAGATTGAAGCAATTGGAATCATTCTACATGTGTGACCAAACAGATAATTAATGTGTCTGTGTGTGTGTATATATATATATATATATATATATATATATATATATATATATATATATTTATATGGACCTTGGCTGACTCCCCTTCTCTGTATACCTCTCCTCATGTCTCCCCCTCCTACCTGACTGCCATAAAACCCCTTGCATGTACACAGGGTCAGCTGGGACGACTTTCTCCCCTCATAAAACTCCCCAGCATAAACAAAGTAATGGAATAAGGGTTATCAGAAATCACCCAGCCATGGAATATGGCTAAGCCAATATCCTGCCCCTACCCCCTTCCATGGAGTGTTCTCCTCATCCCCCCTCCCTGTGGAATCCCAGGACAGATGGGGAATATCATATGGGCCAACTTTCAGGTACCCATAGATGGAGAATCCCAGATGTACCAATCAAACAGTGGGTGACTCCAATCGCTCTGCTCAATAGGAGGTGTCAGAAGCTGACCCCTGGTTAAAGGGAATAAGGTGAGCTTCAGAATGGCCAGAGACAGACACTCGAATCTTACCATCAAGAGTGACACACGCTCCAATGTAACATCTAAGGAGGAGACCAGGAACCGTTGGTCTTTGGGAGACATGTGAGGACTGAGAGACAATTCGATGAACCGCAGCCCAGACAGATTCTTAAGTATTTTTCCCCTTTTTATTTGTATTGCTATCTATTTAGTCGTTACTGTGTTTTATAGTTAATTCTGTTTTATCACCTTGCACCTTTTTTCTCTTTTTTTGTGTTTTTGTGTTTTGTTTAAATAAATTCTGAAAATACAGCAGAGGCTCACTGATGCTCTGAATTAAGAATCTAAAAAGCTCACGCTAGTGCTGAAGAGCCTGGCTAATTGCCCCCTGTGGGTCGATTGTTTTGTTCGATCTGATTGCGTTGTGTGTGGCTTAACTAGTGGAGAATAAAACACTTTTTTCGTATTCTGATGGCAGCATTTTATAGCCATGCGTGTTGCCAATTGAACAACGCCTAACGTTGCAGTGACACACATGGAGTGCGATTGGCCGGTTTGATCTGATCATCAACTCGTGCAATCACCATAACATGTGTATAGTGTACAAGCTAAATGCCTAGTAACAATTTGGTACAAAAATTTGTGTGATGATGGAGGAGTCACTCTGTTTTTTTGAAAAAAAGGCCCCTCTGAAACAACTTTTTTTGAAACAGTGCCCCAGATGAAGGGACATTGGATCATCATCGGGTTTATGGTCATGTCCATGGACACACAAATGTTATAATGATTCTCATGGCAGCTCTAATAAAATGAATGATTTAACATTGCTAGCATGTGTAGAGGGGAAAAGGTTGTGGTCCCCATCAGTTGTTTTTTCTGCACAGCACATCCGGACAAAGTGAAAGGTAATAGACACAGAGACACATTGGGCCTGTGCACCCCCAATGAGAACCAGGAGGCAGCTTCCTTGTGTAACTTGTGAGCGCAGTTTACTTTCACTTGTCACTTGCCATTTTTAAACTATATTCTCATCATTGCATTCTTTGCTTTAGGCAGCAAAAAGTAAAGAAACACCCTTAGGCAATAGAAAGCAGATGGAAAGCAGATGTAAAAAGAACGTAAAGCCGGTCAAAAGCATGAAATAAAAGGTATAAATTGGCCTTCAAAACCAAAGATAAATTTAAATAGCTTTCCGTGACATGCAGGATGGAAATGGTCACCATTAACCATTCCTTGTTCTCATCCTCACTTGCTGGGATAAAAGGCTTCTCTTTTTACCAATAGGGAGAAAAAGTTCATTCAAAGAAAAACCCCTCCGTATTGTCTTTCGTGGAACAGAGATGTTTAAACATCCTACACAGCAAAGCAGCGTTCAACTTTGATGGTAGCCCAACCCCTATGATGTCTTGCTAATATAATGCAATAAAAGAGTTAATTAAACCTGTGTTTTATATTGTCTTCTATCGATACTCCTCTGGTTTAAGTCAGGGAACCATTTCCTTCCCACATTATCACATGAATGGGGACAGGGCTGTGCTGCTCTGATCTAGTCAAACTGTCCACTCAAGCAAACAATTTGGCTAGCAAATTGACATAATTACGAAGAACTGAGAGCCGGGGGAATGTGCCCTCCCTTCTCTTTTTCCCCTTGAGGTCCAATTTGTCTACCAAGGCTTGTCCCAACCCCTGCCGAGTTATTTATCCCTTTTGTGAACCTCAATGCCAGGTTCTGATTGGAAACCTTATGCCCTTTTCAAGAGCTCTAAGTGATTGGCTTCCCTAATCTGATTAGAATGTACAGGGGCTTGTTTAGAGGGGCCTTTCACACATACACATGCACGCGCACACGCACACACACACTAGCTCATGCCTGCTTTGCTTGCTCTGAATTCTTGTTTTAACCAAAGAGCAAGTGATCTGAGTAGGTCTTGTCGGTTTAAGTAGCTCTGTGGTAGGCCTTTGAATAGCCAGAGCATGATCTAAGCCCACCTGCCTGCCTATTAAGCATGGGATTAAAGCCTCCTCCTCCTCTCATCCTCTTACAGCTCAGTGTGGAAGATGTCTTTTACATGTGAATTTGTCAACCACTTTTTGCTTCTTGATCTAGGCTGCAAAGGGATTATACATAAGGCCAAGCCCAGTGGCGACTCACACATGGCCAGCTTGATCCCTTCCCTCACATGGGAACTTGCCTTATAATATCTGTGGTCAATTGCTTTGACCACTCCCACCCAATTTGTACATCTTAATCCTATGCTTGACGCCCCAGGCCTGATCTTACATTTTTCCCACACTAGCTTCATGCAAGTGACCAAAAACATTGCCTATGAAATTGGTATCAATATAGTAGATACATTGAGGTCACTGAATAATATTTTCCTATTCATTAATGTTTGCTCTTCCATTTTTTAACGCTGGAGTATCGAGTGGTGCTGGAAGAAGGTGAGTATAGGCATGAGGTGCTTTTTTCCTGGCTGTATGTTTGAAAACTAGTTTTCTTTCAAAGAAGCAGTTGTTTGTATGTATGGGTTATATGTACAAAGAAGTGGTCATGAAAAGATCTCAAAGAAAATAGGCACAACAACCAAGAATTTGACTTTTTTTCACTCTGACGGGGTATCCTGATTTGGGGTGACCCGGGTTCACCCGTAAACTCGCCTGTTAATTGTTCTCATGGCGTATGCAGCACTTGTTCTGTTCAGATTTCCTTTGCCGAACTAAGCGCATTGATGGGTGTGCACCTAGCTGGATGTATGATGGGGATATGGTGCAGAGATGTGGCGCATGCTCTTTGAGGAGGTGTATGTGATCGGGTGATCCGGGGCTAAGCGGAAGCTGATGTATCCAATCAGGTGAGGTTGACAGAGCTAGAAAGAATTGGGGCAGATTGAGGGGGGGTATCATTTCCTTTTTTGGCCAGCCTGGATGAGTACTTTCAATTTAATGAAATATACTGTACATTACTTTTTATAAAACATGAAAAACATATTTATTTCTGTCATTTTTTGATTGGTCTGAAAAAACATCAAAACCGCCCTTAAAGCCCACCTATTTAGAAGAGTCTATCATCTGATTTAACCCCCGTCTTAACATCTTATCATCCCTCAGAAAACTGGGCAGCTGCTTAGTACATACCCTTTGTGACCCCGCCCTATTGTCTTTCCCTTTAGATTGTGTAAGCTCACAATGGCAGGGCCATGCTTTATAAGCATTGTTGTACTATAAGTATTTACTTACTATACTTCTACCTTGTACATCGCCATGGAATACGATTCATAAATAAACAATTATAATAATAATGTCTGGATTTTTGACTTGATAAATACATCTTTTGCAAAAGGACCTGACATTTGCCTGATCATCTGGCACTACGTGGCCTTAGCGCTTCTTAAATAAACCCCTTAACCTCATATGGAGAGGTTCTGCACACTTTATTGCCATCTGACCAGAACTTCTTTACCTAAAATGTAATTAGATGTGGGGGATTTTTTGCACTGATGTGTTGAGGTGGAGTTTTCCAAATAGTGGCTGAGTGAGGAGAAGACATTTTCCAGCGCTGTATAGAAGTTGCCCACATTTTAGTGAAACCCCTAAAGTTGTAATCTTCCATCTACATGAGGGGGTGTCTGCTTGGTAGTGGCTGATGTAATGTGGGCCAAGATATGCGCCAAGGGGTCTGGGCTATGCCTATCTCTGGGTTTCCTGTGCTTTGCAGCTGTCCTGGGAACATAGTAGAAACGCTTTCTGTGGCAAATTCTTTTTAAACACACTCACACCTTCCCACACACATTGTATTTAACCTTTACAGACTGACTGCCACTACTAGAACATTCTCCAGCCACAACATATAGCCACAATACAAACTGAATATAGGACAACAAAAGATAAATGTAGCTACAAAAACACATAGTCCTAAAATCTAAAAAAATTCCAGGGCCGGGCACTGGCCTTCCCCCATTTTGTGATGCCCTGCTGTGTAACCCGCCTTCTCTGGTGGCTAGGGTTGCCACCTGGCTGCAATTTTTTTTTTATTTACTAGCCGCTGGCTTGGCGGTGCTGGTATTTGTTCTTTTACTGGTTATTGAGGAGGGGAAAACTATATCCGCAATTACAGTGGCCAATAAAACATGTATTGCTGTGATTGAAAGAGAGGCCGTGCATGCACCGTAAGCCATGGTGATGAAGCAATTCTCTGTGCTGTCATCTCCATGCTAGGAGTACAACTGGCTCTGACCCAATTTGAACATCCACCGTTGATATCATAGCTGGGGCGCCACTTACTGCCAACCCATGAGGGAGCCTGCTCCTGTTACTGGAAGCAGGGTCAAACCCAAAGGCCAGCCAAGGAGCCTGTTTCCAGCTGATAGCACAGAAACTAGACTGCTTCACACTGCAGGATTCCCAGGGATTTAGACAAAGGATGTCAGGTAAGTAATGCTTTTTTATTTTTTGCTAAGGCAGGGCCTTTTATTATCTGTTTCCTGCTGTGAGCACCACCTCTTCAGCTGCCTCTATCTAGATGACCAGCCATGCTGAGATAAAAGGATCTAGTGCGACTGAACTAAGTGCATGCACCTTCTAGAAATACCCAGCAAGAGAGCACACTGACACATGAAGGCCTGAGGAGGGTGCTTTGTCTGCTCTAGATACTTTCAGACCATCCTGGCCTGCCTTTCAGCTAAAGCTAGCTATAGGGAAGCAAACACTGCTGGAAAAACAAGATTTGATCCTGAAAATGCTTGCAGGGGAGACAGGCTGTTACATATGACCTTTAAAGCCGAAGGAGCTGTCTGCCCTGCTCAGCACCCCCAAAGCCCCCTCACTCCCTCCCCCTTCAAACTCATCATCTCCAGTGCTGGGTCTCCATCATGCCTAGTACTGGAGATGCTAAGTAGGTTGGAAAAAGGGGGGGTAGGCTAGAGGATGGTCAAAAGGGTGCTTTGGGATTGCTTGTTGTTAAATTCTAGCATCAGCTTTAAACATTTTATTGTTAAAGTGGGCCAAAACCCATGGAGATCAGATTGATTCCCTCCCCCAGGTAGACCATACACGTATCTTCTATTCCGGTCCAAAGGCGCATGCGTGAGTCACTGCCACATCCCCACTATCCCTCTAGCAGGGTGTGTGCCCGCTCCAGGCATTTGTGAATGGCCGACGCAGGCACACTCCATGTTAGAGGATAGTGGGGGATGCGGCCGTCAGCGCGCTCAGATCAGCTCGCCTTTGATGAAGGCTTAGACAAGCTGACATGAGCAGATCCAAGTGCGCGGATTGGATTGAGTTCTTGTTCTTCCCACTTCTTGGTCTTGGCCTTTCCAACCAGTAGAGGCCACATGGTGGTGGCAATCAGCAACTATAGCCCAGAGATTTTTTATTTTCCCATTGCACTGGTGGCAGAAGAGGACATGACACTTTGAGGTCTTTATACTTTTAAACACCTTTATTTAGCTTCACATTTAGCTAGTGATAGATCTTACAATCTGGCTGTACAGTCACATAATAATATTATATGAAAGCCTAGATGGCTGACTGGATTATTCAGTTACACTTATAAACTTCTGTACAAAGAGTGTCCAACCAAATAGTAAGATATATGTGCAGTTTATTTTCTATATGCAATACATGACAACTGTGAGTTTCTTACATTAGCATTGTTTTCACAATTGCAGTCATTTTAACAACAATTTTTAATACAAAGCATTTACATTTGAATGCATCGAATATCAGCATTAGTTCGAAGAAACACAATGAAACACCTAACGTGGTACAAAAAAAAACAGCAAGGGCCAAAATACAAAAATAAGACCAAAATGGTGTTCCTGTCAAAGGCCAGTGATCTATGTCTGCTTAAGGGTGTCAGGTAAATGAGTAATGTAATGCTTGTTGGCCTCAACATCCTCAGGATCCTCTTCAGGAAGCTAAAAGACAGGGAGAAATTTAAACCCACCATTACTACTATTTAAAATAAATATTCAAATCATTAACAAAAATGACATCTCAGGATTTGGCCACACACAGACATACGGTATATTCATTCCGACATCACCAATATTTACCAACCACCTTGTAGTATGAGGGGCTACCATAAAGTGGCCCTATACTTAAAGGAGCACTATTGCGAAATTGTGTAATAATAAAATTCCAAATAAACACATTGGCTAATGAGAAGAGGGGTCACTTATACACCCGAAATAAATAAAACTCCCACCAAGCTTGTGATTTCTTCTTCATGGTAGGAATGAAATCCAGGGGTGACAGGTTTAGTCTATCAGGGGTGATAGAACCTGTCACCCCAAAAGTCCTCCCCCTTACATGAAAATAAAAAAGCAAGCCTGGCTAGATATTTTTAGATACTGGTTGTGTAAGTGACCCCCCCCCCCACCCACCATTCAGTATATTTATATGGATTTTTATCACGGGGTCAAGTGCTCCTTTAAATAATACTTACCTGGTCCAGACTGGAAAGCTACATTCACACCTGTCTGGTCGCGTTTGTGGCATGCATAAAACTTTGGTGAGGCCACAGCTAGAATACTGTGTGCAGTTCAAGAAATCTCACCTACAAAAAGACATTTTTCAAATAGAACGGGTCCAAAGGCGGGCAACAAAAATGGTAGAAGGGCTTAAACTTAAAACTTATCAGGAGAGACTACAGTCTGGAGGAAAAAAGGGAGAGGGAGACATGATTGAGACCTTTAAATATGTGAAAGTATTGAATAAGGTTCAGGAGGGAAGTGTTTTTAAGAAGAAACTTAATAATATAATAAGGGGGCACAACCTGAAGCTAGTCGGGGGGAAGATCAGGAGCAATGTTAGAAAATATTATTTTACAGAAAGAGTAGTAGATGAATGGAACAAACTTCCAGCAAAAGTAGTTGAAACATTAACCGTTAGTGAATTTAAACATGCCTGAGATAAGCATCTATCTATCCCTAGATAACAGAGAACACTGAAGGACAGATTAGATGGACCATATGGTTCTTTCTGCCATCAACCTTCTATGTCTATGTTATGTTAATTTATTAAGAAATTTTGTTATCTGCTAAACAGTATTTCTTGCTAAATAAAAAAAAACTAAAGGAAATATTCCATTGACAGTTTAATGCAGTTTAATATAAAATCGATAGTGGTGCCATATGGGAAATAGCAAAGCTTTGGAAATGACAACAATATTAAACCAGAAAAAAGACAATACAGGCCAATGCAAGGCGTAATTAACATAAATGTATCGCATGTGACATGAACCTAGCTCTGATTGTTTTAATTCAGCTTGTTTTTTTTTTTTTACGATTTATTTCTTGCCTCTCATCTTCCTTTAGCCTCTACTGCCATCTAGTGGCAATGCAAAGCATTTCACAACTTTTTCCTGAGCTTTCAGACATGGGTGTTTCACTACAAGTTGAAAAAGTTCCTCTTGGTAGTAAAAAAAAAAAACCACTTTTCGATGGCTTGTAGAGCCCAGGAAAGAAACTATAAAATCCTAACCAGATGGTACAGGAGCCCGGCGGACTTAGTAAGATACCAGGGCTCTGAGACTGACAAATGCTGGAGATGTGACAAAACACGTGGCACCCCAACGCACATCTGGTGGGAATGCCCCGCTATAAATGCCTTCTGGGAGGGGGTGTTGAAGATATTTGAATATACAACGCTCCTGAGGGTCCCTAACTCCCCTCAGGGGACCCTCCTTTCGATGATTCCGGGTTCTGTGGCAGCAGGGGGGAGAGGCCTTCTGAGGCACATGCTTACAGCAGCCAGATCAATAATACCACGACACTGGCGCTCCAACATTGTACCCTCCTTAATGGAATGGTACGGGGAGTTGGAGAATATCAAAAGGATGGAGGAGCTGGCACTGGCCGGGATTGAGGGTGGAGCTGAAAAGCACTATAAGACCTGGACAATTTGGGAAATATCTAAGAGCCCCCCGAAGGTCAGGGAGTTATTGGAGAGGAACAGGTGAGGTGGGCACTCTTTCTTACACTCTTCTTTTTTCTTTCCTTTTTTTCTTCCTTTCTCTTGCTTTCTTGCACTCTATCTTCGCGTTTATCTTCTGAGCTTGTATTCTATTTAGCGAGTTATTATATGGGCATTACGGTCCTAACAATATATAGTTGGTAAGTGAAGATAATATGCGGTTGCCACTGTTGATATGATATCACTACCGGCAACTCACCACAGTCTTGTTATCTATGTGCCCATATTTGATATCTTTACCATATGTTTCAAGCGCTGTGACCATGTACTTTTCTTGCTTTGTTTCTTTTTTATGTATGAAAAATCTTTATAAAACCCAATAAAGATATATTGCAAAAAAAAAAAAAAAAAATCACTTTAGGTGAAAAAAGTCACTGTTGTTCAATCACCAGCTAGAAAGACAATTAAAAGTAATGGTAATTTTTACTACAGGGTAAAAAGGTTTAAAAAGTTCCATATTTTTTAAAAGTGAACTTTTTACTGGCAAGAGATTTTTTTTTTTAACTCTTACTGAATCAAGGCCTAGGTCAGCCTGTGATAACAAAGGGCGTTATCCCAAGTTCTGTGCAAACGGACACCCCAAAACACCACTCCGCTGATTCAGCAGGTTTCTGTTTCACATTTCCTCTCTCTCTCCCTTTGTTTTGTACATAGGCGCCATCATTTTCTATCCCTTTCTCTCTCCCCATTCTCTCCATCCATCCATTTATTTTTATTTTCCCTTCATATTTCTTTTCCAGATTCTTTCCATTGCTTACCTTAATCTCCCTCTCATTTCACCTTCTCTGCTTTTGTCTTTTCCACATCCCTTCCTTCTGTATCTCACTTTTCTTTTCTTGTCTTTTCTTGCACCTTTCACCAGTCTTTCTTCCTTTTTAGTGTTCCCTTCTTTTTCCCACTCCACACATCTTATTTTATCTCTCTTTTCTGTGTTCCAACAGTTTTCAAAATTCCCTCCATCACTTTCCTTCTTTTCATTTCCCTTAAACCAGACCAACACCTTTACAACAAACCAGGCTCCTATGCATCCCTCACCAGGGCAATTCCAATTGCTGCACATAAAAACTCATTTACCATTTTGAAACTCCTGTTGTGGCTGACAAAATTGCGTTCTATGGCCCTACAGGTAATAAAGAGGAAGTGCTGCTGGGCTTTCCTGCTGCTGTGCATTGTGGGTTATGCCATTTAAATACAGGCAGCAGCATGGCTGTGAAGCTTAGTATCAAAGCCTCAGGGGTGCTTCAAAATGGCCGCTACTAGGAGAAAATCAGTAAGGTGGTGTTTCAACTTTGTGAGAATGCAGGCGCTTTGTACAAGGATGCGAGTCTGGTTTAATCCTATTCTCTTATATTCACTCCATTATAATATATTCTAACCTCCATTGTTCTTCTCCCTGTCTCTATCACCTGTCAGTGAGTGTTAGTATGATCTATGTGCGTGTTCTGAAATCTTGCACAGGGAAACATTTAATATAAGACCACCCTGCTTTTAGAATCAAATGCTTTGGTGATCTGTGTGCTCTCTGCATAAAAAGACCAGAATATGGTAGTTAAAAAGTGTTACTATACCATAATCTAAGGACCTTCGTGTGTTTGTACAGATAGGACAAAGTTGAAGGGCTCTTTTGCTTCGCAATTTTCCTTCACTGGCAATTGCAGACCTATTGGTATCTGCAGACATTTAACTAATCTGAACCCTTGTTCAAAGCGCTGGGTACTGTCTTGATTCACTTGTTCTATTATAACCTGGCTTAACCTGCAATGTATCCATGACCTTACTTAAAATATTTACCTCCGTCATATTAGGCAATAGTGCTGGTATGCAACATAAGCTCAGACAGCCATGGGCAACACATTGTTATAAATAAGCCTCTCCACCCTTTCTTATGTCACTTATGTCAGGCTTCACCCTACCAGCAAAGTCACCTGGCTGTCACCCAGAACCATCACAGAGAATAGATGAAGGTGGGTTAGATGGGTTAGACTGTAAACCTAGCCTGGTATGACGCTGGACCCAAAGCTCACAGATAAAATAATAAGTCTAACATGCAACATAACCTCCAGCCTTATGTATATCATTTGACCTACCCAATACCTATACAGTAATGCAAAGAAACACCTACCTTATATTCAACAGGTGCCTATTTTTTTTAGTATTATGGTTAATCAAATAATATTGTGGCACAATTAGCATTATGACACTAAATAAATCAATATAATTATAAACAGAAAGCAGACCTATACACAATGAGCAAATTATAGAACCTCTGTCCCAAACACTGGCATAAGTCGTCATGTTGCTCTTCGTATAGGACACTGGTGGGGGGTTGTTTGGACAGCAGAATGACTTTCTGCAGTGTTATAGGAAACAATCGCCCACAAAGAAGAGGGGAACCAATATGCTGGCAGGGTGTTCTTTTACAGTGTCTGTGGCACAGGCTTCAAAAAAGGGCCACATTAAAATACTTTCAAACTCTGGCTCAGTAAAGCTAACATAAGTTTAAAAAGAACTAAAAAAATACTCACCTTTAATCTCACAAAGTATTTAATGTGGCCTCTGGCTGTTTAAAATGTACCTGTCTTGGAGATCTGGGTCTGAGTACACCAATTCTTTATTGCAGTCTTCCACCACCTCAACATCACCATAATCACAGTGAGTTGGGGCCACTATATTGACTGTAACAGAGGGGGGTATGCTGAATGGGACCCAATCTTAAAGGCCTGCTTAGAAGTAGGTACCTTGCTGGCTTCTGTGGCTTTAGCATCTACGATCAGCCTTTTTACAGTAACTGAATATCTGGAAATGTTAGATCTTAGCCAATGTTTAACACTTTGAGGTACAGTGCAGTATTCTTACCTCCCAGTACACAGCATCATCAAAGCAGTTCTCGTCAGACGGATCTCCCCAGATCGGCAATTTCAAAAATAACCCTGAAGAAAATGTTGAAAGAATTTATGTTACTCTAGATAAGCACAAATGATCTTATTAACATAATGAATTGTACTTCAGTTGTTCTTCATCATCTGCAATCCAGCACCCTGAATTGGAAAAACAATGGCCAATATCCCTGCTTCCGACTGTTGCACATACAGTACTCTGAATGTACATAATCCTCAGAAACTTCTTAGGGAATACATAAGGAGGAGCAGTGGAATTTAGTGCCTATATTTGTATATTTTATTTTATTTAATGGATTCAGGGGTCTTTGTTTGTCTTCCCAAACCAGAAGCCTCCTACCCAGGTAGCTATTCCAATTCCAGGGCTTGACATGGAGGGGGGTCTTGGTCCATGGAAATGTAGAGAGCAACTAGTGAAGGTACAGAAGAAGAAAGCTCGTATTGTGAAGAGAGAAGGGTGCTTCCTGAACTAGAAACATCTTCCTCAGGCTGCCATTACATTCAAAGGAGCTACTCGGATGGGGGCCCTATTTTATACAGTGGATGAAATAGTACCCAGCAAGGTTTGTGTGAATACAGAGGGGTGCGACAGCAAGGAGCTGCAGAGAGCATTCTTGTAGGAATCTTGGGTAGGGGCAGCAAGGAACTAGAAAACTGGATAGGACTGAAGGAAACACCTTGCAAGGTACTTGTTGGGGATGGAAAGGAACATGGAGGGGGGCAAGGGGGCTGTGGAAGCACCCAGCAAGGCATGGGCGGGAGGGGCTGGTGGAAATAAAAAGAGACAGACTTTTTGCAGAGAAGAAAAAAATATGCCTGATTTATTTTTGTGGGTAACACAGTCAATGTTTCTCAGAACTAAACCCAAGATAATACCAAAGTTGGCTGATGGGTGTATTGAAGCCAAACTTTCAACACAACATATCTGACTCATATCTGATTTATTATGTAAATGGAAGAAACAATGTTTGTATGAATATCAAAACGGAACATGAGGAGAAGCTACAGTGAATTGACCAAATGGGTAATTTGTGCTTAGCTTGGGGAAACGTCTAGGCAACTAGAAGCAATGTATCTGTTCTGCCCCCTGCACCACTGCTCCTTTTACTCTACAACATGACCAAAGACAGCAGGTAGCATTCTGCATCAAGTTTTAACACTATAGCGGCCAGTGCTAAATCAATCCCAGCAAAAAGCTTTTAGGTATCTCCATCCAGGATTGTATTGGCCGTAAAGGGACAGCCCTATCCTTGTGCAAAAAAAAACATAACCTGCTTCTTTGAAAACGGAATTTGCAAAACTATGTTTTGGCCTATTTAAAGTTCAATTAAAGAACTTTCTTGCCAAACCTTCCAGTTCAAGAGAATTTTATAGGAAGGCTTACACAGTTCAGTTTCTCTCTGGAAAGTCTGGAATGACTGAATCAGAAAGCCAAGAAGTGCAACCATGTGTCTCATATCCCACAGATTAAACCACCAAACACCATGATCTCTACCACTACAGTTCTACCAGCTTTCATTATTTTATGTACTCACAAAACTTCAGAATTGCACAATTTATTCATCCTACAGTCCAACTGTGTGACTATTCTCTCTACCATCCATCTCATGTTTTCATATAATGTAATAGCTAAAAACACTAAAGGATCAAACAAATGTATATAAAGTTGTTTTCTTTATATTGAACAAAAATCTAAGTTAGGTTTAGGTTTAACATGATTGGCGTGGTGACCATACTTACCAACTAGTGTACCTCCAACAAAGGCAAAGGCCAGTGACACAAATATGCCTGCAGCTTGATATCCACCTTGCGTACTGGGAGACCTGTCTGCATATTCATCTTCAAATCTGAACATCGCCACCAAGCTGCGATAGGAGGAGTATATATATTACATTCCAGCTACTAAATACAGCCACCTACACATGTGTATGCTCAAACCAGGATTAGGGCAGTTTCTAGGTAAATAGCAATTCTGCCCCCTCCTAACCATCCTGTGGTGCTGCTGCTGTTCCATACTGGTATGCACCATGCTGTTAACTATAGCCTATTTTGTAAACCAAAATCATATACAATCTTAGTTGCAGGCGATGCACCTCTGCATGTCTCAGGCCAGTATGAGGGGATGAGGGGCCTGTCTTATGGCCTGCACCATGAATAGTGGCCCTGACTCATTTGTGAAAACAGGATTACTGTAATAAATGTGCCCCCCATTGCCTTCCCACCCAGGGCAATTGCCCAGCCCTGACCAGGATAGCATGAATTCTACTAAAAGGTCTAAAGGTATTTCACATGCTCTAACAATACAAGTAATACAATATATGGTGGGCAATAGTTAACTTTAGCCTAAACCAAAACATGTATTGGAGTCATATACAATCTAGAATGCTTTCACATCTTACCCAGCTTCTGTGTATACGTCCACAGTGGCTGCTGCCGCTGTTACTGCGCCTACAATTCCTCCAATGATGCCTGGCATTCCATGGAGATTATGGATGCCGCAGGTATCGTGTAGTTTGAGCTTTGAGGACAAGACGGGCTATAAAATATGAATATAAAGTCTAATTAAGTACAGAAATATACTTACTATAATATTTCATCTATAATATGAGGCGAATAGTGCTCTCCAAAGACTAAAGGATAGTACAGCTGGAGACAATGATATTTGTATATTCATGTGCAAATAATATTTAAAATAGCATGAAAAAATTGATGAATAAAAATCAGTATATATATATATATATATATATATATATATATATATATATACACACACACACACACACACGAAAATATACCTAGTGCTACCCAGGTATAAAGTGTCAGTGTGTTAATGTTACGGTTTAAGGGTACCTAGGAGGCCAATCTGTGACCTTATTTTTTTGGTTAGCAGGGGAATCGCCAGAATCGATTGTAAATGCACATTAGATGCCAGATGCATACAGATAAAAACATTTACCTGATCCAACTCTGGAACAAGCAACACTGTCCATGTGAAAAACATGTAAAATCCAGATTTATGCCAGCCACCTGCAGTGACTAGCCTTGGGCCTTGTTTATCGTCATTGCAAATGATAGCTTAACAGGAAACTGTAATCGTTTAAATTGTATTGTTAATCAGTCATGTTAAAAAACTTCTTCTCCAGCAGCACATCCAGTAAGGACGGTTGCTTCCAGCACATGGGGATGACATGTTTTAATGCACATCCTGGTGCCATTACCCAGTTTTGATGCATCTGGATTCTGCATTAGAATAACTGGAGCACCAACCTTTAGATCCAAGTAATGAGAAGGCATTTCAATTGGTTCTAAAGAGTTTGAAAACTCAACTGGATACTGCACAAACTGTTCTGGATCAATTGTGGTGTCAATGGATTTGTAGGAATAAACAAATCCTGGCAACTCCTTAAGAATGTGTAAGTTTATTGCATTTACCAACATAATTTCTTGCAGCCAAAAAGCTCTTTGACATATCCCTTCATGGTAAGGAGTTCTTCCTTTGTTAAACTGAAAGCCAATGTCAGGGAACACTGCTATTCTGAGGTGCTCAGGTGACTCTTTGGCCCTGCTTAAATCAGCATAAAGTGATATACTGCCATCTGCATCTTGTTGTACTACACCATTGCCAAGCTTCAGAAGCAATTGGGAGAACTGCAGAGCAGATTCATCTTCAAAAATATTTGCTCTCAAGTTGGTTGTTTAGCCTCGAGCATGCTCAGTTTTGACCGAGCCTGTGCCATGGGGACGCCAGGAATGTGAGTGGAATGGGCAACTGCAGGGATACACACATCGGGGCATTTGGGATGCTCCATCTGAGAGGAACAAAACACAGGAAAGTCAAATTCCCGTGTGTTGTTCCTCCTTTAAGCTAAAGCCAAGGATATAAATATATCAGTAAAAGTTAAAATTGTTTTCTTTAAGTGTAAGAATTGTGTTAAGGAAGGAAGAAGGTTTTGATGATTAAATTGAGTGAAAGTTACTAAAGGCCACTATTTTCCAAGCTAAAAATAAGTTATTTGGGAATTGTTTGTTCCTTTTCTTATTAGGAGAGCGCTATCTTATCTACAGATGTAATACTGTATAAATGATAATAGTTCCACTTCACAATTGCTTTCTGTTAAAAGGAACCTCTAGATTTACATAAAATTACTTTAATTGTTTATTCTTTCAATGTATTTATTATTGTAGTAAGGGGAAAATGACATAAAAATCTTTAAAAGGGATTGATATTTCTCTGTAAAATACAGTTTTTGTTAAAAAGGATATGCTTTACATACAGATCTTTCAAACACATTAAAAGGGTGAATCTTCTACTCCAAAAAACAACATCATTTGGTTAAAGGGACCACTGATGTTTTTGTTTATTTAATAAGAACAATGCACCCAAGATTTTTCTGGTCTTCCCATTATGCAATTTGGGGCATTTGGCTACTTTAGTTTTTCCAGAGACCCCAAGACAAATCCTGAATCAGACCTTGATGAGATTTGGATTCAGGCGAGGCAAACCCAAAGTAATGAGAACTTGGTAGAACTGTACTGGGAGAACTGTCAGAAAAGAATGGAGGCAAATTTGGCTCACACCAAATTTCGGAGGTACTCACCATTTGTTTATGGAGCTCTATAGGACAGAGGACACTAATGGGGCTAGGTTAGTTTAGGTTCGCTGTGTACCAAAATTTCCCTAGCACAGAGCAAGTCCTTTACAAGACCACTCTTGTTTTGTACATTACACAAATAGTATAGCAATATATATATATATATATATATATATATATATATATATATATATCCCAAACTACTTACTGAAAGATAAGCAAATCCAAGTGTAGAAACTATTCCGCATATGAATCCCACTATCAGTGACCCATATGGAGTAAGCATCATTTCTGCAGCGGTTCCAACTGCCACTCCCCCAGCCAGGGTCGCATTCTGGATGTGAACCTGCAAGACAAGCATTCCATAAACACTCAATAGGTTTACAATGACAGATCACTTATACAAATGAACAATCATGGTTCAGTGAATAGTGCATTATCTCCCCTCTTTCCTAAATAATAGAGCATGAACAACAGGGACACCACTAAATGGAGTAGCACATATTCAAGCAGCCATGCATGAGCAGCCAACATTTAATACATGGCTAGTAGATACATGTCCCCTCTGTGGCTTATCTTTTTTTTTTTTTTGCTTTTAAGCTCTTAAAATCAAAGTCCATTTCTTTGCAGCATTCTGAGACTTGGAGGACTGCATGGCTTCAAAGTTATCATTTTACTTAATTTATATTTTGTAACTTAATAAAAATAATTAGAATGGATAGGAGTTATAAAATATCATTGTTGTCCTGTACTCTGATTTGGTTTCTACTGCCAAGTAACCAGAGCTGTTTGTAGAGGAGGGCAAGCATAGCACCAGTTTTTTGCAGATGAGATAGGGCCACTTTTTGTGGTGCAGGCAATAAGACAGGCATTTTATCCCTCCATATCGGGCTCAGTCATGGGGACAAATTTGGCCTAGAAACTGCCCTGAAAATAACATTTACTCCCCATTGTGCCCAATGTCACCCCAGTCCCATTAATTAATAAGCAGGGCACCAATACCTCCCACCACCAAAACCCAAAAAGTAATAAGTAGAGCACCACCCGATACTCTCAAAAACCAAAAACATATAGGGCCTTATTTCTGATGGCCGCTAACTAATTTGCTTTGATCATTGCACTAGGTATTGGCCGGCCTGAGAGCGTCAGTTTGTACCACCATTTTTACCACCAAACGCTGGTCAGCGTTTCATAATTACAGTTACAAGAAATCACTGCTGGAGATAAAGGGGACAAACTTTACAGTGCGTTTAGGCTGCATTTTAGTTGTTGTTGTCCAAATTACACATTGCTAACAAAAAGAAGCCACAAAAAGTTCAATTTCCTTGGTTCTTAAATGGAACGCTAAGAGGCAAAAAAAGTGGCCCTATGTGGCACTGATGCTTCATAAATAATGCTCTCAAAACATTAAAGTAATAAGCAGAGCCCCAGCACCCCCACAGAAAACACGTTTTATAAGCAGAGCATCAGGGGACCCCTCAGAACCCAATAATTGATAAGCAAGGAACGGCAGGAAGGCATGGGGGGTGCATAATAATGCATGGCACACAACTTACTGTTTGGAACAGACTGTCAGCATAGAGAAAGAGGAGAGGACACATCCCTGGTCTACCTCTACAGAACCCTCACATCCCTAGCCAATGTTAATTGCTGGCCACAGTGCCTGTGATGCAGCAATCCGATTTAGAACGCTTCAGAGGTACTTGCTCTGAAGACCTGGACTCCAGGGATGGCTAAAAACGTGGTTTGTCCTCTTTAAAGTGGATCAAAACCCACGGCCTACGGCCTTGGAATCTATAGGATTTTAGGGTCGCTTGATCCCCTCACCCCTGGAGTATCCAGATTCAGGTTGCTCCACTGTAATACTCCCCAGATCTCCCGGTAAACTCCCCTTCTCCCCCGATTCAACAGGGCATGCATGAGCAGCGGCTATTGCCTGCTATACGTTTAGCAGGGCGCTTTTAGGCAATTATGACTGGCCAATGAGGGCACACTCCCTGTTAGAGGGTAGCAGGGATGCAGCCGCCGATGCACATAGGTCTACTCGACTAGTCTTGGCTGGAGCCAAGCCTTAGATGATTCTAGATGAGTTTGTGTGAGCAGATCTGAGCATGCTGATTGAACGAGAGGACTCTTATACGCTTTAAGACCGGGGAAACTGGGCATCCTGGAGGGTTTCACACAGTAGGGCATCCTGGATCAAGGACTAAAACCCAGGATAGTCAAAATTCAGTTTTTTTGTCTACTTTTTGGGATTACCCACACTTATTCTAATTTTACTTTTGATGCCTGTATGGTGAGCAGAAACGGAACTAAAAGCAGCTGGAGGAACAGGAACACCTTGCCTCAGAAAGCAAAATGTAACATTCTGGCTCATATATACTGCAGATAATTTTGCAACCCTGGCTTTACAATAAAAGATGATAATGCAGCAACATAACTCTTCATTGCATAGCAGACTGTCAGAAATCAGCTAACCGAGAGGAGAGACATGTTTAACCCCACTTGGGCAGTTTTTTAAAGGGGTTGTTCACCCCAAAAACAATAACAAAGGGTACTCACAATTTGTTCTCCAAAGCTGATCGTGTTGGGCTCACGTCCCGCCAGCAGTCATAGTGACGCTGCCATGCCCTCTCCCCTCACTACAATTTAGGGGATGTGTAAGTTGCGCATATGCAATGGGATAGCTGGCTACATGAGTTTCACAGGGAATTCCAAATTGGGTTGCCCCAGAGATGAGGAAATTAGCATCCCAGAGCTCTCTAAGACCCCAGGGAGACAGTTGTTTGTTGTTTAAAGACTCTTGGTGGTCAACCTAAAACTTGCCTTACCTTTCCTGCAGCACATTAAACCCCATCCAGCTCCCTAATACTTACCAGTTCAGGCATGCCCAGTGCTCAGAGTTCTGGCCACAACTCTGCTCCCGGTGACCCAACTTGAAACAATGCTGGGGGTGTGAGTGGAGTATTGGAGAACTGGATTACATGCAGCAAAATGCATGGTTAGGGTAACTTAACTACAACATGAAAACAAGGGGGCCAAGGGAGGCCCCAAAATACCCCTTGTAACACAAAACAATTTGAGACCGCACTAGTCTATTTAAAAGTATGAATAGTGTGCACACTGTTGGGACGAGGTATCAACCACTATGCAAAGTTTAAGATAGGAGGGTCCCACAACCCCCCACCTCACCCAAAAAGACCACGTGGCACTACTAAATATATCAAAAATCAGCTAAATTTTATTGATACCTGATGATATACATACATATTAAAACCATCTTAAAAACACATAAAAACCATAGCCTTACGAAGGGAAGGAGGGGAGGGGGGGAAACCCAGATGACAATAAATGATTGTTAGATGGACACTGGTTAAATCACATCAACATACAAAATAATCACACATATTTAGATCAGCTTTAACCCTGCTTTACCAAATATGCTGCATATAGAACCAAGTATATATAAAAATAGACAATGGTTTAATAGAAAAAGTCAGATTGCGTACATACAAGATACCCTAAACTTTAAAAACACCACACAATAGACAAGACATTTAAAAACAATGAGAACATGGAAAGCCCCCCCCCCCCCGAATAGAATGGCCCAACAATGGGTATCCAATTAATATATAGATAGTGTACTCATAAAAAACAGTGTGCTTGCACCGCAGTTGTGTTGTGGTGCTGTGCACACCAATCTTTATGGTAAGTATTAATTACGTTTAGTAAAACAATACATTGAGCATTGATTGTATAACTTACCATTTCTAATTTCCCTTTTT
Organism: Gastrophryne carolinensis; assembly: GCA_027917425.1. NCBI lineage: Eukaryota > Metazoa > Chordata > Amphibia > Anura > Microhylidae > Gastrophryne > Gastrophryne carolinensis. The sequence continues at coordinate 323,929,446 of CM051238.1, forward strand.
TATTGACTACACTGGAGATGGCAAAGGTTGTCAGAACACATGAAGCCAGAGAACAATACGTGTTAATGGCAGCTCTGTGCTGAGCATCACCATGATTGGAGAGTGCAGAATTAAAACTGGGCCAGTACATCCACAGAAACAGTGTTCCTATGTAAAAAAAGAGGATGAAGTTTAAAGGTAACCTGTAATAGCTATAAACCATGATAACAGGCACCTAAATGGTCAAAAAAGGCCAAGTTTTTGGTACCCCCCCATCCCCCTGTGCTAAGCCTGATTTAGGCTATAAAATACGAAACCAACTCACCTGATTGCCGCAATCCTCCCTGACACTTGTGGAGGGTGGGGCTCTGGGTGACAGCCATGGACTTGAGTGATCATTGGAATTGAGTGACAGACCAAAATGGTCACACTGGTGCATGACTGACCTGTCACCTCATCTTCCATGAAAACAGACAAGCCCAGTAAGTTGCTTTTTATGTTATTGTCCAAATTGGGCTTAGCACAAAGGAGATTTGTTGGTGGCCAAAATGCTTGGCATCTGTACTTTGCTTCATGGCTTCTTTACAGTCTCTCTACTCTGGATTTCAGGTGATCCAAAGCTTTTTAAAGCTGTGCTAGTCCAGAAAAGGAGAACTGAAATTAAATTTGTTTTGTGCATGTGCTTCTATTTCAGAGACAGTTTTACTTAAAGTGGACCAAAACACATTACGAGCAGGGCCGGCTTAAGTGTGGTAGAGGCCCCTGGGCACAAAAACTGGTGGAGGCCCCAGATACAGTATTTTCTTTTCCCGTAAAATAATAGTCCAGCCACGTAGCTGATTGATGGTTGTCTGGCACCTGCCCACTTAATGGAAAGACAGATTCCCTTGTCCCTTGTGCCACCCTTGTGCGGGTGCGTACTGCTCAGGAACTCCTGCTTTGCCATTCTGGGCGGGGGGTGTACTTGCCCAGCTGGTTCTGCAGAAAACAGTTCCCTGCATTGAGCTGCCAGCGGCTGTGCTTGGTGGCTTATGTGCAGTGAGTGGCCGCCAATTGACAGCTCTGCACGCAACAATCACTGTAGCATTGCTGACGGCGGCTTTGCTGCTCTAGACTCTATGTCCTGCTCTGTGGAGGCTTTGGCTGCAGGTTTGCAAAAACCACGCAGTACATCAGACCATAGACTGAAAAGCCTCCTGGACTAGACCATAACCTAAAGGTTGGTGGAGGCCCCCTCTGCAGGGCAAGTGGTGGAGGCCCTTGGGTATGTACCCCTTGTGCTCCCTCATAATCCAGTCCTGATCACAGTTGTCCTCAGGACACTTTATTCCCTCTCCCCTGGTTTCTCTGTCCTAGTTTGCTCCTCTGCCTCTTCATTTTGGCATCTCATGCAGCGGCTTTTTCTACTGCTGGGTCATGCTGACCAGTCCTTTCATTTCAGGTTCAGCTACCACTGGGTCCTGCCACCAGGCCCTTTTCTGCAGGGTCCTGCCATCTCTTCCCTGCCACTTACCCCATGATCATACCTTTGAACTGGACTTAAACTGAAACACCCATTTTCCATAAAATGGATGTTGTTCACAGTGGCGGGGGCCTTCCAGTGCCCCCTGCTTTTTCTCCATTAAAGATGAGATATCTTACCATACTCCTTGGTCATCCGGTGAAATTGCACAATGTGATTGGCAGGGGAGGTCACGTAATCTGCAGGCTTCTCCTGGTTACCGGCTATCGGTAACCATGTAACAGCGCCAGCCAATCACAGTGCTCAATTTTTTGGGGGCACTGAAAAGAAGTAAGTAATATTTCTCAGGGTTAATGAGGCTTAATGAGCAGGGGGCACCAGCAATCCCCCCCCCCCCCCCCCCCGCACTAGGGGCAATACCCAGTGTAATCTCTGGAGGAAGGAGGCCAGGCTGTCTTTTTTTCTCCCCGTGTTTTGATGCACTTAGAAAATATAAATGGCCCCTAAAGTTTTTTGTAGGATCTTCAGTGTACAGTAATTTTAGGTATGACATAACTACAGTAGAGAAAACAGGAAAAGCAATATTTAGACATATAACTCTAACTAACCGATCATGGAGAAAATATCCGAGTGATACACCGAACCTTCTTTGTTGTTATTTTGCTTTAAATTTGGCCGGCTAAGGATCCAGGCCACTGTCAAACCAAAATATGCCCCAAATGTGTGGATAGTCATGGAGCCACCAGCGTCATTAACCTGTGAGAGGAAATGATGGTTTAGCAGTTAAACATTAACAGATCCCACAGTAAAAATGTTAAATGGTTCCATCAACATGTTATTCATAGCTTTACTATAATGAAAGAACATTAAAGAGCTTGTCTCGGTTTAAAGTTTAATAGCATCACAATAATTAAATAGACCATAAAGTAAAGCACTATGAAAATGATAGAAGCATGTTGAGTTTCACCTGTTTACCGATTTAGTTCCCATTTAATAATAAGGACTGTAAGGAAGTATTACAAGGTTCTAAATAACCTGTTTTACTGCTTTACCAGATGATGTCTAATTGCCATTTGTATTCCCAGTCACCCCAAACCCAGACACTCCAATAATTGTTAAGACTTCAAAAAGACTTCAAAAATCATGTGAATATCTCCCCATTTCATTAGACTACACTGACCCCAGAGCATTACTTTTTGAGTGGGGTGTTTTGTTCAGCTTTTCTTTTAAGCAGACCTAAACCCCCTAGACCATATGGAAAGAATGAACCCTTATGAATCAACTGGGGTCATGCTAAAGATCTGGTGAAGCAAGTACATAATTCAGCATACTTTATTGACAAGCCCAAACCCATATAAAACTATTCCACAGCATCTAAAATTAATATATTTTAAGTTTTTAGTCACTTACTTAATATTCTTTTCCCCCGATAAGCTGCAACTCCATTCAGGATTCAGAATACAGGCACCGCCATCTTGCCTCAAAGCATCACATACTGAGGAGAGGAGAGCGGGATAAAGTACAGGGGGCAGGGGTTATAGCTGTGCTTTGTTCAGACAAAGCTGAGCTGGGGTCAGGAAAAGGACAGCAATCCCAGAATGCAGAGTGGCACAGTCAGAAGACACTTCCTGTTTGCAGGCAGCCTGAGACTCCATGTGTGGCCATCTAGGATGTTTAAAAGCTCGGAAAATGCAGTAGATGCAGGTAGGATGATTTTAATGTGGGCAATCTGCATGTACAGGGTGGGGGAAATCTATAAGATAGACTCCTTTTCAGGGTGAAGGTCCGGTTTTGCAGCTGAGCGCTTATACTTGAGCAAAAAATAAATTCGATAACACATTTCTGTTCTAATATCTCCCCAAAAATCACCTACCCATGTGATGGGGCATTAATTCAGGTGAGGCGCATCAATTTTCCAATGCCGTAAGGAAATTTATTTACCAAGGGTTGAAAACAACAGCACCCTGAACCCTCTGTTCATGCGGAACAATTTGGCAAATTCTTTAGCATAGCCCATAGAGTGCTGTTTTCTCTAAACCTAAAAATACACCATTGGAGAATGATGTACATCACCTGTAAAATTCACAGGGGTAAGGTATTTTTTTGTGGAAAAAACAAAAGTGTTTTACAGAATTTTTTTATTAAACAGAACACTCAAAGGTAATCTTGCTTCACCCGATCTTTAACATGCCCCCTACCAACATTCTTAGGCAGCTTAGATCACCAGGAAGGCCATGGAAAGAATGCATAGGGCTTGGTTGCATGGTAGAAACAAACAGCATTTCTACCATTTTACTTTATAGTTAAAGCAAATAGAGATGACCAAATTTTTTGTTTCGATTCGTTGAATTTTGCCATAAAAATCTGGTTTGTCCCCCAAAAATAAATAAATAAAACAAACCTATTACCTTGCTGTCCAGCGCTGCGGGTGTTCTACACCTCTCCGCGGCACTCTGCGCCCCTCGCCGCTCTGCCGCCAGCACTACCGCCACACACAGGCTCACATTGATACAAGGGTCTCACAAGAGTCGAGTTAGCACTGTACGAGAATGTATTTTTGCATACTTTATGACAGGAATATGGCTTGATTTAGCAGGCCTTATTCTTTTTTTATGCATTTTATCTAATCTTACACAAATGAATAATAAAATAAAAGAGGAAAAACATGGGTGATTCAGTGTCTTGTAACATTTTTTTTTGAGGGTACGTTTCACAATCTTGCTTGCTTTTTTTACTTAAAAATACGAGAGGTAATGGGAAATTGACCATATCACGGAAGGACACCAGCTCCAGATTTAATACTCTCAATTAAAATATACTTACCAATCCATGTTTTTCACATATTGTGCCCAGCGGGGCAGCATAAACTTCCTCGCCCGCCGGATCGGGGTTCCCTCTGGTCCAACCTCTGCGGGCTTCAATGGCAGTAGCAGCGTCTAAAGCAGATGCCCCACCAGTATCTCTTTAACAGGGAACACAGGTCCCCATGAGTCAGGGAAGGGAGGCTCTTAGGGCATCCAAAGGTAGAGCCTCTGTGGAACCCCCCATCTTAGACACTGGAGTTGTAGACACCCCATGGGGGGAATTACCTGGGGTATCCCCCTCAATGTCCCTCCCCTCCAGTGACATGAGAGTCACATGAGGGAGATTTCACAGAGGCTCCACCTCTCCCACCGCTTTGCATTGCCGGCAGTTTGGTCCTTGAGTCCTGGATTACCATACCCTATTTTACTGGGGTGGTGAGGTATGCCCCCCTAAAGCTTAATAATCCGATGCAAAGTATAGGGGCTGCTAATCTAGGGCTGAATTGCCAGGCCCTAGACTTAGTAATCACCAGCACTTGTGCCCTTATACACAGGTCATTTGGACCACACTGACATGCTCCCTCTGTCCTCTGCCAGGTATCTTGAGCTGATGCCAGCAGCAGCGTCTATTTCAGACACCATGCAATCATCTGGAGTGAAGAGGGACACAAGCCCCCCCATCCTCCTGCCTTAGCATCCTACCAAGTGTAATGCCAGTATCTGGGGGAGAAAAGCTTTTATACCACAGAGGTGGGGAGCCAATACCATGCCAGTACCAATAACCCAACTACTCACACCCTCTCTCGGACCAAAACCATCATTTTAACTAGCATTCCCTGAATTGCTCCCCCCATGAAAAGTACTGAATTTTGGCTGCTCCAGCTTCACTCTGCTCTCAGCTAATGCAGCCTGCTTTAGCCAGAAGTCCCGCCTTCTTAAGTCATTGCCACTTTTGTGCGTGGCAGTGATGTCATTGCTGCAACTTTTGCAATGACTGATCGCCTGCCATCTTACAGAGAGAAACTGCAAAAAAAAAATCACTGTTCCAGGACAATTCAGTCGGTGAAAATGTCCATTTTATATACCCTGAGGAAGTGGCGGGAGCAGAACGCCACGAACCGCGTTGGTGCTGTTAAGACGGACAGTCTAGGTGGACCTAGACGCTGATTACAGGTGACCTCTTATATATCATAGATCTAAGTCTGCCTTGTGTACCTGGTAGCCCTGATGCATACATCTTTAGTGCACTAATGTACTACACACTCTTTTGCACTTAGCACTTTCGGGCACTGTAGCACTTTGTCTCCACACCCTAGTATTTATTTTGCACAAAGCTTCCTTTGCACATCTTTATCTATATATTCATATACTACAGTATAATTATCTCTCTCAATCTTTGTTTTGTATGCGGAGGACCCTTTTACACTCGGCAGATAAATATGTTCTTCTGAATTTAATTACACAACGTATACTATTAACTACAAGTCTAGCTTTGTCCACCAGACTCCCTGGGCCATGTATGTGCTTATCAACTTTTGAATAAAGTACCAATTAATCTTATATACTGCAGTGCGGCTATTAGTGGTCTGACTGGCAGTCCACATATTTTGTAGCATTATTGTGTAGCACCCTGTATAGGGTGGTCATTGGTTCCTGTTTAGCCAGCATCCAGTTCATGATAATTGTTCCAGCTGTGCGGGAATACAGTGTTTTGTGTGAAAATATCCATTTTGTGTTTTACACTCTAAGTTGGGAGTATCTGCAGGCCGAACCTATTTCATAAGTTCTGTGGATTTTGGCCTGCTTTAAGAACCGGATAAAATATTTACTGCTTCCTCAATCCAGTAATTCAGAGAAGCGCATCTCATGTTAGTAAAGTTAGTTAAGACTGAATTGAATTTGAATTAGAGACGTTACATTGTGAGAACCTTTAGGAGACAGGGGCTAATGCGGAAGGAGCAATGCAGTCTGTGAACCCATGTGAACCCATATTTTGATTGAGGTTGGCTGTTGTAAATGTTATAATTATAATTATATAATTATTGTTTCTTGAAGACAAGCAATATTCACTTCAAAGAGTAATAGCAACTTTCTGATAATATCATTCAGGATTATGGCAAAGCAGTCTTATCATTTACATATGGGCAGTTTTCACATTATTATTTTGCTTCTTTATTTCACTGACAACATAAATGGCTTTAATTGAATACAATCATATGAACACTTTGCATAATGCCTACACATGCAGTTGCAATAAAAGTGCATAAATTACATCCATAGTTACAATGGTATTCACAGTAAATCACTGATGTAAATAATGTAGTTAAATAATCTATTCTGAACTGTGAGCTTGGTGTTTCAGTTTTAACCTATTATAAGAGCCAAACATACGCGACACCTCCCAGAGCACACCTTTTCTTTGGTTATTATTTCTAGGGTGTGGATTACTTAAGTAGATCAGGATTAGCTGGATAATGCCAGGAAAAAACGTTTCAGTTGTACCAACTGAGCTCATGGATAGTCAGTAGTGATGAGCCGGAGCGGGGTCTCCCAGGTATGGAAGCCCTCTGGCCGGATAGTCCATGGTATCCGTCACACGTTACTCCTGAATGCCGAATACAATGACACCAGCTCCCACTACTCTGTAAACTGTTATAGGGGGCATCTCACTAACCTAATGTACCTAGCAGACAAAGGAGGAGGACGATGCGGGGAGAGGGAGTTTCATTAATTTTTTATTTTAACTGTTTGTGAACTTGTAAATAGTTTAAATGACCCGTATACCAGTTTACAGAATAGTGGTGTCCAGCATGCTACCTGTCGGCAATGGTGGGTGGCATCCTGGGATGATTTCACCCAAATATGGCATGGGGTTAACCAGACTGAATAGGCAAGATCTGGGTTGAATCTAGCTTTGATCCGGATCCGAAGCCCATTTCTAACAGTCAGTGGCAATGGTGACTAGATTTTTGAAAATGAGTAAATCAAAGGGTTCTGGTTTCCATAAAAACTGAGAGGTAGCCTATGCAAGATGCTTGTTGGGTCTATAGTTTTAATATTTACCTCCCTAAATTCCCTAGTATTTACCAAAGTGTACCTCCACTTCTACAAGTTATTAAAGAGACAGGCAATGGCAATAGTACAACAGCAAGCAGCTCAAAATCAGCCCAGGATTTTACTGGTCCTGGCCAGCCCATGGGGAGACCAAAAGCTGGTATTTACCACCCCAAATGTAATTCCCAGTTCAGTTGGCCCCCAAAACAGTTAAGCCCACTGGGAATTCTCCCTGCGCTCCCTAGTCCACCCCTGGCAGCAAGGAGCTCACCAGAAGCCTGTCCATGGGCCTCTCCTCCATTTCCTGCAGTGCAACATTTGCAGCATATCTAGTTTGTCCCTCCTTTTCATTTTTCTATGGTTTTTCTATGACCATGTGGTTGCACGGCTTTTGCCTGAGCACTTCATACTGGGAGTGCTAAGTGACAGAACCACAGAAGCCCACATGATTTTCAGTGAGCTGAAATGTACCTGATTCAGAAATGGGGTCCGGTGCGGTGCATGTGGTCAGGGATTCAGTATTCCTTCTATAACTATCATATACTTTAATAGCTTTTATTTTCACATGTATTTAATGATAGTTGAGCTTTAGGGATTGAATCTCCAACCCTTTCTCACCATAGTGTCTGGAGAGCACTGCTCCTTTTAATCTGACAGAGGGGCGTGCATTGGTGAGCTAGTGTTGTATGAGGGGACAGGAGAAAGCCTGAACTCACAGGGAAACATTCTCTGGTAAGTTTTAAAGTGGGTCAAAACTCACATAACCGCTAACCTACTCTTGGGGCATCCTACACTGGTTGTGTGAGCCCCCTCGGGTCCCACAGTACGATTCCTCCGGCTGCCAGGCTGGCTGGGTGTGGTAGCGTGCACCTGAACAACAAGCCAGGTCTAGCCGGCTGCACCCTCATCACAGCTGCATTTTTGAGAAAGCCAATTGCAGGACATGGCTCTGAAGGCGATAATCCCAATTTTCTTTGAAAACCAGGCCACTACCAAGCCAACAGCAGCACCTGGCTGCCTGGGCGGGAGGGTAAGTATTTTTGGGTTTCCATCTGCTTTAAAGCTTACATACATGTGCATACTTGGTCCATTTCACATGAGTTTTCTTAATGTACTCGTATTAGGGTGATAAACAAAACAATGAAAAAAGGTAAAATATTGTAGTGCTTACATGGAGCTTATTGAGAAGTACATATTCGTTTACAGCAAAAAGTGTCACTTGAAACAAGGTCATCACCATCACTTGTACAGGGCTGACTTTGCCCAGAACTCCACCGAAGGCAATGCACACAGATCCAACGCAGAAATCAGCATTGATGAGGCTGCAAGAGATTGCATGCATTAATGACTGCAGTATGTAAATGGAAGTATGTCAAATAAGTAAACATTAGTTAGAAAAAAAAAACAGGCCAGTCCTCATGAAACTAGTAGAAATAACCAGTAATTCCATCACTGAGGCCGATTCATTAATAGCGCCAGGTAGCGACAGATGAGCGACTGTAGCAGTATTTTCAGAGGGCCCGCTAGTAGTCGCTGTGCTTGGTCGTTGTTCGGTTGTTGACAGCGACTCAGTCGGTGTGCGGTAATGTTGAATATTGGGAGGAGTCGCTATTTGACAGGTTCCGCGCTGTATGGGAGCGCATGATAGCGAATGGCCATAGCGAACGGCTCCCACCATATTCATTAACAAATCACGCTCAAAAAATTATTGCGCTGTGAAATGCATCTTTAAACCCCAGAGCGCTGGCGGCGATGGGTTAAAAGTAGTTTTTTAACCCCCAAACAACCATATTTTTGGAAACCAAAAAAAACAAGTTTATAAAAACATTTTGTAATATGAATACACCTGTAATATCAATTCAGCACAAATTTTTTTTTTTATTTTTTTTTACCTTAAAAAAAATATCTTACATTGCAGAAGTGGTAACAGAATTTTTCACATTAAAAAAAAAAAATTAATAACAATTATTTATGATTATTTAAAGATTGTTCCATTGAAATGCATTGGAGAGCGCCAGGTAGCGAGAGGTCATACCTGTCGCTGTTCAAGGTCGCTCGCTGGCGCTGTGGGGTGAGGCTGGAATAATGATGAATGATTCGCTATATGGCGCTCTCTCAGTCGCTAAGCAGGATCGGCTTGATAAATGTGTGATTGTGGTGGGGAGCCGGCGTTCTCGTGGCGGTGACCATCATTACCATTCGCTCACCAGTCGCTAGCTGGCGCTATCCCTTGTTAAATAAGGGCCACTGTTTCATATCACTGCAACGGTTTCAAATTATTATTATAACTGTTATTAATAAATTGTTCTTATAACATACAATGGTGGATGTATCTGCCATAAAGAATACTTTTACCTTTGTTAGGGACAGATAAACACAGTAAACACAATTATCATTTAAAGTAAAAAATTACCTTACCTCATTAGAAAAACACAATTCTATGATACTCACCTGTAGAATTGGTTCTTCTGTTAATCCATTCCAGGCCGTCCTTATTCAATACGATTGGGTAACTCCTGCCCGAAGGGGCGTGACTGCAAGACAAAAGCGTGGCTCCGCCTCCAGGCCTATATCCTTGCGGCTGACTTCCTAGATTCCAGTTAATTAAAAAACAGTATAACCAGCCGCCCGGGAGGCATACCTATATCTCTTTGGAGACTAAATGGCTGGAGACAACATAAAAAGACTCATCTCTCTGATTATAAATATGTACCATTTCATTTTTTATTTATTTTTTTTATATATCCACAAGACTAGGCATCCAAGGCATCCAAGACATGGATATATCAACCTAGCATTCTTTTCAATGCAAAATATTATTATAAAAAAGAAGACCATAAAAAGGGTATCAAGGATAGATCGTAACTTCCTATATTCCCCCAAAAGAGGCGGGTCAGACAGCCTGGGATGGATTAACAGAAAAACCAATTCTACAGGTGAGTATCACAGAATTGTGTTTTTTCTTCCAATCCATTCCAGGCCGTCCTTATTCAATACGATTGGGACATCCAAAAGCAGTGCCAAATATGGGCGGGATCCCCAACGCGGAACAGCAGGTAGTTCCTTTCACTACCGCCTAAAGAACTTTTCTACCAAATACAGCGTCAGCTGTGGCCCTAACACTTACCTTGTAAAATTTGGTAAATGTATGAAACAAAGACCAGGTGGCAGCTTTACAAACCTGTTCCACCGAGGCCTGATGCTGAAAAGTCCAGGAAGCACCAATGGCCCTAGTGGAAAGAGCTGTGACCCAAAACAAGGGGCTCCTTCCCCTTGGCAATCCATCGACTGATGGCAGACTTAGCTGGTGGAAGACCTTTCCGTGGACCCTCAGGTATGACATAAGAAGTCCAAATTATGGAAAGATTATGTAGTAGTGAGATAATACCTTAGTGCCCTCACTACATCCAACAGTGAAGAACACCCCTTCCTTATTTGACACTGGAACAGGACATAAGGTAGGCAAAAACCATCTCTTCATTAAATGAAAAGATACCTTTAGGAAGAAAATCCTAAAACACTCAAATAATGAGGCTTACTGATAAGCTGCTAATTCAGAAAACCGCCTGCTGAGGTTATTGCCACTAAGGGATAACCATAAGCGCCCTTAGACTTAATGACGCATCTACCATGGCTGAAAAAGGAGGACCCTGAAACAAGTTCAGGCCCCAAGCCGGCATAAGTGGATTATGAGGAGGCCGCACCTGAGCGACTCCTTGTAAAACAAGTTCTGATAAAAACATTCTCAGCTATGGGTTTCTGAAAGAAGATAGATAACAGATATTTGTCCTCCATTGAAGACCTTCATCAAGACCTCTGCAAAAAAATATATATTCTGTAAAACAGAACAGCACTACAAGCGAACCCCTGGATTCACCGATAATTGCTTGCAACACTCAATAATAGATCATTTCTTCCTGGCCTGAATCATAGTCTGGATAACTCTGGCAGAAAAACCCGTTCTGCCAAGATAAAGGATTCAATAGCCAGGCAGTCCAAGCCAGAACTGTGAATTGGGATGTCTTAGAGGCCCTTGTGTGAGAAGATCTGGATCGACGCCTCCAAAAGTTGCCCTCTGACATCCTTACTATGTCTGAGAACCAACTTCTTCTTGGCCACAGAGGAGTCACCAGAATGGTTGGGACTTCCTTGTGAGCTAAACTTTTTTAGTACACGACCCAGGAGTGAAATCGGAGGGAAATGCATAAAGAAGCTTGAAGTAAACTCGCCTTTACTCAGCCAAACGGCACATGCACATTAATAGGCCATCCACACTGCCTATGAGGAATGGGAGGGAGAATTCCACATTGCCTATGGTGAATGAGAGGGGGGAATCCCACACTTCCTATAATGGGGAATGGGAGAGGGGAATGCCACACTTCCTAGAATGGGGAATGGGAGGGGGGAATGCCACACTGCTCATAATTTATTGTCCCAATCAAACTGCTAGGTAAGATATCAAGAAATAAAATTGATTCAACCATCTCATCTCCACGGCTCCAACTGTTTTTGTACAAGCTCAGTCTGGTCAGTAATTTGGATAGAAGCTCAGTGCGGCACCGTGACCAAACACTGGCTCAGAAAATTGGTGTGAAAGCAGCCTGTGCAAGAACAGAGTAAGCCATGGAGACTGTGGTGACGAGATGGAGATGGTATTCTGTGAGTGAGCGGAGTTGAAAGCAGACCTATATCACGTGTCCATGGGCTACTGGTGAAAATCAGATGACTTGGGTTGGTGGTGAGTTGAGTTGATTTTATTTCTTGAAAACTTACTTAAAGAGTCAGGGCATCTGTTGCTATTGTTAGAGGATCCCTGGACCGGGACAAACTTCGGATCTTCCGACTGTGCCCTGATGCAAGAACTCCGTCTGGGATCCCCCAGCACATGCATAGGGATAAAAAAATCCTCTGGCTAAGAGACCATTCCCTCTGATGCAGGACCGTTCTGCTGAGATGAACGGCCTGCAAGTTGTCCACTCCTGGTATGTGTACCACCAAAATACATGGAACCAGTTTCTCGGCCCAAAGTAAAAACCCAGCTCACTCCATCAGGACTTTACTGCTTCTGGTGCCCTCATGGAGGCTGATATATACCACCTCTGTCCGATTGTCTGTTTGAATCCGGATGGGATGCCCCTTCAGATGGTATGTCCAATGTCTGAAATACAATAGAATCACTCTCAGTTCCAGGATATTTATGGAGAGTCTGCTCTCCTTCAGACTCCATTGTCACTGAATCGTTCGTGACTCCATGACACTCCCCAACCATATAGACTGGCATCCGTGGTGATGATCTTCCACTGTACTGGAAGAAAGAATTTGCCAATCTGAAGAGGCTGAGGACCAGGCTAGAGACCGCCTTGCTGACTGTGTCATGTAAAAAGAGTGATCCAGAGTGTATGGGTCCCGATCCCAGATTGTGAGCAATTCCATCTACAGGGGTCTTGTGTGAAACAGTGCAAAAGATACTGACTCAAAGCAAGATACCATTAGGCCCAACAGACATATTCCTTGATGAATCGTCGAGTGAGGACAAGACAAGATACCCAGTACCCTGGCCTGAAGTAAGAGTCACTTCTGTGTTGGAAAAACACTTTTGCCTGAGACGTGTCTAATGACAGTCCCAGAAAAGAATAACTCTTCAAGCTATGAAATGATGTTTGACTTAAGAATTCGACTGGATAGTCACTATATCCTTCTGGGTCCCTTGACATGATGGGGCCCATATCAACCGATAGTCTCAGTAAGGGATTATATGTATCCCTGACTTCTTAGAGAATTACATGAGACCTGCCAACACCTTGGTACACACCCTGGTGCTGATGATAGACCGAAGGGTAGCGCCACAAACTGAAGATGTAAGCCACCTACAGCAATGTAGATATGCATCCTTATATATACACTGCGGTTATCAAAACTCCAATCTCTAAAAAGGTGAGATATGGCAGAGCTCAAAGCTTCCTGCAAATATGAGCCAAATGCAGAAGTTTCCCCCCCACACCTCAAGGGCGGGGGCATCCCTTCATGCCTGAGCCGGCTTCTAAGGGAATCTGGCTTTGTTCTGCCAGACACCTGTTGCCTTAATTTGGAACTTTGGGATAGAAGAGAATTTCTTCTCTTTTTTTTTCTTTTTGGAATAAGACAAAGAGGCCGAACCTCTAGCCGGAACCCCAGAGTACTAGATGCCCTGCGGAAGCAGTATTAGACTTCGGCTTTTGTAGCAGATTAGATCATTTACCACTAGTAGCAAGCTTTACCATGTCAACCAAGCAATCCCAACAGACGCCCCCCTTAAAAAGGAGTCCTGTCATATTCCTTTTAGAGGCTATGTCAGCTGGCCATTGCTTAAGCAATCTCCAAAAGCAGTGCCATCTATGGGCGGGATCTCCAACGCAGAACAGCAGGTAGTTCATTTCACTACCGCCTGAAGAATCTTTCGACCAACCACAGCGTCAGCTGAGGCTCTAACATCCACCTTGTAAAACTTGGTGAATGTATGAACCGAAGACCAGGTGGCAGCTTTGCAAAACTGTTCCATCGAAGCCTGATGCTGAAAAGCCCAGGAAGCAACAATGGCCCTAGTGGAATGGGCCATGACCCGAAAAGGGGGTTCCTTCCCCTTGGCCGGGTAGGCTCTTTCTACTGCCTGCCTAATCCACTTACTGACAGTGTCTTTAGCTGGCGGAAGCCCCTTCCTCGGCCCTTCCAATATAACAAAACGAAAATCCGTCTTGCGGAAGGAATCTGTAGCTGCCATGTAATATCTTATGGCTCTGACTACATCTAAAGAATGAAGCGCCCTTTCCTTAGCATTAGCCGGAACTGGGCATAAAGAAGGTAGAATTACCTCCTGATTAAGGTGAAAAGGATCGACGACCTTAGGTAAAAAAATCAGGCTTAAACCGAAAAACTACCTTGTCTCTGTGTAACTCAAAATAAGGAGACTTCATACATAAGGCGGCAAATTCAGAAACTCGCCGCACAGAGGTGATTGCCACCAAAAATATCACCTTAAGCATCAAAATGCTCAATGGAGCGTCAATCATAGGTTCAAAGGGAGCACCCTGAAGAGCCGACAATACCAGATTCAGGTCCCACACCGGTAAAATATACTTGCACGGTGGTCGGACATGAGTGACCCCCTGAAAAAAAGTCTTAATGAGCCTATTGCTAGCTATAGACTTCTGGAAAAAAAATAGATAAGGCCGACACATGCCCTTTTAGGGTGCATAATTGTAGGCCCATTTCTAAGCCATCTTGTAGAAAATCTAAAATTCTAGAAATTGAATACTTTCTGCATGAAAAATGCCTAGTCTCACACCAGGATATGAACGCCCACCAGACCCTGTAGTATATCATGGAAGACGACTTCTTCCGGGCTTGAATCATGGTATGAATAACCTTAGTCGATAAACCTCTCTCTGCTAAGATCGAGGTCTCAATAGCCAGGCCGTCAAAACCAGCATCTGTAAATTCGGGTGCCGAAGCGCCCCCTGTGTGAGAAGATCTGGCTCGTCTGGTAGGCGCCAATGGTCTACCGACATCCTTGTTACGTCTGAAAACCAACTTCTCCTTGGCCAGCGAGGAGTACACGGCTCAGGAGCGGGGGAAAAACGTACAGAAGCTTGAACCTCACCCAAGAGACTGACAGGGCGTCCATTGTAATGGCCAGAGGGTCCCTTGACAGGGACATGAATTTCGTCCGCTTGTGACTGTGCCTGGATGCGTAGAGATCCACCTCGGGACAACCCCAGCAAAGGCAAAGAGCTTGAAAGATCTTCTGACTGAGGGACCATTCTCCCCGACGCAGTGCCTTCCTGCTCAAAGCGTCTGCCTCCTGGTTTTCTACTCCCGGGATGTAAACTGCCGAGATGCAGGGAACATTCTCCTCTGCCCAAATCAGAATCCGGCTCACCTCTTTTAGAGCACTCTTGGTCCGAGTACCCCCCTGATGATTGATATAGGCTACTGCCGTCCGATTGTCTGACTGGACTTGGACAGCCTGGGGGTCAACTGGGGGTCAGACACTGAAGCACTAGCCGGATTGCTCTTAATTCCAAAATATTTATGGGAAGCCGATTCTCTTTCGGCCCTCACTGTCCCTGGATCTTCTTGGTCTGCCAGATACCCTCCCAGCCTGTGAGACTGGCATCCGTGGCGACGATCTGCCACTGCGGTGTCAGAAAAGACCTGCCTGCAGACAGATGTAGAGGGTCCATCCACTACAGGAGAGATTGCCTGGTCGAGGGTGTCAGAACAAAGACTTGATCCAACGACCGCGGGACTCGATCCCAGCTTGCTAACAAATTTAATTGAAGAGGCCTCATGTGAAACTGGGAAAAAGGCATGGCCTCGAAGCAGGCCACCAAAAGGCCTACTAGTTTCATCCCTAGCCAAATGGTCGGCTGCCGGCAAGCCAGTAAGGACTCTATTTGATTCCGAATTAACAGAGCCTTCTGCTCTGACAGAAACACAGTCATTCCTAAGAAATTCCTTACTGGTGCCGGAGTAATATGGGACTTCGGATAATTGATCACCCAGCCGAACTCTTCCAGAGTTGATAGGACCGACTGCGTATCCTTCATAATCTGCTGAGGAGACCCGGCTCAAATTAAGAGATCCTCCAAATATGTACTGATGCATATCCCCTGGCTTTTGAAAATGGCCATGAGACCTGCCAAGACCTTGGTGAATACTCTTGGAGCCGAGGATATCCCGAATGGAAGTGCCACAAACTGGAAATGCTGGCCTTCCAGGGCAAACCTCAAGAATTTCTGATGCCCTGGAAAAATCGGAACATGAAGATACGCATCCCTTATGTCTATTGTAGTCATAAGATCTCCGGGCTGAATCGATGTTACCGCTGACCTCAGAGTCTCCATACAGAAATGTTTCACCCGGATATACTCGTTGAGACCCTTTAAATCTAAAATAGGACGAATCGACCCGTCCTTCTTGGGGATTGTGAACAGGTTGGAGTACAACCCCTGACCTTCTTCCTGATAGGGTACCTGACAAATTACCCCATTTTGAAGAAGATGCTGAACAGAGGCTCTCAGGGCATGCGCCTTTACCTGGTTCCAGGATGCCCCTGACCAAAGGAACCTTGTGGGCGGTCTGGCTGCAAACTCGATCTTGTAGCCTGATGACACCACCTCTTGGATCCAAAGATCCACCACGTGGCGTCTCCAGATATTGCAAGAGCCGTCCCCCCACCCGCTCGGGTGAGGGCGCCCCCTCATGCTGGAGTGGGCTTGGCTGGAGGTTTAGGCCTACTTCTCCAGGCCCCTCCTGCCCTATTATGAGCTCTGCCCCTGCCCCAGAAATCCCTACGGGAGCATGAAAAGAAGGCGCCTCTACCGCTCCGAAAGGGCCGATATGATGAAGACCTCTGAAATGGCCGAGCCAACCTCTTCCTCTGAGGAAGTTTGCCATCCTTGACCATACGGTCCAGTCGCTCTCCAAAGAGTCTGCCCCCTAAAAAGGGAAGATCTGTAAGATTTTTGTTAGGGGCGGCATCCGCCGACCATTGTCTTAGCCATAAGGAACGGCGCAAGGCAACAAGAAGAGCAGAAGATCTAGCCGCTAGCCTGACCGCATCATCCATAGCAGTGATAGCAAAAGAATTAAAGACCAAACAAGCTCTAAAATCTTTGGACTCCTGAGTATACCTGCGCGACTTAGCCCTGGCCAAAATCTTCTTCTTCCTTGAAGCCAAAGACACAATAGCCGTGGCACAAACAGGGCGTAGAAAAGAACCTACCATAGCAAAGGCATGGCGGGCCAACTGATCCATTCGTCTCTCTGTGGGATCTCTTAAGGAAGCATTAGTAGCAGACGGCATGATAGAAGTATTGGACAGGCCTGATACCGGTGAATCCACCTCAGGTGGAAATGACCATATCTTAATCATATCCGCCGATAAGGGATACCCGGCGTCTAGGATCCTAGGAACAGCCGGTAACTTGTTAGGATTTTCCCACTCCTTTAACACCATTCTGGAAAAATTTGGCTGTTCTGGAAAAACCTTCCTTTGCCTTACTGGCTTAAAAAGGTCGTCCTTCCCTCTTTTTGCCACCTCAGGAGGGGTAGTATTCAAAGTCTCAAAAACTGATGAAAGTAAACACTCTGTTTCATCTGAGAGAAGGGAATCCTCATCAGAAGAGAATAAAATTTAATTACTATCCTCCTCACCGGAGCGTAACTCATCTATATACTCTTCCTCCTCCTCAGACTCAAAAGAGGCAAATAAATCTTTTTCCTCAGAAACAGGCTCCAATGCCTCCTCTTATAGGTGGCTTTTCTAGGAACGACCAAGGATAACTGTCTCTCTAAGTTATCCAACCTGTGCGCCACATCTGCCTGTGCCTCGCCGCCTTCCCCCTCTCCGGGGGATGTAAGAGACGGCTGAGCCGCCGCGCTCCCCAAAGCAATAGCTGGGTTAGAGACCTGAGCCGCTACTCTATTATGGTCTAAACCAATTCTCATGGCGCAAGCGGAACAAACCATGCTGAAACTACCCAGGGGATCCTGTTTACATAAGGGGCAGAGCCCGCCCTGCTCAAGTGGGATGCCCGAATCACTATCCCCTGATACCTCCCTCATGGTGTTTTAATTTATTATTACTTTTTTTTCAAAAATTTGGCAGAAGACCTAAGGCCCTAAGCCTAAGCCAATCCCAAAGGGACTGGGAGGAACCACAACCCTTTTTATCCTTCTTCCAATATCTAAGAAAATTAACAGAAGAAAAATCCTATTAGAATAAAATGTCATTTCCCCTTTAATGCATAAAAAAACCTACTTATAATAACAAAACTCATTTAATAAATATAATAAATTTCACTAGGGGGGCCTCTGATCGCCCCCCCAAGGCTCTTCTGTATTGAACAAGAGGGCCCCCTCTCCTTCCCTTCCTCATATCGGCTGCTAGCCCCGCCCCTTGGGGGCGGGGAAAAGTGACGTCTATATGATGTCACTCAGCAGCCTACATCTCCAGCCTACATCTCCATCCACATTGATGCCAATGATCAGTGCTGTTGGATGCTCAGCAAAGGAAGGTTGGAGGGGGGAGAGGGTTGTGATCGCTCTCTCCCCCTCCAGCCCTTCTCCACCGAGCACCCAGCAACTGTCATCATGGATCACCGAGGGACAGAGAACACAGCATGACCAGAGGTAAGTAAAGTAAAAAAAGGCTGGGGGCTGGCAAGTTACCTGCTGCTAGCGGGTGACTTGCTATTAACCCCCGGCTCACCAATTACCTGCCTCCCCAACGGCCGGGGGGGGGGAAGAAGGGCCCGGGCTCCGTAGGCACTATGCCGGCTTGTAGCCTGCAGGGCTGGGGGGCACCAGAGCTGGCCCCTGCACCCTGTTCTACAAGCCCTGCATAGCTGGTCCCGGGTCGGTTATGCTGGGTAGGGGGGACCCTACGTCATTTTTTGGGGGGGATTCTAAGGGTTTTTAAGCCTTAAAATTCCCCCCAAAAAATGGGGTCCCCCCCCCTCCTGGGAGGGGGGACCCTATGTCATTTTTTTTTTTAATTAACAGCATAGTTGTAGCTTATCTGAAAAAGTGCTGTTTCAGTTTGGGGGAGTCTCCTGGGCAGGAAAGGGTGTCTACCAATACATATGTGGTACCGTTGTAATCGGGAGAAATAGGCCTTTCAAACGCAATACAATTTTATTGACAAACTTATATTTTTTTATTACAAAAAACACTACAAGACATTTCATGTTAAAGCCCAGACTTTAAAAGCCCAGACTACAATATATAATTTTCCTGGAAAATCCCTGAAAATCTCTTCAAAAATCAAAGTTGAACATGTGTAGCGCAAAAAGTGAAAAGTGAAACGTAGTCTGGCAACAGAGTGTGACAAAATATTTAGGTAGGCTGGCACTTAAAGGGTTAAAGGCGCGATTTTCAAAATCTTGACAAAGGAGCATTTTTTTTTTTTTTTTTATAAAAGAACTTAACATGCATAGGAAGAAGGAAGGGTTGACTAAAAAAAAATGTAACATGTTCCTCAGCAGGTACACCAGAAGAAACCTGCGGCTGACGTGCTTTCTAAGAAGCCTGCAGCCCAGAGCACAAAGAGCTCTGTAAGCGCCCCAAGACCCCGGCGCTTCCACCTTACCTCACAAACCCCAAAACAGCCAGACGCTGTGGAAGACACAGTTGGGTCTAGGGGATCTGTGGAAATAAGGCTATGCAGGAAGCCGACAGGGTGCATTCCCCCGCTTGCTGCCAATCCTTGAGAGCAAATTTCCTGAACAACCTTCACAGTGACTTGCAACTTCAAGAAAGAAACTGATCTAGGTTAGGTGGCAGCTGGTACTTATGCGGCCGATAGGGGCCACGCCTTTTATGTCTTGCAGTCACATCCAATCGGCAAGGAGGTAATCCCAAGTGTAAGGAGGGTCTGGAATGGATTGGAGGAAAAAAACATTTTTATTGCACTTTTTTGTGTTTAAACATGGTAAAGCTCACCAGGATACAGGTTGCAATCCACACCACAATGTACACTGTTAATTATTTGGTGAAGCCAGTTTGACTATCATGACCCCCATTGGAAGCAGGTCCAACACAAGTGTAAACAGAAGTATATCATAAAATAGTTCAAACTCAGCTTTTATATAATGTTATGTATTCTCCATCAAAGAAAGAAGGGTAGTCCCAGCCACAGGGCCTGGGAAGAAGAACTACAATTCACTCTTTGATGGAAAACATTTTAATATCATGGGAATAAACGACAGTGAAAAAAAACGTTTTTCATATGCTTCTGGATACTATTGTGCTGGACAAACTTCCATTATGGCCAAGGTGAAGCCAAAGAAATTAAAAAGGGAAGAAAGTCTGACTGGTATTTTTGGTGAAATATTTGTGTTAATATATATGCTTGAACATCAAAAAGGTTTTAACTGGTGAACAACAGGTCTGGTTGGTAAATTAGTTAATTCACACTTTGTACCTGAGAATGTGTAAATAACAAGGGATGGGCAGGTGTGATGCATTGAACATTTATCATATCTGCGCATCCATGTAAAGATTATTTCTGCACATGTGATAACTACTATGCCTTTAAAGAGGAACACCACACCGGATTTTCACTATTCGAGGTGTTGTTCCTCTCAGTGGGGGTATCTAGAATTGGGATGGCCCACTGTGTGTATGTCCCTAGGTCACTCACCTTCCTGTCCCTCCCAAGTTGCAGACTCCGGCAAGAATGAGTGCGCTGATTGGCTGAGTGGCCCATTCAACCAATCAGCACCCTCGATTTTACTCGGCTCCCCTGATGGCTAAGCAGCTGAGCAGCGTGGAAGATAGGTGAGTGCGCCAGTGGCCACATCCCTGTTCACCTTCTAGCTAACGCATGCCCATGCAAGATAGGCCGGGTGTGGGTACACGCACAGCTAGAGGTGAGCCGGGATGCAGCAGCGGCGCAGAGATGCGACGAAGGCTCTGGGACAATGGGATCTTCTGAAGCTGCCAGCATTTGCTGTGCCTACCTTGGCATCCTTCCAAGGGCATTTGTGAGCATTTATGCTACAAAGGCAGGTTCTCGATGAAACCCCCCCATGTGACATCACCAAACATTATCAACATCAATGGAGTTAAGCGCAGTACAGGGAATTCACCTGGAAATATCCCTCTCCTCCCGTACAGTGACCTGTACTGAAAGCAGATGGGCTAGTAGCTCCTATGCCTGGTGTGCCAGGATAGCCCATGGGAGGGGATTTTTATAAATAATAAATAAAGGCAAAAACAGCCAAATACTTCAATAGCTGTTTATTGTATTCGGGATACCAAATGGCAGGAACAGAGGATTATTGGGCCAGAGGGCTTCCAAGCCAGATAGTCCCATGTCTGGCTCGGGTCTATACTTTGCGTTAGATGAACTTCCTGTTCAAAAGAGATAAACAGAGACATAAAGAGAAGGTGAATCTGTCAACCTGGTAACAAGTGTCAGAAGAGCTTTTTAGAACACAAAACAAATTAGAAACATGACGTTCTCCTTGCTGTGTGAGTATTGGATAACACGCCTGAAAGTATCATGACATCAGCTTGTTCTGTCTGGCAATGTACCTATGAAAAATAAAGGCAGATCTGCCCTTAGAAGTTTCGAAACGGAACAATAAACACCCGGGGCCGAAAGCCAAAGAAAGAAAACACGTCTCATCTTTACGAAACAAGAAGATATATCTGAAAGCCTTCACAGTTATTTGATTGCCCTGATAGAAGTAGTTTCATGTGCATATATTGATAGGTAACTTAAGAGAACTTTGTGAACCGTAGAATATGACTACGTGAAGTACTGCACCGTTACCATAAGATATCAATCAGACATCATTATGAGATAAGATTTTAATATGAACAGGATGGAATCCTGCTCCAATGTAGACTTTCAGGCAACATCTTATATAGAGCTGCATTTGTCTGCATATCAAAATGCAAATAAAAAGGCTGTTTAGATTTTTTCATATTACTTGAAAATGACTGTAACTAATGTTAAATGACAACAGAAAAGTGAAGTACTGTAGGACTGTGACACATCTTGTGAAATTCTAGACTGGTGACCAAAATGCCTGCTTCCTTGTTCTTTCCCCTCAGTTATATCTTGCATGAAGGGTGTAAAAAGCTGGTTGTTAAATTAAATAAAATAAAGGAGGCTTAACCCAGCAACCAAAGTACATTTAAAAGCCTTCTCTGAAGAATGCAGCATGTGAGAGCAGTAAAGGGGAGAAGACACCACACTCAGTCTTCACTTAACATACCATATAACATAATAAATTCTGGATTACCTTTTTCAATTCTCCTCACCTACCCCCCAAAGCTTCCAGCCCAACTTATAAATATAAATTGATAGGTGCCCTGCCAGTAAGCAGAGAGGGGAGCAATGTATCAAAATATGATAACACCAGACAGAGAGGAGCAGTGGTGGACTGGGGCCATTTGCCATTTTACTGTCTCCAGACCAGCCCACTAGTGACCCACAACACCCCTACTTGGCCCTCCACTGTGCTTCCCAGATGTGGCAAGGGTAGGTACAGTTCCCCACAGCCATGATACTGAGGCTATAGAACAGCAGGGTAGGAGCATGAGCCCAGGGTTTCTTGGCTTCCTGGTGAGGCCAGGTCCAGAGTGGACAGGGTGTAGACTCGGGGATCAGAGTGCAAGGAAGCAGCAGTTCAGCCGGCCCCAAAGAAGTGCGGGCTGCCGCCAATTTTCCTGCCCCACCACAAAGAAAATGCCTATATGTATATGTAGACTTGACGAAAATAATATGAGTCTCATTCTGAGACGATGGAGAAATGCATGGTGTTGCACATTTGGAATAAATAGTGCAGTTTCAAGAAACACTTTATCAAGTTTTCCAAAACCTTCAGGATTGAAAACAAAAAAATCATAGAAATAGGTCCTCATGCTTCCTGCCCTCTCATAGGTGCGTATCTGTGCTCCAGTTCTCTGTGACTCACATTCCTTAACTGGGGCTGAGGTCCTTCATATTCTGTATTGGGGCCCAAACCCTGCATTGTCAACTGGGACCCAGTCCCTCTGTTGCTTGTACTTGCCTCCTAGCTATAATTTTCCCCAGGCTGCCTAAGTGGAGGAGCCTGACATTCAGCAGTTGCCTTTAACAACCTGGAGCCGGCTGGTAGAATATATTGAACCAGTGCCTCTGGTGACACCACCTGATCCAGTGTTTTTTTTTTTACAAGTCTGTGACACTTGTCTCCACCTGATGCCCTTGCTGCATTCCAGCAGCACTAGGAGCCCAATGCCCTTTTTGCACTTTAAGCAGGTATGAGTCTGTGAGCCTGACCCCAAGCCTTGCTGTGAGCCTGCCTATATCCCTGTCCGTCAACCCGCTCCATTCCTGTACCATGCCTGCTCCCATGTTTGAGCCCGCATCCATGCCTGAGCCCATATTCATCCCTGAGCCTGCATCCATGCCTGAGCCCATATTCATCCCTGAGCCTGCATCCATGTCGGAGCCCAAATCCATTTTAGTCCGTTGCCAAGTTTGAATCTGTTGCAGGTCTGGCTTGACCGAGGTGGAAGTGCCTGTGTCAAGCAATATGTGAAACAAACTAGCAAGAAAAAAAGGAAGAAGAAACCATTATGGTTTACTAGGGAAGTCAGCACTATCATAAAAGATAAGAAGTCTGCCTATAAGAAGTATAAAGTAAGTGGAAGTGTAGCTGACAGAGAGGTGTATAAAATTAAACAGAGGGAAGCAAAACTGATTATAAGGACTGCTAAAGGGCAAAAGGAGGAAGAAATGGGCAAATCTATGAAGAGGGGAGATAAAACCTTTTTCCGATATATTGGTGACAGAAAGAAGAAAAACAATGCAGTCTCAAAAATTAGAAATAGGGAAAATTAATATATTGACGGAGATAAGGCTGTGGCTGACCATCTGAATAGCTACTTTTGTTCTGTGTTTTCAGATAGTAGCAGGCATTGCCATAGCACAGCATCCCGCTGGGAGGGCACAGCTCCGGAGTTTCTGGAGGCTGATGTCCTATCCGAGCTGGCACATCTAAAGGTAATTAAGGCGATGGGTCCAGATGGAATCCACCCCAGAGTTCTAAGGGAACTTAGGTTTGTGATTGCAGCCCCTCTGACTGATTTACTTAACCATTCCCTTTCAACTGGCGAGATTCCAGATGATTGGAGAATGGCCAATGTCGTACCAATCCATAAAAAGGGGAGTAGAGAAGAAGCCAGTAATTACAGGCCAGTTAGTTTAACATCTATAGTGGTCAAATTAATGGAAACACTCTTAAAAAAACAGATAATTTCCCATCTAAAAATTAATGACCTATTGGACCCAAAACAGCACGGCTTTACTGAGGGCAGATCATGTCAGACCAATCTTATTGATTTCTTTGACAATGTCACTAAAGTGTTAGATGAAGGTGGTGCTGTGGATATCGCCTATCTGGATTTTAGCAAAGCCTTTGACACTGTACCACATAAGGAGCTCATAGATAAGTTATTGAAGGTAGGACTCAATCCCTGGATAGTTCAGTGGATTTCCGGTTGGCTGAGGGATCGGTATCAGAGCGTTGTTGTAAATGGCGTGCAATCTGAACAAAGGCGAGTTACAAGTGGTGTGCCGCAGGGCTCTGTCCTGGGCCCCATTCTTTTTAATATATTTGTAAGTGACATAGGAGAAGGCTTGGTAGGAAAAGTTTGTCTGTTTGCTGATGATACAAAGGTTAGTAATAGGGTGGATATTCCTGGAGGTGTCTGCAACATGGAACATGATTTAACTTTACTGGATAGATGGTCAAAACTGTGGAAACTAGAGTTTAACCCTTTCGCTGCCAGCCTACCTGCAGCATTTGCCACTCCCTGTTGCCAGACGATGTTTCACCATTTTGCGCTACACATATTCAACTGTCATTTTTGAAGGGATTTCCAGGGATTTCCCAGGAAAATTATATATTGTTTTTTTCAACAGAGTCTGGGCTTTAACATGAAATGTCTTGTTTGTATTTTTTAGGTGTATTCTCAATTTTTTTGGGTGAAATGTGTGAAAAAAAACAAAAAAAAAACATTTTTTTACAATTTGTAGAGTTTTTTTGTAATAAAAAATGTAAGTTTGTCAATAAAATCTTATTGCGTGAGAAACCCCAATTTCTCCCGGTTACAGCGATACCACATATGTATAGGTAGACACCCTTTCCTGCCCAGAAGCCTTTTATAGCTGCTGGATGACAAATGGTTAATTAAAAAAAAAAATGACATAGGGTCCCCCTTCCCGGGGAGGGGGACCCCATTTTTTTTTGGATTTTGAAGGGTTAAAAACCCTTCAAAATCCAAAAAAAAAAATGACGTGGGGTCCCCCTTACCCAAAGTAACCAGCCCGGGACCAGCTATGGGGGCTTGTAGGCACAGAGTGGGGGGGCCAGCTTTGGTGGCCCCCCCACCCTGCAGCCTACGAGCCCACATAGCCTATGTGGGCCCGGGCTCTTCTGCCCCCCCCTGGCCTTTGGGGAGGCAGGTAATGGGGGTGCGGGGGTTAATGGCAAGCCACCCGCTAGGGCAGGTGACTTGCCACCCCCCCAGCCTTGTGAACTGGTATAAGGGGTCTCATGGACCCCTTACCAGCTCACAAAGGGTTAATGTGAAAAAAAAACACCACACAATAATAAAAAGTATTTTATTAGAAAAAAAAAAAATTTTTTTTTACTGTACTTACCTTCGATTGCAAGCTCTTGTCCCTCGCCGCTCAGCTGACAGATGCCGGTGATCGGCATCCAGAGAAGGAGAAGGCAGGAGATCAGAGGATCTCCTGTCACCTCCTTCCAGGGCACCGATCACCGGCATCTGAGAAGCTGAGAAAGCTGAAGCCGGTGATCGGGACCGGGATGACGTCATAAGCCCCGCCCCCAAGGGGGCGGGGCTTAGAGGCATGATGGCGGCCGCCATCGTGCAGAAGAGAGGAGAGAGCCTCCCAGGCTCTCTCCTGAAGATCGGTAAGTCCTGGGGGGGGATCGGAGGCCCCCCAGGTGAAGAGGAGGGACAGCGGGAGCCAGCGCACACACAGGTAAGTGAATGTCATTTTTTTTTTTTTTTTTTTTTTACAGTTAGAAGCTGCTGCTGCAGAAGCGGGGGGGGGGGCGGCCTATTCCGGGGGCTCTCCTGGAGCCATCCGACCCCCCACGGGGGATCGGATGGCACCAAATTAAAGAGGAGACCCGGCCGGATCCAACAAGGGGTCAGGTGAGTATTTGTTGTTTTTACTTTTTAAACTACAAGCGAGGAAAGTCAAGCACGTAACACCTACGTGCTTGGCACTTAAAGGAGCAGTATCGCGAATTTTTCTTGGTGACTTATATTTAAATGGTACTTTGAATGTAGGTAAGTGTTGGAGTAAGAATTACAAATGTAGAAAAAAATGATGTGTGTGTTGAGCAGCTGGAGACTAATAGCTGATGTTTATGTCTTGTCAGTGTCGGGCGCCGACACTCTGGCCTGTTCCACACTGAGGAGAGGGGTGCAACAATGTATCAGTTCCACGCTGAGGAGAATGTATCAAAGTCTCAGCTGTTCAGTGCTGGCAGCCGTCCAGCATCAGATAACATTGCAACATTGCCTGGGCAGAACTTATATCTAAAACAGAGAGAAAAGCTCTAGAAGTCATTTAGCTGATTTTGACAGTTTTCCCTTCATGTTGGCTCTGCTGCAAAATTGTTCAGTTTACCATTTTCTCTTTTTTTTCCATATGATCTTTCTTTCAGCTTTGTGTGTTTTGAGCAAAGCCCAACCCAGGATTTTCACTATCTGGAGTTTTGTTTTGTGCCCCTAGGGGCATCCCGACTTGGGATGCCCTGATATGTGAAATCCCCAAGTTCGCCTGTGAAAACGTACCTTTCCCTGTCCCACAGCGCATGCGCGTGCTGTTTGCACACAGATGGGGAGCCTGAGCAGTAACCTTCCTGGCCGCCCGGCCTGTCTAAATGACTATCTGCGTGAGCCCACCAGAAAAATGGGGGGATCTGTGGTTATCCAGGGGTCGTTTCACACAGTGGGCATCCTGATTTAGAATGGGGTTTTGTTCTACTTTAATACTTTTAGATTTTCCTTCACAGTTATTCAAAGAAGAATTTCAGTCATTTTCAGTCAGTTTAGTTTATTTTGTATAGATTTTACACATTTGAGTCACCTGGTCTCATAACAAAAGCAGCACCTCACACACACAGCCATTACAGTGTCAGCCTCTGAGGTAAAGTGTTGCTAGGAGACCAGTGGGCTAAATGAAGCAGCTCACTAAATATAAACCCAGCAGATCCCCCTATTCAGCAAATGGACTGAGCTATTATAATTATACAATTTAAAAGAGAGACATATATTTTTTTCTTTTTCTATCGCCAGATTATTTATACACATGTTATAAGCTATTGTATGGCTATTTAATTATTTATCTTTTTTAATGCAAATTTCGCGATACTGCTCCTTTAAGGCCCAGCCAAGCCAGCACGTAGGTGTTACGTGCTTGGCAACAAAAGGGTTAATGTCTCTAAATGTAAAATCATGCACTTGGGTAGAAGGAATCCCTGCTCTGAGTACCGTATGGGCAGTACTGTGTTAGCCAGGACCTCGGAGGAGAGAGATTTAGGGGTACTGATTACTGATAGCTGCAAGATGAGTGAATATGATCTGTGTCCCTCTGGTAATCATGTTAAGGAAGGCCCTGGAATTCCCCTAAATGCCTGTGATTTTTAAAACCTCTGTTTGCTTTAACTTTAAGCTTTAGAGTCCTCCAAAAACCCAGATTTAACTTCTAAACAACTGTTGTGTTTTATGGCCTAGTTAATGCAAATGCCACATGTCCTAAGCATCTCAATACTCAACCTAACTGGAATTCATACATAACTTTTTAAACAAACAGAATTTCGGTCCACGAAAGATTTTTAACCATGATACTAATCATACTCCAGCATGTTATTTATTAAATATGCCTTCCAAAGCTTTAATACAAAGTATTGGTAGGATAAGATACTACTAGATCTGGCACTGTTCACAGCAAAAAAATGCATAACACTTAAATGATGAGATAACCATGCGCCAAATAGAGAGCTATGGCAAAAATAATTGATTAAAGGATTGAAGAGGGAAATAAAATAATCCACTAATATCAAGGAATATGTATCTGGCCCCGCCGCTGTCATCGCTGCCGGTAAGAGACAGCGATCGCAGCGGCGGGGCCGGGACACAGCCCGCCGCTGCTTCTTACGGCCAGCTCAGTGAATCGGGTGGGCGTGGCCTGCGCCGATACTGACGCG
Source organism: Gastrophryne carolinensis (assembly GCA_027917425.1). NCBI lineage: Eukaryota > Metazoa > Chordata > Amphibia > Anura > Microhylidae > Gastrophryne > Gastrophryne carolinensis. Next base: position 323,957,537 of record CM051238.1, read on the forward strand.
GCACAGGCCACGCCCACACGATTCACGGAGCAGCCCGCTGAGCGGAGCGGTGTCAGCGGACAGGTGAGTTTAACTTTTTTTTTTTTTTTACTTATGCCGACTAATGGGGGGAAAGGGGGATGCCACACAGCCTATGGAAATGGGGGGAGGGGGGATGCCACACACCAATGGGAATGGGGGGAGGGGGGATGCCACACAGCCAATGTGAATGGGGGAGGGGGGATTCCACACACACCAATGGGAATGGGGGAGAGGGGGATGCTACTAGGGATGAGCGAATCGATCCGGACGAACCCGGATTCGATCCGAATTTCAGGAAAAATTCGATTCGGATCGAATCCGAATTTCCCCGCGATTCGATCACTCGAAGTTTTCCTTTAACATCCATTCATTTACATTTACAGGCATTCTAAGATGGCGGACGGGACATGTCTGGACATGTATCCCGCGCCAGTGCAAGCTGGGGCAGTCACATGCAGCCTATCAGCAGCCAGCAAGCCCGGTGACGTCACACAGCGGTATTTAACGGCGGCCATCTTGCTTTTCCTCATTTCTCTATTGCATTCGTGACAGACAGACAGAACGCTGTGTAGCTGAGGCAGTTAGACAGGCTGGAGACAGGGACAGACAGGGACAGGCAGGAGACAGACAGGAGACAGACAGAAAGCCAGGGAAAGGTAGGAAAAACGGAGCTGGCTGACAGGGAGATTTTTTTTTTTCATCCAGCCTTTGTTAGCGTTTTCAGGCTGCTTATAGTAACTAACTGTGCATATATACTGAACTGATCTTAAGTCTGCTGTGAGGCATCCCATTCTGTGACTAAAGCAACCTCTGTTTAAGACCATATAAGCATTTGCTCTTATCATATTTGAAATTAGGCCTGATAAAGACACTTTTGCTGGCCAAAGCACTACTGGACCCTGCCAGGTCCATTCCTGCCCAGGGCATCCCATTCTGTGACTACAGCAGCCTCTGTTTAAGACCATATAAGCATTTGCTCTTATCATATTTGAAATTAGCCTGATAAAGACACTTTTGCTGGCCAAAGCACTACTGGACCCTGCCAGGTCCATTCCTGCCCAGGGCATCCCATTCTGTGACTAAAGCAGCCTCTGTTTAAGACCATATAAGCATTTGCTCTTATCATATTTGAAATTAGGCCTGATAAAGACACTTTTGCTGGCCAAAGCACTACTGGACCCTGCCAGGTCCATTCCTGCCCGGGGCATCCCATTCTGTGACTACAGCAGCCTCTGTTTAAGACCATATAAGCATTTGCTCTTATCATATTTGAAATTAGGCCTGATAAAGACACTTTTGCTGGCCAAAGCACTACTGGACCCTGCCAGGTCCATTCCTGCCCAGGGCATCCCATTCTGTGACTACAGCAGCCTCTGTTTAAGACCATATAAGCATTTGCTCTTATCATATTTGAAATTAGGCCTGATAAAGACACTTTTGCTGGCCAAAGCACTACTGGACCCTGCCAGGTCCATTCCTGCCCAGGGCATCCCATTCTGTGACTACAGCAGCCTCTGTTTAAGACCATATAAGCATTTGCTCTTATCATATTTGAAATTAGGCCTGATAAAGACACTTTTGCTGGCCAAAGCACTACTGGACCCTGCCAGGTCCATTCCTGCCCAGGGCATCCCATTCTGTGACTAAAGCAGCCTCTGTTTAAGACCATATAAGCATTTGCTCTTATCATATTTGAAATTAGGCCTGATAAAGACACTTTTGCTGGCCAAAGCACTACTGGACCCTGCCAGGTCCATTCCTGCCCAGGGCATCCCATTCTGTGACTACAGCAGCCTCTGTTTAAGACCATATAAGCATTTGCTCTTATCATATTTGAAATTAGGCCTGATAAAGACACTTTTGCTGGCCAAAGCACTACTGGACCCTGCCAGGTCCATTCCTGCCCAGGGCATCCCATTCTGTGACTACAGCAGCCTCTGTTTAAGACCATATAAGCATTTGCTCTTATCATATTTGAAATTAGGCCTGATAAAGACACTTTTGCTGGCCAAAGCACTACTGGACCCTGCCAGGTCGATTCCTGCCCGGGGCATCCCATTCTGTGACTACAGCAGCCTCTGTTTAAGACCATATAAGCATTTGCTCTTATCATATTTGAAATTAGCCTGATAAAGACACTTTTGCTGGCCAAAGCACTACTGGACCCTGCCAGGTCCATTCCTGCCCAGGGCATCCCATTCTGTGACTAAAGCAGCCTCTGTTTAAGACCATATAAGCATTTGCTCTTATCATATTTGAAATTAGGCCTGATAAAGACACTTTTGCTGGCCAAAGCACTACTGGACCCTGCCAGGTCCATTCCTGCCCAGGGCATCCCATTCTGTGACTACAGCAGCCTCTGTTTAAGACCATATAAGCATTTGCTCTTATCATATTTGAAATTAGGCCTGATAAAGACACTTTTGCTGGCCAAAGCACTACTGGACCCTGCCAGGTCCATTCCTGCCTGGGGCATCCCATTCTGTGACTACAGCAGCCTCTGTTTAAGACCATATAAGCATTTGCTCTTATCATATTTGAAATTAGCCTGATAAAGACACTTTTGCTGGCCAAAGCACTACTGGACCCTGCCAGGTCCATTCCTGCCCAGGGCATCCCATTCTGTGACTAAAGCAGCCTCTGTTTAAGACCATATAAGCATTTGCTCTTATCATATTTGAAATTAGGCCTGATAAAGACACTTTTGCTGGCCAAAGCACTACTGGACCCTGCCAGGTCCATTCCTGCCCAGGGCATCCCATTCTGTGACTACAGCAGCCTCTGTTTAAGACCATATAAGCATTTGCTCTTATCATATTTGAAATTAGGCCTGATAAAGACACTTTTGCTGGCCAAAGCACTACTGGACCCTGCCAGGTCGATTCCTGCCCGGGGCATCCCATTCTGTGACTACAGCAGCCTCTGTTTAAGACCATATAAGCATTTGCTCTTATCATATTTGAAATTAGCCTGATAAAGACACTTTTGCTGGCCAAAGCACTACTGGACCCTGCCAGGTCCATTCCTGCCCAGGGCATCCCATTCTGTGACTAAAGCAGCCTCTGTTTAAGACCATATAAGCATTTGCTCTTATCATATTTGAAATTAGGCCTGATAAAGACACTTTTGCTGGCAAAAGCACTACTGGACCCTGCCAGGTCCATTCCTGCCCAGGGCATCCCATTCTGTGACTACAGCAGCCTCTGTTTAAGACCATATAAGCATTTGCTCTTATCATATTTGAAATTAGCCTGATAAAGACACTTTTGCTGGCCAAAGCACTACTGGACCCTGCCAGGTCCATTCCTGCCCAGGGCATCCCATTCTGTGACTAAAGCAGCCTCTGTTTAAGACCATATAAGCATTTGCTCTTATCATATTTGAAATTAGGCCTGATAAAGACACTTTTGCTGGCCAAAGCACTACTGGACCCTGCCAGGTCCATTCCTGCCCAGGGCATCCCATTCTGTGACTAAAGCAGCCTCTGTTTAAGACCATATAAGCATTTGCTCTTATCATATTTGAAATTAGGCCTGATAAAGACACTTTTGCTGGCCAAAGCACTACTGGACCCTGCCAGGTCGATTCCTGCCCGGGGCATCCCATTCTGTGACTAAAGCAGCCTCTGTTTAAGACCATATAAGCATTTGCTCTTATCATATTTGAAATTAGGCCTGATAAAGACACTTTTGCTGGCCAAAGCACTACTGGACCCTGCCAGGTCGATTCCTGCCCGGGGCATCCCATTCTGTGACTACAGCAGCCTCTGTTTAAGACCATATAAGCATTTGCTCTTATCATATTTGAAATTAGCCTGATAAAGACACTTTTGCTGGCCAAAGCACTACTGGACCCTGCCAGGTCGATTCCTGCCCGGGGCATCCCATTCTGTGACTACAGCAGCCTCTGTTTAAGACCATATAAGCATTTGCTCTTATCATATTTGAAATTAGCCTGATAAAGACACTTTTGCTGGCCAAAGCACTACTGGACCCTGCCAGGTCCATTCCTGCCCAGGGCATCCCATTCTGTGACTAAAGCAGCCTCTGTTTAAGACCATATAAGCATTTGCTCTTATCATATTTGAAATTAGGCCTGATAAAGACACTTTTGCTGGCCAAAGCACTACTGGACCCTGCCAGGTCCATTCCTGCCCAGGGCATCCCATTCTGTGACTACAGCAGCCTCTGTTTAAGACCATATAAGCATTTGCTCTTATCATATTTGAAATTAGCCTGATAAAGACACTTTTGCTGGCCAAAGCACTACTGGACCCTGCCAGGTCCATTCCTGCCCAGGGCATCCCATTCTGTGACTAAAGCAGCCTCTGTTTAAGACCATATAAGCATTTGCTCTTATCATATTTGAAATTAGGCCTGATAAAGACACTTTTGCTGGCCAAAGCACTACTGGACCCTGCCAGGTCCATTCCTGCCCAGGGCATCCCATTCTGTGACTAAAGCAGCCTCTGTTTAAGACCATATAAGCATTTGCTCTTATCATATTTGAAATTAGGCCTGATAAAGACACTTTTGCTGGCCAAAGCACTACTGGACCCTGCCAGGTCGATTCCTGCCCGGGGCATCCCATTCTGTGACTAAAGCAGCCTCTGTTTAAGACCATATAAGCATTTGCTCTTATCATATTTGAAATTAGGCCTGATAAAGACACTTTTGCTGGCCAAAGCACTACTGGACCCTGCCAGGTCGATTCCTGCCCGGGGCATCCCATTCTGTGACTACAGCAGCCTCTGTTTAAGACCATATAAGCATTTGCTCTTATCATATTTGAAATTAGCCTGATAAAGACACTTTTGCTGGCCAAAGCACTACTGGACCCTGCCAGGTCGATTCCTGCCCGGGGCATCCCATTCTGTGACTACAGCAGCCTCTGTTTAAGACCATATAAGCATTTGCTCTTATCATATTTGAAATTAGCCTGATAAAGACACTTTTGCTGGCCAAAGCACTACTGGACCCTGCCAGGTCCATTCCTGCCCAGGGCATCCCATTCTGTGACTAAAGCAGCCTCTGTTTAAGACCATATAAGCATTTGCTCTTATCATATTTGAAATTAGGCCTGATAAAGACACTTTTGCTGGCCAAAGCACTACTGGACCCTGCCAGGTCCATTCCTGCCCAGGGCATCCCATTCTGTGACTACAGCAGCCTCTGTTTAAGACCATATAAGCATTTGCTCTTATCATATTTGAAATTAGCCTGATAAAGACACTTTTGCTGGCCAAAGCACTACTGGACCCTGCCAGGTCCATTCCTGCCCAGGGCATCCCATTCTGTGACTAAAGCAGCCTCTGTTTAAGACCATATAAGCATTTGCTCTTATCATATTTGAAATTAGGCCTGATAAAGACACTTTTGCTGGCCAAAGCACTACTGGACCCTGCCAGGTCCATTCCTGCCCAGGGCATCCCATTCTGTGACTAAAGCAGCCTCTGTTTAAGACCATATAAGCATTTGCTCTTATCATATTTGAAATTAGGCCTGATAAAGACACTTTTGCTGGCCAAAGCACTACTGGACCCTGCCAGGTCCATTCCTGCCCAGGGCATCCCATTCTGTGACTAAAGCAGCCTCTGTTTAAGACCATATAAGCATTTGCTCTTATCATATTTGAAATTAGGCCTGATAAAGACACTTTTGCTGGCCAAAGCACTACTGGACCCTGCCAGGTCGATTCCTGCCCGGGGCATCCCATTCTGTGACTAAAGCAGCCTCTGTTTAAGACCATATAAGCATTTGCTCTTATCATATTTGAAATTAGGCCTGATAAAGACACTTTTGCTGGCCAAAGCACTACTGGACCCTGCCAGGTCGATTCCTGCCCGGGGCATCCCATTCTGTGACTACAGCAGCCTCTGTTTAAGACCATATAAGCATTTGCTCTTATCATATTTGAAATTAGCCTGATAAAGACACTTTTGCTGGCCAAAGCACTACTGGACCCTGCCAGGTCGATTCCTGCCCGGGGCATCCCATTCTGTGACTACAGCAGCCTCTGTTTAAGACCATATAAGCATTTGCTCTTATCATATTTGAAATTAGCCTGATAAAGACACTTTTGCTGGCCAAAGCACTACTGGACCCTGCCAGGTCCATTCCTGCCCAGGGCATCCCATTCTGTGACTAAAGCAGCCTCTGTTTAAGACCATATAAGCATTTGCTCTTATCATATTTGAAATTAGGCCTGATAAAGACACTTTTGCTGGCCAAAGCACTACTGGACCCTGCCAGGTCCATTCCTGCCCAGGGCATCCCATTCTGTGACTACAGCAGCCTCTGTTTAAGACCATATAAGCATTTGCTCTTATCATATTTGAAATTAGCCTGATAAAGACACTTTTGCTGGCCAAAGCACTACTGGACCCTGCCAGGTCCATTCCTGCCCAGGGCATCCCATTCTGTGACTAAAGCAGCCTCTGTTTAAGACCATATAAGCATTTGCTCTTATCATATTTGAAATTAGGCCTGATAAAGACACTTTTGCTGGCCAAAGCACTACTGGACCCTGCCAGGTCCATTCCTGCCCAGGGCATCCCATTCTGTGACTACAGCAGCCTCTGTTTAAGACCATATAAGCATTTGCTCTTATCATATTTGAAATTAGGCCTGATAAAGACACTTTTGCTGGCCAAAGCACTACTGGACCCTGCCAGGTCCATTCCTGCCCGGGGCATCCCATTCTGTGACTACAGCAGCCTCTGTTTAAGACCATATAAGCATTTGCTCTTATCATATTTGAAATTAGGCCTGATAAAGACACTTTTGCTGGCCAAAGCACTACTGGACCCTGCCAGGTCCATTCCTGCCCAGGGCATCCCATTCTGTGACTACAGCAGCCTCTGTTTAAGACCATATAAGCATTTGCTCTTATCATATTTGAAATTAGGCCTGATAAAGACACTTTTGCTGGCCAAAGCACTACTGGACCCTGCCAGGTCCATTCCTGCCCGGGGCATCCCATTCTGTGACTACAGCAGCCTCTGTTTAAGACCATATAAGCATTTGCTCTTATCATATTTGAAATTAGGCCTGATAAAGACACTTTTGCTGGCCAAAGCACTACTGGACCCTGCCAGGTCCATTCCTGCCCGGGGCATCCCATTCTGTGACTACAGCAGCCTCTGTTTAAGACCATATAAGCATTTGCTCTTATCATATTTGAAATTAGGCCTGATAAAGACACTTTTGCTGGCCAAAGCACTACTGGACCCTGCCAGGTCCATTCCTGCCCAGGGCATCCCATTCTGTGACTACAGCAGCCTCTGTTTAAGACCATATAAGCATTTGCTCTTATCATATTTGAAATTAGGCCTGATAAAGACACTTTTGCTGGCCAAAGCACTACTGGACCCTGCCAGGTCCATTCCTGTTGGGGCATCCCATTCTGTGACTAAAGCAGCCTCTGTTTAAGACCATATAAGCATTTGCTCTTATCATATTTGAAATTAGGCCTGATAAAGACACTTTTGCTGGCCAAAGCACTACTGGACCCTGCCAGGTCCATTCCTGCCCAGGGCATCCCATTCTGTGACTAAAGCAGCCTCTGTTTAAGACCATATAAGCATTTGCTCTTATCATATTTGAAATTAGGCCTGATAAAGACACTTTTGCTGGCCAAAGCACTACTGGACCCTGCCAGGTCCATTCCTGCCCGGGGCATCCCATTCTGTGACTACAGCAGCCTCTGTTTAAGACCATATAAGCATTTGCTCTTATCATATTTGAAATTAGGCCTGATAAAGACACTTTTGCTGGCCAAAGCACTACTGGACCCTGCCAGGTCCATTCCTGCCCGGGGCATCCCATTCTGTGACTACAGCAGCCTCTGTTTAAGACCATATAAGCATTTGCTCTTATCATATTTGAAATTAGGCCTGATAAAGACACTTTTGCTGGCCAAAGCACTACTGGACCCTGCCAGGTCCATTCCTGCCCGGGGCATCCCATTCTGTGACTACAGCAGCCTCTGTTTAAGACCATATAAGCATTTGCTCTTATCATATTTGAAATTAGGCCTGATAAAGACACTTTTGCTGGCCAAAGCACTACTGGACCCTGCCAGGTCCATTCCTGCCCAGGGCATCCCATTCTGTGACTACAGCAGCCTCTGTTTAAGACCATATAAGCATTTGCTCTTATCATATTTGAAATTAGGCCTGATAAAGACACTTTTGCTGGCCAAAGCACTACTGGACCCTGCCAGGTCGATTCCTGTTGGGGCATCCCATTCTGTGACTAAAGCAGCCTCTGTTTAAGACCATATAAGCATTTGCTCTTATCATATTTGAAATTAGGCCTGATAAAGACACTTTTGCTGGCCAAAGCACTACTGGACCCTGCCAGGTCCATTCCTGCCCAGGGCATCCCATTCTGTGACTAAAGCAGCCTCTGTTTAAGACCATATAAGCATTTGCTCTTATCATATTTGAAATTAGGCCTGATAAAGACACTTTTGCTGGCCAAAGCACTACTGGACCCTGCCAGGTCCATTCCTGCCCGGGGCATCCCATTCTGTGACTACAGCAGCCTCTGTTTAAGACCATATAAGCATTTGCTCTTATCATATTTGAAATTAGGCCTGATAAAGACACTTTTGCTGGCCAAAGCACTACTGGACCCTGCCAGGTCCATTCCTGCCCGGGGCATCCCATTCTGTGACTACAGCAGCCTCTGTTTAAGACCATATAAGCATTTGCTCTTATCATATTTGAAATTAGGCCTGATAAAGACACTTTTGCTGGCCAAAGCACTACTGGACCCTGCCAGGTCCATTCCTGCCCGGGGCATCCCATTCTGTGACTACAGCAGCCTCTGTTTAAGACCATATAAGCATTTGCTCTTATCATATTTGAAATTAGCCTGATAAAGACACTTTTGCTGGCCACAGCACTACTGGACCCTGCCAGGTCCATTCCTGCCCAGGGCATCCCATTCTGTGACTAAAGCAGCCTCTGTTTAAGACCATATAAGCATTTGCTCTTATTATATTTATATTATAAGACACTTTTGCTGGGCATAGGCTTACTGCTGCCTGCCAGGTGCACTTCTGTTGAGGCATCCCATTCTGTAACATAGCATACCCCTCTTTATTTACACTAAGCAGCTCTCTTATTTACACTAAGCAGGCCTGTTGGAGGCTGAGTGTTACTGCTCACTTTTGGTGTGCATTATATTCTGTTTCATATAGACCCACCGCTGCCCGGGGTTTTTTTAAATATCACCTACTACCATGCCAGTTAGACTATGTCGGGCAGACAAGTGCCTGGAAGTGAAAAGAGGAGTGGCAGAGGCCAAGATTCCGCAGGCAGAGCTCGCATCAGACTGGGGGCCAGTAGCAGCAGGAGTCACGCTGAGAGACCTAATCTGCCAGTATCTGCTAGCGGTCGGGTCTCCACCAGTAACGCATTTGCCGTGGTAGATTGGTTGACGCGCTCATCAACAACATCATCACAACTTACGTCTGAGACCCCCAGTCTAGGGTCGGTAGGTTCCTCTGACACAACCCTGAGTTGGCATGCCCCGAGAGCAGTCCCTGTCCTCCCATTGCCTCTGGCCTACGCCGTTCCCTCCCCCAGCGACGTATCCTATGCTTTGGGTTCAGCTCCACTCTTTAGTGAGGAGGACCATCAGATAGAGGACAGTCAGCAGCTACTGCCCAGCCAAGAAATGGAGGTGGCTTCTTTAGCTAGGCAGACAAATAGTGATGTGGACAGTGTCGTGGGTGCTGCGAGCGTTCCAGCTCCTGCGCCAGACACTGTTGACGAATCCACGAACATCAGTGACGTACAGCCACAACTCGGTGATGATGATGATGATGACGATGAAGCCGATCGCACTTGGGAGCCGGGTGATGAAGGGGCTTCATCGTCATCATCAGGAGAAGAGGGGTGCAGGTTGCCCCGGAGTCAGCAGCTGAGGCAGCAAGGTGGTAGCAGTCAGCATGGGGGCACAATTCCAAAGGCTGGAGCCGGCCGGGGCCGGGGCCGGGGTAGAGCACCTGCTGTGCGGCAGTCTACCTTATCGGGAGGTAGTGGAGCAGGGGTTCCTGGAGTTGGCAACAGCAGCAGTGAATCAGTGAGGCCAGGGGGTGGGAAAAGTAGCTACTCGGCAGTGTGGCAGTTTTTCCTGAGGCATCCGCAGGAGGGTAACATGGCCACATGCAAGATATGTAGGCAAAAGGTGAAGCGTGGCCAGGGTCCAAATGTTGGCACCACGGCCCTGCGTCAACATATGATGCGTCACCATAAAACGACCTGGGAGAACCGAGGCTCCCAAGGGGTGGTCCAGTCTGCTTCCTCACCAAGTGAGCTCCCAATTTCTGCCAGCCAAGGCTCCAGCACCTCAGCCGAAGGCAGCTGTGCGTCATACCCATCCTCTGTCGCTCCTGCTCCTCCTCCTCCAAGTCATGCATCCCGCCAGCAATCCATCAGCGAAGCCATGTCCAAGAGACAGCAGTATGCGCCCACTCATCCTACGGCGCAGAAGCTGAATGTGCTCCTGTCCAAGTTGCTGGTGCTGCAGTCGCTCCCTTTTCAGGTGGTGGAATCTGCACCTTTCAGAGAACTGATGGCTTGTGCCGAGCCGAGGTGGAGAGTCCCAAGCCGTCATTTCTTTGCCAAGAAGGCAGTACCAGCGCTGCACACTTTTGTTGAACAGAAGGTGGGCCAGTCCTTGAGCCTGTCGGTGTGTAGCAAAATACATGGCAGCGCCGACATCTGGAGCTGTAACTACGGTCAGGGGCAGTACATGTCGTTTACGGCCCACTGGGTGAATGTGGTCCCTTTGCAGCAGCAACTTGGACAGGTCACGCCGCTTCGGCCTCCGCGCTCTCTGCCCATTGGGCCTGTGACACCGTGCGGCCTCCTCATCCTCCGCCATCTCCTCACCCTCCACTGTAGGCTCAAGTCTCAGTGCCCCTCCAGTCTACCATGTGTGCAGGGCACGGAGGTGTCACGCAGTGCTTCACATGGTTTGTCTTGGCGAACGGAGTCACACAGGGGAGGAACTGCTTAAATGTATTCATCAGGAAATCCAAACATGGCTTACTCCGAGAAAACTTAAAATGGGAATCATGGTTACCGACAATGGGAAGAACATTTTGTCTGCGCTGCGCCAAGGAAGCCTGACCCATGCCCCCTGCATGGCTCACGTCTTCAATCTGGTTGTCAAGCGGTTTCTGAAGTGTTCCCCCCATCTGCAGGACATCCTAACAACTTCACGGAAACTTTGCATGCACTTCAGCCACTCCTACACCGCCAAACACACCCTTCTTGAGCTACAGCGTCAGAATGGTATCCCCCAACATAGTCTGATTTGCGATGTTTCCACCCGTTGGAATTCCACCCTTCACATGTTGGACCGATTATATGAACAGAGAAAAGCCATCACGGATTTCCTGATGATCCAAGCAGATAGGGGGACTCCCCTGTGTAACTTCAATGTCAACCAGTGGCAGCTCATACGTGACACCTGCCGTTTGCTCAGGCCCTTTGAGGAAGCCACTTTATTTGTCAGTCGGCAGGATTACGGGATGAACGACGTGATTCCACTGCTTCATGTACTACAGCACATGTTGGAAACCATGGCTGGTCAGGGCACTGGAGACATGGCGTTTACATCTTACGGCCACATGAACCCCGTTGGAGCTGAACTGGAGGAGGAGGAGGAGGAAGAGGAGGAGGAGGAGTTGCCCAGCGAAACACAGTTTAGGCTTGGCGAAATGGCTGGTTTATCTAGTCAGCGGACAGGAGAGGAGGAGCAGGAGCAGCCAGAGGAGCTAGAGGTTTTTGAGGAAGGAGAGACAGAGGACCCGGGCACACCGTGGCAGTATGCAGTGGAGATGGAGACAGGTAGTCCATCCGAGTCACTTGCGCAAATGGCACGAAGCATGCTCACATGCTTGCGTAGTGACCCCAGAATTGTTTCCATCTGTCGGCGGGATGACTTCTGGCTGTCCACCTTATTGGACCCTCGCTTCCGGCACAAAATGGGGGCATTTTTTAAACCCACCGAGAGGGAGGACAAACTCAACTACTACAAAGACATTCTACGTAGGCAGTTGGCCGATGCCTATCTGCGCCATGGTCCATACTCTCGCAGGTCTGACTCGAGGGGACCTCTGCGCTCACCTTCCACTGCCATGGCCGCTGGGGGGGTTGGCAGCAGCAGCAGCAGAAGCTCCATCAGCAGCAGCAGCCTCAGTCTTCAGTCGCTAATGAGTAGCTTTCTACACCCGCATAGTGAGGCTACTCATGAGCAGCAGGAAGACCTGGAGCAGGACCTGAACCAGCAGGTCATGTCATACTTTGACATGACCATGCCAACACACCTTGAGGATCCGCTGGACTTCTGGGCAGCCAAACTTGATTTGTGGCCGCAACTAGCAGAGTTTGCCCTGGAAAAGCTGTCCTGCCCGGCAAGTAGCGTGCCATCTGAGCGGGTGTTTAGTGCGGCGGGGGCCATAGTTACGGCGAGGAGAACTCGTCTGTCAACTAAAAATGTGGAGAGACTCACCTTTGTCAAAATGAATCAGGGATGGATCAGCCAGGATTTCCACCCACCAATGCCTGATGCATGCGACTAGATTCAGCATGGTGCCACGTTTTACACTTTCCAAATGGTGCAAAACATATTTATGTCTTTAGGCCATTTTTTGGGCTCCTGCTGCTGCTGCTGCCAACTTCTGCCAACTCCAGGGTGTGATTCATCCAATTGTTGGGCTCCTGAAGCCAACCCCAGTGTCACTTTAAAGTAATATTTGGGCTCCTGCTGCTGCTGCTGCTGTCAACTCCTGCCAACTCCAGGGTGTGATTCATCCAATTTTTGGGCTCCTGAAGCCAACTCCAGTGTATATTTGGGCTCCTGCTGCTGCTGCTGCCAACTTCTGCCAACTCCAGGGTGTGATTCATCCAATTTTTGGGCTCCTGAGGCCAACTCCAGTGTATATTTGGGCTCCTGCTGCTGCTACTGTCAACTCCTGCCAACTCCAGGGTGTGATTCATCCAATTTTTGGGCTCCTGAGGCCAACTCCAGTGTATATTTGGGCTCCTGCTGCTGCTGCTGCCAACTTCTGCCAACTCCAGGGTGTGATTCATCCAATTTTTGGGCTCCTGAGGCCAACTCCAGTGTATATTTGGGCTCCTGCTGCTGCTACTGTCAACTCCTGCCAACTCCAGGGTGTGATTCATCCAATTTTTGGGCTCCTGAGGCCAACTCCAGTGTATATTTGGGCTCCTGCTGCTGCTGCTGCCAACTTCTGCCAACTCCAGGGTGTGATTCATCCAATTTTTGGGCTCCTGAGGCCAACTCCAGTGTATATTTGGGCTCCTGCTGCTGCTACTGTCAACTCCTGCCAACTCCAGGGTGTGATTCATCCAATTTTTGGGCTCCTGAAGCCAACTCCAGTGTATATTTGGGCTCCTGCTGCTGCTACTGTCAACTCCTGCCAACTCCAGGGTGTGATTCATCCAATTTTTGGGCTCCTGAGGCCAACTCCAGTGTATATTTGGGCTCCTGCTGCTGCTGCTGCCAACTTCTGCCAACTCCAGGGTGTGATTCATCCAATTTTTGGGCTCCTGAGGCCAACTCCAGTGTATATTTGGGCTCCTGCTGCTGCTACTGTCAACTCCTGCCAACTCCAGGGTGTGATTCATCCAATTTTTGGGCTCCTGAGGCCAACTCCAGTGTATATTTGGGCTCCTGCTGCTGCTGCTGCCAACTTCTGCCAACTCCAGGGTGTGATTCATCCAATTTTTGGGCTCCTGAGGCCAACTCCAGTGTATATTTGGGCTCCTGCTGCTGCTACTGTCAACTCCTGCCAACTCCAGGGTGTGATTCATCCAATTTTTGGGCTCCTGAGGCCAACTCCAGTGTATATTTGGGCTCCTGCTGCTGCTGCTGCCAACTTCTGCCAACTCCAGGGTGTGATTCATCCAATTTTTGGGCTCCTGAGGCCAACTCCAGTGTATATTTGGGCTCCTGCTGCTGCTGCTGCCAACTTCTGCCAACTCCAGGGTGTGATTCATCCAATTTTTGGGCTCCTGAGGCCAACTCCAGTGTATATTTGGGCTCCTGCTGCTGCTACTGTCAACTCCTGCCAACTCCAGGGTGTGATTCATCCAATTTTTGGGCTCCTGAGGCCAACTCCAGTGTATATTTGGGCTCCTGCTGCTGCTGCTGCCAACTTCTGCCAACTCCAGGGTGTGATTCATCCAATTTTTGGGCTCCTGAGGCCAACTCCAGTGTATATTTGGGCTCCTGCTGCTGCTGCTGCCAACTTCTGCCAACTCCAGGGTGTGATTCATCCAATTTTTGGGCTCCTGAAGCCAACTCCAGTGTATATTTGGGCTCCTGCTGCTGCTGGTGTCAACTCCTGCCAACTCCAGGGTGTGATTCATCCAATTTTTGGGCTCCTGAAGCCAACTCCAGTGTATATTTGGGCTCCTGCTGCTGCTGCTGCCAACTTCTGCCAACTCCAGGGTGTGATTCATCCAATTTTTGGGCTCCTGAGGCCAACTCCAGTGTATATTTGGGCTCCTGCTGCTGCTGCTGCCAACTTCTGCCAACTCCAGGGTGTGATTCATCCAATTTTTGGGCTCCTGAAGCCAACTCCAGTGTATATTTGGGCTCCTGCTGCTGCTGGTGTCAACTCCTGCCAACTCCAGGGTGTGATTCATCCAATTTTTGGGCTCCTGAGGCCAACTCCAGTGTATATTTGGGCTCCTGCTGCTGCTGCTGCCAACTTCTGCCAACTCCAGGGTGTGATTCATCCAATTTTTGGGCTCCTGAGGCCAACTCCAGTGTATATTTGGGCTCCTGCTGCTGCTACTGTCAACTCCTGCCAACTCCAGGGTGTGATTCATCCAATTTTTGGGCTCCTGAGGCCAACTCCAGTGTATATTTGGGCTCCTGCTGCTGCTGCTGCCAACTTCTGCCAACTCCAGGGTGTGATTCATCCAATTTTTGGGCTCCTGAAGCCAACTCCAGTGTATATTTGGGCTCCTGCTGCTGCTGGTGTCAACTCCTGCCAACTCCAGGGTGTGATTCATCCAATTTTTGGGCTCCTGAAGCCAACTCCAGTGTATATTTGGGCTCCTGCTGCTGCTGCTGCCAACTTCTGCCAACTCCAGGGTGTGATTCATCCAATTTTTGGGCTCCTGAGGCCAACTCCAGTGTATATTTGGGCTCCTGCTGCTGCTGCTGCCAACTTCTGCCAACTCCAGGGTGTGATTCATCCAATTTTTGGGCTCCTGAAGCCAACTCCAGTGTATATTTGGGCTCCTGCTGCTGCTGGTGTCAACTCCTGCCAACTCCAGGGTGTGATTCATCCAATTTTTGGGCTCCTGAGGCCAACTCCAGTGTATATTTGGGCTCCTGCTGCTGCTGCTGGCAACTTCTGCCAACTCCAGGGTGTGATTCATCCAATTTTTGGGCTCCTGAGGCCAACTCCAGTGTATATTTGGGCTCCTGCTGCTGCTGCTGCCAACTTCTGCCAACTCCAGGGTGTGATTCATCCAATTTTTGGGCTCCTGAGGCCAACTCCAGTGTATATTTGGGCTCCTGCTGCTGCTACTGTCAACTCCTGCCAACTCCAGGGTGTGATTCATCCAATTTTTGGGCTCCTGAGGCCAACTCCAGTGTATATTTGGGCTCCTGCTGCTGCTGCTGCCAACTTCTGCCAACTCCAGGGTGTGATTCATCCAATTTTTGGGCTCCTGAGGCCAACTCCAGTGTATATTTGGGCTCCTGCTGCTGCTGCTGCCAACTTCTGCCAACTCCAGGGTGTGATTCATCCAATTTTTGGGCTCCTGAGGCCAACTCCAGTGTATATTTGGGCTCCTGCTGCTGCTACTGTCAACTCCTGCCAACTCCAGGGTGTGATTCATCCAATTTTTGGGCTCCTGAAGCCAACTCCAGTGTATATTTGGGCTCCTGCTGCTGCTACTGTCAACTCCTGCCAACTCCAGGGTGTGATTCATCCAATTTTTGGGCTCCTGAGGCCAACTCCAGTGTATATTTGGGCTCCTGCTGCTGCTGCTGCCAACTTCTGCCAACTCCAGGGTGTGATTCATCCAATTTTTGGGCTCCTGAGGCCAACTCCAGTGTATATTTGGGCTCCTGCTGCTGCTGCTGCCAACTTCTGCCAACTCCAGGGTGTGATTCATCCAATTTTTGGGCTCCTGAAGCCAACTCCAGTGTATATTTGGGCTCCTGCTGCTGCTGGTGTCAACTCCTGCCAACTCCAGGGTGTGATTCATCCAATTTTTGGGCTCCTGAAGCCAACTCCAGTGTATATTTGGGCTCCTGCTGCTGCTGCTGCCAACTTCTGCCAACTCCAGGGTGTGATTCATCCAATTTTTGGGCTCCTGAGGCCAACTCCAGTGTATATTTGGGCTCCTGCTGCTGCTGCTGCCAACTTCTGCCAACTCCAGGGTGTGATTCATCCAATTTTTGGGCTCCTGAAGCCAACTCCAGTGTATATTTGGGCTCCTGCTGCTGCTGGTGTCAACTCCTGCCAACTCCAGGGTGTGATTCATCCAATTTTTGGGCTCCTGAGGCCAACTCCAGTGTATATTTGATGCCACACAGCCTATGGAAATGGGGGGAGAGGGGGATGCCACACAGCCAATTGGAATGGGGGGAGAGGGGGATGCCACACAGCCTATGGAAATGGGGGGAGAGGGGGATGCTACACTGCCAATGGGGGGAGGGGTATGCCACACAGCCAATGGGAATGGGGGGAGAGGGGGATGCCACACAGCCTATGGAAATGGGGGGAGAGGGGGATGCCACACAGCCAATGGGAATGGGGGGAGAGGGGGATGCCACACTGCCTTTATGGGGAATGGGAGGGGGAATGCCACACTGTTTATATGGGGAATGGGAGGGGTGGGAATGCCACACTGCCTATATGGGGAATGGGAGGGGGAATGCTACACTGCCTTTATGGGGAATGGGAGGGGGAATGCCACACTGCTTATATGGGGAATGGGAGGGGTGGGAATGCCACACTGCCTATATGGGGAATGGGAGGGGGAATGCCACACTGCCTTTATGGGGAATGGGAGGGGGAATGCCACACTGCTTATATGGGGAATGGGAGGGGTGGGAATGCCACACTGCCTATATGGGGAATGGGAGGGGGAATGCCACACTGCCTGTATGGGGAATGGGAGGGGGGAATGCCACACTGGGTATATGGGGAATGGGATGGGGGCATGCTACACTGTCTATGGAATGGGGGCGTCCCACACGGCCTATAGGAATGGGATAGGGGAATGCCACACTGTCTAATGCTTTTTTGGTTTAAAATATTTTTTTTTCTTATTTTCCTCCCCCAAATCCTAGGTGCGTCTTATGAGCAGGTGCGTCTTATAGGGTGAAAAATACGGTAAATATGCTGGGGGGCAGTACAAAGTGGCACTCACTGGCGCTGGGCTAATTGGCCGGTGAGTCCAACAGGCGCTGACACAGGCCGGCCAATACCTAAGGGCAACAATCAAAGTAAATTAGCTAGTGCTCAGTGCAGCGACTGCGAGCACCAATGTTGTACACAGCACAGTGCCAGATTAGACGGGAATGCCAGCGCTATAGCCACAAAAATGATACTAAATGGTGCACATCATAAATAAGGCCCATATTCTGATGTTGTTATATTTACCTGCAATGCCACTGATGTCCTCCAGGAGTGAGATCTATTATTGTTCTTTGGCTATAACTTGCATCGTTCTCCGTTTGCTAGTTCCTATCCCAACTGTAATTAGCTCGTTAATAGAATTATCAGTGACAGCCTGTACTGTCGCTTTATCCCACTTGTTTAAATCTATTGCATTGTATTGTAGCCCTCAGCATTGACCACTTTTAAAGTTTCTATACCACCACCTAGTAGTCCTTCTCCCCTAGCCTGACCAGTCCTGGGGAAGGACGGTACATACGTAACTCCTGAGGTGTAGTAAATTATTTATGGTTATTCAGCTCTTTTTGCCATTGAAGAAGTCGCCTTTATATTGGACAATAATAGCATTGATCATTCTAATCTTACTAAAACCCACCAATGCAACAGGCTCCAAAGCAGCACCTTCCTTTGTTAATGTTATTACAGGGGAGGAACTGTGCCCCAAGCCACCCTCTGGAACAATAGCTTTACCATATCCAGCAATTTCTGATGGGTCAAAGCATCTACTCCCTCTACTCAAATACATTTAAGATCAGGAGAAAAGCAGTTAAAAGTAAAATGGTATGCTTAAAGTGGACCAACACCCACGGGTGATCGGCCCGGGAATCTATAAGATTCCCGGGCCGATCACCCCCCACCCCGCGGGACATCCGAGATCGGGATGTCCCGCGGGGTGTAACCCCCCCAAAACCCCCGAAAAACCTTACCCCGCCGCCGCCTCCCTCGCGCCCCTGTAGCCGTGCGCGCGCCCGCGCCGGCCGTCTGCGAATGGCCGACGCGGGCGCGTCAAAAGGGACGCGCGGGAGGCGGCGGCGGCGGCAGCCGCTTAGACGTTCCTGGACCAGGCTTGTACGTCGGCGCTGGGAGCGGAAAGAGGTGAGTTTTTCGGGGGGTTAGGGGGGGTTTCACACAGCGGGGCACCCCGATCGGGGGTGCCCCACCGAAGTGGACCAAGACCCAGGATAGTCAAAATCCTGGGTGTTGGTCCACTTTAAAGGGTAAGTCCCCTTTCAATAACATTTTTGAAAGTGTATTTTTTTGTGCCAAAAGGATGTCCTCAAGGTGCTGAGCTGATCTAGTATTTTTTTCCTATGTTAGCAAATGTGTGTTTTATGGAAGCACTTGCCAGAACCTGCAATTTATTACTATTGGCAACGTACACCAAGTCTGTACACCAAGAAGAGAGAAGTGAGCCCTGTACACACATAACACTGCTGCTATGGCCACTGCTGAGATGAGGGAGCTCACTCAACCTTACACACAGCAGCAGGGTTCTATGCAACTATAAAAGATATAGGGAGGCACTCTCAACTCAAAAGTAATACAAATTTTATTTTATATCAACACATAAATAATCACTACAAGTAATCACTAAACATGTTAAAACCACTTAAACATAAACAGACAATAACAAACAAGACGGACCAACATAGAAAGGTGTATAGGTGATGGGGAGAGTACCATCACAATTATTGCCATGAATACATCCTTATAAATATATACACTTCATCATTAAAAAAAAAATCAAACAGTGCAAATTACCATGTGTAAATCCTGCCTATGATCCGGATCCTAAAAGTATACCCTATAAAGTGCAAGTGCTGAACAATCAATCAATTAAGTAAGCTAGAATTTATATTCAAAAGTGAAATAAACAAACCAAAATATCAACATCCCATAATCAACCCAAATTGATCACCCAATAATATCCTCTAATATACTGTAGATCACAATGCAAATCCCATTATTTGAATCACAATCTAAGTCACAAAATGAGACCAGAATATTAAAGATAAAACATATGGCAAGTCTCCCCACCGCCTACCACACTAGGAGCCACGCGTTCCGTGGGCACGCCACCCACTTCCTAAGGTTATGCAACTATATGCAATCTGTTGCTATTGGTAATGTGCAGGTGTATGTTGCCAATAACAACAGATGAAAACTGGTTCCATAAAACACACAACTGGACCACCAGCCTGGCACAGTTGGAAAAGTAGCGGCCAGCTTGGAGTTTCTTTTCCTAGTATCTCAGCCATGCTGCTGCCTGGATTCAACAGACATAACTGACAATGCACAGCAATGGAATACCCAGCAGCACTTCCTGTTTGCAAGTGGCCTGAAAAACCATGAGCCACCATTTTGTTTATGAATTTACTACAGCAGGAGTTAGAAAAAAGTAAATGAATTTACTAAAATATAAATTGCCCTGGGAGGGATGCATATAGCACAGTTTGTTGTGTTGGTTTGGTTTAAGTCATTTTTGACTCTTGGTCTGCTTTAAGACATCATTTTGCCACACATACATAAATATACAATTTCAAATAGAAAGTGGACTTTAAACACCCTTACATATTGGGCATAACTTCCTATTGGGTAGCCTCTCTCCTTAAAGCAGAACAAACCCCAATGTGGCCAAGATTCCAAGGTTGGCCTCTGGACTTCCACTGGGGCATGCAACCCCCCCCCCCCCTCCCCAGGTCCCCAGTAAAACTCACCTTTTCTGGTGGCTCCCTCAGCAATGTAAATAATAGGGAGCAAGAGCAGGCGCTTCCCCAGCATCTATGGGTTGAATATTCACCATTACTGTATCCACATGCCTTAGTAAAACTAAAAAGCAGTTGGGACTGAGTTTAATCATGAGAGGACAATGATGTACCCAAAGATGTGTCTAAAGCAGACCTCCAGTCAAAAAAAGAATGATTAGTAAATTGTTTTCCTTCTTATGATCAGTGGCATAAGCAGTTTGAGGGGGCTTTATGCTATTCCACAAAATCTGCATGGTATTAAGATTTTTCACTCTTGAATTACATCTTGCCCCACACCTGATAGTTCTGCTTACACATGAGATTTTTTTTGGGGGGGGGGCTGTGTCAGCAGCAATTCACACCAAATTGAGAGAGATATATGCCTCATTTTCACACACACACTGAATAAAGAGCTAATGTGGCAAAAGACATCTGTGTGAGGAAAGCTGTTACAATGTATCTCCATGGCGGTGGCCGCAAAAGCACTCAGTAATACAATGTATACAATGTATTTCATTCAAAGATCAGTCATTACAGCTGAAGGCTTCTTCTGGCTAGAAAGAAACAGAGCTATGAAGCAATTTTGACTGAGAGACTCATTTTTTTCAGAATCAGTTTCTACATGTGTGTGCCAAGATGGCCACTGCCATGCATGTTTAGGAGTGCAGAATCTACCTGCTGTTCCAAACATCCGCGTGGTGTTAATCCTTTTCAATAAACTTTTGTCACTGAGGGCTATGGAGGAGCAATTTACTAAGCTTTGATTTTTTGACTGGAGGTCCGCTTTGAACAAGACCCGTCCTGTGCCTTGCTGTAATTGCTAACTGCTTAAAATCATTAACTGAAAACTCTTTCTTTTGAGTGCATGGCATCAATGTCAAATGGCCATGTATTATTGTTTGAAATATTTATGTGTCTGTAAAACAGGCAAGGTTACACCAGAAAACCTTGTTAAAGTTAGAGATTAAACCAGACAACCTATGAAAGCAAAACCCATGTTTTCAAATCACACGTGCAATTCCTACAAAATTTAACAGCTATAATTGTTGTTTATGGTAATTAAAAAGGAAAACACAGGGCTAATTTGCTATTGAAGGAAGTTTAGCTTTAAAGTCAAAGTTCGGTATGTAAAGCATCTGAAAGCTATGGTTTAACTTATTGACACTTGACATGTTATACACATATAAAATAACCTACAGTAGGCTAACATACACATCAAGTTTAACCTCCAGTTTTTAGATTTAGTACAAAGAAAGGCAGGTTGTAAGTACCACTAAAGGAGGAGGTCAGAAAGTCATTTTTAAATAAGCAAAAAAAAGTATCAAAGCTAAAACAAAATAAAAACATTACCAAAAAAAAAAACAAAATACCCAACAAAAGTTTGATTATTTATACCCTTCTGGATCAATAAATCTGAAACCAAGCAATTCCATAGACTGATCTATCAATGACTGTGACTATCCTGGGTTTTGGTCCACTTCCCCAGGGCACCCCGATCGATGTGAAACCCCCCAGAACGCCCAGATCAACTCACCTCACCCCGCTCCTATGGCGCATGCATGGCCGCTCGTCCAATCAGCGTGCTCGGAGCCGCTGTGGTATGCGCATCAATGAGACAAATTACAGGAAGCAGGGGCATAACTATAGGGAATGTAGCAACTGCATCAGGCTCATGAGATCAGGAGCCCCATCATTTTTAGTATTGTAGGGACAAGTACTGTGGCAGAGGTGGGTATGGTCCCCCACAGTCATAATACAGGGGAAGGCGAAGGAGGAAGGGTTGGGGATCATGGGGAGCAAGGAGTAGAGACTAAAGTCAGAAAAAGCACTGTATAGCCTCCTAGTGAGATGGCCTGAAAGCTGGAGGCTACACTCAGCCCTAAAGAAGCAATAAGGCAGTGCATCCCACCAGAAATTCTCCCTGTGGTAGATATGGCTAGGCTGCCCCTGACCCCATTTAATATTCACACCAGGGCTTTAACACATTAGGTTACCCGATTTAACCCTTGTTCACACCTGTCCGATATTGCCTGCGTTTCTGCATTCACGGCAGATACAGCGGTACCGCAAAAAAAAAAGAAATCAATGGCACCTCTATGGCCCCTTTTACACCTCTCCAGTGTGGCGAGGAGAAAAATGTGGCCTGCAAAAAGTCCTGCCTAATGCTTCCTGTCCGCAAACGCACCCCCTTAAAAAGGCATTGTTTTAGAACACAGACACAAGACAGAACTCAAACAAAACGCCAACACAAAACAAAATTTCTGCCGCAAACACAACCGGACAGGTGGGAATGGAGCCTAACTGGAAGCCTATGGTTTTCCCCTTTTATTGACATTATTTTAGAACTTGCTCTAGATAGTTTTGTAACTTTACCCTAGTGTTGTAATAAATGATCTACCTTCCTAAATGCTATTAAAGTGGACCTACAAGGTTCAGAGTGCTGTAGAAAGGAAACCCTTTTCCATATCACACCACCCACTACAACTCCATTTGGCTGCTAAAATAAAACAGGCCTCACCCTCCCCCTGCCGGAAGCCCAAACCCTCGCCTAAAGACACATCCAGTAGAATAGGCCACAGCAGTGTAGCAGACATGGACATGTACTTTACATCAGGTAATAGCAGCAGTGTGGACAACAAAGGATCTTGACATGGCACCTATCCTAAGTCTGATATATGCAAATAGATGGGTCATATATTCATGGAACAAACCACACTGTGCTCCATTTTTTCCCCAGAAAAGAATAAAAGCACTGCTTCAAGCTCTTTCATTGTTGGTGCATTTCACCTTGATCAAGGTGAATGATAAGAACCCAAATGGATGGACAGCTTTTGGATTTGTATAAAGGCTACACGTATCTTAGATATTTTGTATTTTTCTACTGATATACAGTAAATACATGTGAATGTGGTTACCTTGTTACACTGACGTGGATCTTTCCTCCTTCAAAGGTGTGAAACCAGCCCTGCATGAGAATAGCCCACTGTACTCCAAAAGCAGCAAGCAGAAAGTTGAATGCAACACTCCCAAAGCCATATAGTTTCAGGAAGGTCATCAGAAAACCAAAACCAACAAAGATCATGACGTGGACATCTTGAAAACCTTAAGGAAGGAATAATAATAATAATGATTAGAATAAAAATTATTATCACTGATTTAAATGTTTTATATTAATACTGCTTAAGTGGCCTCTACCTTTTTACAGTGGTGTCCACTGCACACTCCCATTGATGATGGGGATCATCCCAAAGATTTAAAGAGGCTTGTCACAGTACCTGTGTACTAAGTTAGGAGAGCCTTTCACCCCACCTTAAATAGTATTTGGGGTATTGGGGCATATTTTGTTTGGCAAATGTGTACATTCTATGGGTATTCATTGGTGAAGGTTTTCCAGGTCCCCCATCCTAAGATGAAGCACCTCATCAGTCTTTATCTAAACACAATTTTGACTGTAATTCAAACCCTTGATTGGGGTTACAACAGAGCACATACTCTTCAATGAAGTGGGGCTTCACCTTTTTATAATAATGCCGTCATAAAAATAGAGTCTTATTCAAGCTGGTCATGGTACATTTAATAATTTAAAACCAAGTAGATTTGCTCTGTTTCTTTCTGCCATTCATTCAATAGGTTTGAACTGAGTCAGGTGACTACTACATGGTAAAACTTTTTACCACGGGCATATTCCGGCCTGGCAGTGGCCAGTGTTGTGGCTATGCCCAACAACCATTTTGAAATCTCTGATTAGCTGATCTCAAAAATAACACATGAGGTCATTAATTAGACTTGTTGCCCCATAGAATGTTCCCTGATCTGGGATATTCCACGGTGTAAATTGATAAAGAAATAGCCAGTCTAGGCTGTATGCTCACTTAGGCCCTTATTTATGAAGGAATAGCGACAGGTAGCGACTGGTGAGCGGCCGGTAATGATGGGCCCCGCCACGAGAACGCCGGCTCCCCACCACAATCACACATTTATCAAGCCAATCCTGCTTAGCGACTGAGATAGCGCCATATAGCGACTCATTCATCATTATTCACAGCGTTTATTGCATTTCACAGCGCTTGAATTTTTTGAGCGTGATTTTTTGATGAATATGGTGGAAGCCGGTCGCTCTGACCAGTCGCTATCATGCGCACCCATACATCGCGGAACCTGTCAAATAGCGACTCGTAACGTTGTATTCAACATTATGCCACACCGACTGAGTCACTGTCAACAACCGAACAACGGCCAAGCACAGCGACTACTAGCGGGCGCTGTGAAAATACCGCTACAGTCGCTCAACTGTCGCTACATGTCGTTATTAATAAATCAGCCTCCCCGTTCCAGGGTCCTTTGGTGGCAAATGTGATGTATTTAGTAGAGTGTATTCCCCTTCAGAGACATCCCTGCTTCCTCTGCTCTTAGCCTGGTTTGGGTTTGAAAGCCTTTAGCTGAATTTATTTTTTGTAATGACTATGCCGTGTCAAATATTTATGGACCTGACGGTATATTACCAACTCCTCTATCACTGTATTATATATTGATTCATTACAACATAGCGCACACAAGTCTCAGGCAAACTAAAAGTTGTAGGGCACTGGTGGCAAAATAATTTTGCTTTATTCAGTGCTCCATTTCGATATTTTTTTAAATTACTGTAGTACATTTTCACTTCATGAGCCCTCGTGTGGTTACTACATGTGCACCCCTTATAGCTAGACTATGCTCAATGGTTCCTCAAACGATTTCAATATATTACAAAAAGTGCAGTTTTTGGAAAACACCTGATAACTCTCAAACGATAATACAAGACCTGTGAAGTAAATTTTGCATACAATGGGGTCGATTCAAAGCCTGGTGAGTGAGAAAACGTACTTCTTTTTTAGGAGAGAAAACTTCCGTTTACTTTCATTGTCTACTGGGTGTACATTTTCACCTGGCTCTGAATCAGCCCCAAGGTAGACAATGAAAGTGAATGGCAGTTTTCTGTCCTAAAAAAGAAGTCTCTGAATAGCCCCATTGATTTTCTTCAGTCTTTTTGACTTTAGCACCGGTTTTGTTTTTTAATATATAGTAATAATTCACATACAGAAACTTTAAAATGTACTCAATAGATTTTGCATACAAGGTTAAAAAAGGTGACCATGTACTGTAATTCTTTCTAGCTCTGACTTTTGATAGTTATCTAGGATTGCCATGTTATGCATAGCAATCAGTAGTTAGATATTAAATCATTAAACACAATTTAATTACGGTAAATCCTTTTAAAAAATTACCGTAGATCTCTGTTCAAAGGGCATCCGTTCAGAACTGTTTAGGATAGAAGCAAGCTGAATGAGAGAAAGAATGCTATACACTACATGGCAAGAAAACATGAGGCCCTTCCATTTAATTGGCTTTCCTACCTAATGACCGATAATTACTAACAGATGCATAACACTAGGTAAAAGGTAGTCCTGAAATGTGAATTTTTACATTGCAAGATTAAATTGTTGCCCAAAAGTTTGTGAACCTTGCAGAATATGACCTAATGCTACATCAGATTTTCATTCTAAAAGTAGTTAAAGGAGGTCTATCAGGAATATTTATGAAAAAAATGTAATTTAATAGCCACACAATAGTTCATACCATGTATAAAATTATAGTATAGAAAATTAATGTATTCCTTACTTTTTTTTTACAAAATGATAATTGCATGGGTGATGTGGTTTGTAGCTCAGTCCATTCACTGAATAGGGGAATCTGCTGGCCTGTAATCAGCTGACCACCACTGAAACTGCACCATATGCCGTGCATTAATATGCATGGCATACAGCGCTGACTTGTGGGTCTTCTGTGGGGTTTCACACTGTAGGGCATCCCAAATCAGGATGCCCCATGGACTACATCTACTTTAATGCAGAATAAAATCCAGTGTGGCCAGCCCTGGAATCTAAAATATGGATTTCCCCCTGGGCATCCCAAATCAGGATGCCGTGTCGGTTGAATCCCCCCCCCCCCCGCCGTAGGGCACCGCAGATGCACCAGCTTCTTGGCGCCCTCAGCGATGTAAACAGCCATTCACATAGGCTTTATTGATTGTGGAAAATGATCCAATATTGCATATCTGTGAGTTGCAAATATATGTGAACCTTTGTTTCCAGTCCCTGGTATGACCACCTTTTGCAGCAATAACTGCATGTAAACATTTCAGATGATGATTTGTCCTGCTCATTAACTTAGGAATTTTAGTCCAGTCCATAAACTACTTGCTTCAGGTCCTTACACAACATCACTATTGGATTAAGATCGGGACTTGTACTACAAGAAGAGTATATTCAAAAGGTTTACACTAGAGAATGACTAGTCTGTTCCTGGCAGATAGTATAGGACTGACTAAAACTTATCTAAACAAAACACTAAAACACAGTCTAGTGCTGCCTTCCAACCAAAAGAGGAAAGTCAACCCTACTTTTTGTAACAATTGCATGCGGATACTGATTCTCTTCTTTTGTATTAAAGAAAACTGAAGAGCCTTAGCCTAGTCACCAAAAAGGTCATGGCTGGGCATGGCAAAACAGCAGTAGATTCATGGATTAACAGATTATTAGGGATGATTTGCTCTTCTATTCCTCAACCTAATCCTCATTGTAGCATCATACCAAACTAAAAAGACATGCTAAAATCAAACCGCCTGTTGTTTAGTGGCAGGAAAAATATGATTGAGACAGGAATGCTAATTAAAATAAAGTTTGATGTGTGCCTGGAACTTGGCAAATGTTGTTGGTCAAGGTCAGTACTGAGAGGGGGGTGACCCCCTGGAGAGCAGGAGCATAAGATGGGTACAGGCAGCCACAAGCCTTAAACAGAGCGGAAGTGAAAAGACACTCAAACTGGAAACCTAGGATCTAAGACCTACCCTTGTCTTCACTGAAGCCATGCACAGGGAGATCAGGCTGGGCTGCAGGGAAGATCCAGGTCATAAGACCATGGATTGACATGTCAGAATAGAAGCCTCGGTTAACACAGTACCACTGTAAGTGGTAAGCATTTCAAAAAGCATGATCTATAGACAAACCAGGCTCCAAAGGACACAAACACAGATGGGGACTGGGTAATTAGGTCAGAGTTCAATACAGGCAGCAGAGGTTCATAGTCAAGGGTTATGGTAAGGGTAAAACTGTGTAATCAGTCCAAAAATCAAACTTGGTCCGCAATAGGGAACATGTAGAATAACCAAGGGTACACAGGATACTATGGATAGCATGCATGCGAGAATTTCCGGAGACATTAGCCGGCACCTGTCATTACTATAGAAATACCATTGGTTGTGGTGCAGGAATGGGGCTGGGGCCAAGAACAGGCGGCAGAGCATGGAATGATTTAGCTTCTTGTCCTCCAGCATCTTACCTTGCGTACCACTGGTTAAAAAACAGGGTTTTTTAAAATTCATTTAAGCCTCTACACACTCATAGATTTAGATAAAGACTAGTTAACCCTCGTGTATTGCTTAGTTTTGCTTCAAGTAAGAACAGTAAACCCTCAGGAACATACTTTACCAAAAGTCAAATTCTACATGTGGCTAACCCATTTGGCTAAGTCCACTCATCATTAATCCAGGGGAGTGTGTGTAACTTTTGCCCCACTGTTGGGCTGCAACTGGACTGAGAAAGATCAACTCTTCCGCTACCCAAAACAGTGACAGCATCTCCAACTGCACTGTACAAGTGCAGTAGATATTATGTGGTTGTGCAATAGTGCTTATATGTGCTAGTGTAAACACACCCATAAACCGGACCAAGACCCATTTTACAAAATATGTGGTGTTGGTCTGCTGCGTGGGGGGGGGGTGCACCCCTCGATCGAGAACTGAAACCCCACAAACTTGCCCCCCTGGGGGAAATGCATGCTGTCACAAGGCTGTGGCCGGCATAGCAGAAGCCCGAGCATGGGAGATGTGACAGCTGCCAGAAAATCGTGGGGCTGCAATTCCCTGAGGGAGTGAGTTGTCTGATGGGCTTTCAGTGCTCGATCAAGGGGGCATGTTTTGTAAAATGGGTGTTGGTTCAGGCAAAATGTTACAGACGAGAACCCAAATAATCTCCCTATAGCTCCTTGATGAACAATGACTTCAGCTGGGGCCCCCAGCACCCCTAAGGAATTGGAGAGCTGATCTTGTCTTGCCTGCAGTGCAAGGTCAATAGAGGTCAATGCATCTCCATTTCCCAAAGCAGGAAGTGAGGTGGGGGACACACCTGTGCTACTGGTATGTTGTCCCTCCTAATCTGTCTCCTCCTCGTAACACCTCAGCGCTGCACACCTCTGCCCCCCTCTGGCCACCCTACCACTGCTCATCTCACCTCTGCCCACCTCCCTCCTGTCTGACACACCTCTTCCCGACTCACCTGTTCACTCCTCACATCTGCCCACATCACACTTCCCTACACAAAACTCCTTCTAAAATAGCTGGCAGTTGTTTAATATAACTTGCAGCAAGCAACATTAATTCCAATATGCTCTGATTAAAACAGCGCCCCCTAGTGTTCCCTAGTAAACATATATTGCAATACATATCAAAGATGGTCAACCATGCCAAGGCCAAGTCTTGTTTCTGACCAGTCCCTACTCTTACTTTGGTTTTTAATGCTTTCATGTACAAACAGATTTCCAGCTGTAATGGTATATGCACAGCCTACCTTTTATTATTTTTATTTTGATATGTACATGTTGCAGGTCAGTAACCAGTCTTGGTGGCTTGCAGCTCTGCTCCAACTCCCCCATGGGAACCCAACTGATCTTCAGTGAATAGTTGCAGTAAGCAAGTATGAAATGTTGCACTGTTCATATGCAGGCAATGAAAAAGCAAGTAAATAGCTACAGTATACATTAAAAAGTATACAGTAAAAATGAGTAGAGACCTGGAGACTCCAGGTTCCAAAATAGCTTCTTTACATCAGCGACTGGCCTTCTTAACTTGGCACTGACTAATGGGGATGGCTCCCACCTTCTATCATACTCTCCACTAGGCCCCTAAAGCTATTCTTTTTTGAGCTGTAATGTAAGCAAGCTGAATTGCCAAATAGAGCATGTGTATATCAGTGGGATGTGTACATTGAAATATGTACTTGGCGAAATAATAAAGTGATTCTTGGTCAGAAATACAATTCTGTAAGGCTTCCACTTTCCATTTTCTAAATATTTCAAGTACCATCTGAGGAATATGTATGGTTTGCAGTTTTGTAATTATGGAGCAAATCTGAATCAGACTAACATTGGTAATATATTATATATATAATTGTATAATATATTTGTATAATACACATACACCTAGTTGTTTAGAGGATGGATGGAAGCTATTTTTGAACACTGTGGTTCTGACTGGAAGTGCCCTGAATCTGCATCCAGAGGGTGGTAGTCGAAACACTGTGACACGGATGTGTAGGATCAAAAAGAACCCATAATGGTGGTAGCGGTAATCTGATGATTCTCTCTGCTATCTTTATTACCCTTTTCAGTTCAGAGTTGTCACGCTTGGAAGCTCGTGCAAACCAGATCATGAAGGAGGAGCATAAAGTGAACCCTATCACAGCATTATAAAACACAATCATTAAGTCTTGTGACAATCCAAACCTCCTTAGCTGCCTGGAGATGAACAGTATCTTGTATGCTTTTTTCAGGATGGCATTTATGTTTTTCTCCCATCTCAAACTGTATGTCATAATGGTGCATATGAACTTAGTTTCTTGAAGTCTTTTCACTTCCTGCCCATAGATGGAGATGGGTGAGGGGGTAATTGCCTTCCTAAAGTCGACCACCATCTTCACTGTCTTAGAAGTGCTTAAAACCAGGTTATTACTGCTACACCACTGGCTTAGTTTGTCAATCCCCCTGCAGTAGGCCTCCTTATCATTGTTTTTAATTAGACCTATCATGGTGGTATAATCTGCAAATTTTATGATCTTCACAGATGTCTCTAAGGAGACACAATTGCTGGTGTACAAGGAAAACAACAACGAGGAAAGAACCCAACCCTGGGGAGCACCTATGTTGGTGGTTCTTACACTGGATCAGAATACGCCAAGTTTACCTCGATGCAATCTGCCCATCAGGAAGTTCCAGAGGCAGACACATGTTATTTGGGATAATAACCATGGGCATCTTATGGATGAGAAGGTTAATTGTATTAAATGCTGAACTAAAATCTATAAACAGAACAGCTTGACTGCATCTTCCACGATCTGTTTGCCCTATATGCAAATTGTAGGGGGGTCAATGCTATTCTCCATGAATTCTTTTAGGTAAATCAGTACCAGCCGCTTTCCTGATCACTGGGGTGAGTGCCACAGGCCTGAAGTCATTTAGGTCAGATTACTTGGGGACAGGGATTAGAGAGGACCTCTTGAAACCTGAAGGAGATGCCGCTACCTCTAGTGATTTGCTATATATGCTAGTAAGAACTGCTGACAGTTGGTCTGCACAGGCCTTGAGGCACATAGTTGATATGCCATCTGGGACGGGGCTTTCATGGAATCTAGGTTCTTAAATAGATGACCTACCTCATCCTTAGATAGTATTTTCTGGGAATCAGATGCACCAGAGATTTGAAGGGAATCCCAGAAGACCAAGGTGGGTTCACTGTTGGGTAAAGAGGAAACTCTACTGGGATCAAACTGACAGTAAAACATATGTGTCAATTCCTGACCGCCTGTATGTAGTTAGTCAAACCAGCAATAAAAATAATTTAGAAGTTCTGCCTGGCGTTTGCTAGCATTTATGGGAGGAGAGGGGTTACCAGGGTTAGGAACTATTCTAAGTCCCTTCCAGACTGCCCTGGGGTTGCCTATTAGGAATCTTGCTCTCAGCCTCCTAGCATAAGTTCTCTTTTCCTTCCTAATCTCTTTCTTTAGGCAGTCCCTCAGTTTTCTATACCTCCTTACTTCTCCTAAGCTCCCTAAGCCTAGATGTAAACCATGGTTGTTTTGTTATGCATACGGACCCGCCTAGGAGGGAGAATCCAGTCTTCACAGAATTTTTTATATGATGTCACAGAGTCAGGCTACTCATCCAAACTCTGGGACTAAAAGGCTGACCATTCTGTACACTCATAGCATGCTCCCAGCTTCTCTTTGTCCTCATCTGACCATCCACTTTGGGTAAAGTTTAGATGGCAGCAGATGGGGTAGAGATCAGTCTCCAATGTCGCTAAGTACCACCTAATACCACCCCAAAGGGCAAAACTAGTCCACCTACACCCAGCCAAATTATAACTACGTCAGTACCAAGTGTATCTGCAATCAATACATATGACACCCGAAGATGAGTTGTCAAAGAGTGATTGACATACTAATATTAGAAATTGAATTATATAAGGACACACCATATTATGTATTGTCATAAGAATTTGTGAATATTATGATTGGTGTTTTGTACATCATATATTTTATATAATTGTTCAACTAATAAATGTGTAAGAATTTTAATGTTTTAGTAGACTTTGGAATAATTGTTTGGCGGGGTCAAACCCAGAGGCTTTTGTAAAATAGTTGGGTTTTACCTATACCCAACAACACAAAAAGTTTTCTCTTAAAACATGAGGCCTTGAGTTCGTACCAGCCTTTTACCATTCAAAAAGAGATTTGGGTCACTAAAGCAGGGGGTGCTTTTGTCCGGGGAGGGACAGTTACTTAGCACCCTTTTGCTTGTTCTATGTGTTCACCACCTAATAGGATCTTACGTACCACCAGTGGTACTCACACCCAAGGCTCAATAACCTCTTCCATATACAAATAACAGGTACAAAAAGTGCGCTATTGAGTAAAATTAAAAATAAATAATTGTTTACCTGGTAGCTAATTCAGCACCAGATGTAAAAAGAGCCCTTTAATTTCTCACTTAAAGAAGAACATCTAAAAGACTCCAATGCCACCCAAGTTCCACTCCTTGGGGCATCCTGAATTGCCCCGATATGTAAAACCACTCAGAAGCCCTGTTTCACTCACCTTGTCCCGGAATCCTCGCTGTGTCTCTGCACTGCGGGCGCATCCAGGTTCGCCTCTAGCCATGTGTGCACTCGCAACTAGCCTTTCTGAATGGGTGGCACGGGCACGCGGCGGCTAGGAGGTGAGCGGGGATGTGGCCAGTGACGCATTTGGGACCCTTCGGCGCCGCTCAGCTGCTTAGTCATCCAGGCTGCTAAATGGAGCCGAGTGAAAGCGAGCACGCTGATTCTCGACTCGAGTCTGGGCCGTAGGAGCGTTAGGAAGGTGAGTAAATGGAGCGACCTTGGACGATACACACAGCGGGGCATCCCAATTTAGGATACCCCTACTGAGAGGAGGAAACGTGAAAATCGGGTGTTCCAGGCTGTTGGTCCGGTTTAAACTGCACAGTGCCTTTGTATTACTCATGTTGCAATGCATGCTGGGATGCATGCAAAACAGCTGAGGAGCATCTGAGACAAGGTTCTACTGGGTGCTATTTGTAAAGTGCAGCTTCACCATACATATAATAGCATGGAGCATATTGATTAGTCATTAGTCTTAATCTATTTAAAAAGTTATACAAATAAAATTACTTACTTGGGTACCTATAGTAAAAATCATTTTCATTATCAATGGTGATGTTATTAATTTCCTTGTATACCATCCAGTAGGGGTCAGCTTCAATATCATATCGTACAAAGAATCCAAACAGTACTATCATGATAACCTCGAAGGTCGTGCAGATAAAAGGCAGCTTCCATCGCATATCGGTATTCCTCATCTTTTTTCGGGTACAAGCCTCTACACAGTTTGATACTATGTGGAGGGAAGAATTTTGTTTTGCGCTTTATATAGGTTTAATTCTAAGGCGTAATTATAAAGGTACACACCTTGGCCCTTATTCATCAAGCGATAGCGCCAGGTAGTGTCTGACGAGCGCCAGGTAGCGGCAGCTAACGGCGACTACCGACTCAAGTACGCCCGGCGGCGGTCACAATGACGCATTTATCAAGCAAAATGAGGCTAGCGCCGGCGAGAGCGACGGCTAGCGCGGCATTCATCATGAAGCCGCCTGGACCGAACAGCGCCGCTGCAAATTCCCTCACAGCGCCAGGTATGAGCTGTCGCTCCCTGGCGATGTCCAATGCATTTCAATGGAGCAATCTATAATTATTCCTAATTAATTGGTATTAATTTTTTTTTTTTTTTTTTAATGTCAAAAAATCGGAGACCACTTCTGCAATGTTAGGATTTATTTTTAAGTCCAAAAAAAAATTAAAAAAAATATGTGCAGAATTGATCTAACAGGTCTGAGATTAATGTATTCATATTACAAAATGATTCTAAAAACATGTATAAAGTTACATTCCAAAAATATGGTTGTTTAGGGGTTAAAAACTAGTTAATACACATCGCCGCCAGCGCTCTGGGGTTTAAACAAGGAATGGACAGCGACAGCACATTCGGAGCGTGATTTGTTGATGAATATGAAGCTAGCCGTTCGCTCTGGCCATTCGTTGTCAGGCGCTCACATACAACGCTGGACCTGTGAAACAGCGACCCCCCAGCCCGTATTCAACATTACCGCACACCGACTGAGTCGCTGTCATCAAGCTAACGCCGGCCAAGCACAGCGAATACTGGCTGGCGCTGAAAAAATCACGCTACAGTCGCTCATCTGTCGCTACCTGGCGCTATTAATGAATCGGCCTCCCCGTCTAAGACAGGGAGGAGAACACAAAATACAAGGTAGCTTTGGCAGTATATTCAATATTTTACGGGTCATTTAATTATAAAAAAGCGACTGTGCCTTTGCAGGATTAAGTCAGGGCAATTATAATTACTTCCAAAAGCTGCCAAATATTAAAATGCTTTCATAAGCTATTCATAGTATAACCGGTTAGACAAAGCATTACATTGAATTTTAGGGATGGATTTTATTGAGACAGTCAGATTTTGCCACTACAATTTTCTGCAGTGCTTCATAGAGGACCTGATTTACCACTCTCCGCAAATTTAATTTAAATCGGACCAACACCCGTTTCTTCTTTAACTGGTGTTGGTTCCGCAGAATAAGAACAAGCTCGCCCCAGAACGCACAATATCCTTTATTATTTTTATTTTGATATGTACATGTTGCAGGTCAGTAACCAGTCTTGGTGGCTTGCAGCTCTGCTCCAACTCCCCCATGGGAACCCAACTGATCTTCAGTGAATAGTTGCAGTAAGCAAGTATGAAATGTTGCACTGTTCATATGCAGGCAATGAAAAAGCAAGTAAATAGCTACAGTATACATTAAAAAGTATACAGTAAAAATGAGTAGAGACCTGGAGACTCCAGGTTCCAAAATAGCTTCTTTACATCAGCGACTGGCCTTCTTAACTTGGCACTGACTAATGGGGATGGCTCCCACCTTCTATCATACTCTCCACTAGGCCCCTAAAGCTATTCTTTTTTGAGCTGTAATGTAAGCAAGCTGAATTGCCAAATAGAGCATGTGTATATCAGTGGGATGTGTACATTGAAATATGTACTTGGCGAAATAATAAAGTGATTCTTGGTCAGAAATACAATTCTGTAAGGCTTCCACTTTCCATTTTCTAAATATTTCAAGTACCATCTGAGGAATATGTATGGTTTGCAGTTTTGTAATTATGGAGCAAATCTGAATCAGACTAACATTGGTAATATATTATATATATAATTGTATAATATATTTGTATAATACACATACACCTAGTTGTTTAGAGGATGGATGGAAGCTATTTTTGAACACTGTGGTTCTGACTGGAAGTGCCCTGAATCTGCATCCAGAGGGTGGTAGTCGAAACACTGTGACACGGATGTGTAGGATCAAAAAGAACCCATAATGGTGGTAGCGGTAATCTGATGATTCTCTCTGCTATCTTTATTACCCTTTTCAGTTCAGAGTTGTCACGCTTGGAAGCTCGTGCAAACCAGATCATGAAGGAGGAGCATAAAGTGAACCCTATCACAGCATTATAAAACACAATCATTAAGTCTTGTGACAATCCAAACCTCCTTAGCTGCCTGGAGATGAACAGTATCTTGTATGCTTTTTTCAGGATGGCATTTATGTTTTTCTCCCATCTCAAACTGTATGTCATAATGGTGCATATCAACTTAGTTTCTTGAAGTCTTTTCACTTCCTGCCCATAGATGGAGATGGGTGAGGGGGTAATTGCCTTCCTAAAGTCGACCACCATCTTCACTGTCTTAGAAGTGCTTAAAACCAGGTTATTACTGCTACACCACTGGCTTAGTTTGTCAATCCCCCTGCAGTAGGCCTCCTTATCATTGTTTTTAATTAGACCTATCATGGTGGTATAATCTGCAAATTTTATGATCTTCACAGATGTCTCTAAGGAGACACAATTGCTGGTGTACAAGGAAAACAACAACGGGGAAAGAACCCAACCCTGGGGAGCACCTATGTTGGTGGTTCTTACACTGGATCAGAATACGCCAAGTTTACCTCGATGCAATCTGCCCATCAGGAAGTTCCAGAGGCAGACACATGTTATTTGGGATAATAACCATGGGCATCTTATGGATGAGAAGGTTAATTGTATTAAATGCTGAACTAAAATCTATAAACAGAACAGCTTGACTGCATCTTCCACGATTTGTTTGCCCTATATGCAAATTGTAGGGGGGTCAATGCTATTCTCCATGAATTCTTTTAGGTAAATCAGTACCAGCCGCTTTCCTGATCACTGGGGTGAGTGCCACAGGCCTGAAGTCATTTAGGTCAGATTACTTGGGGACAGGGATTAGAGAGGACCTCTTGAAACCTGAAGGAGATGCCGCTACCTCTAGTGATTTGCTATATATGCTAGTAAGAACTGCTGACAGTTGGTCTGCACAGGCCTTGAGGCACATAGTTGATATGCCATCTGGGACGGGGCTTTCATGGAATCTAGGTTCTTAAATAGATGACCTACCTCATCCTTAGATAGTATTTTCTGGGAATCAGATGCACCAGAGATTTGAAGGGAATCCCAGAAGACCAAGGTGGGTTCACTGTTGGGTAAAGAGGAAACTCTACTGGGATCAAACTGACAGTAAAACATATGTGTCAACTCCTGACCGCCTGTATGTAGTTAGTCAAACCAGCAATAAAAATCATTTAGAAGTTCTGCCTGGCGTTTGCTAGCATTTATGGGAGGAGAGGGGTTACCAGGGTTAGGAACTATTCTAAGTCCCTTCCAGACTGCCCTGGGGTTGCCTATTAGGAATCTTGCTCTCAGCCTCCTAGCATAAGTTCTCTTTTCCTTCCTAATCTCTTTCTTTAGGCAGTCCCTCAGTTTTCTATACCTCCTTACTTCTCCTAAGCTCCCTAAGCCTAGATGTAAACCATGGTTGTTTTGTTATGCATACGGACCCGCCTAGGAGGGAGAATCCAGTCTTCACAGAATTTTTTATATGATGTCACAGAGTCAGGCTACTCATCCAAACTCTGGGACTAAAAGGCTGACCATTCTGTACACTCATAGCATGCTCCCAGCTTCTCTTTGTCCTCATCTGACCATCCACTTTGGGTAAAGTTTAGATGGCAGCAGATGGGGTAGAGATCAGTCTCCAATGTCGCTAAGTACCACCTAATACCACCCCAAAAGGGCAAAACTAGTCCACCTACACCCAGCCAAATTATAACTACGTCAGTACCAAGTGTATCTGCAATCAATACATATGACACCCGAAGATGAGTTGTCAAAGAGTGATTGACATACTAATATTAGAAATTGAATTATATAAGGACACACCATATTATGTATTGTCATAAGAATTTGTGAATATTATGATTGGTGTTTTGTACATCATATATTTTATATAATTGTTCAACTAATAAATGTGTAAGAATTTTAATGTTTTAGTAGACTTTGGAATAATTGTTTGGCGGGGTCAAACCCAGAGGCTTTTGTAAAATAGTTGGGTTTTACCTATACCCAACAACACAAAAAGTTTTCTCTTAAAACATGAGGCCTTGAGTTCGTACCAGCCTTTTACCATTCAAAAAGAGATTTGGGTCACTAAAGCAGGGGGTGCTTTTGTCCGGGGAGGGACAGTTACTTAGCACCCTTTTGCTTGTTCTATGTGTTCACCACCTAATAGGATCTTACGTACCACCAGTGGTACTCACACCCAAGGCTCAATAACCTCTTCCATATACAAATAACAGGTACAAAAAGTGCGCTATTGAGTAAAATTAAAAATAAATAATTGTTTACCTGGTAGCTAATTCAGCACCAGATGTAAAAAGAGCCCTTTAATTTCTCACTTAAAGAAGAACATCTAAAAGACTCCAATGCCACCCAAGTTCCACTCCTTGGGGCATCCTGAATTGCCCCGATATGTAAAACCACTCAGAAGCCCTGTTTCACTCACCTTGTCCCGGAATCCTCGCTGTGTCTCTGCACTGCGGGCGCATCCAGGTTCGCCTCTAGCCATGTGTGCACTCGCAACTAGCCTTTCTGAATGGGTGGCACGGGCACGCGGCGGCTAGGAGGTGAGCGGGGATGTGGCCAGTGACGCATTTGGGACCCTTCGGCGCCGCTCAGCTGCTTAGTCATCCAGGCTGCTAAATGGAGCCGAGTGAAAGCGAGCACGCTGATTCTCGACTCGAGTCTGGGCCGTAGGAGCGTTAGGAAGGTGAGTAAATGGAGCGACCTTGGACGATACACACAGCGGGGCATCCCAATTTAGGATACCCCTACTGAGAGGAGGAAACGTGAAAATCGGGTGTTCCAGGCTGTTGGTCCGGTTTAAACTGCACAGTGCCTTTGTATTACTCATGTTGCAATGCATGCTGGGATGCATGCAAAACAGCTGAGGAGCATCTGAGACAAGGTTCTACTGGGTGCTATTTGTAAAGTGCAGCTTCACCATACATATAATAGCATGGAGCATATTGATTAGTCATTAGTCTTAATCTATTTAAAAAGTTATACAAATAAAATTACTTACTTGGGTACCTATAGTAAAAATCATTTTCATTATCAATGGTGATGTTATTAATTTCCTTGTATACCATCCAGTAGGGGTCAGCTTCAATATCATATCGTACAAAGAATCCAAACAGTACTATCATGATAACCTCGAAGGTCGTGCAGATAAAAGGCAGCTTCCATCGCATATCGGTATTCCTCATCTTTTTTCGGGTACAAGCCTCTACACAGTTTGATACTATGTGGAGGGAAGAATTTTGTTTTGCGCTTTATATAGGTTTAATTCTAAGGCGTAATAAAGGTACACACCTTGTCTAAGACAGGGAGGAGAACACAAAATACAAGGTAGCTTTGGCAGTATATTCAATATCTTACGGGTCATTTAATTATAAAAAAGCGACTGTGCCTTTGCAGGATTAAGTCAGGGCAATTATAATTACTTCCAAAAGCTGCCAAATATTAAAATGCTTTCATAAGCTATTCATAGTATAACCGGTTAGACAAAGCATTACATTGAATTTTAGGGATGGATTTTATTGAGTCAGATTTTGCCACTACAATTTTCTGCAGTGCTTCATAGAGGACCTGATTTACCACTCTCCGCAAATTTAACTTAAATCGGACCAACACCCGTTTCTTCTTTAACTGGTGTTGGTTCCGCAGAATAAGAACAAGCTCGCCCCAGAACGCACAATATCCTTTCTTTGCAAACCAGCTCCGGGAAAGGAGTCCTGTGGGTCCGGTGTGCACATGGGTTCCGGCCTTTGGGGTGTGCGACGTGTGCGGTCGCACAGGGCACCATCTTAACCTCTCTGTAAGAGGGCACCAGGAGCTCTCAATTGGAGCAGCAGGCTTCTCTTTTCCCAAAAAAACTCCCATTCTCTCCTTTCTATTTTGCACATTTCTTTTACATTTTTCCTCCTTCTTGTATTTCCTTTTCTCTGTCTTTCTCTTTTAATTCATGAACCCTCCATTTTCCTCTTTTTTCATACCCCCTCTTTTTTATGTTGTTTCCACATTCCCTCCATCTTTCTCTTGTCACCTTCCTCCTCTACCTCTATTCTTAGCCTTCTCACACTTCTTCGCTTCCTCCCTTTATACCTTCCCTCCCTTCCTCTTTTCCTTTACCTTTCTTTATCTCTCTCTTTCTCTCCCTCTGTCTTTCATTTACCCTTTTAGTTTCTCTTTCTCTCTCTTTCTTTTGCATTCTTTTACTCTCTTCCTTTCTCCCTCTGTTTTCTCTCTTTATCTTTGTTTATTTCTTCACTTATTATTACATTTTCTCTCTGTCCCTTTCTTTCTCTATTCTTTGTCTCTCTTTCTTTCCTTTGCTCTCTTTTTCTTTTGTTCTTTCTATCTTGCCCTCTCATTTTTTCTTTCCTCTTTCTTTCCTTTTCACTTTTGTCATTCCTAATTTTTTTCTCTATTCTTTTTCTAGCCCTATTCAACTCTTTCTCTTTCTCCCTCTTTCTTCTCCACTGTCTTCTTTTACTACATTCCTTCCTCTCTCTGTCTCTTTCATTTGCCCACATTCCTCCCCTCTTACTCTCCATCTTTCTCTTGTCACATTCCTTCCGTCTCCTTCTCACTCTCACTTTTTATGTCATCCTATCTTTTCACCTCCTTTCTCTTTTCACCTTATCTTCATATTACAATGCTTTTTTTCTTCTCTCAATCATTTCCACATTTCCTCTTATTTCTTTCTTGTCTGCTATCAGGCTTCCTTTTTTTTGCACTCCCTCTGTTTATCTTGCCCCATCCTTGGGGCGGCAACCTGAAATCTTGCACAGGGCAATACTGATCCTAGAGCCCTGGCCTTGCTCTGATGGGGCAAATCACTTGTGTGGAAACTGCAGGGGGAATGGCTTTTATTTGTTCTTTATTGTACTTTTTTATACTGCGTTTACCGGCCCCAAAAAAGTCTTTTATGCCACACCCTGCGCTGTGTGTAAGGAGCAGCACCTGCTAAGGAAGATACATTTTTGGAAGTTTTTTCTATTAGAGGGTCAAATAACTGTAAAGAGTCCACTAGGGGCAGCATCCACTGGGAACATCACTATAACAGCCTCTATCTTTCAGAGTTAAAGCGGCACTATAGTCATGTCAGCCAACTTCCTCATTTATTGTATGGCAGCCAATCATGTGACTGACGGTAAACAATGGGCTTTGATGAGTGGGCTTGCAAATTAAACCTGAATGGACGATGGCAGTCACATGATTGGCTGCCAAACATGTTAATGAGGAAGTGATGACTGGGCTCTAGTGTCCTTCAGTGACTTTAAAGCGACTGTAAACCCCATGTCAATAATAAGCCTGCGAGCAGCTCAACTGATGCCTCTCCTCCTGCCTGCAGCACAGGGTAGTAGCCATAGCAGGGCTCTAAAGTTTGCCTTTCTCTCAATTTCATTCTTCCAGGAAAGTGGTTGGAGAGCCACTCTGCCCCTTGGTGGTCTCAACGTAAGTGAGCACAGCAAGCCCCAGTGTTCCTGCAGGTGACTAACTACAGCAGATCATGGTCAAAACTCATAAAGCTGCACCATGACACACACATCCAGCTCGATCCTGACCCAAAAATGTAAGCGAAGAAAGCAGGTTAGTATTTATATATATTCAGAGCTTTTGAGATGCTTGACATGGTTTATTTTACAATGTTCCCATGGTGATGAGGACGGAGGTAGTTAGCACCTACCTGGATAGGTACTTTAATATAAAAGTCAGATCTGTAAAAAATGCTTGGAGCTGTAGCCCTAACCATGGCAGCCTCTGTTGCTTGGCCTCAATCTGCTTAGAGCATTGTGGCACCACAGTGAGTGGTAGAGGCCCTGTGGCAGGAGCCCCATATGCTTTATGTATAATCCGTCCCTTTGTACAAAGAGAAACTCTTTTGAAGCATATAGAATTGTAACGGTAATATTGGGGTTAACCAGCAGTAATCACTGTCAGTTTTAATTGCAACTCAAAGTATGTCATAACTTATCTCAAGCGAAGTCACAGCACACAGGTATGGCAGCCTAAGGTAAGGATTAATAGGACAGCAGCATGGGGAGCTGACAAAATGGTATAACAGCAGACTCAACGCCAAGCAGAATAAGTGAAAGCATCAGCTCGTTTTAGAATTGTGGGGTCATGATAAGAAAGTTTTCCGCTTTAATCCACATCCTGGTCAAATACACAGTTCTCAGGCCAATAAACTTGCATCACTTATTGAAATGCAAACACAGGTACACTTGCTTTATAAGTACGTTTTGGGGTTAAACAGGCTTGTGTCCATCAAGCATAGAACACAAGTATTTTTGCTTTTCAGAACATTTCAGTAAAGGGTTAAACAGTATTGTATTTCTTAACTAACAGTAGGCCTTTTTCCAGAGGGGATTTTGGGCGACCAGCATCCCACTTCGAGCCGTCTATGGAGTATCCCATATTGGGACGTGGGTCGTCTTACACAGGCTGCACCAATCTTACCCTTAGCATGGTTATGGACAATCTCGCCGTCTATCTCTGCCATATACAATGTTATTTGTAGTTTTCCCTCCAAAAAGCTCCCAACCAATCTCAGCGGATTTCTGTTGTTCCCCAGAGGTATTTCATGCTACCTGGCTCATACTAAAGGGGAATCCAACACAGAGATTCTAAGAGTCTGAATAAAATTCGCTTTTATATTTGTGGTCTTATACTCCCATCTAGTGACCAAAGTGGGAATAGCAACACAGTTTATATTTTACTGAACAATTCTCACATAAATCTCTTTTTGAGCACCGAAATGAGTGAGTGGTGTGAGTGGTTTTTGATACTACTGCAGAATTATGCATAGAGAAACAGGGGCATGGACAGAAAAGCATGTCATAGAAAGAGGATCAGGAGGGGGACTGGAGGAATGTGAAAGCGAAGGGTTTTACAAGCTATCTCCAGTTGAAGCATACATTACTTTAAATAATAGATGCGTGTTTTCTGCTTACTTTGATAGTAAGGTGTATAATTACAGGGCGCACTTTTTCCAGCAAAGCTTCAGTCACAAACATGCAGCAATAGGTAAAGAACTAGAGAACGTTTGCCTGCAGGGCAGTCAGAGCAATGCTGCAACCTGAATTTGGAAACACACCTTGTGCAAATCCAATGTAAAGCACATAAGGTAAACTTTAAAGCATCTACCAATACGATAATATATTAGTCATACATACTGTATGAGCCATTCTCCGCTACAGACTGCCAATCTTTGTAACGTGGGTGGAAAGAGACACTGTGCCCTGGTGCTCAAATACTGTCAGTAGACAGAGAGCGACAAAATCCCCCTAAAGTGGGCCAACCACCTGCTTGGCCAGCCCTGGAGTCTAAAAGACCCTAGAACCGGCAACCTTGGGGAATCACGATTCTGGATTCCCCACTGTATGTGTCCCCCGAATCATCTCCCATTCACATTCACTCACCTTTCCCAGGGCTCCCACAACACAATCTTCGGCCACTGCCGCATCCCAGACACCCCAGTAGCTGAGGCACACTCCCGTACCTAGCTATTCAAATAAGCTGGGGGTGAGAGCACACCGCAGACCACAGGGAAACTAGGGATGCAGCTGTACCCACTTCCTTATGCTGGGTTCTGTGTCCAAACAGTTCTTTATTCCTTGCTCACCCATTCATTTGAATTGCCATGAGCACAAGCAGGGGGGAATTCAGTCAATATGGATCTCTCCCTGTGAAGTGTTCTAAAGGGAGGCTGCCAGCTTCCCAGGTGAGTAGCTCTCAAATATGTGTCTGCATTGCATGTCCCAATGTTGGAGACTCAAAATTAAGAGTAGGGACCACACTAAACACAGAGTGCCTTGCCGGGGCAGTGTGGCTTCCACATGTATCTGCAGATATATGCAACCAAATCTCTGTCTTTCCACACAGCTAGACATGTTTGTTGCTTGATATTTAGTTGATGAGAGGGTTAAACTGGGCGGTAAATAGTTCCCAGGCCCTGAATAATAATAATTTTGTATAAATAATAGTGATTGAGCTGCTCCCACCCCCCTTTATTCATGTGGCGAGGAAAGGCGAGTTCTTGGGGCAACACACTGTGGGGCATCCCAAACCAGGATTCTCCTGGGGCAAGAACCAAAACCCACCCTCTGTTACCAGACTGATTTTCACCATTTTGTGTTATAGATGTTAAACTGTGTTTTTTTTTCTGCAGAGTTTGGGCTTTAATATGAAATGTCTTATTTGTAATTTTTAATGTTTTCATAACATTTTTGGGTAAAACATGTAAAAATAAGTAAAACATAATTCATGTATGTTTCATTTTAAAACATTGAG
This sequence comes from Gastrophryne carolinensis, assembly GCA_027917425.1. Classification (NCBI taxonomy): domain Eukaryota; kingdom Metazoa; phylum Chordata; class Amphibia; order Anura; family Microhylidae; genus Gastrophryne; species Gastrophryne carolinensis. The sequence continues at coordinate 324,000,992 of CM051238.1, forward strand.
TATTAATTGCGTATTAAAACCCCATTCCCTCCCGATTACAATGGTTCATATATCTTAGATACCTGTTCCTACCCATACTGAAAAGGGCATTTTCAAATAAAATGTAACCATTATGTACAATAACAAGAGTTCATTTTATTTTAAAAATTGGCATGGGGTTCCCGCTCTCGAGGGGGGAGGGCCCTCGCGCTTTTTAAAAAAAAGGTTAAACCCCCCTATCCAACAAAAATCAGCCTGGGCACCAGCTATGGAGACTGGTAGACCAGGGCGCAGAGGGCGAACGGACGGTCCCCCGGCCCTGAAGGCTAGCAGCCTGCATAGCCCTCATGGGCCGCTGGCTCTTCTGCACCACCCTGGGCTTTGGGGATGCAGGTAATAGAGCGGGGCTTAATGGTAAGTCACCCAGTTGCTGGCAAGTTAACTTGCCAGCCCCTTTTGCCCTGTGAACTGGTATAGGGGTCTCAAGAACCCCTTACCAGTTTACAAAAGATTGAAATGTAAAAAAAAAAAACAGAGAAAAAAAAGTTTTTTTTTAAATATTTTTTCTATTCACCTCAATTCCATTGCTGATCCTGTTCGGTCCTACGCTAGGTCAATCACCGCTGCTGCTGTCACTGACAGCCAGAAGTGATCAGCTTCCACCGATCACTCCCGGATTTGCACTGGAAGTGGCCTTTTTTACCGGCAGAGTGAGATTATGAGAACTCCATCTTGCCCCAATGTGTGTCATATTTAGCACAATAGGCTCGATTCAGAGAGACACAAAAAAACTTTCGCTTTGGTGCCGACGTCGTAAGATTTTCAAAATTTCCCGCTCTCGCATGAACGTTCGAGCGATTCTATGCATGCTTCGTAAACCTTCCGTAGCGCGTCCGTGTGCTCGTATGCCAGAGTACGCAGACGAGGCTGTCATTTTCCATCGAAAATGTTCAGATTCATTTTTCACAACTACCAACGTAGCCTTTCGTTTTTGCCCTTTTCCCATCGTATCCTCACACGAATCCTATCATTTTCCCGCTACATCCTGCTTCATTTTTTCCTTAAATATCTGGCCAGACGAAATTCTTACGATATTGCGCCTGCGCACTACAAACTTCTCTCATTAAAGTGCTCGCCTACATAATTTCACTTCCATCACTAAACTCACCCTAACCACTTCGCGCTATCCTGCCTTTTCCCTTGAGGTCCCTTAAAGCTCACCCTAACCACTTCGCGCTATCCTGCCTTTTCCCTTGAGGTCCCTTAAAGCTCACCCTAACCACTTCGCGCTATCCTGCCTTTTCCCTTGAGGTCCCTTAAAGCTCACCCTAACCACTTCGCGCTATCCTGCCTTTTCCCTTGAGGTCCCTAAAACTTACCCAAATCACTTAGCGCCTTGTTTCTTCTTCCATTTTCACACCCTAAAACTTACCCAAATCACTTAGCGCCTTGTTTCTTCTTCCATTTTCACACCCTAAAACTTACCCAAATCACATAGCGCCTTGTTTCTTCTTCCATTTTCACACCCTAAAACTTACCCAAATCACTTAGCGCCTTGTTTCTTCTTCCATTTTCACACCCTAAAACTTACCCAAATCACTTAGCGCCTTGTTTCTTCTTCCATTTTCACACCCTAAAACTTACCCAAATCACTTAGCGCCTTGTTTCTTCTTCCATTTTCACACCCTAAAACTTACCCAAATCACATAGCGCCTTGTTTCTTCTTCCATTTTCACACCCTAAAACTTACCCAAATCACTTAGCGCCTTGTTTCTTCTTCCATTTTCACACCCTAAAACTTACCCAAATCACTTAGCGCCTTGTTTCTTCTTCCATTTTCACACCCTAAAACTTACCCAAATCACATAGCGCCTTGTTTCTTCTTCCATTTTCACACCCTAAAACTTACCCAAATCACATAGCGCCTTGTTTCTTCTTCCATTTTCACACCCTAAAACTTACCCAAATCACTTAGCGCCTTGTTTCTTCTTCCATTTTCACACCCTAAAACTTACCCAAATCACATAGCGCCTTGTTTCTTCTTCCATTTTCACACCCTAAAACTTACCCAAATCACTTAGCGCCTTGTTTCTTCTTCCATTTTAGGTCCCTAAAACTTACCCAAATCACTTAGCGCCTTGTTTCTTCTTCCATTTTCACACCCTAAAACTTACCCAAATCACTTAGCGCCTTGTTTCTTCTTCCATTTTAGGTCCCTAAAACTTACCCAAATCACTTAGCGCCTTGTTTCTTCTTCCATTTTCACACCCTAAAACTTACCCAAATCACTTAGCGCCTTGTTTCTTCTTCCATTTTAGGTCCCTAAAACTTACCCAAATCACTTAGCGCCTTGTTTCTTCTTCCATTTTCACACCCTAAAACTTACCCAAATCACTTAGCGCCTTGTTTCTTCTTCCATTTTCACACCCTAAAACTTACCCAAATCACTTAGCGCCTTGTTTCTTCTTCCATTTTCACACCCTAAAACTTACCCAAATCACTTAGCGCCTTGTTTCTTCTTCCATTTTCACACCCTAAAACTTACCCAAATCACTTAGCGCCTTGTTTCTTCTTCCATTTTAGGTCCCTAAAACTTACCCAAATCACTTAGCGCCTTGTTTCTTCTTCCATTTTCACACCCTAAAACTTACCCAAATCACTTAGCGCCTTGTTTCTTCTTCCATTTTAGGTCCCTAAAACTTACCCAAATCACTTAGCGCCTTGTTTCTTCTTCCATTTTCACACCCTAAAACTTACCCAAATCACTTAGCGCCTTGTTTCTTCTTCCATTTTCACACCCTAAAACTTACCCAAATCACTTAGCGCCTTGTTTCTTCTTCCATTTTCACACCCTAAAACTTACCCAAATCACATAGCGCCTTGTTTCTTCTTCCATTTTCACACCCTAAAACTTACCCAAATCACTTAGCGCCTTGTTTCTTCTTCCATTTTCACACCCTAAAACTTACCCAAATCACTTAGCGCCTTGTTTCTTCTTCCATTTTCACACCCTAAAACTTACCCAAATCACATAGCGCCTTGTTTCTTCTTCCATTTTCACACCCTAAAACTTACCCAAATCACTTAGCGCCTTGTTTCTTCTTCCATTTTCACACCCTAAAACTTACCCAAATCACTTAGCGCCTTGTTTCTTCTTCCATTTTAGGTCCCTAAAACTTACCCAAATCACTTAGCGCCTTGTTTCTTCTTCCATTTTCACACCCTAAAACTTACCCAAATCACTTAGCGCCTTGTTTCTTCTTCCATTTTAGGTCCCTAAAACTTACCCAAATCACTTAGCGCCTTGTTTCTTCTTCCATTTTCACACCCTAAAACTTACCCAAATCACTTAGCGCCTTGTTTCTTCTTCCATTTTCACACCCTAAAACTTACCCAAATCACTTAGCGCCTTGTTTCTTCTTCCATTTTCACACCCTAAAACTTACCCAAATCACTTAGCGCCTTGTTTCTTCTTCCATTTTCACACCCTAAAACTTACCCAAATCACATAGCGCCTTGTTTCTTCTTCCATTTTCACACCCTAAAACTTACCCAAATCACTTAGCGCCTTGTTTCTTCTTCCATTTTCACACCCTAAAACTTACCCAAATCACTTAGCGCCTTGTTTCTTCTTCCATTTTCACACCCTAAAACTTACCCAAATCACATAGCGCCTTGTTTCTTCTTCCATTTTCACACCCTAAAACTTACCCAAATCACTTAGCGCCTTGTTTCTTCTTCCATTTTCACACCCTAAAACTTACCCAAATCACATAGCGCCTTGTTTCTTCTTCCATTTTCACACCCTAAAACTTACCCAAATCACTTAGCGCCTTGTTTCTTCTTCCATTTTCACACCCTAAAACTTACCCAAATCACTTAGCGCCTTGTTTCTTCTTCCATTTTCACACCCTAAAACTTACCCAAATCACATAGCGCCTTGTTTCTTCTTCCATTTTCACACCCTAAAACTTACCCAAATCACTTAGCGCCTTGTTTCTTCTTCCATTTTCACACCCTAAAACTTACCCAAATCACTTCACGGACATCACAATCTTGATTTTCAAATATGTCATTGGCCCCTTGTTTTTGTTAAATGTATGTGTGCAAATAAATGGGACAACATGTTTTTTTTTTTTTTTTGATTTATTGGGCAATTGCCATTTGTTGTAAAAATTTTTGGCCCAACTTTGGGCCTAAAAAATTAAAAACTATATACAAATTGTTTGTTGGTTATTAAAAATATATACACTAATTTTTGATAAAAAACTTTAAAAACTATATACAATAAAAACTTTTTTTAAAAAATTAAAACTATATACAAAAAACTTTGGTGTTTAACCAATAAAACTATCTACAAATAAAACTATTTACAAATCTACAGGGCCAGGAACCAGGACACTAGTCTTCCTCTTCTGTTGTCCCCAACGTGTCCCGCATCGCCTGCAGATCGGCCACCAACTCAAGGACCCTCCGATTCATATCAGCAAGTCGCTGTCTTGTGGTCCCTGCCAAAAAAACAGAAAAACAAATTATTCGGAGAACAATACATGTTTCTCACCTGTGGATTTAATGTATTTTAAGAAACAAATTACCTATAATGCACAGATGTCATTAATGACAGGAATTAAGGTTAGGAAGTGGCCACAGGTCATTAAGCTAATTCAGTGGCCACAGGACAGTTGGGCAACTAATTAAGCTAATTCAGTGGCCACAGGACAGTTGGGTAACTAATTAAGCTAATTCAGTGGCCACAGGTCCCTCTTATATTGGCATTGACTAGGGCATTATGTGTTTTGGGGTTCATGGGAATTTAGACAGAAATCTTTATAATGCCATGACTACTTACTTGGTTGGTGGCCGAGAGATGGCTCGTTGGGGACAACACCCTGAGGTCCTGGTTCCTGGCTCTGCTGTGAAGAAGTGCCTGTTGAAACATGGGCCAAATGGTTAGTTTGGATGTCTGATTCCGCAGTCCTCAAATGTTTTTAGCTAAGTCTGGGTCACATCACTCACCTTCTCCAGGGTCTTGTGGGCTCCTATCTGCTGCCTCCTCACCCACTACTTCACCCGCAACAGAAACATCTACAAAGACAGAATAAAGGATTCAGTTTGGTGATATCAGGAGCTAGCAATTAGATGTTTGGGTGTAGACATGAAGAGTGACATACCAGAGGATCCCGCATGCGTGGCAGGGTACGACTGCCTGCCCACGCTGTGCCGCCCCTCCTCTGTGGTAAGGTCCAGGGGCTGGTCTGAGGAGGCCACAGAGGAGGGGTCGGCCCGTCGCCCTGGAGATCCACCACCTTCACTCCCAGCTGCAGAATCATGCAGCACTGGTCGGCCTGGGCGCCGCCGGGTGCGGCGAATTCTGTAATCCATTTCCAACACTACAAAAGAGAAGGCATTCTAAATAAAAGGCCTAAAATCTGTCCTAGTTACATCTTGCATGCAAGCGCTATGTACTTACTTGGGAAATGGATTGCAAAAAACCTCCGCACCCGGGGCATGTGCAGTCGCTTCAGGTCCGACCAATGCTGCATGATCTGTGTGTGGGTGAAGGTGGTGTCGGTCTGGTGTTGTATCTCCGAGATGATCTCCAGGGCGACGTTTCGTTTGGCAAACGAGTTGGGCAGGTAGTCGTACCTGCGCTCCAGCATGGTCTGCAAAACAAAAAACAAACATAGCAAGAACTCAGAAATGCATATGTAGAAGAGGCAACAATACATTATTTTGTTCAATCACATGAACACATACACACACACACTTTTAGCCTAAGTTAACTTTCAAATATGGCAGCACTGTCGTTTGGCACGTGTGTGGTGTGCGCTTGGTTGTGCATGTAGTCCAACCAAAGCTTTAACAAAAATATAACTTTTAGCGCATCCTTAACATGTAGAGCAACAATTAACAATCCAAGCAAAGTCGTTAAAAGACACTTACAAGCATGATTATCTCTTCTTGTTGGCGGGTGAAGATAGTGGGCGCCATCTTTCTTCTTCTTCTAGGCAGCAGATAAGCACGGCCCCAGCGGTTTCCGGGTTTCGCACGGCCGTGCGAACGGCCGGACGTGCGCGTAAGCGAACGCGTAGGCGTCACACGCCGGAGACCTTATTTAAAGGTCCCTGCACACACAGCTCATTCTCTTTGAGAGTCCACACAAAATGGCACCAAAAAGAAAACTTCCAGCTAAGAAGCAGAGCAAGCAGGCTGAGCAGGGCGTGGGTCCGCAAACACGGTCGCAAGAGCCTAAAGCCCGACTAAGGGCTACCACCAAGGCTGCGGCAAAAAAGGAGGTTGCAGCACCACCACAACCAAGGGGCAAGGTAACCAAGGCTGCTAAAACTCCTGGCCCACAGATGGGTAAGAGGGGACGAAGCCCCACCCCACCCTGCCCCACATCACCCCCCCCACGTGGCACCAAGGCCATAGGCAAAGGCCAAAAACACCGGGCCAGAAGCCGCAGCAGGGGCCGAACCACCTCCCGGTCCACAAGCCGCAGCAGGGGCCCAAGGCGCCACAGGGGCCGAACCACCTCCCGGTCCAGAAGCCGCAGCAGGGGCCCAAGGCGCAGCAGGGGCCGAACCACCTCCCGGTCCAGAAGCCGCAGCAGGGGCCCAAGGCGCCGCAGGGGCCGAACCACCTCCCGGTCCAGAAGCCGCAGCAGGGGCCCAAGGCGCAGCAGGGGCCGAACCACCTCCCGGTCCAGAAGCCGCAGCAGGGGCCCAAGGCGCCGCAGGGGCCGAACCACCTCCCGGTCCAGAAGCCGCAGCAGGGGCCCAAGGCGCCGCAGGGGCCAAACCAGGACACGCTCCAGAAGCCCGAAAACCCGCCAAAGGCCAACGGCCCCCTCCCCCCCCGCACGTGGCTCAAAAACTAAGGCCAAGCAACCCACCTCCAAGGCCCCACAGACCCAGCCGACCACCTCCAAGGGCCCACAGACCCAGCCAACCACCTCCAAGGCCCCACAGAGCCACAGCAGCAGCTCAAGGTCGCCAACACCCTCTCTTGCTCGCCCACATTATCCTCCGGCACAGGTTGGCATGCATTCACCCTATGCCACATCTACACCTGCAACTTCAGGGTCCACCCAGCCAAGAACACCCAGTCCCTTCCCAAGTCCAGTAAGATCAACAGCCAGCCTCCAGTCCTTGAGGTCTCCTCCATCCCCCCAGGCCAGAATGTCACCCCATTTGCAACCAAGCAGTGAGGAGCCACAACCACCCCGAAGAGGGCGCAACTTGCGCAGAGGACACTTGGGTGGCCGTTTTGCTGAGTCCCAAACTCTGGCATTGGCTACTGGTCTCACCTTACATTTTGATGAGCTATATGGTAGAAGATCAAAACACACCAGTAAACAGCGCAAAACCGAGATTTTTGAAGAACTCACCAGGCAAGTCAATGCAGCGGGTGAGGAACGTAAAGATATGGACCAGATTCAACGGAAGATTTCGGACCTGAAATATGCAGTGCGGAAGAAAGAGAATCTACGGCGGATGCACAGGTACATAGCTAAGGTTTGGGTTTTTATTATTCTTGTCTGTCCATCAGTGCGCTTAATTATGCTTACTATGTTTTTCAGCGAAACAACTGGCGGAGGTTTCCCAACCAAAATGCGCTTTACACCGGCTGAGGAGATGGTGCTGTCCTTATTACATCCCGTGGCCTTAGAGGGACACTCAGGCCAGCAGGACACCGACAACCCACCAATTCCTGCAGGTTAGTAATGTCTGAATGACCACACAAATGTATAGAAACATACACATACGCAGCACGGGCTAGCTAAGCACATGGCTGTAGGGGGTGGGAGCAAGGGCTAGCTAAGCACATGGCTGTAGGGGGTGGGAGCAAGGGCTAGCTAAGCACATGGCTGTAGGGGGTGGGAGCAAGGGCTAGCTAAGCACATGGCTCTAGGGGGTGGGAGCAAGGGCTAGCTAAGCACATGGCTGTAGGGGGTGGGAGCAAGGGCTAGCTAAGCACATGGCTGTAGGGGGTGGGAGCAAGGGCTAGCTAAGCACATGGCTGTAGGGGGTGGGAGCAAGGGCTAGCTAAGCACATGGCTGTAGGGGGTGGGAGCAAGGGCTAGCTAAGCACATGGCTGTAGGGGGTGGGAGCAAGGGCTAGCTAAGCACATGGCTGTAGGGGGTGGGAGCAAGGGCTAGCTAAGCACATGGCTGTAGGGGGTGGGAGCAAGGGCTAGCTAAGCACATGGCTGTAGGGGGTGGGAGCAAGGGCTAGCTAAGCACATGGCTGTAGGGGGTGGGAGCAAGGGCTAGCTAAGCACATGGCTGTAGGGGGTGGGAGCAAGGGCTAGCTAAGCACATGGCTGTAGGGGGTGGGTTTGTTAGGAGTGCTCACTTTGACTAGGGAGTGTCATGGGTGTGGCCTGGTAATGTGCAAATTGACATCCACATACATGATGTTTAATGAAATGTGTGACAAATATGTCACTTAGAAGTGTCAAAAAGGAATGGGTGCTATGTATTAATTGAGAAGCACACGCCACAATAACATCTTTGCCTGTTGGTCAATTTGTTTGGAGCTGGTTTAGTTGCACAACTGATTAAGATGGTTTTCTAGGAAGGTTTTATGCCATACAAATGTTCCCCACCAGAATCATATTGTAAGTGCTTTTTCCCACCTTAGTGTGTTAACTTCCTCCCCTTAAAGGGATGTTGCAACTCACACATCAGCCATTCTTTGCATGTTTGGTTTGAGACACGTGATGTGTCTAGTCTGGTTTAACAATCCATGCACTAATGTAATGGGATTCCTAGCGAATGCCAAGTGGCCACGTTGTGGGAGGGGCCCTTACTGCTTTGCCACGTTTCTTGGATTAGCATATGTGTTCTTAATCAGAAACTATGCATAGTTGTGTGTATTAATCGCTGTTTTTCTTCCAAACCAGGCCAGCATCATCCCTCAGCTAGTGGGGACTCCTCTGCCATGTTACCGCGTCCGTCTTCTTCCGCGCTGCATAGGACCCAGGATCCGATGTCTACGGTAAGTGTATTTTGAGGGTGTTGTGTATGCATGTAGCTTGCCATGTTTGGCTTGTGTGGTTTTTATAGGTATTCCACACACTGAACCTGTTTTTTTTTACATGTCCCCAACAGAGCCACACACTGATGGAGCAAATCCAGGAGCAGGAGGAAGATGGAAGCTTCATAGGAGATTCTGAAGATCTTCCCCTGGGACAGAATCTGCAACTGTCCCAAAATGTGTCTCCGCCAAATCCACAGCAGCAGAGTGAAGCTGGCTGCATGCTGCCTGCACATCGTGGGCAGCATGCAGAGACTGACCCTCCAGTCCCCAGTTTCAGATCTGCTGCTGAGGATTTGGCGAGCAGACCTGTGGCTGTTGGGGGTCCTCGAGCCACATCATCTGCACGCCCCACAACCCGGGGAATTGGGCGGCGTACTCAGCAACGTCGCCCAGTTTCCCAGGGGAGGGGCGTGCAGATGATGGAGTCAGCATGGCACCATGAGAGGCGCCTTTTTCGCCGCCAAAACCAACAAAATCAGGAGCATATTAGGGGCCAATTAGAGTCCCTAAATACTACCTTCAGTGCCGTGCTGACTGAATTGAGGACCCATAACAGCCACATGGCCAACTTGACTTCAGAAATTAGGTCAGGCATGGCCGAAATGCACACTAACCAAAGACACATTTTGGAACAGTTGCAGATTCTGAATGCCACACAGGCCCATGTTATGGCCCCCCCCCACCAAGGGCCACAACCTGGGTTCTATGGGCATCACACATATTAAGGTGTGTTAGGCATGAATCTGGTCCATATCTTTGCAAAACCTACCCACTGGATTGACTTGTCTGGTGAGGGCTAAAAATCACACATTTTGCGCTGTTCTTGCTCGGTTGCTTTTGATTATCCACCATATAGCTCATTCAAGGCCTGAGGTAGCCCAGTAGCCAATGCCAGAGTCCCAGACTCAGTGAATCGGCCACTTAAGGTGTTGCGCGCCTGCCCTGGCCACAATAACATTTGTGGTGGCTCCTCATGTTTGGCGGCATGATTGGGTGACATTCTGGCCTCAACATCAAAGACCTTGGACCCTGGCTGTGATTGTACTGGATTTGGATTGGGACTGGGTGTTCTTGTTTGGGTGGCCCACTGACTTACAGGTGTAGATGTGGCATAGCTAGGATTGCTTTCGACCTGTGTCGGTGGAAAATGTGGGCAAGCAGGAGAGGGATTCATTTTGTGCTATTTATTTTGTGTACAAATGTATTGAACATAATTGCATGTACAGGTGTGGTCCCAAAGTATGTGAGGGGCACTCACCTCCGATTCTGTTTGGCTCACATATACCTTTTACTAAGTAGTAAACATTTTGTTTTGAACAAGCTCATGTGTGTGGTGTTTTGATATAGAAATATGAGTTCAAGTTGGGACGAAAACAAACAAGAACCAAGGTCTCCAAATAAAGACTCCAACATATTTTATTTTTTGGGTTGCACAAATTCATTATTGTTTACTTCATAATGAAATTAAACATAGCCAAAATTTAAAAAAAAAAAAAAAAAAATACAAACTAAATTAGGAAAAATGTGTGGCTATTAAATTTGCCCGCACGGCTTGCCCAGACGAACTTGGCTGGCCCACATAGGCGTCGTCTGCCTCATCGGAGGGTGGAGAGGGTGGGCAATCCAGATATCGGGGGACCCTTTGCATAATGGCTAAATTATGGAGCGCGGCACATGCCATTATAATGTCAATGACCTTTTTCGGGTCATACTGCAGGGAGCCCCCAGTGTGGTCCAAGCACCGAAACCGGGTCTTGAGGAGTCCAAAGGCCCTCTCCACCACTGCCCTGGTCTTTCGATGTGCACGGTTATAGGCCTCTTGTGCTGGAGTTTGTGGCCGGAGGACCGGAGTCATGAGCCACGGCAGTAGTGGATAGCCCAAATCTCCTAAATAAGCCCAAAAAAACCAAAAAAATTAATAACAGGAAATCATACATTGCCACGCAACATTACTACTGCAATAAAAATAAAAGAGGTATGTGACATTGTCACACAAACATGAGCATACAGATTGCAGATGCTAAAACAAGAATTAAACATATGTGATAGATGTGGGTCCAAAGTAGGCAAATAATACTGGGGATGTTGGGCAATCAGGCAGACTGTTAGCAGATATTGTTTCCTGCCTGTGCTGCAGAACAATGTAGTATGGTCTAACTTGAGCTGCCCCTTTAGAATTCTTGCCTTACTCCCAAACCGGTGTAAGCCTGCCCCTGCACTTTATCCCGCTCACCTCTACTCAGTAAGTTAAATGCATGGAAGCAAAGATGGCGCTGACTCTCTGGTAAAGTCAATTACAGATTTAGAAAGAAAATGGTTTCGAAGGCTGTTTCAGACTTGGCCTCACATTACACTTATTAATTAAAACAATGCAGGCAAAACAATTTTGCAGCAAATGGAGTTTGTCTAAGCTAATGGTTACAGTGTGCTTACACATGTTCACAAGGTGAGGGGCAAGGCAGCGTTTCTGAAAGGTAAATCCAACATCAAACTTGCCCATACATATAGAATCCAAAGCGATAATTTGAGCCAACTTACCAAGGAGCCATGCACCCGCAAATTCCCCTGACTCAAACCGGCGGAATAATCCAGATCTGCGCAGGATATACGCATCATGGGCTGAGCCAGGGTAGCCTGCCAGGACGCTCAGAAAGCGCAGGTCCTGGGCCACCACCGCTTGCACATTCAGCGAATGGCCCATTTTGCGATTTCTGGTGAAAAAGGAAACAGAAACCACCCAAAAATTACGTTTAGTAAACAAATCCAACGCACACTTCAAACAGCCTATGTCAAAATGTAACATGTAAAAGAAGAACAATGTTTAAGCCTTGACAGTCTTACTTGTTCTATTAAAAGGACACTTACAAATGTTTTACTTTGAAATAACTAACTTTGGGACTAATTTATAAATAAGGGCCGTTGGTGCACATACACTCTTGGCAAGGAGGGAGCATTAGCAAGGAGGGAGTGATTGCAATGAGTGAAGATGTAAAATCTGAGTGTATATTAACCTAGAGGGACTAAACAAAAGGAGGGACTATTGGCAATGAAAGTTACTACAAATGGCGAGATTAGTCACAAGGAAACTTTTCAGGAAAGGAGGGACTATTGGCAATGAAAGTTACTACAAATGGCGAGATTAGTCACAAGGAAACTTTTCAGGAAAGGAGGGACTATTGGCAATGAAAGTTACTACAAATGGCGAGATTAGTCACAAGGAAACTTTTCAGGAAAGGAGGGACTATTGGCAATGAAAGTTACTACAAATGGCGAGATTAGTCACAAGGAAACTTTTCAGGAAAGGAGGGACTATTGGCAATGAAAGTTACTACAAATGGCGAGATTAGTCACAAGGAAACTTTTCAGGAAAGGAGGGACTATTGGCAATGAAAGTTACTACAAATGGCGAGATTAGTCACAAGGAAACTTTTCAGGAAAGGAGGGACTATTGGCAATGAAAGTTACTACAAATGGCGAGATTAGTCACAAGGAAGCTTTTCAGGAAAGGAGGGACTATTGGCAATGAAAGTTACTACAAATGGCGAGATTAGTCACAAGGAAGCTTTTCAGGAAAGGAGGGACTATTGGCAATGAACCAAACGAATAATGTGATTGAGCAAAGAAGGGACACACAAATATTTAGAGACAATGGAAGCCAAAACTTGCCTGTATATATACTCGTCGCTTGACGGAGGGACGAGGGCAACGTGGGTGCAGTCAATAGCACCCATGACATTGGGCATGTCGGCGATATTAAAAAATGCCAGCTTAATGGCGTTTCTGGCTACCATATCCTCAGGGAAACAAATATATTTCCGAGTTATGGTAGCCATGCCTTCCAAAAATTGGGATAGCGCGCGGCTCAGCGTAGGCTGTGAAATCCCCACGGAGAGGGCACCCAGCCTCTGGAACGAGCCGTTCGCCAAAAATTGCAGGCAGCCAAGCATCTTGGTCATACCTGAAATTGCTTGCCCCTTCCTTGTGGTGCGGGCTAACCATGGCCGCAGCTCACTATATAATTTATGGAGGGAAGCGCGATTAAGCCTGGTCAGCTCGAACAGCTCAGTGTCATGCATGCTATTGATGTCCATGCGTCGCCGCCGGTGCAATCTGGTCTGTGCCCTCCGGACGATCTCAATGCCCATGAGTTGCAGATCCTCATGCTCCTCAAAGGCAGTAGCCTCGTCCATGGCTGGCTCGCGCTCCCGTAGTCAAAAAGGTGCCGGGAATGTTTTTGCCCTGAAACGAATTTATGAGGTGTGGGACCATCGGCAATCAGCTCTCTGAATTAATCGCAAGCCCATTGCAATAACGAAAAAATTCTGAACGGACGAAACATTTCCGATTTGGTGGGAAAAAGCTCCCGAAGTAACGAAAATCTTCCGATTTTGGCACCATTATCGAAAGAGCATATACGCATGTTCTCGAACGTTCGTGCGAGTGGAAAATATACGAAAAAAAGCCAAAAAATGACAAACACCCACCAAAACTTTCACAGACAGCTACGGAAGTCCGGACGAATGTGTCTCTGAATCGAGCCTAATAGGCTCGATTCAGAGAGACAAAAAAATACTTTCGTTTAGTGCCGATCTGTTTTTTTTTTTTTAAATGTTCCCGCTCTTGTATGAGTGTGCGAGCGATTCTATGCATGCATTGCAATCCTTCTGTAAAGTTTCCGTCTGTTCGTACGGCAGAGTACGAATATGAGGATGTCATTTTCCAGCGTGACTTTTCCATTTCATTTTCTCATGTTACAACGTAGGCTTTCATTTTTGCCCTTTTCCCATCGTCTCCTCCCACGAATCCTTTACGTTTCCCGTTAGTTTCTGTTTCCCTTTTTCAATAAATAATCGTCAGGCGGAAATCCTTACGATCTTGCACCTGCGCACTACAAACTTAACTCATTAAAGTGCTTGCCTACATATTTTCCACCCTCACTTCTACTACAATGTTTAGCTAAATCACTTAGCACTATCCTCCATCTTCCCTTTTGGATCCTTAAAGCTCACCCCAACCACTTAGCACTATCCTCCATCTTCCCTTTTGGACCCTTAAAGCTCACCCCAACCACTTAGCACTGTCCTCCATCTTCCCTTTTGGACCCTTAAAGCTCACTCAAACCACTTAGCACTATCCTCCATCTTCCCTTTTGGACCCTTAAAGCTCACCCAAATCACTTAGCACTATCCTCCATCTTCCCTTTTGGACCCTTAAAGCTTACCCCAACCACTTAGCACTATCCTCCATCTTCCCTTTTGGACCCTTAAAGCTCACCCAAACCACTTAGCACTATCCTCCATCTTCCCTTTTGGACCCTTAAAGCTCACCCAAATCACTTAGCACTATCCTCCATCTTCCCTTTTGGACCCTTAAAGCTCACCCAAACCACTTAGCACTATCCTCCATCTTCCCTTTTGGACCCTTAAAGCTCACCCAAACCACTTAGCACTATCCTCCATCTTCCCTTTTGGACCCTTAAAGCTCACCCAAATCACTTCTCGGTCATGTGAATATTCATCTTAAAAATATTTCAGGGCCCATTAGTTTTGTGTTAATGTATTTTGTAAATGAAATGACACTGAAACATCTTTTTTTATTCCATCATAAAATATAAAATCTAAAATTATTTTGAAAATTTCAAATTTTTACAACTATAAAAAAACTAAATACATAGCAATGGCAGGCCACAGAACATTATTCTTCATCTGTGGTCCCCGAGTCGCGCAGCTCCTGCATCTCGCCCACCAACTGAAGGACCCTGACACTCAGTTGTGCCACTCTGGCATGTGTGGTCCCTGTTAAAAAACGTAAATTAAATTATTGGTATAACCTTGTTGGGGTCATACTGCAGTGCCCCCCCCCCCCCCGTATGGTCCAAACACCTAAATATGGACTTCAAAAGCCAGAGGGCCCTCGCCACCACGGCCCAGGTTTTGCATAGTGCCCGATTAGAGAACCCCTGGCCCGCATTCTGCAGGCAAAGAAAGGGCATCATGAGCAAGGGCAGGAGTGGATATCCAGAATCCCCTGAAAGAATTTAAAAATACTAACATAACATACACATTCTAAGCTACAATATTGTTTAACATGTTATAAAGGGCTAAACAGCCATAGGTTAAGACATAAGTCATCGACTATATTCATTGCCATACAGTGAAAATGGATTGATGGAATGTGAGCAAACTTACCCAGAAGCCATCCACCAGATAATTCTCCTGACTCAAACTGACGAAATAAGCCAGAGCTCTGCAATATATAAGCATCATGGGACGACCTGGATGCCCTGCAAGAACACTGAGGAATCGCATATCCGGACCAAACACTGCTTGTATGTTGTGCGAGTGGCACATCTTGCGGTTCCTGCAACCAAATATAAAATAAAATAATAAAATAATTACACAAAGCAAAGGTAACCAACTAAAACAATAACTCCTACAACAAATTAAGATTCAAGTTCAACAATCCAAAGATAACTCACAAAGGACATAAGTCTAAAAAAATATAGCAATTATATGGATGTGTGGGAAAATAAAGGTTTACATGCTAAGGACTAATTAAGGTCAGCATTAAAATGCTTCTATAAGGCATACATGAAATGTATTGATTCAGGTATGCATTGCTATACAATTTATGGCCTCGGCCATGCTGATACATGCAATGCCTTGGTGCTAAAGGCGCGCAGACTCCTCCACATAGCCGCAAAACATGTTCAACAATAGCAATCCGAGCCCTCAAAGGTCCCGTAAGTGAATCGGAAATGAAACGGTTTAATAGGGTGGTGGTCCGTCAGAAATCAGCTCTCTGAATCAGACGCAAGCCCATCCCAACAACGTAAGTTATCTGAACGAACGAAAAATATCAGATTTTGTTTGGAAAATGATCCGAACTAACGCAAATGATCCGATTTGCTTCCGTTCATTGAAAGTGCATAGACGCATTTTCACGAACGCTTTTTTTGGTTCATTTTTTATTCGTACGAACGTTCGGGAAAATGCGTATATGCGCTTTCGATGAACGGAAGCAAATATATACCTGCTATATATATATGCGATATATACCGATTTTTGTTTTTTAATTTTTTAGCATATCAGTGGAAGGTGTACTGATACAATCCCTAAACAAATGTGCAATGTGCTACGCAGTCATCCACTGGTTTCTGTGTGTTGGGTTTGACGCCACCACAGTGACATCAGCAGCGCTGCCTTTGATATTTGAATTAACAAACAGAAGTTGTAGAAGTTGTAAAACAGACCCTTAACGTGATCGGGGAATGACAAACCTAGTTTTCTGGCAGAAGCATCAGCCCAGGGGGTTAACGCTCCCCTGCCTGTTTGCCCAGTACTTTTCTGCACATACCAGTCCTTCATTTGTAAGGTTGGGTCTTATGGAAGCAAAAATGTGTTTAGAACATATTTTAATCAATGCATCCCGTTTATGAAACCAGCTGGTCTGGTCTGCCTTCTTTCTGTTTATCTATAGATTAAATATTGTGTATTTAGTACAGTTTGCTAATATAACACCTGACAATCACATGTCATTTACACTTACATTGATCCTCTATTACACAGGTAGGCAAAGCCTTTAGGCACTTCACAAAGGCAGAACGTGACTGAAAATCTTGTGCATTTTCCATCAGTTGGCAATGCACAAAGGAAACTTGTACAAAGCATCACCATTACTGTTATGTAATTCGGTCCACAAGGGAGGCTTGTATAAAGCGCTATGACTATTACTTTATGTCATTCAATCCACACTACAGTGTAATTCCTTTTATACACAACATGCGTAGTACAAACACATGATGTCATTGTATCTTAAAAATGAAAGATTCTTTGCATAATTAAAGTGGTCCTCAAATATGACTGGGTGTCTGCTCACCCCAAATAAGCCTTCACCCTTAGGGTATTCGGAAGCTTACAAACAAGCCTGAAATTAAGCAAAATGTCTTACCAAGACGACCATGGCCATGTCAGCATCAGAGCCACCTGGGCAGGTTCAGGGGCTGACTAAGCTTTTACTTGGTGATTTAGTTCACATGCTGGCATACCACTGGGAATTAGTGCAGAGTAAAGCTAGGAAGTGTTATACTTACCCTGCTTCCTCCATTTTTGGTCTGGGGGTGGGTTCTGCTTGCTTTCAAATTCTAGATGACTCAATGGGGCATGAAATATCCACATTTCTGTTATTAACCATAGTTTAGAGACAGAATATATGCTTTACTGCTACAGTGGCTCCTTTAAAGGGAAGGTTCCTTTGGAAGGACTTTCTAAGTAGACCCCAGATCTTAACTGCCATTGCAGCACAAGGCTCCCCTGCTTTTCAACAATCACACATCTATTGATCTCCGCACTGGGCACCACAACTTTGGTAAGCCCCAAGGTTTGAAAAACACTGATCTGCTCAGTTATGGGACCTAATCCCCTGGCAGCACTTGCACCAGCGCAGCTGAGCAGCAGCCCCCTTCCTGCAGCACTTTTTCAGCACATATCTACTGCAGAGCATCATCTAGACATGGAACCATTATCCTGAGTTTCCAAATCAAACCTATCCTACCTCCAATCTACCTGAATCTATCTAAAGAGTAGATGGTATCATTGTACATAAAATGTATAAAAGGTCTTGTGAAAATCAAATTAAAATTATTATTTTAATTCTTCATGTATATCAATAGAAAAATTGAAAAGGGCAATAAAGTGTCATGCTTAAACTAAACAGTGGGAAAGTCCCACTTTGAGGCCCAGTGCCCCTTCGAAAACTCTGGAAACACCTAAATGCCCCACAGGAAGATTGTCCCACCAAATAAAAAATACTCAATGTCTGGATGTTTATAACTGCTCTGACTCTTGGATGGTGGTAGTGGAATGTGTGGACTTCTGAGCATTGGCTTAATCACAAACATCTTTTATGGACCATATATTCCTAGAGCATGTGACCCATAATTAAGCCACACGCTAAACCAGGCCCCTTCCATGCCCATAACCCACAAACTGGTTTAAACTGTCTCTTTGAGGACCCCAAAAATGGTCAGTTTAGTTGTGCTAAAGATCTGGTGAATCAGATCTGGGGCAAATCATCAGGTCCAGATGAGCTTACAGCTGAGTATTATAAAATGTTGGCAGAGCAAATTACATCTCATTTACATAGGTTATTTAATACAATATAAGACACCACAAAAACTCCAAATAGATTTAACAAAGCCTGTATCATATTGCTTTTGAAACCAAATAAAGATTTGGAAAAGTTGGAGGCATATAGACCAATATCATTACTAAACTCAGTCTTAACTTTGGACAGACATATTTAAACATTGTTAGGACAATATATGACTCTTTGATATCTACATTATATATAAATTTTATTAATCCAGAATCCTTTTGTTTGTATAGGGGAATGTCACCCTTATTGTTCAGTTTGGCATTGGACCCATTGCTGAGAATTCTAGAAAGGGAGAAAAGAATCAGGAATTGTGCGGGTCAATATAAGGGAAAAGTATTGGCTTTGTCTGATGACTTGTTAATGTTGCTGAAGACCCAAAATCAAGGACCCAAAATTGTAATAATCTTGGCAGATTTTGGTATGTCTTCGGGCTTCCAGGTAAATTATGACGAATCAGAGGCATTATTTATACATAAAAAAACAAAACAGGGCTGTCGCAGCACATTTTCTTTTAAATATATGCTAATATTCCCTCCAATACAAGACTGGCGAAATCTCCCTCTATCATTCTCAGGTCGATGCTATTTCATAAAAATGATTCTTATTTCCAAGCTTCTTTATCCAGAGCAAACTTTGCCAATATAACAAGAAAGATAGAAGAAATGTATATAGAATATCTAATCGTTTTATTTAGAAAGAAGCAAAGACACCTAGAATCAGCATGCCTAAAACATGGCTATTGAATCATAGGGTTTAAATATGCAGAATCTAAGACTATAAAATATATTGTGCATGGCTAGATATGCTCGAGATTGAATTATGGGTACTAGCTATTTGGCATACAGGTAGAGACTAATTATTTGTAATTGTAAACCTGCGCAGATTTAGTCACTTTCCCCATCTGCCTGGTGATTTGAAGGGGAATGTAAATGCAAGTCTTGAAATTGATGGACTCTGGGCTGAGCAGGGATAATTATTTTAGGTGTCATTATGACGTGAACTGAATGGGCTGGATTTACCACAGGGTCTGATATTAAACAGACTGCCTGGATTGATGTGACTAAAAGAGCAATACAAATTCCACACACTCTCTCCCACCCTATCCCATTCTTATGTTATCTCACAGCTTACATTTTTACTACTTGTGTCAGTAGAAAAGCAATTGTTCCTCCTTTGTAGTTTTGTGTATAAATGTGTGTCTAAGTTACAGATATGTATTGTGCCTGAAGAAGAAGCTTAAATTGCTTTGAAAGCTTGCATTTTCAAACTATTGAGTTAGCCAATTAACAGTATTTCATAAGGATTTTAAAAAACGATAAAGTTAAAGCTACAGGCTTATAGACATTCAGGTCCGATTCTGTAGGATTTTTGGGGAGTGGTACAGTGAAGGATTTCTTAAAGCAAGCAGAACTGTTCCCATCATCAATGAGTCTCTGAAGGTGCTGGTAAAACAGTGGACAGCTGTTCTGCGCAAATTTTCATGCATCGGGACCAAAATCCTTTCGGACCCAAGTTTTTGAAGATTCTAGTGACTTCTATCTCATCTACTCATGTGTTAGGGGTGTGGGTAGGAGTATCTAGTGGTCCTCTGCTTTCCTCCTGTGCTGCTGGGCTTATCAAAAAGCAGCAGAACTGGTTCAACTTGTTCGCCAGTTGCTCAGACCCCCTTTCCCTCATCCTAACCAAAGCTCCTGGTCTGCTACATATTATTTTGTTCTGAGTTCCCCAGTTCAGAGGGAAGAGGGTCACAGCCTACCTGTCCACCCTAGAGGGGCAGATGGGTTGCCAGTGCCTCCTCCCAAATGCCCATACTCTCTTTTGGGCACCAGGGGTGTAGATGAGCCATCAGTGTTGGGAAAGTGCCTAGCAAGCCCATATTTTGAGTACATAGAGGCTGGTAGCAGCATAGCTGAAGGCTCACTGTCATAGCTTCCAAGCGATAGGGATAGTAATTAGATTGCAGCTGGGCCTGTAGTCCAAGGATAGGGGACCACCCACAATTCATTTACCATGGGGATAAGGACATGCCTACGGCTATACACAAGCAACTGAGAAAAATTGTACAAGATTTTTAAATGGCAAAATATCAAAACATTAATCTTACCCTACTTTGACGGGGTGATGGAGTTTTGTATAAATAGCAGTTAACCACTAGAACTTCCAAACAGCTTTTAGACATATTGTGAAATACACACAACAGAGACAAATTGTTCTATAATTAACATTATTTATTAGTAGATTTATGTGCAATTTTGAACTGTGACTTGACAAGACATTTGAACAGGAACTTGTAGTAATAGCTATCATCTTCCCTGTTCTGCTTTCCTGTCATCCTTACAACCAATGCATAATCTGATGCGTTTTGCTGCAATATTTATTGGAGACTTCCCCATCATGATGTTATCACCCATACAGAAATTACAGACAGGGTATAATAGAGAGAAGTCTAGTGTAACATCAAGACATCATCATGCTGCAGTGATTGCAAGATTATTGACGAATATTGGTGACAGGAGCAGAATTGGATGACGTTCTGCTTAGCCCATGTTTAGTTATAGAGACGGTGATATGGCATGAATGAAGAGATAGCTGTTAGGTAGTCTGGAACATGAGATAAAAGGGAAAGTTAAGCGTAGTCTGGTGAGCGTAGTAGTACAAGGACAGTACCTTGCGGTACACAAAAGTTTGGGAGGGGAAGCCATATTGGTGCGGGATGCACTATATGTGCAATCTGAGAAGAGGAGCTCCATGAAAAGGAAAGATCCTGAATTCTTTGGTAGGTGAGTATTTGTAGTAGAAGTAAGTGGTCAACAGTATCAAAGCAAATTATATGTCAAGAAGACTGGAGTAGTTTAGATTTGTCAGTAAATAGATTGTGTGACTTCAGTGAGGGCAGTTTTTGTGGAGTGGTTAGAGTGAAATTCAGTAAGGGTTTAATAGAGTACATGCTATTCCAAAGGTTTGGATGGAAAAGAAGCAATTAAATAGTTTGGTAACTGGTGAGGGCATATGGGTCCTGGGGGTTATAAACGCATGCATGAATAGTAAAGGGAAGTTGTGTGTTGAGAGGGCAAGTTTAAAATAAAATGTGAGGGCCAGGGTGAGAGATGAGGGCAGCCGTGGGAAGACATGAGATGGAGAAAGATTAGAGGAGAAAAGCAGTAAGGTGGGCCAGGAAAGTATTAAAGGAGTGAGCCAGGTAGGGTGAAGTGATTATAGGGGTCAGCGAAGGTGGAATTTTTTTTTTTGGGAAGAATTTGGGCAAACTGTCTTGCTGTTATTCAGGAGGTGGGAGGCAGAACTTGTGGTCAAACTATAGAAGTGTTGCTTAGAATTCTGGGCCTGTGCATATATTTGAGAAATAAAATATTCTTGTTGAGTAGATGGAAGGAAAGGCTTGATTTCCTAAATAGCTTGTTTGAGACTTTTGAATTTGGTTTCATTGTTTTATCATCCCATTGTTCAGTTACTCGAGAGGACAGTTTCAGTCTAGCAATGTCTATTTTGAGTCATAGCTGTTAATTTGTGTGCTAAGGGTGACTTAAAAATCTAACAAGTGTAGATTTCTGTCTGATATCACCTGTGTGTGTAGGGGGAAAAGGAATGGAAGACAGTGTTATGGTTATGTTCAGATAAAAAAACTTAAAACTAAGCATAGGTTAGTGAAGAGCAGGTCTAGAGTATGGCCATCCTTGGGAGCAGTGAACCATTTTTAGAGGTCAGAAGAGGCATTAATGTGTATTTCACTCGATAAAAGAGGTAGGAAAATAAATGTGCGTCTTATCGAGGGAATGCGGAAAAACGCACATTTCCGAGCTTCCATGCCATGGCAGCCATCTCTCTCCAACATAAACAGACACACACACACACACACACACACACACACACACACACACACACACACACAGAAAATGGAATACAGTGTGGGCACCATTGGACACTGGCATGAGTCCTAGGCCATGTTCACCCGGTGCCCCCCCCCCCCCCCCGAGAATGTGTCAGTGCCACTGTTAGTAGTACAGGCCAAAGATCAGGCCCCTCATCCAAGTAGACAAGTAGGGATATTGAGAGGCATTAAGGATTTAGTATTTCAAAAGCTTCCCCATTTTTAACAAAACTCTAATTCATTCTCCTGTACAGTATGGCTACTTTCCTGCGTGAAAAGACACATCCTGGAACTTTGCTTGTATTTGGCCCTGATAATTCAATGAATTCAATGAATAAATAATATCAACAGTGCTCCAAGAGATCCAGTCATCAAGGTCTGCAAAGCTTGACGATGTTGATACCACTGATTTTTCACTTTCAAATGGCTGGACTTGTAAAGCTATGCAAATGCCAGTAACACCAATGTATTCTTTATGGTTCGTAGTCCAAAAATGAGTTCTGTGAAGCTTCCGAATACTAATTAATACTGAACAGCTATTTTTTATTTATAATAATATCAGTAATCTAGGGAGGTCTATAGACCTTGGCAAATATCCACGCCATCAAATTTCTTCATAACATATTTTAAACAGATTTTTGAGGTTTCGGCATAGGTAACAAAAGTAAAAGGAGCTTTGAATGTCCATACTTCCCAATATGGTTTGGGACTGGTATGCTTGTTGGGATCTAAACACCCATATGACCTACCCTTCTACCTACCCTGGGATTGGTCATCCAAGCAAATCTGCAGAGTTTAAAATATAATACAATAAGATCAGTCAAAGCGAGTGTTGCTTATATTAGTAGGTTGGTGAAGTGTAGGGTAGGCAGCTAAAGGCCTGCAGGATTTGGAATATGCCCATGCAAGTCTTCCCATAATGGATAGTAGGGTCTGTACCACTTAAAGCGGACCTTCACTCTGAATAAGAGTCTATCTTATATGTTTCCCACACCCTGTACATACAGATTGTCCACATTAAAAATCATCCTACCTGCATCTACTGCATGTTATGAGCCTATAAACATCCAAGATGGCGGCTTATGGAAGCCGCCATCTTATCAGGCAGCCTGCAAACAGGAAGTGCCTCCTGACTGTGCTGCTCTGCATTCTGGGACTGCTGACCTTTACCTGACCCCAGCTCTGCTCTGTCTGAGCAAAGCACAGCTATAACCCGCCCCCCTGTACCGTATCCCACTCTCTTCTCCTCAGTAAGTGTGATGCTTCTGAGTCAAGATGGCGGCGCCCGTATCCTAAATTCCTGAACAGAGTTGCAGCCCAGTGGGGGAAAGAATAATAAGTTAGTGACTAAAAACGTAAAATATATTAATTTTAGATGTTGAGGAACCGTTTTTTAAGAGTTTGTGCTTTTCATTAAATCACGCTGAAGGTCCGGTTTAATCTTCTTCCGAGTTCAGTGCCCTAAAAACTATATTACACTATATGACGACTAAGGGCACGAAATGCGTCACCTGGCTCTCTTTTGAATTAAAACGTTACGTCTTAACAGACTTCTTAATAAGCTGTGCTGGAACCCTTTTCAAGTTTCTGCTGTTTTGGGAGTCCAGATTTCCCTCTGGCACCGCTTTCCAGGATTTCCTGCAGGAGTGAGCTGACAGATTTTTTTTCTTATATTGTGACCCTAAAAACTATATTACACTATATGACTATATTGCTGTGCAATTCAGGCTCATATGCAAGTTTCCACACATTCCCAAATACTTTTGGCTTTGCTGGTGTAGCCAAAAGCATGGCTTTTCTACATCACATATTTAATATTTTCCCAATCACATTGCCTAATAAAGTGCAATCTTTTTTTTTCTCTGCTTAAATTGCATAGTACTAGCTGACTTAAAAACAAATGGCTTTAGCATTTCTTGACAAAAAGCAAACATTAAACTAAAACTATTTGCCTTGCTCTAGCTGGCTGGGAACATGCTGTCAAGCAGATGGTAATCTCTGGCTTTCTGCACGTTCGCTTACTTATAAATAAGGTGGCTCTGACTGCAGGCTGCGGGAAAACTGTGAGAAAGCTGGTCTTTATGGTATTTCACAAGGTATTAGGGGTCAGATGTCTCCATCAGCTAAGTATGAAAGTGCATCCTCTTCGTCATGGAAGAAAATTCCTAACTTTCAGCATTAATTTTGACATTTGTCTGCCCAGCAAGTATACAATTTTCTTTTTTACTTTTAGCCTGAGGAGAGAATATGGTGTGCATTGCCCTTAAACTAATCTGAGGACTCTGGAGAGTGATGTAGAATCATCTAACATAAGCAAAAAACTTTACCTAACATATTGTGAGCTGGAATGATGAGCAGCTTTTAGAATCAAGAAACAGGTAATGTATAAAGCATTGAAAAATCCATGATTTTGATGTTTTTTAAGGGTTAAGGACAAAGTTCAATGCCCTCAGGTTTAAATACTATAGAATAACATCAACATTTTTAGATGGAATTGCGATTGGCCACAAGATCACAACTCAGTGGCTGCATCTCATGCAGGGCATGATAGGTAATCTAGTTAACTGCTGGACTCAGCGTCTAGGAGTTGGGTTCTCCTTCTCTCTGGCTGTATTAGGTGCTTTAGATAACTTGAAAATGGGTAGTGGTGCTTCATGTGAAAAGTTTTGAAAACGCTGTCGGAGTTCTATCCTAATGTCTTCCTAGATGCAGCAGGTGGACAATAAATCTAGTATTACATTTCATTCCTAATCTAGGCACTAGCTGAAACATGAACCATATCCAATAATTCTTATCTTACTTGCTGTTAGATAAACTGTGATATTAAGTTAATACATTGCAGTGTATTACTGATAAGATACAGTTAACATAATGATGTATATTTGCTATCTAGAATAGGCAGACTATGTTAGGGGAACACAAGTGGGTACCAAGCTAGTATGTACAGTATATCAGCCTGTATCAGCACCCTCTTATCTTATCATCCAAAGTGAGCCCAGGCACTTCACTCTTAATGAAACAGATGAAGCCAACATTTCAGGCTTCCTTCCTGGCATTCACCAGCCAAGGGAAGAAAAATGCGATGCCTCTCACCTCTGTTCCCCCAGGCTTGCAATGATGGTACCCGCATAGAATAGCCGCTAAACCAACTAGAAGAGATGCCTCATTTATATTTGTTAGATTAGCAGCTATCTGGGCATCATCATAGCATTTCCAGCTCACTGTTATCTAAGATGGTTATTTAAAGGGAAGAAGAAGGCATTTTTGTCTTTCTTCCAGTAATTCACCAGCCGAGTGAAAAAAAGTGATGCCTCTCGCCTCTATTGCCCCAGGATTGCAATGACTGTGCCCCGATAGAATAGCTGCTAATCCATCAAAAAGCCAAGACATGTATTAAAGGCATATGGTAAATGTTTTGATTTAACAGTTTGCTTTGGAGGAGTGCTGGAGTTACCCCCATATAATTTACCAGCCAGTGACCAATATCTTAGCATGGTCACAGTCCTCCTCAAGTCCAGTCACAACTATACATCTCCACTTATTTACAAATCGACAAACCCTCAATTGAGCTTTAACAAAAACTCCTGCTACCCCTCTGGTTGTCCCTTCAGTAGGAGGTGTTAGGTGCATACCACCCTTGGAGAGAGGAGATGCAGTTCTGGATAGGGTAAGGCAAAAGGCGATGAGGGGATGAAGAAATTATGTTGACATTTACCTTAAAAAATAATTTCTATTTAATTTATATTAATGCGCAAAAAAATGCATTTTCAGATGTATTTATCCTTCTACAATACATCTATAAACATTGTACACATATATTTTATCAAAGTTATTGACAGCTGCTCTGCTCTTTCAAATGAGACTTTTTCAAATAAAATAAATACATTACATTTAATATAACCTAAATTATACACAATATAAAGTGTCACATCACTCTTACACAATAAAAGGCACTTAAGACCTAACACACTGAGCCAAAACAATCGCATTCACTGAACATATAACTACTGTACATGCAGTTCTTGCTCCTGATTGTAGACTTGTGTTAAGACTTAAAAACACATGGAAATTAAATGTATACTGGTTGAGGCAAATTTTTCCTACTGATCCCTGATGAAATTTAGTACAATGCCAGGAGAATTGTACTTACTTGGGTACCTGTAGTAAAAGTCATTTTCAATGTTACTGCTAATATTTTTAGACGTTGTATGTTCATTCCAATGTGGGTCGGCTCCAATATCATAACGTGCAAAAACTCCAAATAAGATTATCATGGCGATCTCCCAGACAAAGCAAATTAGCGGAAGCTTCCATCTCATATAGGTGTTTTTGGTCATCTTAAGATGCTCAGAATTTTGTTTTATTACTATACAGATGTAAATTTAGTGGCTGCTGATGACATCCAGGAGAGCGTACGGCTGTAATAGGTGACAAAGTGCTTCTACTGAAGAATGAGAAGGGACCATTATATAGTGGAATTTAGGGGGATGAGGTCTGTGTCTTTTTACTGCCACGCACACCTCTCTTAAGACAAAGGTGGAGTTACGGTATTAACCTTCACAGTAGTTTCTGTTTACTTGCTCCTTACAGGTCGAGGGAGTTGGCTCATAACTGCTTAACAAGTGAGAGTGCAGTAATTTGTCATATTTGTGTATTTCAACAACCTGTAACACGTTAAAAGAAAAGAGAGAGAAAAAACATATTACAATAGCGGGCAAGGATGGCAGCTTTCCTGATTTGAAATATTTGGTTATGGACATACCAAACATGCTTCTGCAGTGAATAGGCACTTCTCTTGCAAATTAAATATTTCTTTCATAAAGGTCACCTTAAATTACATTTTTATATTCACAGATCTAAAGAACTATCTATTGTTTTATTCTAAGATGGCATTGTCTATTCGGACCAGTATTGAGATATATATTATTGAGGACCAAAAAAGGCTAATAAATCTGCAGATAAGCACAAGATTTATAATAATATTTATGATTGTTGCTATGGAATATATGTCATGTTGATTTACATTGATACTTAAGGTGGACCGAAACCAAGCGGGATTGGCCCGGGAATCTATAAGACTCCTGGGCCGATCCATTCCCTCCCCCCAGGGCATTCAAAATCAGGATGCCCCACTGTGTGAAACCCCCAGGTCGCCCACTACACTTACCTTACTTCCCGGTCCAACGATGCATGCCGGTGCGGGCACGCTCCCTGTTAGAGGGAAGCCGGGGATGCGGCCGCCAGCGCCCTCGCAGCCGCTGTGCTTAGATGTCGGCTTAGACGTCTATAGCTCAGCGACTCCGAGCACGCTGATTGGACGAGTGCATGCGCTGTAGGACCGGGATGAGGTGAGTTGATGTGGGAGATCTGGGGGTTTCACTTAGAGGAGCACCCCGGGGGAAAGGAGCAGAACCCAGGATAGCTAAATTCCTGGGTTTTGGTCTACTTTAAAGCAGACCAATCACGTCCTATGGAAGGTTACATTAAAAGAAAAAACATGTAGCAACTCCCCTTAGTGTCCTGGCAATGAATTGGATAAAATACTTGCAAAGATTAGGGGAAAATTAAGGAAGAATGAAATCTTCTTTTGGCTCTTATCATTACTTATTTTTAATAGGCTCTACATGTTTCTAGCAAGATATTGGGAAGAGGAGGGGGGCCTAAACAGCTAGTTTAGAACAATGGTATCCTGTCAGAAACCAATGGCATACCTGGGGAAATGAAAATTAAATTCACTAGCAACAGAAATACCGGGGAAGAAAGTTGAGTGGGTGCTTCAATAAGGCACAGTTGGTGGCTACTGGATGGGGTTTCCGACCATTTTAATCAGCTTTGTGACCAATGGTCTAGTTCTACACCCAAAGAGATGCGTGAGGAGATCTGGCTACAGATTTCATGCAGGGTTACTAGTCGGAGGGGGGAGGAGGCCAAGGATGCTTGGCAGGTATCAAAAAAATGTTGGTGGTCCGGAAAAAAATCAATTGGACACGGAATTAACATGTAAGTGATCACCGCAAAGAGGTGTTTTTAGTGTTTAGCCATATGACCAATTGTGCTTATCCATTTGTGTTTTGTTTTAGCTTACAAACTGGAGGAGGCTTGCCCAAAACTCTAGCATCTTCTGTTGCAGGGCAGGGACAAGTATATAGGATGCTGCACCCCAACACCTTCCAGGGGGTGTCGGGCACACTGAACGGCATTACATGTCCACCCATGGTAAGAGTTTGTACCCAACTGCTGATTTTGAGAGGGTGGAAGCCACAACCCCAGCACATTTTGACCAGCCATTTTAATTGTTTCAGAATGTGTGGTGGACACACGTAGCTGTTGGGCCCAATGTGTACCCCATGTTTACTAGCTTAATGAGTGCAGCTAACTAACATGTTAACAAGGCTTAGGTTGTTTTTACCTTGCATTGCAGCACCCAGCCAGCTGCCACCCATAGCCCTACCTCCTGCTCCAGTACCTGCACAAAGCCCTACCCCAAGTGATAGTGTTTGTTGGACAGGTATGAACATACACCTTACAAACCTGACTGGCCATCGGTGGGCATATGGACTATGACAAAGGCATGGACCAGGTATGTAATTAAACTCACTTTCTTGGCTTTCTTTTGCACTTTAACAAGCAGGGCATACCAAATTAGGGTGCCTGGGGGTGTTCAACGAACCTAAAGTCACATTTGATATTAAGTCCATTTTAAATGACAAAAAAAAACCCAATAACCCCTTGCATGATGCTGAAAATACCAAGTACTGGGCTCCATTTACCGCCCCCAGCCTCAGCCAGTGTTAATTGAGCCACATGGGAGGGGTCTGCGAGCCACATGTGGCTACAGGTTGGGGACCCCTAATATAGAGTATAGAGAAGAGGGGTTGCTAATTACACAAACATTGAACAATTTGAAGATTTTGCTGTGGGTGCAGCTTTTAACCTTTTGCACAGTAAGATTTTCAGTCTAGTTATGTTTTTAGGGATTTTCATAAGTGCTGGGGTATTTTACTACATTCAAAAGGCAAGAATTGTTTGGGTTGGCTATTAAGCAACACATGGCTAGTTGCACAACACAACAAATGTATGAAATAGGGCCTCACTGTATCGTCATTAGAATTGGGAATACATTTAGAGGTGACTCCTATGATTTGGCAGCTGGTGTGGACACCAGTGTACCACTGATGTACCAGATACTCCTCCCCAATGTCGGACACTAACGCCTGGCGTGATCTATTTCATTGCACTATAAAGAAGCCTGCTTGATGAAATGCATCAGGGCACAGTGAACACAGAACTCATTAACCATGTGAATGGGTCACTGCTGTATAATGGCCTTGACAAAGTTTGATCTACTAAACACAAGTTGTAAGAAAAACCTGCATTAGCAATGATTATGCATAATGATATTATTCTGTAATGATATTATTCTGTAATTAGATATGCATACAATGGTCTTAATCCAATAAAAAATACAAAATTGCACATAAAATGACAAAAGAGCACCCCTTAACAACCAGCCTGCCGCATTAGGCATAGGGGCTGGTAATCCAGGGCCCAGAGGTTCAACAGCTAACTTCCCTCAGCCCTGGCAAATTACTGGCCTCTATGCCCCTCAGCACAGGTCCTGACACCCCAGCAAAAACACTGGGCCCATACCGATGCTGGTGTAGCATCGGATGGGGGAAACCGGCTAGTCTTGCAACCCTTTGGAATGTTCACAGAATGTTAACATTTAAAAAAACAAAACCACAAAATACTTAAACTACATTTTACTATACTGAACCCCCACGTCTTCTCCAGCACCTGCCATGTCTCTCCCCTTCCCCTCCACAGTGACATAGAGTCATAGAGCTCTCAATGGCAGCCTGCCATTCCCCCTTGCTGGATGCCAAAGTAAAAGGACAGTGGACCTTCAATCAACCCAAATGCCAATAGTAGCTGACACTTTGACCACAACTGGGGGTGGAACAGGAGCCACCGGAGAAGCTGCCACTGGTGCAAGCTGGTGCTAGAGACTGCCGCTGGTGTTAGAGAAGACGGCTGAGGTGATTAGTAAAATAAAGGATGCAAAAGAGAAAGATAGTAGCTGCTCAAGCTAATTAATAATGAACCTGAGAGCAGGACAATTGGAATAGACAAATCTTACTCTCACTAGGGTCTGGAAGTTAGGCTTTCCTCAAGAGAGTCAGAGACAACAAAAGACCAAAATCACCACAAACTTACTCTGCTCCAGCACATGTAAGCATATAATAATGGAATTGAGCTGTCTAAGGGATGTACAGGAGATAAACTACCGTATTTTCCAACTTATAAGGAGCACTTATTTTTCCCCAAAAGTGGGGGGAAAATATCAGTGCATCTTATGGGGCGAATTAAAAAAACACGTACATTCCATGGATCCCCCGACTCTGTAGTCTCTGCTGCTTGCCTTCTCCGCCGCAAGTTCAGAGCCCTCCAGTTTCGGCCCCTGGGTAGGGCATGGCCTGTGACTCCTGCCAGCATCCAATGACACTAGCAGGAGTCACAGGCCACGCCTACCCAGAAGCTGGAACCGTCTCTCTGTGTACTTGCGGCTGACTGCCACTTCCGTAGCCACCGCTCTCTGCCGCCTACTACAGAGGTGGTGGTGAACGGCGGTGGGAAGCGTCATTGGACGCTGGAAGGAGTTACAGGCCACACCCCCTGGACGGGAATCGTCCCGCTCTGAGCATGCGGTGGGGAGCAACAGGAACGTTGGGGAATGTACGGTAAGTATTTTTGGTTTGGTTTTCAGGTCATGCTGCACACTGCCTGTATTAGGGATGCCCGCACACTGCCTGTATTGGGGATGCCCGCACACTGCCTGTATTGGGGATGCCCGCACACTGCCTGTATTGGGGATGCCCGCACACTGCCTGTATTGGGGATGCCCGCACACTGGGACAATATGGGGAATGTCCGCTCACCACCTAATCCCGAGTGTGCACGGCCGTGGGTAGTCTCAAACCCACTAAATAGCATGAAAAGCAAAGCGAATGGTCCGCACTCCTCTTCTCATAAAACTTCACTTTTAATTATGCATTTAAAATCATCTCCATAGTATATCAAAAGCCAATAAAATCAGTAGTATTAAAGTCCTGGAAAGTCATATGTACAGTATAGGCGACTTACGCGTTTCGGACTCCTATCTCCAGTCCTTAATCATAGTAGCCTATTGCATGAAACATTACACTTATACATAATAAAAAATGTATGTAAGGCACTCACCTGATAGGAGGCAGCCAAGCTGCAGGCTAGAGACTGTCTCACTGTGAGGAGAGCGCTGGGGCATGCAGCCACACTCGGAGTGTGGAGCAGTTAACCCCTGATGGTAGAGGGGTTGTGATACTGGCAAAAACCCACACGCAGTGCCCAACTACTAAGATGAAAAGGGGGCCCAGAGGAGAGAACAGGCAACCAGTTTGCAGCTTAGCAACGTAGGTGCCTGGTGTAGTGCTCAAAGAATTAAAATAGCTCACAGCCATGCAAAAGGTATATGCAGTAGAAATAGTTATCTCAGCAATTTAGACAAAGAACAAATATAAATAAGGCAAATATGAATAGGGCAAATATAAATAGATGGATATAAATATGAGTAATTGTATATAAACATATTTAAAAATATGTGTACAAGAGAATTTATATCTGGTTCCGTACAAACTAATTGTGCATAGTATTTAATAGCACACCCAGCTAGTTAGTATATAATAGTTAATAACCTGCCAGAATATTGTGATGTAAGCGACTAATAATCATGCCCCTATCTATCCGTAAAGTATGTAATATCACCTCTATGATTGAGGCCATTAGGAGCCCTGGTCATTAAATACCCAATATGCTTCCCTGATAAAGAGTCTTTTGAGGAAATCCCCGCCCCGTGGGTCTACTGTAACCCTCTCAATACCCATAATCTTAAATTTCGGGGGGAGTTCCAAATGGCACGCATTGTGGTGTCTAGCCACATTGGTATTCCGTGTTAGATTGTTCCTACCAATCCCTTGCATATGTTCAGAGTATCTAACCTTTAGCTGCCTTTTTGTGCACCCTACATATTGGACATTGCAATAACCACATGTTATGAAGTACACCACCCCCCTTAAAGAGACTAGGGGACAGTAGGTTCCCTATACTTTGGGATCTCCTACTGATAATCCATCCTCAACAGTGTTGCTGAGCAGGGGGTCAGCTTGTAGTAGGGGTAAGTGTCTTTAAATTATAGAAGCGGCGTACTAAAGGTAATTTGTCTCTTTGTTTTCAGTATCTCTCAGGGACTCTATTCTTATTCAAATCTGTCTTTTAGGTTATTAACTATTATATACTAACTAGCTGGGTGTGCTATTAAATACTATGCACAATTAGTTTGTACGGAACCAGATATAAATTCTCTTGTACTCATATTTTTAAATCTGTTTATATTCAATAACTCATATTTATATTCATCTATTTATATTTGCCCTATTCCTATTTGCCTTATTTATATTTGTTCTTTGTCTAAATTGCTGAGATAACTATTTCTACTGCACATACCTTTTACATGGCTGTGAGCTATTTTAATTCTATGAGCACTACACCAGGTTCGTTGCTAAGCTGCAGACTGGTTGCCTGTTCTCTCTTCTGGGCCCCCTTTTCATCTTAGTCGTTGGGCATTGCGTGTGGGTTTTTGCCAGTATCACAACCCCTCTACCATCCAGTTGGTTAACTGCTCCACACTCCGTGTGTGGCTGCACGCCCCTGCGCTCTCCTCACAGTGAGACAGTCTCTAGCCTGCAGCTTGGCTGCCTCCTATCAGGTGAGTGCTTTACATACATGTTTTATTATATATAAGTATAATGTTTTATGCAATAGGCTACTATGATTAAGGAGTGGAGATAGGAGTCTGAAACACGTAAGTCGCCTATACTGTACATATGACTTTCCAGGACTTTGATTACTACTGATTTTATTGGCTTTTGATATACTATGGAGATGATTTTAAAGGCATAATTAAAAGTGAAGTTTTATGAGAAGAGGAGTGTGGACCATTCGCTTTGCTTTTCATGCCCGCACACTGCCTGTATGACATAGTGGGGGTAACAGAGACCTGGCTGGATGAAAGCTATGACTGGGCAGTACATTTACAGGGATACTGTGTGTTTAGGAGGGACCGTAACAAACGCAAAGGGGGTGGAGTCTGCTTAATTGTAAAATCCTCTCTACAACCCACTCTGCGGGAGGATATATGTGAGGGGAATGACCATGTGGAGTCTGTATGGGTAGAAATACATGGAGGGAGAAACAAAAATAAAATACTGATGGGGTTTTGCTATAAACCGGATTAGTAGGTTACCTGTTGGGGCCTAGTAGACCATCTCCCCAACTCGGTGATTTGGTAAACGGGGCTCAAAAAACATTGACCTCGCCATATCTTACTTAAAATTGATACACATTTATTTGCTATAAACCTCCAGATATATCCGAATCCATAGAAAATATGATGCTAAGGCAAATAGATATAGCCGCTAAACTAAATGAGGTAGTGATTATGGGGGACTTTAACTACCCAGATATAGACTAGGATGCTGAAACATGTGTTTCGCATAAAAGTAATAGTTTATCTAAAACAAAAGATGGCTACCTTTCCCAACAAGTACAAGCTCCAACAAGGGGGAAAGCCATATTGGACCTAATACTAACCAATGTACCAGACAAAGTAATAAAGGTACAGGTTGGGGGACACCTTGGAAGCAGTGATCATAATATCATTAATTTCCAATTAGCAGTCACTAGGGTGCCTTATCAAGGAGCCACAAAAACGCGGGACTTCAAAAAGGCAAAGTTTGACCAACTTAGAAATGCCCTACACTGCATTGACTGGGAAAATGTGCTTAAAAACAAAAGCATGGACGCTAAATGGGATACTTTCAAAGGAATACTTAATTTTCATTGTGACAGATATATACCTTACAGGAATAAAACTATTAGAAACACATGTGGCTAAATAAAAAGGTTAAGGGGGCAATAAACAACAAAAAAAAGGCATTTAAACGTTTAAAGCAGGAAGGGACAGCGGAAGCGTTAAAAAACTACAAAGAAGAAAATAAACAATGTAAAACAACAGATAAGGGCAGCTAAGCTGGAGACAGAAAGACTGGTCACGAAAGAGTAAAACTAACCCAAAATTATTCTTTATCTACATAAACCGTAAAAGGTACAAACCTGGGGGTGTGGGCCCCCTGAAAAGCAAGGAGGGGACCCCTATAGAGGGAAATGAGGAGAAAGCTAATTTGCTTAACAACTTCTTTGCTTCTATATACACAAAAGAATTTGACATGCTGAGTGAAATGCAGGGAAATAACCCAAACCCTCCATTAAATGTCACTGGTCTAACCAAGGAAGAAGTCCAGCACCGTCTCAAGCAGATAAAAATCGATAAATCACCGGGACCAGATGACATACATCCTCGTGTTTTAAGGGAGTTATGTACAGTAATAGACAAGCCGTTATTTCTAATATTTGTGGATTCCATAACTACAGGGTCTATTCCGAGGGATTGGCGCTTGGCAAATGTGGTGCCAATATTGAACCTGGGAACTACAGACCGGTAAGCTTAACATCTGTGGTGGGCAAGCTGTTTGAAGTTTTCTTAAGGGATACTATCCTGGAGCACCTTGGGGAAAATGACCTTATTACTCCATATCAGCATGGATTTATGAGGAATCGCTCCTGCCAGACAAACCTAATCAGCTTTTATGAGAAGGTAAGTTCAAGATTGGATCAGGGGGAGTCATTGGATATCATATATCTTGACTTTTCTAAAGCATTTGATACTGTGCCACATAAAAGGCTGGTACAAAAGATGAGAATGCTTGGAATGGGGGAAAACGTGTGCAGATGGGTGGGAAATTGGCTTAATGATTGGAAGCAGAGGGTGGTTATCAATGGTACACACTCAGATTGGGTCACTGTTACTAGTGGAGTACCACAAGGGTCAGTTCTGGGACCAATTCTCTTCAATATATATATAAATGACATTGGGTATGGATTAAACAGTAAAGTCTCAATCTTTGCGGATGATACTAAGCTGAGTAAAGTAATTAAAACAAAAGAGGACAACAGGCAGCTACAAACGGATTTAGATAAATTGGAAGCATGGGCAGTTAAATGGCAAATGAAGTTTAACACAGATAAATGTAAGGTTATGCACATGGGAAGGAGAGATCTGTGTCATGATTACACACTAAATAAAGAAACACTTGGTAAAACAACAATGGAAAAGGACCTAGGGGTTTTAGTTGACAATAAGCTCAACTATAGTAATCAATGCCAGGCAGCTGCTGCCAAGGCAAATAGGATCATGGGGTGCATCAGGAGGGGCATAGGTGCTCATGACCAGAGCATCATTTTACCCCTGTACAAGTCACTGGTCAGATCCCATATGGAATACTGTGTACAGTTCTGGGCACCTGTGCTTAAGAAGTACATATCAGAACTGGAGCATGTTCAAAGAAGGGCAACAAAGTTAATAAAAGGAGTGCGGGGGCTAGAGTACCCTGAAAGATTGTCCAAGTTAGTTTTATTTAGTCTAGAAAAAAGACGATTGAGGGGTGATCTAATAACTATGTATAAATATATTCGGGGTCAATACAAAGATCTGTCCCACAATCTATTTATACCCCAGAGTGTAACCATAACCCGGGGGCATCCACTAAGGTTAGAGGAAATGTGCTTTCTCCACCGACATAGGAGGGGATTCTTCTCTGTAAGAGCAGTGAGACTATGGAACTCGCTGCCAGAGGAGGTAGTAATGATGGATACAGTAAAAACATTCAAAAGTGGCCTTGATGCCTTCCTGGCATGTAATAACATTTCCAGCTATGGCTACTAGACCACTGGAAGGAGTTAAACAGGCTGAACTGGATGGACTAAAGTTTTTATTCAGCCTTACATACTATGTTACTATGCCCGCACACTGCCTGCATTGGGGATGCCCGCACACTGCCTGCATTGGGGATGCCCGCACACTGCCTGCATTGGGGATGCCCGCACACTGCCTGCATTGGGGATGCCCGCACATTGCCTGCATTGGGGATGCCCGCACACTGCCTGCATTGGGGGTGCCCGCACACTGCCTGCATTGGGGGTGCCCGCACACTGCCTGCATTGGGGGTGCCCGCACACTGCCTGCATTGGGGGTGCCCGCACACTGCCTGCATTGGGGATGCCAGCACACTGCCTGCATTGGGAATGCCAGCACACTGCCTGCATTGGGAATGCCAGCACACTGCCTGCATTGGGAATGCCAGCACACTGCCTGCATTGGGAATGCCAGCACACTGCCTGCATTGGGAATGCCAGCACACTGCCTGCATTGGGAATGCCAGCACACTGCCTGCATTGGGAATGCCAGCACACTGCCTGCATTGCGGATGCCAGCACACTGCCTGCATTGCGGATGCCAGCACACTGCCTGCATTGCGGATGCCAGCACACTGCCTGCATTGCGGATGCCAGCACACTGCCTGCATTGCGGATGCCAGCACACTGCCTGCATTGCGGATGCCAGCACACTGCCTGCATTGCGGATGCCAGCACACTGCCTGTATTGCGGATGCCAGCACACTGCCTGTATTGTGGATGGATGCCAGCACACTGCCTGTATTGCGGATGGATGCCAGCACACTGCCTGTATTGCTGATGCCAGAACACTGCCTGTATTGTAGATGGATGCCAGCACACTGCCTGCATTGGGGATGCCAGCACACTGCCTGCATTGGGGATGCCAGCACACTGCCTGCATTGGGGATGCCAGCACACTGCCTGCATTGGG
Organism: Gastrophryne carolinensis; assembly: GCA_027917425.1. Taxonomy (NCBI): domain Eukaryota; kingdom Metazoa; phylum Chordata; class Amphibia; order Anura; family Microhylidae; genus Gastrophryne; species Gastrophryne carolinensis. The sequence continues at coordinate 324,037,876 of CM051238.1, forward strand.
GATGCCAGCACACTGCCTGCATTGGGGATGGATGCCAGCACACTGCCTGCATTGGGGATGCCAGCACACTGCCTGCATTGGGGATGCCAGCACACTGCCTGCATTGGGGATGCCAGCACACTGCCTGCATTGCGGATGCCAGCACACTGCCTGCATTGCGGATGCCAGCACACTGCCTGCATTGCGGATGCCAGCACACTGCCTGTATTGTGGATGGATGCCAGCACACTGCCTGTATTGTGGATGGATGCCAGCACACTGCCTGCATTGCGGATGCCAGCACACTGCCTGTATTGTGGATGGATGCCAGCACACTGCCTGTATTGCGGATGCCAGCACACTGCCTGTATTGTGGATGGATGCCAGCACACTGCCTGTATTGTGGATGGATGACAGCACACTGCCTGTATTGCGGATGGATGCCAGCACACTGCCTGTATTGCGGATGGATGCCAGCACACTGCCTGTATTGCTGATGCCAGCACACTGCCTGTATTGTAGATGGATGCCAGCACACTGCCTGTACTGGGGATGCCAGCACACTGCCTGCATTGGGGATGCCAGCACACTGCCTGCATTGGGGATGGATGCCAGCACACTGCCTGTATTGGGGATGGATGCCAGCACACTGCCTGCATTGGGGATGCCAGCACACTGCCTGTATTGCGGATGCCAGCACACTGCCTGTATTGTAGATGGATGCCAGCACACTGCCTGTATTGTAGATGGATGCCAGCACACTGCCTGTATTGCGGATGCCAGCACACTGCCTGTATTGCTGATGCCAGCACACTGCCTGTATTGTAGATGGATGCCAGCACACTGCCTGTATTGCGGATGCCCGCACACTGCCTGTATTGTAGATGGATGCCAGCACACTGCCTGTATTGCGGATGCCAGCACACTGCCTGTATTGTAGATGGATGCCAGCACACTGCCTGTATTGCGGATGGATGCCAGCACACTGCCTGTATTGCTGATGCCAGCACACTGCCTGTATTGCTGATGCCAGCACACTGCCTGCATTGGGGATGCCAGCACACTGCCTGCATTGGGGATGCCAGCACACTGCCTGCATTGGGGATGCCAGCACACTGCCTGCATTGGGGATGCCAGCACACTGCCTGCATTGGGGATGCCAGCACACTGCCTGCATTGGGGATGCCAGCACACTGCCTGCATTGGGGATGCCAGCACACTGCCTGTATTGTGGATGGATGCCAGCACACTGCCTGTATTGCGGATGGATGCCAGCACACTGCCTGTATTGCGGATGGATGCCAGCACACTGCCTGTATTGCTGATGCCAGCACACTGCCTGTATTGCTGATGCCAGCACACTGCCTGTATTGGGGATGGATGCCAGCACACTGCCTGTATTGGGGATGCCAGCACACTGCCTGCATTGGGGATGCCAGCACACTGCCTGCATTGGGGAGGGATGCCAGCACACTGCCTGTATTGGGGATGGATGCCAGCACACTGCCTGTATTGGGGATGGATGCCAGCACACTGCCTGCATTGGGGATGCCAGCACACTGCCTGTATTGCGGATGCCAGCACACTGCCTGTATTGCGGATGCCAGCACACTGCCTGTATTGCGGATGCCAGCACACTGCCTGTATTGTAGATGGATGCCAGCACACTGCCTGTATTGCGGATGCCCGCACACTGCCTGTATTGTAGATGGATGCCAGCACACTGCCTGTATTGCGGATGCCCGCACACTGCCTGTATTGTAGATGGATGCCAGCACACTGCCTGTATTGCGGATGCCAGCACACTGCCTGTATTGTGGATGGATGCCAGCACACTGCCTGTATTGGGGATGCCAGCACACTGCCTGTATTGTGGATGGATGCCAGCACACTGCCTGTATTGCGGATGGATGCCAGCACACTGCCTGTATTGTAGATGGATGCCAGCACACTGCTTGTATTGGGGATGCCAGCACACTGCCTGCATTGGGGATGCCAGCACACTGCCTGCATTGGGGATGCCAGCACACTGCCTGCATTGGGGATGCCAGCACACTGCCTGTATTGTAGATGGATGCCAGCACACTGCCTGTATTGTAGATGGATGCCAGCACACTGCCTGTATTGGGGATGCCTGCACACTGCCTGTATTGCGGATGCCAGCACACTGCCTGTATTGTAGATGGATGCCAGCACACTGCCTGTATTGTAGATGGATGCCAGCACATTGCCTGTATTGTAGATGGATGCCAGCACATTGCCTGTATTTGGGGTGCCCGCACACTGTCTGTAATTTGGGATGCTCCTCACTGCCTTTAATGTGGAATACTGCTTACTGCCTGTAATGTGAGGTCTGTAATGGTGTGATCAGGGGAAATCTGCACACTGTCTATAATGAGGTGATTGGGAGGGGGTATTTTAGCACACCATTTGGTTCAAAATATTTTTTTTTCTAATTTTTCTCCTCCAAATCCAGGGTGCGTCGTATAGGGAGAAAAATAGGGTATATTTATTTTCTTTTACATACCCCCATATACGCTCCCAGGTGTTTTGGCCTGCGCCAATATAGGACAGAATGGGGAAGTAAGGATAAATATTTTTTACAGTTTGGAAATAACGGCACCCTATGTTCTCTCTGACTTTTTCTGAATAGCCGATAGAGGTCTGTGATTTTTAAACAAAAAAAATGTCCTTGTCACATTAGAAACATTCGGCACCCCTTCTGTAGAAATGCCCCATCAGAGGTGCAGGATTTTTTTTTTTTTTTAATTAGAACAAGGGATTGTTGCAGGTTACAAATCACACATAAGGTACACTGAACATTGTTTCACTAAATAATTTATGTTAACCCCACTATAGTAGAACTCTGCTTTTTCTCCTAGTAGGTTCTTTTTAGGAATAGTGGGTCAAATAGTTTCTTAAAAAATGGACAGGCACACAATTTATTTGCAAGACCAGAGCAGTTAGATAATAAATCACACAGAGACCCATGCAAGTGACAACGTTTCATACATTCTAGAATGGCATGTGATTTATTTGACGGTGTCCAGTACAAATTTACCTTATGGGCAGGTTGCAGTATTTTTTGTTGCTTTTACTGGTTATGCTGTACATTCACATTTTGAAATTTGCTGTAGATCAGCATTCACTGGCTGTATATATATATATATATATATATATATATATATATATATATATATTGCTTATTATGAGTAATTCTATATTATCTACTCTAACTATATAGAGTATGGTGGCTATGATTAATTTCAAGATCATGCAGTGTCTCTTCTTTTCTCCACACTAGAGCAATTGTAGTTATGCTGTCAGATGACCAAGCATGCAAGCTGAGGATAACATGAAATAGAAAAAGGAATATTTTGCGGATGTAGGATAGATATGACATGATATGCAAACAGTGCCCCGACATTCTTCACTAAATAAATAGCATACCCCTCACCAAAAGTGAATGAAAAGTTAAAAGAGAGCATACATGTTCAGATGTACACAGATAAAACTCATGCTGTGAATATTATTCTGCGTGCCACGTCCCATTGTTTGCTTCTGGCTTGGCTTGGCCCAAATGGTTATCAGGAAACTGGGCACCTGAACTCAGGAGTCCTTTGCGGACCCCTGATGTTCAAAAGGTTTGCATGGTGCTAATGGTCCAGGGCTATTTGTTGGGTCAAAGTCAACGTTATAGCTGTTATAGCAATGTTATAGCTCATGAGAAAGAAGGAACAGGTCAGTTTCTAGTAGAGGGTGGGCAGGGCGATCATCCTAGGCACCAAGTTAAACAGTCACAGACAGCTCAGAGACCCCCAGCCCTTGTGCTGGCTTGGAAGCACGGATGGATCTCTGCAAATCCTTAACAAGTAATCTGTATCAGGTGTCCAGCTCACCAAAACCATAAAACGTAACATTTAATATTTCCATTAAAAACATACATGTCCTGTGTGAGGTGTAGTCTCATCTCGCCCCCCTCAAAAGGTGACGCATTTCGGGGAAAGATAGCCCTTAATCATACCTTAATTCTGGGGAACGATGTTCTACTATAAGAAGACCGGCTTTCCTTCATGTGGTGGGCGCCATTGTGCTAGTGCATGAGAATTCACATGAACGAGCGCACCGCCCGGTGTAACAGGCCGGGGTTAATCTGGGACAGGGTTATTCTGGCCTGTTACACCTGATCGCTGATAGGCAGAAAGGGAATGGTGTCATATGCTAGGACCTGATTGCTTAGTAAGGAACACTGAGGTGCACCCATTTACCAGCGTCCTACCTTGCATGATTTTAAGACATTTACTATATGGCAAAGGGGAGAGAGGAAGAAAATAAATTCCAATCCTATCCCCACCTAGACGCCAGATTATAATAAAGTAGCGTATATGCATGATGCATACCCAAATGCTGTTGTTTTAGATTGATTTATTTATGAACAATTACTACTATTTGTCTCTGCTGTCATCGCATTTGTGGAAAATTTCACAGGAAGTGTTGTAGGCATATGTTACCACTAAGAGTTATGTTAAATGATAGATTAAGAATAAGAAAACATATATATATATATATATATATATATATATTCATGGCCCATATGTACCCCAGTAACTGTGCATACCCATGGAAAAAAATGAAAAACGCGAATCCTATCTACCTTATACATTATATGCATAAGCATGAAGTGGGCTCGAAATTCATATGTTATATGTAGCCCTGCGGTCCAACTTAAAAGCGAAAAACAATAAAAAATTGAAAAAGTGCTCAGTGCTCTAAAAACAGAGACGGGCAACAAATAACCCCTAAATACCCAAAGCTAAATTGTTACTAAATTAGTCTCACATTACTTTTGAATAAATGGAAGAGCATAAATCCTTTATAAATAGACAACTAAAGATAAATACAAAAAAAAAAAGGGGGGGATGGTATCATATACTAGGACCTGATTGGTTAATAAAAGAACACTGAGGCGCACCCATTTGACAGTGTATAATCATAATAAGGTAGCATATATACATAATCAGGGGCGGGCTGGTCATAGGGAATACCGGGCAGAATCCCGGTAGGCCGGCACAAGGGAAGGCCGCAGGTGGCAGCCGATAAGCAGAGAAGCGTAATGGGTGGAGGCCGCTCTGCCCGCCGCTCTCACACACACACTAATGTTTACACCCAGATTATCTGCGTGTAAATATTAGTGCGTGTGTGAGAGCGGCGGCGGGGAGAGCGGCCTCCACCCATTCCACTGCTCTGCTCACTGGCCACCACCTCTTTATCCGCGATCGCGGCTGTTAGAACGTTGGCTCCGCGCAGGCTCGGCATCCAATCAGCAATTACACTCACATGTGACAGAGCAGGATATGTGTGCACGCTGCTGCCCCCTAGTGACAGCCTGTCCCAGGAGCTGCAGGTCAGTGGATGCTTCACACCAGGTTCTGACATTTGTAACTCGGCTGCAGGGACGTGTAACTGCTGCTGCTTCTACCATACGGTAAAGCATTCCCTTCGTGTGTCCTCCCTCCTGGCAGTTGACGAGGGAAAGTTTAGATGATCAACCACCCTTTACAAAACACAGTGTCCCATGTGCTGTTCATAGACTCAGCTGTGCAGAGCTCCATATTGCCTGTCCCTGTGTTCTCAGCTCCTTCATATACTGTATGTCTGTTAATGTAGCCTCCCACAGCCCTGTAACAGGAGAGAGGCTGATTGGCCAGTGTGACCAATGAGAAAACTTCTACAAAGCCAGCTCACATCTGTGTCCAAATCTGATCTGCCCCCTGACCAATCTGTGTCCAAATCTGATCTGCTCACAACCGATCTGTGTCCAAATCTGATCTGCTCCCAACCGATCTGTGTCCAAATCTGATCTGCTCCCAACCGATCTGTGTCCAAATCTGATCTGCCCCCGACTGATCTGTGTCTCCAAATCTGATCTGCCCCGACCGATCTGTGTCTCCAAATCTGATCTGCCCCCGGCTGATCTGTGTCCAAATCTGATCTGCTCCTGATCTGTGTCCAAATCTGATCTGCCCCCCGACTGATCTGTGTCCAAACCTGATCTGCTCCTGATCTGTGTCCAAATCTGATCTGTCCCCGACTGATCTGTGTCCAAATCTGATCTGCTCCTGATCTGTGTCCAAATCTGATCTGCCCCCCGACTGATCTGTGTCCAAATCTGATCTGCTCCCAACCGATCTGTGTCCAAATCTGATCTGCTCCCGACTGATCTGTGTCCAAATCTGATCTGCCCCCGACTGATCTGTGTCCAAATCTGATCTTCCCCACGACCGATCTGTGTCTCCAAATCTGATCTGCCCCCGACTGATCTGTGTCCAAATCTGATCTGCCCCCGACCGATCTGTGTCCAAATCTGATCTGCCCCCGACTGATCTGTGTCAAAATCTGATCTGCTCCTGACTGATCTGTGTCCAAATCTGATCTGCTCCCGACTGATCTGTGTCCAAATCTGGTCTGCCCCCAACCGATCTGTGTCCAAATCTGATCTGCTCCCAACCGATCTGTGTCCAAATCTGATCTGCCCCCGACTGATCTGTGTCCAAATCTGATCTGCCCCCGACTGATCTGTGTCTCCAAATCTGATCTGCCCCGACCGATCTGTGTCTCCAAATCTGATCTGCCCCCGGCTGATCTGTGTCCAAATCTGATCTGTCCCCGACCGATCTGTGTCCAAACCTGATCTGCCCCAGACCGATCTGTGTCCAAATCTGATCTGCTCCTGATCTGTGTCCAAATCTGATCTGTCCCCGACCGATCTGTGTCCAAATCTGATCTGCTCCTGATCTGTGTCCAAATCTGATCTGCCCCCCCACTGATCTGTGTCCAAATCTGATCTGCTCCCAACCGATCTGTGTCCAAATCTGATCTGCTCCCGACTGATCTGTGTCCAAATCTGATCTGCCCCCGACTGATCTGTGTCCAAATCTGATCTTCCCCACGACCGATCTGTGTCTCCAAATCTGATCTGCCCCCGACTGATCTGTGTCCAAATCTGATCTGCCCCCGACCGATCTGTGTCCAAATCTGATCTGCCCCCGACTGATCTGTGTCCAAATCTGATCTGCTCCTGACTGATCTGTGTCCAAATCTGATCCGCTCCCGACTGATCTGTGTCCAAATCTGGTCTGCCCCCGACTGATCTGTGTCTCCAAATCTGATCTGCCCCCGACCGATCTGTGTCTCCAAATCTGATCTGCTCCCGACTGATCTGTGTCTCCAAATCTGATCTGCTCCCGACTGATCTGTGTCGAAATCTGATCTGCTCCCGACTGATCTGTGTCCAGATCTGATCTGCCCCCGCCTTATCTGTGTCTCCAAATCTGATCTGCCCCCGACTGATCTATATACTAAACAAAATAGTGCTGCTAACTGTTCTGTGCCCCAGCTTTATCCACTACTGACTCATCTGTGCCCAAATGCATACCTTTTAACTTTATAGTGTGGGAAATAGGGACAGTTGTTAAATTAAGCCTGTAAAGCGGGATGCCCCTCTCTGTCTGTAAAGCTGGATGCCCCCCCTCTGCCTGTAAATCTGGATGCCCCCCTCAGCCTGTAAAGTGTGATGCCCCCTCAGCCTGTAAAGTGGGATGCCCCCTCAGCCTGTAAAGTGGGATGCCCCCCTCAGCCTGTAAAGTGGGATGCCCCCCTCAGCCTGTAAATCTGGATGCCCCCCTCAGCCTGTAAAGTGGGATGCCCCTCTCAGCCTGTAATGGAAGATGTTGCACACTTCCATTACAGGCATATTATATCTATATATATATATATATAAAATTATGTGACATTTATATACTATACTGGGCCAGGAACAGTAAAGCAGGGCCGGTGTGACCCAAAAAGTCCCGGGCCGTTTTTTAGTCCCAGTCCGCCCCTGTACATAATCCATACCCAAATGCAGTTGTTTTAGATTGATTTAGTTATGGATAATTACCACCATTTGTCTCTGCTGTCATCGCATTTGGGGAGCAATTCACAAGGGGAATGGTATCATATGCTAGGACCTGATTGGTTAGTAAAAGAACACTGAGGCGTACCCATTTAGCAGTGTATAATCTTAATAAAGTAGCATGTATACATGATCCATACCCAAAGGCTGTTTTAGTTATGGACAATTACCACCATTTGTCTCTGCTGTCATCGCATTTGGGGAACAATTCACAGGGAGTTCTGTAGGCATATGTTACCACTAAGAGTTATTTTAGGTAATAGATTAAGAGTAAGAAAACACATATATATGTATATATACACTCATGGTCCATATGTATCCCAGTAGCTGTACGTACCCTGTTCATAACCACTGTTAAACAAAAAAAGAAAAAGGGAGGAAGAGGGAAGGCCGTTGGCTTTCATGGACCTCAGTAAGCCCATCCAGACATAGATATCCCAATAATCTCCCTTTATCTGTCAATACACAACAATCAGGGCCGGAGGCCCCTGGGCACAAAATTGGTGGAGGCCCCAGTATTTTTTCCTGGGTGAGGGAATCGACTTGCCCTGGAGTCTATTAGACTCCAGGACAGGCAAAATGTGCCTCTTTACAGTGAAACAAAACCCAGGATATTTGGCTTTCCCGGGTTTTATTCCAGTCTACAGGGGAATCCCAAATTGGGATGCCCTGCTGTTTGATTTTCACTCACCTCTTCCGGGTTCCAGCGGCACATGTGTGCAACTTTTTTCCAAAGAGATCCGCCTGCATGGCCATGTCATTCAGCAAACGGCTCTCATTGATTAGAATGGGGAGCGTGCACTGTTGCATCCCCCACGGCGTGCATGGTCTAAATGGCTCGAAAGGGCACATTCAGAACATTGAAAGTCACGGCATATGGCTCTCATTGGACAAGAGCCAGAGCTTGCGCTGTTGGATTGGGAAAAGGTGTTTATGGCCACACTGGGGGGCTTCACAGAGAGGGGCATCCCGATTTTGGATGCCCCTTGGGGAGGGATCAGATCGGCCTGGGAATCTTATAGATTCCCGGGCCAATCTAGCAGGGTGTTGGTCCACTTTAAAATGACTGCCTGACTGCATGACTACATATAAGGTATGTACCAGTATAGCATGCCCAGCTACAAGCATCTTAGACCCTGTACATACACATCACAATACGCAGACAGCACTATATACACACATACTACAAGATGGCACTACATACCCCCCCTTCCCCAGGATGCAGACAGCGCGCGCGCACACACACACACACACACACTGTAAAACTTTACAACCTTTTCATTGCAGCAGTGTGTCTGTCTCCTGTCAGCACATGGAGCAGAGCATAGGAGGAGCTGCTCACATTATTCTGGTGAAAGGCTTGTGCTGCGCAGAGGAGGAGAAGTGGGAAGAAGGTGCTTCCTTGTCTGCCACACACACCCATGACTGCTGAGCTTTAGAGAGTTACAGAGAAGGAAGTGACGCTGCAGGGACAGCCTACCATCCATCCAGAAAGCGCCGGCCCCTTAAGAGAGGCGCCCACATGACTGACTGAGCTCCTATCGGGAGCTGTGCCAGTCAGCCGGGGAGGATTGTGGGTAGGGAGGAGGAGAGGCACTATAAGAGGCCGGGAAGTCCCTCCCTCTCCCTCTTTGACCCCATCATCCTCCCGGCGCTGGACGGAGCAGTCTGCCTGACGCTCGTCCAGCGCCAAATAATCCTCTCATCCTGCGGGCCATGGCATCCAGAGGGACTGGGTAAGTGCTCCTCCCCCAACTCTCGCCTCTGGTTGCTCCATGGCCCGCAGGATGACTCCTACCTCCCCGTCTTGTTGGGTGGAGCCCTTCCCCATGGTCCGCAAATCCGCATGCCCTCACCCCCCTGCCCCCTCTCGCGTCACTCGGGGTTCGGGGGCTCTCCCTGCCTGCTATTTTGGTGCTGTGGGGATCCCTATGGAGTACACTTGTCACGGTGTATGGCTCGAGGGTTTGGTGGCTGGTAGTCTTGACCCTAGGGCTAGTTAACCATTGCAGTTCCCGCTGTATCCTAGTCAAGGCACCCACTGAAGAAAGCAATGCCAGGGTTCGGATAAACAACGTTGCTTTTATTGCTGGAACAAGTGTCCAAGTAAATGTCCTTTCCTCTGGATGCAACCAGGGTAACTTTAGTAACTTTAAACAGGACTTTAGTGGTTACTGATGCAGAGTGAGAGAGTCTATGCTGAAGCCTTAGGGCTGTAGAGGTGCTGGGAATAGTAATACTAGCTTGGGATGACGTTAGAAGACTTTAGAAAAGTTTACAGACCTGATCCTGGAGTCTGAGGCTTTAGCTGGAAGGACACGTCTGAGAGACAGCTGGAATTGAAGAAGACGCTGCCATGTGCTCTGAGGATCAGGCAATGGCGCAGTGGAGCTGACTTGGAAGTCAGTGCAGCTATGGTGGACCGGGGTGACCCTCTAACTTCTAGTTCCACCAGACAATGGGCGCAGACTGTAAGAAGATGGTCCCACTGGAGTAGGTAGCTGACGTGGGGGGATTCCTCCAGCTTGCAGGGGGTCTGGATAAGGAGACAGGGCCTCAGGCCTAGCAGGGTGGCCGAGGTGAAGAAAACGGGGAGCAGAGATGCTCACACTTCTGGTGCTAACACCAGACTCCCCCAGGTGCAGGGCTTCCTGCCTAACCATGCAAAGATGGTAGGAGGAGCTGGCTTCCTCTGTCCTGCCATTGGTCGGCATGGTCAGGTGACAGAGGAGTCATAGACTTCACTCTGCATCAGCTTAAATGACAGTTGGAGGAACAAATAAACACTTTACAATATGTGGCGTAGGCCTGACATGTAATGACAATTATGTGACCACTAGGGGCAAACTTGAGACAATACTTCCAATTGCATGGCACATGTACCTCAATCACTGTGGTGAAGCTGTGACAAACCCTCAGCTGTGTAGCAGCTGTTGCAGTATTCAGTGCTGGCCACTGCATACACCCCCCGAAAAAGATGAGCCGTCCTCGGCGACAGTAAATGAGCAATAACATATGAATAACCTCTTGGTAACTGGGTTAACTGGATTGGGAAGTGTCTCTGCAGCACGAGAGTTCTCTGTGGCAATTAAACCATTGTCCATGACAGGCTCTTGCAGGCACTTGGGAAAAACAAATAAAGCAAGGTAACAAAGTCCACTCAGTCCATAGGCTGGGAATTGCGAACATGGTAAGGGACCAGGTGTGAGACTGACATGTTACTTTAAATACTAACTATCTAGTTAACTAAGGCAGTATATGGCAAATATGTACAGACAATATATATACACAAGCAGAAATATTTAGCACATAGGTATGTTACTCTCGGTAACGCATGGGAGGTGTTCCTTTCGTAGAGCGCTCTGACCGTCTCAGTGATGGGCTTTCTTCATCAGGTTCCGGAGCAGGATGATAGTGTTCCTCTCTCGCTGGCATGTGTACGGGAGCTGCAGTTGGGGTGACTGGTACAGGAACTTGCATGGAAACCCACTGATATCCTGCCGGTATGATAAATGAGGTGGATCGCAGGGTTTCTTCCAGCGTGGGTTCTTTTGTTGGCATTACTGGTGCTGGTTGGTATACACGAACAGGTGTTTGTGGAGAGGCGGCAAAGGCTTGGATATCTTCTCTGGTGCACAGTTTTAACCGGTTACGGTGTACAGTTTGAGGTGCCATACCGGGCTTCTTTACTTCATATACATCTGACTCAGGATAAGGAATGGCAGTGACACTGTAGGGCTCAGGTTCCCATAAACAGTCCAATTTGTCTGAGCGATGATATTTCTTTAGCCAGACTTTGTCTCCCACTTCGATTGGCGTTGCGTTGGCTCTCTGGTTGTAGGAGTCTTCTTGGCGTCTGTGAGCTCCGCTCATCTTCTGATCAACAATCTCTCTAGCATCCTGTATTCTCCTTTGGTGTTCTCGCACCCAATCTGTGTTAGGCAGAGGATTGATGTCATCAGGAACTTGTACTCCTAGAGCACGATCTTGTGGAAGTTGGCCTTGGCGTCCGAACATGAGGTAGAACGGAGAATAGCCAGTCGAACAGTGGGTGGTGTTATTGTATATCTCAACTAACTCGTCAAGTAGGTGTGGCCATTCGATTTTCTTGGTGACGGATGCTGTTCTCAACATATTGATAAATACTTGGTTTATCTTTTCGCACAGTCCATTCCCTTGTGGGTGGTACGCTGTGGTGCGGAGTTTCTTGCACTCGTGGTAGGAGCATAACTCTTAGAACAGTTGGGATTCGAATGCTGGTCCACGATCAGTGAGTACAGACTATGGACAGCCGTAGTGTTTCACGTATTCCCGGTAGAATGTGATGGCTGTGGTCCTGGCAGTTAGGTCTCTCACCGGAACTACCACTACCCACTTTGAATAGTGGTCGACCATAGTTAAGGCATACGTGTATCCGGACCTGGTTGGACACAGTTTCACGTGGTCTAAGGCAACAAGTTGGTTTGGTCTGTTGGAAGTGATGGGATGCAAGGGTGCTCTTGCTTCTTTTCTCCCAGCTTTGGATATGTTGCATGCAGGGCATTCATTGCACCAATTTTCTATGTCGGTTCTCATGCCGATCCAATAGAATCTTTGGCGGATGGTTGCTTCGGTCTTATGGACACCGAAATGGCCGGACTGGTCATGATATGCATCGAGCACTATCTTGGCATCACGTCTTGGTATGAGTATTTGGTGGCGTCTCTCGCCTGAAACTGGATCCAATGAATTTCTCAGGATGAGGCCTTTATTGAGGAATAATCTTTTCCTTTGCCTCCAGAGACTTCTCAATTCAATGTCAGGATAGGGTCTCTTGATTCTGACTGGAACTCTACCAGTGGATAGGTAGTCGTAGATTCCTCCAAGAACTCTTGACTCGTCTTGGATGGTCTGCCATCTGGATGTGTCTTGATATGGGTCGGACTTTTGTTGAGGCTCTCCATCTGCCTTGGTCGCAGTGATGGCATTTTGTGTGGCAAATCTTTGGTAGAAGGGAGGCATCTCAACATCTTCCCAATCGTCAGCTTCTGGTGGCTCTTCACCTTTTGGCAGACGGGACAGCAAGTCAGCGTTGACGTTTGTCTTCCCACTTCGGTATTTGATCTCGAAGGTGAAACTTGCCAATCGGGACGCCCAGCGTTGCTCAAGGGCACCAAGCCGTGCGGTGTTGAGGTGTGCTAGCGGGTTGTTGTCAGTGAAGACAGTAAACGGTGTGGCCGCGAGATAATCCTTAAACTTTTCAGTGATGGCCCACACTAGGGCTAGTAGCTCTAGCTTAAAACTATAATTGCTGTCGTTCTTTTCCGCTCCTCTTAGGCTTCGGCTTGCGTAGGCTATAACCCTTTCTTTGTTATCCTGAACTTGCGACAAGACTGCTCCCAGGCCTTGGAAACTTGCGTCAGTGTAGAGACAAAATGGATGGTTATAGTCAGGGTAGGCCAAGATTGGAGGCGAAGTCAGCAAGGCTTTTAGGGTTTTGAACGCTGTTTCTTGGCGATCAGACCATTCAATAGGAAGCCTTCTGTTGTAGCTCTCTCGAGGGCAACCACGAAGTAGTTCGGTGAGTGGTTCCGCTACTTGTGCAAAGTGTGGTATGAAGCGGCGGTAATAGCCTGCAAAACCGAGGAAACTTCTAACTCCCTTTACTGTTCTGGGCGTGCCCCAATTCTCCACAGCAGATACTTTCTCGGGGTCGGGCTGTATTCCTTCAGCACTCACGACGTGTCCCAAGTAGTTTACTTGCGGCTTGAGGAGGTGGCACTTTGAACGCTTGATTCTCAGGCCGTGATCGATTAGTACCTGGAACACTTCTGCCAGATGATTAATGTGGTCTTCGTAGGTACGCGAGTAGACAATCACGTCGTCAAGATAGAGTAAGACGCTTTGGAAATTCACGTGACCGAGGCATCTTTCCATTAATCGCTGAAAGGTAGCAGGGGCGTTGCACAACCCGAATGGCATACTTGTAAACTCGTAGAGTCCCATCGGGGTGGTAAAGGCTGTCTTCTCTCTATCCTCAGGTGCCATTGGTACTTGCCAGTAACCACTGGTGAGGTCTAGTGTCGAGAAGTAGGCAGCTGTGCCCAAAGCAGCGATGGATTCTTCGATGCGAGGTAATGGGTAGGCGTCTTTGTGCGTTATGTTGTTGAGTTTCCTGTAATCGACACAGAAACGAATATTCCCATCCTTCTTGCGGACTAGGACAATAGGAGCAGCCCATGGACTCTGGCTCTCCTGGATAACTCCTGTATCCTTCATCTCTTTGATGAGTTTCTTGACCTGCTGATAGCTGGTAGGAGGAATAGGCCGATGCTTCTCCTTGATGGGCGGATGGTTGCCAGTATTTATCTTGTGCTGTATGAGGTTGGTTCTGCCAAAATCAAGGGAATGCTTACTGAAGGCTTCGTGATGTCTTTTGGCCACTTTGCGAACTCCATTAATATATTCAGCAGGAGTATTAGAGTCTCCAATGTTAAGTTCATCCCACCAATGAGTATGGGTGCTGTTAGAGTCTTTTGAGAAAGCTCTGATAGATTTTTGGTAGGCGATGGTCTCTTCACTGACGATGTCATCTGGGTCAAGATGGTAGAGCATAGCCACTGTGGTGAACTTGTAGAGGTCAATGGAGGAGTCACTAAGATTAACAAGACGTACGGGAACCTGGCCATTTGTGACTGTCACGATGCACCTTGCCGCTTTGACGAGAGGTTGGCCATCAACTTCAGTGGAGTCAAGTAGAGCTTCGTAGTCAGCGTTATCCAGACCTGGACGTACTCTGCACCAGATAACTGTTTCACTGTTAGGTTTGGGTGTGATTGGGCGAGCATCTTTCGTGCGGACTCTGCAAATTTCTCCACGTTCATTTACAAACTTCTGCTGAGCAGTGAGCGCTTTGATTGTTTTCTGTATGGCCTGCTTAAAGTGGGAGGAAGCATTGGGTAAAGAAGCATGTAAGGCATGTAACAATTCAACAAATACATGACGTATGACATTCATGCCTAAGACTATAACAGCGCTATCTCCCTGAGCCTCAGTAACTATCACACCTTGTCTAGTAAGTTTGCGGTCACCAATGCGTATGGTAGGCTCCCAGTAGCCTAGTTGTGGAATGGGCTGACCATTGCTCGCAATCAATTGTAACTTGGACTTCCCAACCGGACATAATACACTAGGGTCCCAATGTTCCCCAAAGATGTGCCTGGGAATAGTGGTAACTTGAGAACCTGTATCCACAAGGGCTTCTAGTGAGACATTGTCAATCCAGATGGTTACATGCGGGCATTGCGATAGGAAACTTGAAAACCCTTGCGGTTCCTCTGGGCCTGTGGTTCTACCTCCCGAGTGACGGCCCTTGGACTCAGGGGTAGCCCGTTTAACTGAAAGCATTGGGATCTATAGTGTCCAGTGCGACGGCAATAGGAGCAGTAAGGCCGTTCACGTGATGCAAACCTTGGTGGCGGGGGCCTATCAGGGTTTGGATGATCAGAACGTGGCTCAGGAGACAAAGTTCTGCTAAGTGATGACTCACGTAAGGAAGTAGAAGAGTGTCCCTTTAATTCTTTCAGAGCTTGGCAGAGTGAGTCGACTACTTGTGCAAGGGTATCAGTGGTGACAGCAGTGTTAACAGGTATAGTGGTCTGCGCTGCTTGTATAGCTTGCAATGGTGAAGCAGCAGGTAATGGTGCAATAACAGAAATCCCACCAGCCAGGTCTGGAGAATATGGAGTTGGAGTATAACTAGTACAAGGAGAGTCAGTTCCTATCACTCGCAATGCTAGAGCTTTGAAATCAAGGAAAGACATCCTGGGGTTCTGTGCGGCTAGCATGCGTAACTGGCTTTGGATAAGTCTAGAGTCCACTCCTTCTATGAAGCGATCAGTAATAATACTTTCAGCAGCTGAAGGGTCAATGTTGTCAACCTGCTGTAGTGTTCTGAACGCGCTTTGAAGCGCCAACGCGTACTCACGTAGGGTCTCTCCAGACCTCTGTCGTCGGTCGTAGAATTTTAGGCGGACTTCTGTAGGTGACTGTACTTCAAATTCCTTCCCCAGGCGGTCAAGGATCTGTTGCACACTGGTTTTCTCGGTAGCTGGCCATGAACGAACTTCTTCAGCAGCGGACCCTTCAAGTTGGCCTATGAGTAATTGTACCTGCTGATTGGGAGACAATGAGACAAGTTCAAGCGTGCGGGTAATTTTCTCCCTAAAGGCAGCCAGAGTATGTGGTTCTCCCCTGTAGTTTGGGAGGCCAGAGGTTCCAATGAAAAATGGCACTCCTGTAGCAACTGTGGGTGCAGGTACGTTGCTATTGGCAACAGCCGGTGGTGCAGCACCACTAGCAGATGAGGTAGAAGGACTATTAGCAGCAACAGGGTCACTATTATCAGTAGTAGACATTGTGATAAATTTTTTTTTTCTCTTTAAGAAAATTTTACTGTCTCTTTAAGAAAAGAATTGGTGCCTGTCGCTTTAAGAAATTTGTGGCTTGCAGAATACAGTTCTTGGTAAGGTGCTCCCCCTCTTTGTGATAAGCCCAGCAATAATATAATAGAATAGGCTACTTAGCTGGAGATGAACGCAGGCTGATCAGTCTGGAACAATGCAGAGCGGATGATGGGAGTAGCGGTGCTGGTTGCTATGGTACTGGTGCGGCCACACTGAGATACTAACGCGGGGAGTTGCAGGATTGCTGACAAGGGACTGGAGCAGTAGAGGAGCTGTGGATACAGTAACAGCAGAGCGGAGCGGGTGATGAGACTGACAGTGCAGCGCTAGGGTCAGCACCAGTAAGCAGGAGTACAGGGCAGCCGGCACTTCCGGGTTCCTTTTGAAGCTTGTGCGGCTGTGTAATCCTTCCCCCCAACAACACAGACAGGCTTGCAGAATTCCGGTCGGTTGCGGTGAGCGGAGGAGGAGGACCCAGGCAGCAAACTCCACCCCCCGGTCTGCCTAGAGACTGTAAGCGCAGAGAGGAGCATTAGCCAATCAGGAGTGCCTGCAGTAAAGTCTATGGAGGGCTTAGTTTCCCGCGCATCGGCAGCGGTAAAATTAACTCCTTCAGGCCCAGGATGTTGCACAGCATGAAATTCTAGTGCGGTTGCCCCTAGCAACGAGCAGAAAATGTCCTCCAAACTAGTTGAAAACATAGGGAAATCATCAGGCACACTTGTAAATCCCCTAGTTGGCTTGATAGTGCAGTACCTTGACAAAGTCCAACAATATAGTAGAAAATCAGAACGGCACAGAGGTACATCCTGTTCGTGACGCCAAAAATGGAGTAACCCCCTGGGGATAGCCTATGGAGTACACTTGTCACGGTGTATGGCTCGAGGGTTTGGTGGCTGGTAGTCTTGACCCCAGGGCTAGTTAACCATTGCAGTTCCCGCTGTATCCTAGTCAAGGCACCCACTGAAGAAAGCAATGCCAGGGTTCGGATAAACAACGTTGCTTTTATTGCTGGAACAAGTGTCCAAGTAAATGTCCTTTCCTCTGGATGCAACCAGGGTAACTTTAGTAACTTTAAACAGGACTTTAGTGGTTACTGATGCAGAGTGAGAGAGTCTATGCTGAAGCCTTAGGGCTGTAGAGGTGCTGGGAATAGTAATACTAGCTTGGGATGACGTTAGAAGACTTTAGAAAAGTTTACAGACCTGATCCTGGAGTCTGAGGCTTTAGCTGGAAGGACACGTCTGAGAGACAGCTGGAATTGAAGAAGACGCTGCCATGTGCTCTGAGGATCAGGCAATGGCGCAGTGGAGCTGACTTGGAAGTCAGTGCAGCTATGGTGGACCGGGGTGACCCTCTAACTTCTAGTTCCACCAGACAATGGGCGCAGACTGTAAGAAGATGGTCCCACTGGAGTAGGTAGCTGACGTGGGGGGATTCCTCCAGCTTGCAGGGGGTCTGGATAAGGAGACAGGGCCTCAGGCCTAGCAGGGTGGCCGAGGTGAAGAAAACGGGGAGCAGAGATGCTCACACTTCTGGTGCTAACACCAGACTCCCCCAGGTGCAGGGCTTCCTGCCTAACCATGCAAAGATGGTAGGAGGAGCTGGCTTCCTCTGTCCTGCCATTGGTCGGCATGGTCAGGTGACAGAGGAGTCATAGACTTCACTCTGCATCAGCTTAAATGACAGTTGGAGGAACAAATAAACACTTTACAATATGTGGCGTAGGCCTGACATGTAATGACAATTATGTGACCACTAGGGGCAAACTTGAGACAATACTTCCAATTGCATGGCACATGTACCTCAAGCACTGTGGTGAAGCTGTGACAAACCCTCAGCTGTGTAGCAGCTGTTGCAGTATTCAGTGCTGGCCACTGCAAGTGCAGGCCTCGCGCGCTGCCGCGCCGCAGTGTCTGGGCAACCAACCCCCCCGTATTTCCTCCCGTCCGGGCCTTGCACGAGGCGGGCCGCCGCGTGGTCGTGCGGAGCCGGCCGAGCGGCGGTGTGGGGATTCCCTTCCCTCCCTCCTGTGCCGGGGACGCTAGGCCTCACACTCGGCCTCCTGCCGCGGTGGCTGGGAAAACAGCCCCCCCCCGCCGGGTGACAGTGCGCCCTCCCCCACCTCTTCTTCCGTTCAGGCCATGCATGAGGCCGCGATTTGCGGCGGTGTGGAGATTCCCCTCTTCCTCTCCCTTCCTCCTGTCAGGGGGCAGCGCAGGTCTCGCGCGCTGCCGCCCGCCGCACAACCCCCCTCTCCCCCCCCCCGCCGGGTGTCATGGCAAAAGTCAACGCTGGCCAGCTATGGCGGTCTCCTCACTTTCGGGTCTGAGTGGACAGGTTGGATGAGTACTGAGGCGTAGGGCTGTTTTTCGACCGGGAAGACGAGCCAGGATGGCCAGCGTAGGGGCGAGGATGGCTATATTTTGTGGTAGCCACGGTGTTGTCATTTTGCACCTTGGAGGTTAGCCCGGTTGAGCTCTGAGCCTAACAGAGATTGCGGCTGAGCTTAAGAAAAATGGCTTCCGCTTATTCAGGTGCATCAAGGATTTACTCCTCGTCAATCTCGCAGGCTTAGTTTGGTTGGTTACCACTCAGACTCGATTAAGGGGTTCGGAGATTTTGTGGTGTCTTGTATTTATTTGTTCAGCTGTGGCCGATTAAATCATTCCAAAGATTTATAGGTTGTGCAGTGTTTTTATTTTGGGGAGCTGGGAGAACAGCGGGAGATAACATGGAGCTCTAGTCCAGTCAAGACATTCAGCACTGGTGATCATCATAAGCCCTCACTCTGCCCTCCCTCCAGCTCCGAGCAATGTGTCACTCTCGGCTGCTTTTAGTTGACAGCATTCCTCACTTCTCTTGGGCCCCACCATGTAACTAAGACAGCAAAACACTCGCACTGAATTGCTGCCCGTCGGCTGCAACTTTAGTAGCGCATTGCTGCGCCTTCTCCCCTCAGCCCCTGCTGTCACCGTCTTCCTCCCCGCGAGTCTTCTGTCACCCCTCATCTCTGCAGCCTGGCTGCATGCGCTTCACTCAGATTTGCACTGCGCCCCCCGGAAGCGAAAGCGAAAGCTGTGCTCCGGGGGTCAGCCTCCGCGGGGGAAACAATGCTGTCACTTTTTGTTCCGCTCCGTGGCACTATAGCTGGCCTTAAATTTTAAAACACAGCGGCACCCTAGGCTTGCACGGAAGCGCAGGAGGGCTGCTACTGGTAACTTCTTTGCCGGCCTGCCGCTCCCAGACCGAAGGTCACGAACCAGACCAGTGTACCTAAAGGTTGGTGGAGGCCACGGGGCACGCGCCCCTCGAGCCCCGCCCATAATCTGGCACTGACAACAATAAATCAAATCTATCATTAAGGCCTTTCGGGATACATGTTTCCAAATTAAAAATCCAACGTGCTTCCACCCTCCAACTTTTTCCGCAAGTCACCACCCCTAGGCCCCAGCACGACTTTCTGAATCACTTGCACATTTAATGACAAGACTTCACCTTTATGTTTGTCTCTGCAATGCCTTGCAACATTCGATCTGATGGAATCACTATGGGAGTTATATATGTGTTCCATAAACCTTTTCTTCAGGGTACGTGTGGTGCATCCCACATACTGTACTGAGCACAATGTACAGGTCACCAGGTATACTACTGCATTCGTATTGCAGTTATACAGACCCCGGATGTTGACATTTTTACCATTCACAGTGGAATTGAATTTATTCTCTCTCTTGATAAAACCGCAACATGCACATCTGCTAGATCCACAAGGGAAGGTACCTTTAATACTCAGCCATGTGTCCTCTCTTATATGCTCTGTTTGTAACATGGATGGTGCCAAGTGGGTACTGAGAGTGGGAGCTCTTCTTGATACCACTCTCACACCTTGAGAAATAATCTGTTCCAACTCCCCATCACACTTAAAGTGGACCAACAAGCAGGGGGGATTGCCCGGGAATCTTATAGATTCCCCGATCAGATCCCTCCCCGCGTCCCTCCCCGCGGCCGATCAGATCCCTCCCCGCGTGGTATCCGAAATCGGGATGCCCCGCGGGGTGAAACCCCCCAGGACGCCCAGAAACCTTACCTTATTCCCGTTCCAACGGCGCATGGGCGAGCCGCGGCCGCATCTCACGCTTCCTTGTAGCAGGGCGCGCACCCGTGCCGGCCGTTTGTGAATGGCAGGCGTGGGCGCGCACCCTGTTATAAGGAAGCGTGAGACGCGGCCTCCAGCGCGCTCAGAGCCGCTGTGGTTGTCCGTCGCTTGTACGTGCATACCACAGCGGCTCTGAGCGCTCTGATTGGACGAGCGCTCGCGTAGGAGCGGGGTGAGGTGAGTTATTTAGGGCGATCGGGGGGGTTTCATGCAGCAGACCCCGATCGGGGTGCCCCGCGGAAGTGGACCAAAACCCAGGATAGTGAAATTCCTGGGTGTTGGTCCACTTTAAGTATGGGGAGATTAGACATTATTATATGTTTCAAATGGTTAAAGTTTCTGGAGTAAGCTGTTACCATGGTAATTTGTTTCCCCTTTTCCACTTTGGCATCATCCATCTAGTTACCTTTCAAAATTTCCAATCTTTGCCTTTTCCTGGCTCTCTCCTCAGCATGTATCAAGAGAGAGTCCGGGTACCTGTTTCTGTCTCTGTTTTTAGAGCACTGAGCACTTCTTCAATTTTTTATTGTTTGCCGCTTTGAAGTTGGACCGCAGGGCTACATATAACATATGACATTCGAGCCCACTTCATGCGTATTCATATAATGTACTTGGTAGATAGGATTCACGTTTTTCATGTTTTTACATGGGTATGCACAGTTACTGGGGTACATATGGGCCATGAGTATATATATATATACCGTATATATATGTTATTCTTAATCTATTAATTAACATAACTCTTAGTGGTAACATATGCCTACAAATTTTCCACAAATGCGATGACAGCAGAGACAAATAGTAGTAATTGTCCATAAATAAATCAATCTAAAACAACAGCATTTGGGTATGCATCATGCATATACGCTACTTTATTATAATCTGGCGTCTGGGTGAGGATAGGATTGGAATTTAGTTATTTTCTTCCTCTCTCCCCTTTGCCATATAGTAAATGTCGTAAAATCATGCAGGGTTGGACGCTGGAAAATGGGTGCACCTCAGTGTTCCTTACTAAGCAATCAGGTCCTAGCATATGACACCATTCCCTTTCTGCCTATCAGCGATCCGGGCGGTGCGCTCATTCATGTGAATTCTCATGCACTAGCACAATGGCGCCCACCACATGAAGGAAAGCCGGTCTTCTTATAGGGGAACATCTTTCCCCAGAATTAAGGTATGATTAAGGGGTATCTTTCCCCGAAACGCGTCACCTTTTGAGGGGGGTGAGATGAGACTACACCTCACACAGGACATATTTTTAATGGAAATATTAAATGTTTTATGGTTTTGGTGAGCTGGACACCTGATACAAACCCAGGCACCAAGGCCATTGGGGGTGCCTTTAGCCCAGCCATCCTGTTTTTTGCAGATAGCTTAGGCACACTGTTAGTGGTGATAGCTATAAACCAGGCCCTGCATCCCTCCCATATTGGGCACAGTCATGCGGAGGGGGTGAGGAAGGGGCAGATTTTTTTTCTTCCTGCACTGGGCGCAA
Source organism: Gastrophryne carolinensis (assembly GCA_027917425.1). Classification (NCBI taxonomy): domain Eukaryota; kingdom Metazoa; phylum Chordata; class Amphibia; order Anura; family Microhylidae; genus Gastrophryne; species Gastrophryne carolinensis. Next base: position 324,059,904 of record CM051238.1, read on the forward strand.
TTTTGCCTAGAAACTGCCTGATTAGAAATTATAGTTGGCACTGTTTCCAGTATCATTCATGATGTTTTGAAGATGTTAAAGGTTACTTCCCTGTAGGTGACACAAAGGTTGATACCTGAGTACAAAACATTTCTCCAGCAATTTAGCCAAGATGATTTAGACATGCCTAGCGGAAATCCAGGAGATTCTCAAATTGCTAATGAAACATGGGTTCACTATCATGATCCTGAGGCCAAACAAGAGTTCATGCAATAGAAGAACAAGAGGTCACCAACTCCAAAGATATCTTGTGTGCAGCAGTCAGCTGGAAAGGTCATGGTGACAGTATTTTGGGACGGACAGGCTGATTCATCACTAACGCCAAGTAGCGACAGATGAGCGTCTGTAGCAAGCATTTTCAGAGCACCCGCTAGTAGTCACTGTGCTCGGCCGTAGGTCGCTAGTTCTTAGCGACTCAGTCGCTGTGCAGTTATGATGAATACATTGTGAGGAGTCGCTTGACCAGTACAGCGCTGTATGGGAGCGCATGTTAGCGACTGGTCAGTGCGACCAACTCACAGCATATTCATTATAAAAACAGCCTCACAAAACTCTGGCGCTGAAAATGCTTCTTTGAAGCCCAGAGCGCAGGAGGCTGTGTGTTTAAAGTCTGTTTTTCAGCATGTATCCACTAGTAACAAAGCGAAAACATATGGAATTACATTGTAACATGAACACTTTAATGGCAGACCTGTAATGTAATTTCTGCAGAAATATATAAAAAATGAAAAGTTTGTGGAAAAACTGCTTTTTCTATGCCAGAAGAGGTCACAATATTATTTGAGATTTCCCCCCCCCCCCCCCAAAAACTACATAAACCCCGTTTAAAGAGAAGAAAAGTATCGTCCATTGAAATGTATGGGAGAGCGACAGGTAGCGAGAGGTCATACCTGGCGCTGTGCAAGACTGAACGCCGGCGCTGTTCGCTAAGGCTGTGAAAATGATTAATCAGACGCTACATGGCGCTATCCCAGTCGCTAAACAGATTCTGCATGATAAATGTGTAATTGTGTGCCGTGTCCGGCATACACCAGTCGCTACCTGTCGCTACCTCTCATTAATCAGGCACTACCTGACGCTATCCCTTCTTAAATAAGGCTCACAGTGTTTTATTACTAGACACTAATTACTTGAGACACCTATGCTCCGACAATGAAGGCATTACATGAGGCAAAGAGAAACACTGTGAGAAGTTGCTGACAGGTGTATTTCTGCTTTAGGACCAGCTCTCAAGTTTTGCAAATTACAGGCTGTTTTCAGGGAATGCTGTGTGTACCCCCCAGGTCCCCCTGTTTCACTTACAAAAGTCTTAAAGGAGCCACAGCACTCAACCAAGCTAACAGGGTTGAGTGCTGTGGCTCCTTTAAGACTTTTGTATCCTAATTGCCCTGCTAATGTGCACCTCCCAGGTTAGTTATAAAATGGTCTGAGCGGCTGCCACCCCCCTTTTGTTTCTTTTGAATTTGTGCAAGCACATGGAGTGTGGGGTCTATGCTGTATTGCAAGGTCTTTGACCCTTCCACCCCATGGCTTGCACTTGAGGTTTAGGGCAACCTCAGGTAAGCCTGCTCCCAATTTATCTATTGCACTGTATGTCCCAAATGGGCTCTCAGAGATTAGAGTTAGGACTGCACCCCACAGAGGCACTTTGGCGTAGTGGTGCAGCTTAAGCATACTTCTGCAGATGTGTGTGACCGAGCCCTCTGTTTTTAACCAAGTTTAGAGACAGATTATAGGCTGGCCTGCAAGCTAACTGGTTTGAGTGCTGTGGCTCCTTTAAGACTTTTGTATCCTAATTGCCCTGCTAACGTGCACCTCCTAGGTTAGTTATAAAATGGTCTGAGCGGCTGCCACCCCCCCCCTTTGTTTCCCGTTTCACTTACATTCCTTCCGCTCCCACTGTGCAGAGTTGGACAGAGAGCAAGTGCGCTCAGCCAATCAGCGTGCTTGCTGTCACTTGGCCCCTTTCGGCGCCGCCAGCCACATCCCCTGCTCACCTTGCAGCCGTGGCGTGCTCGCGATGCTAATTCAGAAAGGCCAGGCACACACTCGGCTAGAGGTGACCGGGGATTCAGCCGGAGTGCACAGGTGCGGCAAGGGCTCCAGGAGGAGGTGAATGAAACTGCCAATCAGGGGGGTTCACACAGCAGGGCATCCCAGTTCACGATGCCCCAAGGACTGGAACTCAGGGAAAAAAAGACTCCAGGGCCACAATGTTCCTCTTTAATACACAAATACTCTTCTAGAAGTGTGTTCAGTGTTACCGGTCACAAACACTTTGCTTGGTTTGTGATGTGTTTGTTTAAAAAAAGTGTAAGCGGTGTTGTTGGTACAGACAATTAAAAAAAAATTTTGAATAGCAACACATATAAAATGCACATAAAGTACAATAAAAACCGGCCTTACACATGTTTTCAATTTGTTGCAACCATTATTTTTTAACCTACAGCATTTGCCTCTTTTTTTTGAGTGGATTTGTTCTTTAGAGTTTGTTTCCATCTTTGCGTTGCTCAAAGAAAATGCTACAAAACTCTCTTGGGGTTCTGGGCCATCATACGCCATGATTATTCCATTTTTTATTATGAAAAACTCCAGTAAGCTTCCCTTTTGGATGTAAATTTAGACACGCCTTATAAATCAATGTTAGAGCATCTTAAATGACATGGGCCTCATATGATGTTCCTTCGGTGTACCACAGTATATATATATATATATATATATATATATGTGTGCATATATGGCCATTGTATGTTTGAGCACTCATAGGAGTTTTTTCTCTGCATTTAACCCATATGTGCAGTGAGACAAAGACAAGAGCAGTGAGAGCACACATGCCTGGAGTGGTGGGCGGCTCAAATCATGATGCCCCTGGAGCAGTTGGTGGGGATAAATGCACTGCTCAAGAGCACTCCAGTCATGTCCCAGCCAGGAATCCTACCACCCCTCCGGTCACAGTATTAGTTCCTTAAACCGGACCAACAGCCTGGTACATTTGGAAAAGAAAGGTAGCAGCCATTTTGAAGCTTCCTCTCCCAACTGACATAACTGAAATGCACAGTAACAGGAAGCTCAGCAGCACTTCCTGTTTTCAGGTGGCCTGCAAACCAATGAGTGGCCATCTTGTTTTTAAAATGTATCCCATTAGAAGAAAAATAATTATTATTTTTTATGTGTAGCACTCTAAAATGCCCTGGAGAAGGATGCATATGAGGACTGTTTGTTGTATTGCTATGATTGAATTCATTTTTGACTGTTGGTCCGCTTTAACACTACACCATGAATATCCCCATACCAATATTTCTGACATGACCTGTCATAGTGCAGCAAGCTAGCAGCAAGCAGGTATTTTAAACATGTCATATATAGGGGACGCAGGGATTTTCCAGAGTTCGCCGGTATTGCCGAGCCACATTCCTTTTACGCATTGTGAAATAAATGTGATTATTGGTTGAAAAATAAAAATTTTAGGGCAAATAGTATACACACTCAGATAGGCTGGCCCCCTTTTCCTATTATGGGGCTCTCTCCATAAAGCACTAATTGGACAACAGCCCTTCCTCCGGAGGACTGGCGGAAAGGTTGTGTGGGCAATCTGGGGGGTTTCACACAGTGCGACCTCTCATATTGAGATGCCCCAGGGACAAGGACCTATCACCTTGATAGTGAAAACCCTGGTTTTAGGTCCACTTTAAACTGCATTCTCATAATATGCTTTAAAGAAGAGCAGAGATCTGCGTATAGGCTCCAGGGAGGATGATTTCCCTCGCTCTGTGTTGAATCTTGATTTTGGAAAGCTTACCTTTCTGTTGGGCTGCAGCAGCATCCTTTGCATCCCTCCCTATCTGAGTGGCTCTGCAGGTATGTATAGTCGGACAGGAGTGGTTAAAGGGATACTTGCCTCTCCCATTCATGCCACCCATTATAGAACACTGATTGAGGAAGGGGTAAGCAGACTCTACGAGTGAGGCCTCCCGATTGGGATGGGAGCAAGCACCAAACCTGGCATAGTCCCGGAGTTTGTTCCTCTTTAAAACGCATGTGTTTTATAAAGTAAAGTATGAAACAGTTAGCTGCCAAAGACATGGACAGGATGCCTACAGAGACCAGTACTGTCAATACATTGTGTGCTCTTGTTGATCTTATGGAGTGGGGATGGGAGGGAAAGTCAATGCTGCTATAGACTTACAAATAAAGGGAGAAACAACGTTTCATAACCAATACCGCGCTAAATAAAAGTTCAAAAGCTCCACGTGTCAGGCTTCAGTCCAAAGGAAAGTCCAAAAATACAAATGATGTTTGAAAGACACAGAGCTAAATTTTCTTAAAGTGGAATACGGTGATCCAAAAATTATGCACATCTATTGGCCTCCACCAGTATCACCAAACTCTTACCGGAACACTGAATTGTATGCGCATTCATGTAAATGAGATCACTCCTTGATTTCCATAATACCACTTTAAATGAATTCCTGTAGTGAACTCCAAACTGCCTCCAGGCCTGATTAATTTCAAAAAAAGGACCTCCAGCTGTATCCAAATTATACACTCAAGACAAGAGTGTGGAGAAACATAAATAGGAAAAAAAAAAAGAAATCTAGTGCAACACTGCTAGTACAAATAAAAACAGTGTTTTAATATATGCCAGAAAACTCACAATGTACAGTTAAAAACAACGCATATAAAACCGCAGCGAACAGCTCTCACCGCTCCCGCAGACGTCCCACTAAACCTTAAGGATGTCCAAAAGAAGGCTTCGCTCCCGCAGACGTCCCACTAAACCTTACAGATGTCCAAAAGAAGGCTTCTAGGACAGAAGTTGGTGTAAATCCGACGCGTTTCGTCGCTCTCCGGCGACTTTAACTAGGATGAACGGCGCCGCCTGAGCGCCGCTATTTAAACTGGCGCTCGGTGAAACCGAGGGTAATAGACCCCGCCCCCCGTATGACGCAATCCGCGTCAAGTACCCCGCCCCTCAGATGACGCGACAAGTAACAGCTGTTAAGCGGATTACCATACCGCAATGCGCGTCAGCAAATCCGCCCCTCTGGTGACGCAAAACACGTCACCTGCTATAGACTTGTCAACATCTGTTACACAAATCAGTAATATGCAAAGTTATGGAAAGCCAGTTATTCGTTCTGCAATTAGGCTGGGGGGGAATGTAGCTCCAAATCGCCATAAAAACATACCCTTCAGACCTTGCTGTTGCTCCTTTGAGGTTAAACTCTAGTTATTTAAGATTTGTTGTCAGTCTGTATTGTTTGGTGGAACAAACCCCCCCCCCCCCCTCGCCCTGACTGTCCTCCCCGGTGACTGCGCAGCTGAGTATCTCTTCTTAGCATTATTTTGTACTATTTATTTCTTTATGTGTGGTTATTTCTGTGTGTCCTCATGGTTACTTGGTAGACTACCTTCTGGCACTTTATTTGATGTGATATATATTTCTTACTTTTTCACTTTTTTTGGGGTTATTATTAATCTGGTTGTAACGTGTTAAGCAATATTAATAACATTTTGCACAATGTATATGTTTTTTGGGATATTTTTGGTGTATTAGATAGTTTGAAATGATAGGTTTAGGTCTGCACTTTCTCTTTTTTGGATTATTGGGGTCTATATATTATGAGGTTTTTTGTGCCGGCACAAAAAGGTTTTTGGGTTATTACATAAGATATAAATACTATTTTGAGAGAATGGACATTTTTATTTGAGTAGCAGTCATACACTAGACGGGTTACTGTTGAGGATAGGGTATTCGCATTGACTCAGGATTAGGCGAGGGGTGGTTATTTTTAATGTGTCTAAATTGTTGTTTTTAATTGTATGTCGTTTTTGCTTAATACATTTTCATATATTGTTCATTGGTTGTGCTCCTCGTTTGTCACCCCTGGGAATAGCCAGACCTTGGGTTTCACTTTGTTTAGTTTTGTACTGTATGGCTTAGCCATAGAACCACCAGACCCGGTCTGACCCATATAGCATACTACTTTTCCAGTAGGGCTGGCCTATGCTTGAATGCCTAAAGAAGGGCACATGCAGCTAATCCATATTGCATCCCTTCAGACTAATCCATATGTAAACCATCCCACCACACCTCATTTGATGTATAAAAATTGTACACAAATGAAATGTATACAGCTCACCCAAGTGGTATCCTGTGCACAGGTTGGAGAAGCACAGATGGGGGTGCTGCCAGACTCCAAACATACAGTAGTGGCAAGGTTTCTATCTCTCAATTCCAGCCAGTGGGTAAACTTAACTTAACTTTTAATTACTGCATTAAAACAATCCAACCCCTTGGTGATCTAGAAAAAAAATATTTATATGTCCCAGCCAGCCAGATATCGCGCTGTCACTAGGACTTTGAGACAATGACATTGGTAGTTACGTGAAGGGTGTTGGCCAGTAGCCAATAGTGATTGCAGTAACAAAGAAAATATATGTGGACCATGCTATCGGTGTCCAATGAGCAATAGCCAATAAGAAAAGAGGGTGCGGTACTATGCACTGCAACCTCCAAAACATGTTGTGAATCAATGTTTTTTGGCTAAGGATCACCAGGGGGTGGATGTTTTTAATGCACTAATTAAAAGTTACGTTTTACCACGGGCTGGAATCGAGAGCCAAAAACCTTGCCACTATAAAAACAGTACCCCCAAAAAAGACCAGCAGAATTTATCAATATTATTTTCAGTCCTTACTTTGCAGTACTCTACACTAGATTACAACTCATATTGTAGCCTCTCTTTTTTTGTTCCATAACATTGACTGCAGCCTTTTTGTGCCCCAGGCACCCTGAATTGGGTTGTCCATCTGCTAAAATGTAATAAAATCTGCTGGATTTAATAACATTGAAAATGCAAGACATTTTAGCGGTTTGACTTACCATTCCTCAGTCTGCTTCCTCTCAGCACAGTAGTGGCACAGTTTACATTTTATTTACTGTTTTAAATAAAAAGTGCTGCCTCCCTGGAGAACCAAACATAGGGACTGGAAAACCCAGGGCAGAGAGGCCAAGATGACGGTCCCTGGCTCAGGCCCAGCCCCTATACCCTTTAGTACAGGTCTGGGGGCACCATTGGAAGAGCACAGAGCCCAAGCTGATGAGGACTGAGCTATTCTGATAATTGGGCAGAGGGCATCCGCAAGCAACCAGCTGGCATGTCAGGCAGCATTGCTCCCGCTGCCTGTAATGCGGGATGCCCCTCTCTGCCTGTAATGCGGGATGCCCCTCTCTGTCTGTAATGAGGGATGCCCATCTCTGTCTGTAATGGGAGATGCTGCACACTGGCTGCAATAAAGGATTGCCCTCACTAACTAATGTAGGGATGGACCTCACTAACTGTAATGTAGGGATGCCCCTCACTAACTGTAATGGAAGATGCTGAAACATGCCTCTTTGGGATGCCCCTTACTCTCTGTAATGGGAGATGATGCACACTGCCTCCAATGTGAGATGCCCCTCACTGGCTGTAATAATGGATGCTGCTCACTGGCTGTAATGGGGTGATTCTGCATACTGTCAAATAATGGGGTGATTCAGAGGGGGGATTTTAGCACACCATTTGGTTCATAATATTTTCTTTCTTATTTTTGTCCTCTAAACCCTGGGTGCTGTTATGGAACAAAATAATATATATATATATATATATATATATATATATATATATATATATAGTGACATTAATATACTATACTGGACTAAGAACAGTACAGTGGTGTCAGTGTGCGCCAAATATTCCCGGCCCATTTTTTAGCCCCAGTCCACCCCTGCCTATATATAAGGCTTGTCCCCCCCCCCCCCCCCAGAAGCCTGTTCCTGATGGAAGTAAAATTATGTCTACTTTACTGGATTGCCCAAACAAGTGAAAAGTTCACACATGCAATTCTGTGGATAGCCTGAAGTGAATTTTCATCAGCTTGTGCTGAATCAGACCCATGATCTTTTTTTCAAGGATTCAACTTGATATGCATGTGTACTAACCTTGGCTTTAAAGTAAAAAAGAACCTTTAACTTCCCTTTAACTTATTGCAGCAGTGGGTAAGTTGTACAGTTGTTGGCAACTTACTGTTCTTGAAGAACTGGCCCCACATCATGTAAGGCATGGCAAAGTATGCTTTGATCTTACACTTAGCCCAGAGATGTCCTTTAAGGTTACACATAAATCAAGACATAAACTGACTGCAACAATGGTTTAGCTTCATGTGAATTTTCTATATGTATGCTGTATACTAAGTGGAAATTTTCTACACAAGGCATGTGAGGAATATTTAGAATTCTGTGATTTGTGATAGCGTAACATTCCTACATGGATGCAGGTGCAGAGCTGGTATTTTTGTTCTGCTATTGTTTAGTCTTAAACTCCAGTTAACCCCATAGAGAGGAATTCAAATAGTGTTACCTTGATGAAGAAGGAAAAAAAACAGGTGACAGATAGAGATGAGCGAGTAGTATTCGACCGAGTCGGTATTCGATCGAATACTACGCTATTCGTCATACTCGATTTCGATCGAGTACAGCGGCGATGGCGCACTCACAATTCGTTTCCCCTCCCACCTTCCCTGGCGCGTTTTTTACACCAATCACCATGCAGGGGGGGTGGGACAGGTCCTGGGAGGACGCTGGCATCGCGAGAACGGCGTCTACACACATTGGCTGGAAAAACCATGTGACCTCGAATCTACAAAACTCAGCACTTCCTCTTCGTCAGCATTAGCAGCTTGAACTTAGTGAGGGATAGACGCTCACAGCAGGGAAAGACAGGCTGTAGCTGGCAGGGCCCCAGAAGCTCGGGACATCGCATTTACCACCATATATACCAGCTACCAGAAGACAAGAGAGTCATTAAGAGCCCTTATTAGGGCTACTATGCTGAACGGTATATAGCTCCTATGTAGGCAGGCAGGGCCCCAGAAGCTCGGAATATCGCATTTACCACCATATATACCAGCTACCAGAAGACAAGAGAGTCATTAAGAGCCCTTATTAGGGCTACTATGCTGAACGGTATATAGCTCCTATGTAGGCAGGCAGGGCCCCAGAAGCTCAGAATATTGCTTTTACCACCATATATACCAGCTACCAGAAGACAAGAGAGTCATTAAGAGCCCTTATTAGGGCTACTATGCTGAACGGTATATAGCTCCTATGTAGGCAGGCAGGGCCCCAGAAGCTCAGAATATCGCTTTTACCACCATATATACCAGCTACCAGAAGACAAGAGAGTCATTGAGAGCCCTTATTAGGGCTACTATGTTGAACAGTATATAGCTCTTATGTAGGCAGGCAGGGCCCCAGAAGCTCAGAATATCGCATTTACCACCATATATACCATCTACCAGAAGACAAGAGAGTCATTAAGAGCCCTTATTAGTGCTACTATGCTGAACGGTATATAGCTCCTATGTAGGCAGGCAGGGCCCCAGAAGCTCAGAATATCGCATTTACCACCATATATACCAGCTACCAGAAGACAAGAGAGTCATTGAGAGCCCTTATTAGGGCTACTATGCTGAACGGTATATAGCTCATATGTAGGCAGGCAGGGCCCCAGAAGCTCAGAATATCGCATTTACCACCATATATACCAGCTACCAGAAGACAAGAGAGTCATTGAGAGCCCTTATTAGGGCTACTATGCTGAACAGTATATAGCTCATATGTAGGCAGGCAGGGCCCCAGAAGCTCAGAATATCGCATTTACCACCATATATACCAGCTACCAGAAGACAAGAGAGTCATTGAGAGCCCTTATTAGGGCTACTATGCTGAACAGTATATAGCCCATATGTAGGCAGGCAGGGCCCCAGAAGCTCAGAATATCGCATTTACCACCATATATACCATCTACCAGAAGACAAGAGAGTCATTGAGAGCCCTTATTAGGGCTACTATGCTGAACAGTATATAGCTCATATGTAGGCAGGCAGGGCCCCAGAAGCTCAGAATATCGCTTTTACCACCATATATACCAGCTACCAGAAGACAAGAGAGTAATTGAGAGCCCTTATTAGGGCTACTATGTTGAACAGTATATAGCTCTTATGTAGGCAGGCAGGGCCCCAGAAGCTCAGAATATCGCATTTACCACCATATATACCAGCTACCAGAAGACAAGAGAGTCATTAAGAGCCCTTATTAGGGCTACTATGCTGAACGGTATATAGCTCCTATGTAGGCAGGCAGGGCCCCAGAAGCTCAGAATATCGCATTTACCACCATATATACCAGCTACCAGAAGACAAGAGAGTCATTGAGAGCCCTTATTAGGGCTACTATGCTGAACAGTATATAGCTCATATGTAGGCAGGCAGGGCCCCAGAAGCTCAGAATATCGCATTTACCACCATATATACCAGCTACCAGAAGACAAGAGAGTCATTGAGAGTCCTTATTATTAGGGCTACTATGCTGAACAGTATATAGCCCATATGTAGGCAGGCAGGGCCCCAGAAGCTCAGAATATCGCATTTACCACCATATATACCAGCTACCAGAAGACAAGAGAGTCATTGAGAGCCCTTATTAGGGCTACTATGCTGAACAGTATATAGCTCATATGTAGGCAGGCAGGGCCCCAGAAGCTCAGAATATCGCTTTTACCACCATATATACCAGCTACCAGAAGACAAGAGAGTCATTGAGAGCCCTTATTAGGGCTACTATGCTGAACAGTATATAGCTCATATGTAGGCAGGCAGGGCCCCAGAAGCTCAGAATATCGCTTTTACCACCATATATACCAGCTACCAGAAGACAAGAGAGTCATTGAGAGCCCTTATTAGGGCTACTATGTTGAACAGTATATAGCTCTTATGTAGGCAGGCAGGGCCCCAGAAGCTCAGAATATCGCATTTACCACCATATATACCAGCTACCAGAAGACAAGAGAGTCATTAAGAGCCCTTATTAGGGCTACTATGCTGAACGCTATATAGCTCCTATGTAGGCAGGCAGGGCCCCAGAAGCTCAGAATATCGCATTTACCACCATATATACCAGCTACCAGAAGACAAGAGAGTCATTGAGAGCCCTTATTAGGGCTACTATGCTGAACAGTATATAGCTCATATGTAGGCAGGCAGGGCCCCAGAAGCTCAGAATATCGCTTTTACCACCATATATACCAGCTACCAGAAGACAAGAGAGTCATTAAGAGCCCTTATTAGGGCTACTATGCTGAACAGTATATAGCTCATATGTAGGCAGGCAGGGCCCCAGAAGCTCAGAATATCGCTTTTACCACCATATATACCAGCTACCAGAAGACAAGAGAGTCATTGAGAGCCCTTATTAGGGCTACTATGCTGGACAGTATATAGCTCATATGTAGGCAGGCAGGGCCCCAGAAGCTCAGAATATCGCATTTACCACCATATATACCAGCTACCAGAAGACAAGAGAGTCATTGAGAGTCCATATTATTAGGGCTACTATGCTGAACAGTATATAGCCCATATGTAGGCAGGCAGGGCCCCAGAAGCTCAGAATATCGCTTTTACCACCATATATACCAGCTACCAGAAGACAAGAGAGTCATTGAGAGCCCTTATTAGGGCTACTATGCTGAACGGTATATAGCTCATTCTAGCTATATACACACTGCATACAACGGCTGCTTTAGTGAGGGGTAGCTGCTGCTGGAATAGGGACAGAAAGACTTCAGTGGTGTATTAGCACCTATATACAAAACTATATACACTCTGCACAAAACGGCTGCTTTAGTGAGGGGTAGCTGCTGCTGCTGGAATAGGGACAGAAAGACTTCAGTGGTGTATTAGCACCTATATACAAAACTATATTTTGCACTACTGTTTTGTGTCCTCTGTGCCAACAAAACACTGTTTTATACCCGTTGCGTATAGGCACCATTTCACCTTCTGGCAGTATACGGCTGTATAGCCAGGTGTTCTCCTAAAAAATATATTTATATTTGGCACTACTGTTTTGTGTCCTCTTTACCAACAAAACCCTGTTATATACCCGGTGCGTATAGGCACCATTTCACCTTCTGGCAGTATACGGCTGTATAGCCAGGTGTTCTCCTTAAAAATATATTTATATTTGGCACTACTGTTTTGTGTCCTCTTTACCAACAAAACCCTGTTATATACCCGTTGCGTATAGGCACCATTTCACCTTCTGGCAGTATACGGCTGTATAGCCAGGTGTTCTCCTAAAAAATATATTTATATTTGGCACTACTGTTTTGTGTCCTCTTTACCAACAAAACCCTGTTATATACCCCGTTGCGTATAGGCACCATTTCACCTTCTGGCAGTATACGGCTGTATAGCCAGGTGTTCTCCTAAAAAATATATTTATATTTGGCACTACTGTTTTGTGTCCTCTTTACCAACAAAACCCTGTTATATACCCTGTTGCGTATAGGCACCATTTCACCTTCTGGCAGTATACGGCTGTATAGCCAGGTGTTCTCCTAAAAAATATATTTATATTTGGCACTACTGTTTTGTGTCCTCTTTACCAACAAAACCCTGTTATATACCCGTTGCGTATAGGCACCATTTCACCTTCTGGCAGTATACGGCTGTATAGCCAGGTGTTCTCCTAAAAAATATATTTATATTTGGCACTACTGTTTTGTGTCCTCTTTACCAACAAAACCCTGTTATATAACCAGTGCGTATTAGGCACCATTTCACCTTCTGGCAGTATACGGCTGTATAGCCAGGTGTTCTCCTTAAAAATATATTTATATTTGGCTCTACTGTTTTGTGTCCTCTGTGCCAACAAAAGACTGTTATATACCCGATGCGTATAGGCACCATTTCACCTTCTGGCAGTATACGGCTGTATAGCCAGGTGTTCTCCTTAAAAATATATTTATATTTGGCTCTACTGTTTTGTGTCCTCTGTGCCAACAAAACCCTGTTATATACCCAGTGCGTATTAGGCACCATTTCACCTTCTGGCAGTATACGGCTGTATAGCCAGGTGTTCTCCTTAAAAATATATTTATATTTGGCTCTACTGTTTTGTGTCCTCTGTGCCAACAAAAGACTGTTATATACCCGGTGCGTATAGGCACCATTTCACCTTCTGGCAGTATACGGCTGTATAGCCAGGTGTTCTCCTAAAAAATATATTTATATTTGGCATAACGCGTGGCCAAAAAAGTAAAACGTCTGAAATGCGGAGGGCTAGCGCAAAGGGACGTGGACGAGGACGGGGGCGCGGAAATGCTGGTGGGGGCACAAACCGCATTGAAGCCAGTGGGGATACAATGCGTGCTGGTGAGGGGCAGCCAGCATTACGCTCATCCAGCTTCCCTGCCTTTATGGGACAGTTATGCGGGGGGCGGGGTACACCTCTGTTGAGGCCTGAGCAGCGTGAACAGGTGGTGCAATGGATGGCCGATAACGCTTCCAGTCACTTGTCCACCACCCAGTCATCCACACAGTCTCACTCTGACCCTCCTTCCTCCCAACCTGGCCAACAGAGTCAGCCCACCCTTGACCCCTCCCAGGACCTCTTTTCGGGTCCTTTTCCAGATGTGCCGCAAGAATCCCAGGAGCTAGCAGAGGAATTTGTTTGTAGTGATGCCCAAACACTTGAGTATCCGCCATCTCCTAGTGATGTGGACCCGGAACCAGCATCTGCTATCATGAGCGATGATGATGAGACGCAGTTGCCATCAAGGGAGGCTGTTGGAATGTCCAGTGGGCAGGAGGAGGAGCAGAAAGAGGAAGTGGAAGAGGAGGTGGTGGACGACGAAATGACCGACCCCACTTGGACAGGGGTGATGTCCAGCGGGGAAAGCAGTGGAGATGCGGTCTGCGCATCACCGAATAAGGCAGCAAGAGGCAGAGGACAGTCCAGAGGCAGAGGACAGTCCAGACAGAGAAGGCAGGCCACAGCCAGCAGGGCCGAAGCTCTTCCCGGCAGCAGGCAGTCGCGCAAAGCTCCCCCATCGAGGCCTCGTACTTCTGTGGTGTGGAGATTTTTTAATGTTTGCGCGGACGACAAACTGAGCGCGGTTTGCGCAATCTGCCACTCAAAACTGAGTAGGGGCTCTGAGAAGAGCAATCTGACCACCTCAGGCATGCGCCGTCACTTGGAAGTCAAGCACTGGGCTGAGTGGGAGAGAGCAAACGCAATACAACCTGCGCCCGGTCTTGCTGCCACTGCCTCTTCCCCTTTGTTGTGTGCTGCCACTGCGGTCCAGACCTCCAGACAGGACACCTCCACATCTGCCTCTGCCTCGGCTACTTTGGGGCCTTCTCCTTCAGCCCCCCCTTCCCCCGCATCTTCGTCTGCACCTTCCATCTCCTCGTCCCATCAACTGTCCATCTCACAGGCGTTCAACCGCAGGCGGAAGTACGCCTCCAGTCACCCCCAAGCCCAAGCCTTAACCTGCCTCATCTCCAAACTGCTGGCCCTGGAGATGTTGCCGTTTAGGCTTGTGGAGACGCAGGCCTTCCGCGACCTGATGGCGGCTGCCGCACCTCGCTATTCCGTCCCTAGCCGCCACTATTTTTCCCGGTGTGGCGTCCCCGCCCTGCACCAGCACGTGTCGCGTAACATCAGGCGGGCCCTGAGGTACGCAGTCAGCGCAAAGGTCCACTTGACCACCGACTCGTGGACAAGCGCTTGCGGCCAAGGACGCTACATCTCTTTGACGGCACACTGGGTGAATGTTGTGGAAGCGGGGACGGGGTCGCAAACAGGGACGGCCTACATACCACCCCCCGCCCAAGATTGCCAGCACGGGTTCTGATAGACCCCCCTCCTCTTCCTCCCCTCTGCCTTAACATCGCCCTCAGCCCCTAGCTGGAAGCGTTGCAGCACTGGCGCGGGGAGACGTCAGCAGGCGGTGCTTAAGCTCATCAGCTTGGGCGACAGGAAGCACAGCGCCGCAGAGGTGAGGCACGCCATATTGCAGCAGACAGAGATGTGGCTGTCGCCGCTGCAGCTAGGACCAGGCATGGTCGTGTGCGATAACGGCCGTAACCTGGTGGCGGCTCTGGAGCTTGCAGAACTCAATCACGTACCATGCCTGGCCCACGTTTTTAATTTGGTAGTACAAAAGTTTCTAAAGACTTACCCCAACCTGGCAGAGCTACTGGTCAAAGTGCGGCGCTTGTGCGCTCACTTTCGGAAGTCAACTGTAGCTGCTGCTAGCTTAAAAAAAATCCAGCAACGCCTCCATTTGCCTCAACATCGGCTGTTGTGTGACCTGCCCACTCGCTGGAATTCCACCTATTGCATGTTGGCCAGGGTGTGTGAGCAGCAGAGAGCATTGATGGAGTACCAGATGATGCATCCACGCGTGCATCCAACTCAGCTCCCTCAGTTTGCCAACCACGAGTGGCCATGGATGGCAGACATATGCGATGTATTGCGTATCTTTGAGGAGTCCACTAAGAAGGTCAGCAGCGAGGACGCTATAGTGAGCGTAACCATCCCGCTCCTATGCGTCCTTAAAGAATCGCTCATCGCAATAAGGGAGAACGCATTGCACACAGAGGAGACGGGGGTAGGAGGAGACGCAACGCAGGTAGACAGTCAGACCACACTTTTGTCTGCTGCTCGGTGGCAGTTGCAGGAGGAGGAGGATGAGGAGGAGGAGGACAACGTGGAGGTGGCTGTGGAAGAGGATGCTGGCGGCGAGGGTAGCAGTCAGGCTGTGTGCGTCCCATTGGTTCAGCGCGGATGGGGCGGAGAGGAGGAGGAAGAGGAGGAAATGGAAAATGATCCTTCTGGTGGGGGCAGTGACGTCATGCCTACTCAGAGTCTGGCACACATGGCTGACTTCATGCTGGGCTGCTTTTCCCGGGACATACGTGTTGTCCGGATATTGGAGAACAAACTATACTGGGTCTTCACACTCCTGGACCCCCGGTATAAAGATAACTTCTCCTCTTTTATTCAGGTAGAGGAGAGGACGAATCGATTACTGGAATACCAGAGGGAACTCTTGCAGAACATGATGCAGATTTTCCCACCCAGCATCGCTGGCGGCAGAGAGGAGAGTGTCTCCCAGAGTCTGACAACATCGATCAGGGCCACAGCCACCAGGGGAACACTCTCCAAGGTGTGGGACACGTTCATGTCACCCCCTCGTGCAACTTCCATCACTGCGGGGCCCGCTATCAGCAGGAGGGACAAGTATCGGCGGATGTTGCGGGACTACCTGGCAGACCACACCCCTGTCCTCCCCGATCCCTCGGTGCCCTACACTTACTGGGTCTCCAAGTTGGACACGTGGCTGGAACTGTCCCTGTACGCCTTGGAGGTGCTTGCCTGCCCTGCCGCCAGCGTGCTATCAGAAAGGGTGTTCAGCGCAGCCGGGGGCATTATAACCGATAAGCGCAGCCGCCTGTCAACCGACAGTGCCGACAAGCTGACGCTAATCAAAATGAACAGCAAGTGGATTGACCCGGACTTTGCTTGTACAACAGTGGAAAGCAGCCAAGAGTGAAGTGCCATCTGTATGAAGTGCCATTTCCTCCTCCTCCTCCTCCTTAACCGCCGTAGAATTGCTGTATTAATAAAAAAAATTATGGCTCACCTCTTGGGCTTAATACAATCAATTTTTAAGAGGTCTCAGCTCTTGGGCCTCCACACAATTTTTAAGAGGTCTCAGCTCTTGGGACTCCACATAATTTTTAAGAGGTATCAGCTCTTGGGACTCCACACAATTTTCAAGAGGTCTCAGCTCTTGGGCCTCCACACAATGTTTGAGAGGTCTCAGCTCTTGGGACTCCACACAATTTTTAAAAGGTCTCAGCTCTTGGGCCTCCACACAATTTTTAAGAGGTCTCAGCTCTTGGGACTCCACACAATTTTTAAGAGGTCTCAGCTCTTGGGCCTCCACACAATTTTTAAGAGGTCTCAGCTCTTGGGACTCCACATAATTTTTAAGAGGTCTCAGCTCTTGGGACTCCACACAATTTTCAAGAGGTCTCAGCTCTTGGGTCTCCACACAATGTTTGAGAGGTCTCAGCTCTTGGGACTCCACACAATTTTTAAAAGGTCTCAGCTCTTGGGCCTCCACACAATTTTTAAGAGGTCTCAGCTCTTGGGACTCCACACAATTTTTAAGATGTCTCAGCTCTTGGGCCTCCACACAATTTTTAAGAGGTCTCAGCTCTTGGGACTCCACATAATTTTTAAGAGGTCTCAGCTCTTGGGACTCCACACAATTTTCAAGAGGTCTCAGCTCTTGGGCCTTCACACAATGTTTGATTGGTCTCAGCTCTTGGGACTCCACACAATTTTTAAGAGGTCTCAGCTCTTGGGACTCCACACAATTTTTAAGAGGTCTCAGCTCTAAGCTTCCCTTACTGCTGGGGTGACACACTGTAACAAACCTCCTCCTGTAAGCTTCCCTGACTGCTGGGGTGACACAATGTAACAAACCTCCTCCTTTAAGCTTCCCTTACTGCTGGGGTAACACATTGTAACAAACCTCCTCCTGTAAGCTTCCCTGACTGCTGGGGTGACACACTCTAACAAACCTCCTCCTGTAAGCTTCCCTGACTGCTGGGGTGACACACTGTAACAAACCTCCTCCTGTAAGCTTCCCTTACTGCTGGGGTAACACACTGTAACAAACCTCCTCCTTTAAGCTTCCCCGACTGCTGGGGTGACACACTGTAACAAACCTCCTCCTGTAAGCTTCCCTGACTGCTGGGGTGACACACTGTAACAAACCTCCTCCTGTAAGCTTCCCTGACTGCTGGGGTGACACACTGTAACAAACCTCCTCCTTTAAGCTTCCCCGACTGCTGGGGTGACACACTGTAACAAACCTCCTCCTGTAAGCTTCCCTGACTGCTGGGGTGACACACTGTAACAAACCTCCTCCTGTAAGCTTCCCTTACTGCTGGGGTGACACACTGTAACAAACCTCCTCCTGTAAGCTTCCCTTACTGCTGGGGTGACACAATGTAACAAACCTCCTCCTTTAAGCTTCCCTTACTGCTGGGGTAACACACTGTAACAAACCTCCTCCTGTAAGCTTCCCTTACTGCTGGGGTGACACACTGTAACAAACCTCCTCCTGTAAGCTTCCCTTACTGCTGGGGTGACACAATGTAACAAACCTCCTCCTGTAAGCTTCCCTGACTGCTGGGGTGACACAATGTAACAAACCTCCTCCTTTAAGCTTCCCTTACTGCTGGGGTAACACACTGTAACAAACCTCCTCCTGTAAGCTTCCCTGACTGCTGGGGTGACACAATGTAACAAACCTCCTCCTTTAAGCTTCCCTTACTGCTGGGGTGACACACTGTAACAAACCTCCTCCTGTAAGCTTCCCTGACTGCTGGGGTGACACACTGTAACAAACCTCCTCCTGTAAGCTTCCCTGACTGCTGGGGTAACACACTGTAACAAACCTCCTCCTTTAAGCTTCCCTTAGCTTTTCTTTTTTGTACAGTTTGGCTTGGGGTCCATGGCAATGTAGAGGAAAGAAGGTTTCCTTGTCTTGTCTCACTTTACGTAGAAGTTATATTGTGTTTGGAGTGTATTGTTGAGTGGCTGTGATAGTGGCGTAATAGTGCGACTTGGGCGCGTTATATGCACCCAGACATGCTTCCCCTGCTGTCCCAGTTGCATTCCAGCAGTGTTGGCATCATTTTCTGATGTTTCAGGGTGGACTTGGTGACCTCCAAGTGGTCGAATTGAGATTTCCAAGTGGCGAGCATTTTTTCCCCATAGACTATAATGGGATTCGATAATCGGTCGAGTAGTCGAGTAACGCGGTCTATTCGAATCGAAATTCGAAATTTCGAATATTTCACTACTCGCTCATCTCTAGTGACAGATAAACAGACTCACCATGTTCCTTTGCCACACTTTGTAATATGGCCAGGCCATTTTTAGACATTCAGAAGTTGGTTTGACACATTTTTAATCCAGGCACCATGTGCCTCAACAACTAGACCATTGTCTCTGGTGCACAGATCAGGTAAACTAAGGTGCATGAGGCATGATTTACTATGTGCACCTACTAACAAATACTAGAGCAAGATGGCTGACCTGCCCTGAGGTAAAGGCATAGTGTTGCCTAGGAAAGCGCACTGGAGGCTCAGAAAATGGGCAATGTCATAATATTTCGCCTCTTTTTTTTTTATGTACACAGAGCATTAACTTAACATGGATTAGTTGGCAAACTAATAAAGACATTTTTACAGAGTCACATTTTTTGTTGTATTTCCTTGTTTTGAGCAAAACACTGTTGAATTCCATAATGTGTAAAGTATTCGACACCTGTAAATATATTATTTAACTAAAAGAAAGCAAACAGTATGTTCTCAAAGCTAGAAAGGAAAAATCAAGAAAAGAAGGAAATATAAAGTCCAAATAGAAAGGGGGTGGATAGGTTGAAAGAAGATGGGGGGGGGCATAAAAAGAAAAAAATAGGGGGGACTAGGAAGGCGGGATATTTCCCACACTGCCTCAAACCTATTTCCCTTTAGGTTAAGGTAGCCTGGGAGATATCAAGGCAGACGTATTACCTCCAAGTCTCCCAAGTCACCAGAAATATTTTGTGGGAGTCGTTAAGGATATTAGATAGCTTCTCGTTTATAAGGAAATCATTCAACCTTACTGATACCTCGGACATTGGGGTAAATTGTTTTTTTTACATTCCCTATCAATTGTTCGTTTGGCAGCAAGGAAAAGATAGATAAGTAACTTAATATCTTGTTGGTCATCCTATTGAACTGGTTTCAGAAATGGGCTAACATATGGCAGGTCCACCAGGTGTGGAGAAAATCACCCTCTACATCACAGACTCTAAAGTATGTGCTCAAACATCAGGTGAACCTCTCTCTGAGGTGACTTTGAACTAAATATCAGTAATATTGAGTGTTTTAGGCCATCTCCATTGTTAACACGTTTATGGAGATTGCTATCCATATATTTACCCACAGTTATCAGATTGTGAGGAACCCAGGTCTTTTTCTCAGCATGCAACATATTTATGAGCAGTGTGTCATTCAGCGCTGAGTACAACATGGCAATCCTAAGCCTGTGGAATGTGTCTTAAACATGTTTCCTCAAAGACTGTCCATCACCAAAAGGAAGGATTCAATTTTGTTAGAGGCAACACCCAATGTCAGTTAAAGATATCAAAAATATTCCCGAAATTGCTCTTTTAAATCATTGAAGGATCAAAATCCCTCATCTGAGAGGAGATGAAATACCTGAATTATACCATGGTCAAACCACCACTTAATTTGTTTTGTAAACTTGGTAAAAAAGGTTTGGGTTATTGTGGCCTAGTTGGAAACAAGGGTGCATAAAACATTACATACATCTCTGTCCAGTAAACAGTAAATCTATATGTATATATTAAGAGACAGCAGCTACACAGTTAACAGGCAGAGGCTGCTGTGGGGTGACATCACAGTAAGAGGCCCAATGCATGACTGGGCTAGAGCTCCATGTTATCTCCTGCTATTACTCCAACTCCCCTTCAATAAAACACAGCACAATGTATATATCTTTGGAATTATACAATTTAAACAAACTGAACAAATAAATACAAGATGACTCAAATCTCCCACGCCTGAATAGAGTCTGAATGGCAAGCGACCAAACGTAACCTGCGAGGATGACAAGGAGGAAAAAATCCTAGATGCACCTAAATCAGCAGAAGCCGCCAACTCTGCCAGGCTTGGAGCTCAACAGGCCTAACACCAGGGTGCAAAATAACGACAGTATGGCTACCCCAAAATTGTAGCCATCCTCGCAACTATATCATCATTTCTTTCATCATATATTTCCATTTCTTTCCCATTTTTTTATTTTTGAATTTTCAGTATCCATTTTTATTTAATTTTCAGTATCCACTTTTTTGTTTTTTGAATCTTCAGTATCCCTTTTTTATGTATTTATTTATTTATTTATTTCAAGTATAACTAAAATAATAACTTTGTCAAAGTATAGTATCCTGCAAATCATACATATATAACTTTAATTTTTACACTTGGCACATGACAATATGTATGCACTGCCAATAATATTAACATTGCAAAATTAACCCATCCTAGAGGATGGTGGGTGGCACTGCTCTGCCCAGTGCCAGGGAGGACGAGGGGTCAAAGAGGGGGAGGGAGAGACCCCTGGCCCCTATATAGTCCTCCCCTCCCCCTGTCACTTCCCCCCACATCCCACTGGACTAGCTCTCGATAGGAGCTCAGGTCAGTCATGTGGCGCATCCCTTAAGGGGAAGACGCCCTTCTTGACTGGGCTAGAGCTCCATGTTATCGCCCACTATTACCCCATTTCCCTTTCAATAAAACACAACACAATGTATACATCTTTGGAATGATACAACCACAGCTGAACAAATAAATACAAGATGACACAAATCTCCCACCCCTCAACAGAGTGAGTGGCAATCGATCAAACTAAACCTGCGAGGTTGACGAGGAGGAAAATATCCTTGATGCACCGAAATCTTTTTTCTAAGCTCCGCTGCCAACTGTGCCAACAGGGCTAACTGCCAGGGTGAAAAATAACGAGAGCATGGCTACCCCAAAATTGTAGCTATCCTCGCAACTACGCCAACAGGCTAATTTTTATGTTAAAAAACAGGTGCATTTCTACACCTTAGCTTTCATATAACCTGCCAACTCAGACCTGAAAGGGAGGAGACCGCCATAGCTGCACAGAGTTGACTCCTTAGCGCTGGCCAGCCCACCAAACCCCTCCATTGTGTAAACCCCCCCAATTTATTGTTCAGCTGAAGCAGCCTCGACATATACCCATCGATGGTCCTGATCCCACTTCCTCCATGGCTACCGCCACTCTGACATGCCGCCCCTCCACTTGGGGAAGTAAACCACCCCCATACCACAATCCCATATGAACAAAACAGTACCTCCCCCTTGTTCCATCTTAACCACCCCCCAAGGTACCTTGATAGATTGGAGCCCCCAGCAAGCATGCTCTGCATCCTATCACCGAACTCCCCCAAATGCCTCCATCCTCTCTTCATCATCAATCTTCAGTTCCAATCCCAATCGTCTGTGGCTATTTAACCGGTACCCCTAGGACTGCGCTGCTCCTCCAGGTCGACAATCTCCAGTCTGACCCACCAATGTCTGTATCCAATAAACTGCCGAACACACTCGATCCTCCCAACATGCCATGTCTGTCATATTAAGTGCTCGCTGCCCCTTCCCTGTAAGCCATGTAATACAGCAACATGAATCTCCTATAATCTGTTAGGGGGTCCTAGCGGGCCCCAAAACCACCACTATGAGTATCCGACAAACTGCCAATTTAAACATATTCAGGGCTCTCTGCCCCTTCCCAGTGGGCTGCCTAATCGACCAATATGAGTCTCCAATAATCCACCGAACACGCCGAGTCTATCCTGTTAAGTGCTCTCGGCCCCTTCCCAGTAGGCCCCGTAATCCACCCATATGAGTATCCAATAGGCTGCCGGTTTTATTATATTAAGGGTTCCCTAACCCTTCCCAGTAGGCCCCGAAGACCACGATGAGTATCCATTAAACTGACGATTTTAACATATTAAGGGCTCTCTGCCTCCTCCCAGTGGGTCGCATAATCCACCAATTTAGGTATCCAAAACCCTGCCGAACACGTCAAGTCTATCATGTTAAGGGCTCTCATCCCTTGCCAGTAGGCTTGTAATCGACCTATCTGAGTATCCAATAAACCACCAATTATAATAAGGGCTCCTGCCCCTTTCCAGTGGGCCCCAAAAACCACACTATGAGTATCCAATAAACTGCCGATCTTATCATATTAAAGGCTCTCTGCCCCTTCCCAGTGGGCCACACACACTACCAATTTGAGTATCCCATAATCCGCCAGGTCAATTATATTAAGAGCTCTTAGCCCCTTCACAGCAAGCCTCGTAATCCACCAATATGAATAACATCCACCTTACACAGAAAATCTAAAATAATAAGACGGATTCAATACTCTGCCGCCCCCATCAA
This sequence comes from Gastrophryne carolinensis, assembly GCA_027917425.1. Lineage (NCBI taxonomy): Eukaryota > Metazoa > Chordata > Amphibia > Anura > Microhylidae > Gastrophryne > Gastrophryne carolinensis. The sequence goes on from CM051238.1 coordinate 324,082,893, forward strand.
ATTTATCATTAAAAGGGCTTCCAACCTGCTCCACCATAGGCCACGTAATCCCCCAATATGAATATTCATAGTCCACCGAACCCGCCAAACCTATCATGTGGATATGATAATCTGCCACCCCGTCAAGCCTATCATATTGAGGGGTCTCGACCCACTGCACAGCAGGTCACGTAACCCCCCTAAATCTAGCCTTGCCGTCTGTTCTTGCCTTCCTTCTGTCCTTTGGGAACTGAATTTTTCCATCAGCATTTTTCCATCAGCAGGACCTACAATTACACTGAAATCTGGCAACATTAACCAAGGCTCTGATCCCTTCGTAGGCCATGTACTTAGCCGATCTGACCTTTGTCCCACACGGGTAGCCACAAAGCTCGATCCACCCCTCGACGGTGCTGCTCCCTGGGTTGGATAATAAGTTCAACCCCTGACCAAGCAATCCAACACCATCATATTGTGTGCACCATGCTCACCTCTCTCTAGAGGATGTACCATTCTGGCCCTCCCCTCTCGTGGGTAACTTGGGCCCCCTGATGAGCCACTCTCTGGGTCAAACAGTGGGTACTAACATACAAAGATCATCAACAAACCATCCCACTGCCTTGTATTGTGAGCCCCAACTCAGCTCCCCCATAGGCCATGCACTCTGCATACTCCAGCTTTCCCCCCTTTGCAATAACCCTTGCTCGAGTGGATACTTACTCCCGCTCCCAGGGTCACATGAACAACACCAATCAAATGATCCAACCCTAATCCTCCAATCACTATCATATTGTGAACAGAGGGGTTGTTTCACTGTTGATCCTGTCCTCCAACCCTTTTTGGCCTTGTCCGACCTGGTAATCCAATGCAAAGAGGGCGGTTGGTTCTCTCTCTGGGAGGGAACCGGGATGTGCCTGTTTTTTACCCTGAATTATGAGCTCTCCATGGTGTGTATATAAGGTAGTCTTGTTTATTCATGTAGGTACATTATATACATTACTTACATTTTTTTACATTTTTTTACACATATTTTTACCAATACACACATATTTATTCAACATATTTTACCTATTCACATATATTTACACAATTTCCCACTTGTAGTGGTATTCAGTCAGATTGACTGATATTTTGCTGAGTGTCCATTGGTTTATTGAATCTCATAAGGGGCAAGGGGACACGGGCCTCTGTCGGCCTTGTCCCACTTCAGTGTTCCCTTCGCAGTGTTGGGGGACCCTGTTTGTAGCCAGGTGTCTTAAGATTCAGGTTTTATACCTCCAGTTTGCAGCAATTGCATACGCGTTTCACTTAGAACGTAGCTTCCTCAGTGCATTACTGTGAGGAGGATTATAAACAGAAAAAATAGGGGTAAGTGATGCCGCCCCTTAGGGGGATAGGGGAGAAAAAAGAACGATTCAATTGTCATTGTTTACTCACTGCTTGCATGGTAGGTTTTGGCTTCTGCCCGTTGTTCCCTCACAAGGTGCTGTATTGTCCACTTTGGGGTAGCCTCCTGTGTAAATTAAGTGTAAGGAGGAGGCTGTATTTAGTACAGATTGTGCCAAATCAGGGTATATCCCTGTGTGTGGACCCATTTATGTGAGCTCTGTGGTTTTGAAAGGGTTACCTTATTGGAATGCTGCTTTTAGGTCCAGATTCGCCTGCCGTTTTTCCGGGTGTCCTTTAGAGCAGGCACTGGGATGCTGGCTGGCTGTGTGCCTTGGAAGTCTCTCTGCTCACAGCACGTTTGGCACTGTGCTCTGTTTCTTGGCTGGGCAGTGTGAGGCTCCGTTCGCGCCCACTGCAGTTTTAAACTGCGGGCGCTAGGTGGGGGCTGCGTGGTGGGGAGGCGGGGCGGTGACGTCACTCGCGCTCCCTACTGGCTCGCTGTCCTTGAGCCGGAAGTGCTTATACAAGTACTTCCCCTGTGTGCAGCCCTCTGTCTGGGCCTATGAGGTCTCCGCCATTTTGGCGTGGTCCGCTATTGCGGCCGCCATTTTGGCTTGGTCTGATTGTGTTTAATTGCTCACTGTGGGTCTCCGGTGTCGCCGTTTACGGGCGGCGCCATTTTTGGTATGTCAGCTTGCTGATGGGAAAAACGGGCTAGTGCCTTAGCATTATACATTCTTTGTCACATGTAAATAGATTCACAATATTGTCCTGCTGATTTTTAGTTTGCTGTTTTGTATAGCTGTGTTTGTCTTGTTATTTTGTGACTCATGGTTATTGTCTCTGTGATTAATAAGTATAATTAAGTAGTTGATTTTGGGGGCTCTCTGTGTTATGTCTTAGTTCTTCCTACTTGTAATGGGGTAGTTGTTTTGGGGGATCCTTAAACTAAACTTTGGGGACTTTTTTCTTTTTTCTTTTTTGGTCTCATCCATTGCTCTGGAATTGTTCCTGAGTTCCAATTCTAATCCTTTCCTGTTTTCTTGGGAATGTTTGCTGTTTTTTCCTATGGGTCAGTGGGGCTGGTCTCATAAGAAGGGTGAGAAACTATTGTACTCATTGAGACCTGGCGGTCTTGTTGCTGTCAGTCTAGCTATCCATTTCGTCTCCCTTTGCAATGTTATTTTCTCAATATCGCCCCCTCTGGGGTTGTCATGGATCCTGTCCAGTGCCTGGAACGTGACTTTGTTTGGATTGGTGGTACCGGAGAAAGTGTCTGCCTATTGGGGTGGTGAGTGTGCCGTTTTTTATGTCCCTCACGTGTTCATATATTCTTGTCCTGAGTTTTCTATCCGTCTTGCCTACGTAAAAACAGGGGCATGTACATGTCAGTAGGTAGATTATGTGGGCGGTGTTACAGTTCACGAAGTGTTTTAAAGTGAAAGTCTGCCCGTTGGGTAATAAAATTTCTCTGCCTTGTGTAATGTATCTGCAAGTGCTGCATCCCCCACATCTGTATATTCCCAGGGTTTTACAGCAGATTTTTCCCGTTGTCCTGTTGAAGTGGCTGTGTACTAGTTTGTCTTTAATTGATTTGGGTCTTCTGAAGGTCAATTGGGGTGTCGGGGGTATCAGGGGAGATAGGTCGGGGTCATGAGTAAGTATGGACCAGTGTTTCTGAATGATCCGTCTGATTTCTTGGTGTTGTTGTGTATAAGTCAGTATAAAAGGCAGTTTTGGTTGTTTCTCTTTTGTGTCTAAAGTCCTTCTGTTGAAGAGTAGTGTCTGTCTATCTTTGTCCCTAGCTTTGTGGTAGGCCAATTTGAGTATTCTTTTTGAATACCCCCTGTCTTTCAATCTATCCCTGATGCCGTCGGCCGCTTTGTGAAACGCCGTTAGTGTTGTACTATTTCGCCTGGCTCGTAGATACTCGCCATATGGGATGCTTTTTTTGAGGGCGGTTGGATGTGAACTGCTAGCTTTCAAGATGTTATTGGCCGCTGTGGGTTTGCGGTAAAAATTAGTCTGTATGCCTCCTTCCCTATTTCGCTGGATGGTTATATCAAGGAAGGCCACTTGTTCTTTGTGGTAGTCTAGTGTGAATTTTAAATTCAGTTCATTCTTATTGAGTATATTTACAAAAGTCTTCAATTGTGCTTCCGTGCCCTCCCAGACTATCAGGACATCGTCTATGTACCGCAACCATACCAAGACGTTGTCCTGATAGTCTGCGAGGTCCTCCTGTTGCCATAAATTGTGTTCCCACCAGCCCAAGTATAGGTTTGCATATGTGGGTGCACAGGTAGTGCCCATTGCTGTTCCTTGGGTTTGGTGGTATAGATTTTGGTCAAATAAAAAAACGTTGTGTGTTAGTATAAAATGTAAGAGTGTGATGATAAAACTGTTGTGTTCGTATTCACTGATGGGTAGTTGGTCTAAGAATGATTTTACTGCTTTTAGTCCTTGGGGATGGGGGATGCTGGAGTATAGTGCTTCTACGTCCAGAGTGACCAGTAGGGCATTGTCTGGAATGGTTAAGTCGTGTATGATTTGGAGTAAGTGGGGAGTATCCTTAACGTATGAGGGTAAGGCTTGAACAAAAGGTTGTAAATAGGCGTCAACGTAGATGCTGGCTCTGCTGGTGAGTGAGTCTATGCCGGAGACTATTGGTCTGCCTGGCGGGTCTGTCAGTGATTTATGGATTTTGGGTAATGTGTAGAATGTCTGTATGGTTGGTTTGGGTATAACTAGGAAGTCGGCTGTTTGTTTGTCTATGATCCTGTGTTGTAGTGCTTCGTTAATGATGTGTTCGAAGGTTTCCTTGTCCTTTGATAAGGTTATCATGGGGATCCTTTCATACCAGTGTTTGTTGTTTAGTATCCTCATGCACATGTTTGTGTATTGTGATTGGTGTAGTATTACCGTGTTCCCCCCCTTGTCTGCTGGTTTTATGATAATTTCTTGATTCTGTTGTAGTTCGCGAAGTGCTTTCGCTTGTTTTGGTGTGAGGTTTGTTTGTGGTTTACCTTTCGTATTGAGGTGTTGGATATCATAAGTAACCATGTTTACAAAAGTTTTTATGCTATGGTTGAGGTGTAGTGGAGGGAAATATGTAGAGGGTTTCTTGAAGGATTTACGTGTTGTGTATGTACTCGTATCAGGTTTTTGTGATGGTCTTGGGCTTTCGTTTTCCCCACTTAGTTCTATTAGGGTTTCTAGGGTTGTCATGTCTCCCTGTGTGAGTGATATGGCTGTGTCTGTGTTCTCCTGTCTCTGGTATGTGTCTTTGTTGCTGTATTGAAATTTTAAGAGTGTTCTCCGTGCAAAGAGGTGCAGATCTTTAACTAATTCAAATCTGTCTGTGTTCGTATCTGGACAGAAATTCAGCCCTAGTTTGAGTACTTGTTCTTGGTCCTTTGTTAGTGGAATGTTCGTGAGATTGACTATGTCACTGGTATTGGTTTGTGATGCTGTGGGTGATGCGTGTTTGCTCATAGTCTTCTGGCCGTTGCTCTTGTCTGTCTTTTTCCTTGTTGGAACAAAGGGTGAGGTTGTAATGGGGTTTGGGTGTCTATGCCTAAAAAACTGTCTTCGGATGAAGTCTCACTATTCTGGGGGTCAGAATTAGGTAATGCTTTTCTTTGGTTGGAGGGCCTTTGTCCTTGGTCCCTACTGGGGCCCTGGGTCTGATTGTATCGTGGTTTATGGTGTTGGTGGTGTTCTTGTGTTGAGTAGTCCCTTGTTCTATCAAACTCGTTATGTCTTTGTGTCTGTTTGTAGATAGGTCTAGTCCATCTGTAGGCTCTGCCCTCCTGATATGCTTTTAGGTCTCTTTCTAATTTCCTTGTTTTGTTTTCCCACACCTCCTTGTTTAAGTGTCCTATGTTTTTTGTAATTTGTGTGTTCTTTGAATCATACTGTGGCCATTCAGTGTGTTCCCTTAGTTCTTCACAGGTCTGTTTGTAAAGTTCTTCAATCTGTGTTAGTTGTAATTCCTGCTGTTCAATGAGTAGTTTCAGCATGTTTAGGGAGCATTCCTGTAAGTTTTTCTCCCATTTCTCTTTGAACTCAGGGTCAGGGTTATGTACTTGGGGAAAGAACAGCAAACATTCCCAAGAAAACAGGAAAGGATTAGAATTGGAACTCAGGAACAATTCCAGAGCAATGGATGAGACCAAAAAAGAAAAAAGAAAAAAGTCCCCAAAGTTTAGTTTAAGGATCCCCCAAAACAACTACCCCATTACAAGTAGGAAGAACTAAGACATAACACAGAGAGCCCCCAAAATCAACTACTTAATTATACTTATTAATCACAGAGACAATAACCATGAGTCACAAAATAACAAGACAAACACAGCTATACAAAACAGCAAACTAAAAATCAGCAGGACAATATTGTGAATCTATTTACATGTGACAAAGAATGTATAATGCTAAGGCACTAGCCCGTTTTTCCCATCAGCAAGCTGACATACCAAAAATGGCGCCGCCCGTAAACGGCGACACCGGAGACCCACAGTGAGCAATTAAACACAATCAGACCAAGCCAAAATGGCGGCCGCAATAGCGGACCACGCCAAAATGGCGGAGACCTCATAGGCCCAGACAGAGGGCTGCACACAGGGGAAGTACTTGTATAAGCACTTCCGGCTCAAGGACAGCGAGCCAGTAGGGAGCGCGAGTGACGTCACCGCCCCGCCTCCCCACCACGCAGCCCCCACCTAGCGCCCGCAGTTTAAAACTGCAGTGGGCGCGAACGGAGCCTCACACTGCCCAGCCAAGAAACAGAGCACAGTGCCAAACGTGCTGTGAGCAGAGAGACTTCCAAGGCACACAGCCAGCCAGCATCCCAGTGCCTGCTCTAAAGGACACCCGGAAAAACGGCAGGCGAATCTGGACCTAAAAGCAGCATTCCAATAAGGTAACCCTTTCAAAACCACAGAGCTCACATAAATGGGTCCACACACAGGGATATACCCTGATTTGGCACAATCTGTACTAAATACAGCCTCCTCCTTACACTTAATTTACACAGGAGGCTACCCCAAAGTGGACAATACAGCACCTTGTGAGGGAACAACGGGCAGAAGCCAAAACCTACCATGCAAGCAGTGAGTAAACAATGACAATTGAATCGTTCTTTTTTCTCCCCTATCCCCCTAAGGGGCGGCATCACTTACCCCTATTTTTTCTGTTTATAATCCTCCTCACAGTAATGCACTGAGGAAGCTACCTTCTAAGCGAAACGCGTATGCAATTGCTGCAAACTGGAGGTATAAAACCTGAATCTTAAGACACCTGGCTACAAACAGGGTCCCCCAACACTGCGAAGGGAACACTGAAGTGGGACAAGGCCGACAGAGGCCCGTGTCCCCTTGCCCCTTATGAGATTCAATAAACCAATGGACACTCAGCAAAATATCAGTCAATCTGACTGAATACCACTACAAGTGGGAAATTGTGTAAATATATGTGAATAGGTAAAATATGTTGAATAAATATGTGTCTATTGGTAAAAATATGTGTAAAAAAATGTAAAAAAATGTAAGTAATGTATATAATGTACCTACATGAATAAACAAGACTACCTTATATACACACCATGGAGAGCTCATAATTCAGGGTAAAAAACAGGCACATCCCGGTTCCCTCCCAGAGAGAGAACCAACCGCCCTCTTTGCATATTAGTTTCCCTGACGACAAGTCAGGAGCCTGTTACCCGACAGCACTAACACTCTTCCCTAGGAGCACCCCCCCTACCCAAACTACCCTTCCCCCCTTTCCCCCCAACCTTATAAACAATTTCAAGGACAGAGGTAACCCTCTGTGGTGAAAAACCAAACGAATTGCAACCTAGGGTAAAGGGTATCATACGGACACCCAAAAGAAATGACACAATTAAATGGAAACGAATGGGAACAAATGATAAAGAGTCTCACCCTGGATAAAACACTAGTCCCACCCCAGAGCACGACAGGCTCAACGGTAGCGGCCAAATTTATACTATTGGAGAGAACTCTCCAAAAAAAGACTAAATTATACTGGAACATAGATTTCCTGAGGAAATACACAGCCGCAGGAATAGTGCCCCTGGGACTACGAATAAAAATCTTTCCCCAAGTACATAACCCTGACCCTGAGTTCAAAGAGAAATGGGAGAAAAACTTACAGGAATGCTCCCTAAACATGCTGAAACTACTCATTGAACAGCAGGAATTACAACTAACACAGATTGAAGAACTTTACAAACAGACCTGTGAAGAACTAAGGGAACACACTGAATGGCCACAGTATGATTCAAAGAACACACAAATTACAAAAAACATAGGACACTTAAACAAGGAGGTGTGGGAAAACAAAACAAGGAAATTAGAAAGAGACCTAAAAGCATATCAGGAGGGCAGAGCCTACAGATGGACTAGACCTATCTACAAACAGACACAAAGACATAACGAGTTTGATAGAACAAGGGACTACTCAACACAAGAACACCACCAACACCATAAACCACGATACAATCAGACCCAGGGCCCCAGTAGGGACCAAGGACAAAGGCCCTCCAACCAAAGAAAAGCATTACCTAATTCTGACCCCCAGAATAGTGAGACTTCATCCGAAGACAGTTTTTTAGGCATAGACACCCAAACCCCATTACAACCTCACCCTTTGTTCCAACAAGGAAAAAGACAGACAAGAGCAACGGCCAGAAGACTATGAGCAAACACGCATCACCCACAGCATCACAAACCAATACCAGTGACATAGTCAATCTCACGAACATTCCACTAACAAAGGACCAAGAACAAGTACTCAAACTAGGGCTGAATTTCTGTCCAGATACGAACACAGACAGATTTGAATTAGTTAAAGATCTGCACCTCTTTGCACGGAGAACACTCTTAAAATTTCAATACAGCAACAAAGACACATACCAGAGACAGGAGAACACAGACACAGCCATATCACTCACACAGGGAGACATGACAACCCTAGAAACCCTAATAGAACTAAGTGGGGAAAACGAAAGCCCAAGACCATCACAAAAACCTGATACGAGTACATACACAACACGTAAATCCTTCAAGAAACCCTCTACATATTTCCCTCCACTACACCTCAACCATAGCATAAAAACTTTTGTAAACATGGTTACTTATGATATCCAACACCTCAATACGAAAGGTAAACCACAAACAAACCTCACACCAAAACAAGCGAAAGCACTTCGCGAACTACAACAGAATCAAGAAATTATCATAAAACCAGCAGACAAGGGGGGGAACACGGTAATACTACACCAATCACAATACACAAACATGTGCATGAGGATACTAAACAACAAACACTGGTATGAAAGGATCCCCATGATAACCTTATCAAAGGACAAGGAAACCTTCGAACACATCATTAACGAAGCACTACAACACAGGATCATAGACAAACAAACAGCCGACTTCCTAGTTATACCCAAACCAACCATACAGACATTCTACACATTACCCAAAATCCATAAATCACTGACAGACCCGCCAGGCAGACCAATAGTCTCCGGCATAGACTCACTCACCAGCAGAGCCAGCATCTACGTTGACGCCTATTTACAACCTTTTGTTCAAGCCTTACCCTCATACGTTAAGGATACTCCCCACTTACTCCAAATCATACACGACTTAACCATTCCAGACAATGCCCTACTGGTCACTCTGGACGTAGAAGCACTATACTCCAGCATCCCCCATCCCCAAGGACTAAAAGCAGTAAAATCATTCTTAGACCAACTACCCATCAGTGAATACGAACACAACAGTTTTATCATCACACTCTTACATTTTATACTAACACACAACGTTTTTTTATTTGACCAAAATCTATACCACCAAACCCAAGGAACAGCAATGGGCACTACCTGTGCACCCACATATGCAAACCTATACTTGGGCTGGTGGGAACACAATTTATGGCAACAGGAGGACCTCGCAGACTATCAGGACAACGTCTTGGTATGGTTGCGGTACATAGACGATGTCCTGATAGTCTGGGAGGGCACGGAAGCACAATTGAAGACTTTTGTAAATATACTCAATAAGAATGAACTGAATTTAAAATTCACACTAGACTACCACAAAGAACAAGTGGCCTTCCTTGATATAACCATCCAGCGAAATAGGGAAGGAGGCATACAGACTAATTTTTACCGCAAACCCACAGCGGCCAATAACATCTTGAAAGCTAGCAGTTCACATCCAACCGCCCTCAAAAAAAGCATCCCATATGGCGAGTATCTACGAGCCAGACGAAATAGTACAACACTAACGGCGTTTCAGAAAGCGGCCGACGGCATCAGGGATAGATTGAAAGACAGGGGGTATTCAAAAAGAATACTCAAATTGGCCTACCACAAAGCTAGGGACAAAGATAGACAGACACTACTCTTCAACAGAAGGACTTTAGACACAAAAGAGAAACAACCAAAACTGCCTTTTATACTGACTTATACACAACAACACCAAGAAATCAGACGGATCATTCAGAAACACTGGTCCATACTTACTCATGACCCCGACCTATCTCCCCTGATACCCCCGACACCCCAATTGACCTTCAGAAGACCCAAATCAATTAAAGACAAACTAGTACACAGCCACTTCAACAGGACAACGGGAAAAATCTGCTGTAAAACCCTGGGAATATACAGATGTGGGGGATGCAGCACTTGCAGATACATTACACAAGGCAGAGAAATTTTATTACCCAACGGGCAGACTTTCACTTTAAAACACTTCGTGAACTGTAACACCGCCCACATAATCTACCTACTGACATGTACATGCCCCTGTTTTTACGTAGGCAAGACGGATAGAAAACTCAGGACAAGAATATATGAACACGTGAGGGACATAAAAAACGGCACACTCACCACCCCAATAGGCAGACACTTTCTCCGGTACCACCAATCCAAACAAAGTCACGTTCCAGGCACTGGACAGGATCCATGACAACCCCAGAGGGGGCGATATTGAGAAAATAACATTGCAAAGGGAGACGAAATGGATAGCTAGACTGACAGCAACAAGACCGCCAGGTCTCAATGAGTACAATAGTTTCTCACCCTTCTTATGAGACCAGCCCCACTGACCCATAGGAAAAAACAGCAAACATTCCCAAGAAAACAGGAAAGGATTAGAATTGGAACTCAGGAACAATTCCAGAGCAATGGATGAGACCAAAAAAGAAAAAAGAAAAAAGTCCCCAAAGTTTAGTTTAAGGATCCCCCAAAACAACTACCCCATTACAAGTAGGAAGAACTAAGACATAACACAGAGAGCCCCCAAAATCAACTACTTAATTATACTTATTAATCACAGAGACAATAACCATGAGTCACAAAATAACAAGACAAACACAGCTATACAAAACAGCAAACTAAAAATCAGCAGGACAATATTGTGAATCTATTTACATGTGACAAAGAATGTATAATGCTAAGGCACTAGCCCGTTTTTCCCATCAGCAAGCTGACATACCAAAAATGGCGCCGCCCGTAAACGGCGACACCGGAGACCCACAGTGAGCAATTAAACACAATCAGACCAAGCCAAAATGGCGGCCGCAATAGCGGACCATGCCAAAATGGCGGAGACCTCATAGGCCCAGACAGAGGGCTGCACACAGGGGAAGTACTTGTATAAGCACTTCCGGCTCAAGGACAGCGAGCCAGTAGGGAGCGCGAGTGACGTCACCGCCCCGCCTCCCCACCACGCAGCCCCCACCTAGCACCCGCAGTTTAAAACTGCAGTGGGCGCGAACGGAGCCTCACACTGCCCAGCCAAGAAACAGAGCACAGTGCCAAACGTGCTGTGAGCAGAGAGACTTCCAAGGCACACAGCCAGCCAGCATCCCAGTGCCTGCTCTAAAGGACACCCGGAAAAACGGCAGGCGAATCTGGACCTAAAAGCAGCATTCCAATAAGGTAACCCTTTCAAAACCACAGAGCTCACATAAATGGGTCCACACACAGGGATATACCCTGATTTGGCACAATCTGTACTAAATACAGCCTCCTCCTTACACTTAATTTACACAGGAGGCTACCCCAAAGTGGACAATACAGCACCTTGTGAGGGAACAACGGGCAGAAGCCAAAACCTACCATGCAAGCAGTGAGTAAACAATGACAATTGAATCGTTCTTTTTTCTCCCCTATCCCCCTAAGGGGCGGCATCACTTACCCCTATTTTTTCTGTTTATAATCCTCCTCACAGTAATGCACTGAGGAAGCTACCTTCTAAGCGAAACGCGTATGCAATTGCTGCAAACTGGAGGTATAAAACCTGAATCTTAAGACACCTGGCTACAAACAGGGTCCCCCAACACTGCGAAGGGAACACTGAAGTGGGACAAGGCCGACAGAGGCCCGTGTCCCCTTGCCCCTTATGAGATTCAATAAACCAATGGACACTCAGCAAAATATCAGTCAATCTGACTGAATACCACTACAAGTGGGAAATTGTGTAAATATATGTGAATAGGTAAAATATGTTGAATAAATATGTGTGTATTGGTAAAAATATGTGTAAAAAAATGTAAAAAAAATGTAAGTAATGTATATAATGTACCTACATGAATAAACAAGACTACCTTATATACACACCATGGAGAGCTCATAATTCAGGGTAAAAAACAGGCACATCCCGGTTCCCTCCCAGAGAGAGAACCAACCGCCCTCTTTGCATATTAGTTTCCCTGACGACAAGTCAGGAGCCTGTTACCCGACAGCACTAACACCCTTCCCTAGGAGCACCCCCCCTACCCAAACTACCCTTCCCCCCTTTCCCCCCAACCTTATAAACAATGGTAATCCAATGCCCAAGCCACTTCTCAACAAGCGCTGCTTTCCCTGGGCATGCAAACAACCACTCACATAACTTCATCCTGAGGCCCGTCCACTTATTTTTCTCCGGCAGTTATTCAACCCAATCTAGCCTCCCAGTTCTTGTATAGTCCAGACCCGGGCCTGTTCCCTATACCTCGGTGGTCATCCTCAAAATGAATCACATATGTCCAATTCCATCATTAGTGCGCACGTATATCACTATGATGTGCATTTGTTCTGTCTAACCAACCCCATACCCATAAATCGTTCTGTATCGCTGGTGTGTGAACCACCTGTCCGATTGCCAAAGGCTATCACTACTTTTTAACTAGCCAGACTAGTTGGCATCATAAAGACACTGTCGACTGTGAGTTAACCCTGATACCGTCCAAATAACCAACCTCTGACCTGTTCAAACATGCTCAACCATGATGTAGTTTAAATAAGTGCAACCCACCCTTAAGGTTTTCCTGACCCAGTCCCTTTTAAACAGCTATCCACTGACCCCCCTTTGCCATGAGCTGTTATGCTACTTACTGAGCACCGGACCCCTGCAGTTGAATTAGCCCACCATACCCTCTACCACACCGAAACCAATCCTCCTCCCGTCTGCTTCCAAAACCCCCCTAAATCATTACACCAGATAGAATGAAACCAAACATTAAAACTATGACTGCTGGGCATACCTTGAAGATGTGTGGGTGTATCAGCCAGACTATCATGATTGAGTGCCGCGGGAGAGATGACCTGCTACTGCTGCCGACCTGATACCGCTGCCGACTTGCTGGTCTGCCCTAGCCGAGCAAGCCACTGCGACGACTTAGTGAGGCCACCCTTTGTGGTCCCTGAGGTGGGCCATTGCTGCCGGGACAAGGGAGGGGGCACAGACTGCCTGCTCGCAACCCAGAGCGGTCTGCTGGAGAAGATGTGTGTGTGAAGGGGGCAAAGAACACTGGCTCCTCTATGGTAGGCAAGGGGAGTGCAGAGAACTTCTCCCCCAACCATGTCGTACCACGGGTGAGGTATGAGAGGAAAGGGCTGTGGGTGGCCACTGTGACTTGCAGGGTGGCTGCGCCTGAGGCCCGTTGTGACTCAGGGTAGGGAGGGGGAGAAGGGCTCTCGCCCGCCACCCTGAGAGCACAGATGGAGAGAGCTTGAACGGCGCCCTGCGTCCCTTAAGGGGACGGTGCATCTCTGTCTGGGAAAACAGAGATGATAAATATCTCTACTTCCTGCCATAGTCAGTGTTCCAGTTGCAGAGTGTAAGAGTCCAGTACAGTCAGGGGCGGACTGGGTCTAAAAAACGGCCCGGGACTTTTTGGGGCACCGCGGCCCTGCTTTACTATACCTGGCCCAGTATAGTATATTAATGTCACATAATTATATATATATATATATATATATATATTGTAGACATGTCACTGGAGAAGTGATCGAGGGGGTGTACATTTCACCTAGGTTACTACGCTGGGTGAGATGGTAAGTCCAGGATTGTTTTGTTTCCCAGCAGTGATATGCTGCTGAGGTGTTGTTTAATTTTGACCGGGCCTGGATTTATATGGAATGGCAGGTAGGTTTGGTAGAGGGACCTGTCATTCCACACCTCCCCGATCCGGTTTGGGTTTTGAATCAGGTGAGCTCTGATCCTAATTAGCCTGGGAGGTAAAAACTCTGCAGAGCCTGCAGGCTATTGCTCTCAGCCAGGAATGAACAGCCTGTGTGTGTGTTTGAAGGAAGCTGCGAACGCAGCCATTGCTGGAGCTAAAAACTCACCCTGCGATATCCAGGCTAACGCTGTGTTTTGAAACTGCCAGATAGGTGAGAAGAACGTGTTAGTAAGCGCCCAGACGGGCTAGGTCTTTTATTTTGATTGGACACAAAAGAAGCACGTGGTTGCTGTATGTTTTGTTTACTGGACTGTTTATGCTATGAATAAACGCCAAGATCTGCTTTTATAACGTCTGAGTCTGCCGTGAACTGTGTCCAAACACACCATCCCCCGGGAAGATCCCTACAATTGGTGCTGCGGAGCGGGCAAAAACGGTTGCTAGGGGCAACGGTGTGGACAGACTTGGCTACAGCTGCTTATGTCTTGGGTGAAAGCTGCAACTACACTCCAAGAACAGTCGGGCAACATGGAGGAGATGCTGAAGCAGTTTATACAAGTAAGTTTGCAACAACAACAGGCTCAGATAGAGGCCAATAGACAACAACAACAGGCTCAGATAGAGGCCAATAAACGACATGAACAGGCTCAGCTAGAGGCTAATGGACGACATGAACAGGCTCAGATAGAGGCTAATAGACGACATGAACAGACCATGGCTGCCCAACAACAACTTATTGAATACCTGATAGCAAAACAGGAGGCGCCTGTGGTTGCTAACCCCCAAACAGTGGTGCGAGCCGCTCTAGAGACTTTTGATGTGAGAAGAGCTGTGCAGCGAGCGCTGCAAAAGATGACTGCTGAGGATGATGTTGAGGCCTTCCTAACTGGGTTTGAGCGTGCGGCTGAGCGAGAGAAGTTACCCGTCGCTGAGTGGGCAGAGGTAATTGCGCCCTATTTAACAGGAGAACCTCAAAAGGCCTACTATGACCTCAGTGAGCAAGAGGTTAAGGACTATACTCGGCTAAAAGCGGAGATACTTGCCCGACTAGGCGTTACTACTGCGGTCCGTGCCAGGAGGGTACGCAACTGGAGCTACAGTTTGGACAAATCAGCGAGGTCCCAGATGTATGACCTGATCCATTTGGCGAGAAAGTGGTTGGAGCCAGACACTTCTACTCCTGCACAGATCCTAGAGAGGGTTGTGATGGATCGCTACCACCGAGCACTTCCTGCTGACCTGCAACGCTGGGTGGGACAAGGTGACCCTAAGAATGCAAACGAACTTGTCAACCTTGTGGAGAGGTTCCAGGCGACTGAGGACTACCTCCGTGATGTTTCTGCAGCCTCCTCACCTCCCCGGAGTGCCAGATCTGTGCCATCAGCTGGTAAGAGACTTCCATCTATTGGGGGAGTGTGGAGGGGTGCTGAGGGAGGAAAAAGGGCTCAAGTGGTGTCTCAGGGGCAAAAGACTGGGGATGGTCCCGGGTGGCTAAGTGGCCCTAAAAAGGACTCCTTGCCAAGGAGACCAGGCTCTATCCGGTGCTGGAGATGCCATGAGACGGGACACGTGTCTGCCCATTGCCCTCTTACCACTGAGCCCATGGAATGTGAGGCTAATCGGCGTCAGTCGCTATTTGCGGAACCATCTTGTGTTGCAGTTCCTGGACTAGAGACTGAACCGCAAATCTGCAACGTTACAATTAATGATTTTCCTGTTAAGGCGTTGCTGGACTCAGGAAGCCTCGTAACCTTGGTGCATGCCAGCCTGGTGGCTGGCGACTTTGAGTGTAAAAAGCATATGAGTGTTGTTTGTATACATGGGGATACAAAAGTGTACCCTATAGTGCTGGCTGAAGTCGGGACTGAACAAGGCACCGTACAATATGAAGTGGGTGTGGTCAAAAACCTCATGCATAACGTAATATTGGGGCGCGATTTTCCATTATTCTGGGCTCTCTGGGGAAAAAGAAAATCCCCCGAAAGGAGTGAGGATACTCCTAAGGTTGTTGCATTGCCCCCTGTAAATGATAAAAGTGGGCAGGATGAAAATGATTGTTTTCCTTTGCAGGTCCTGGCTGGAGAGGAGGAGGCTCCTCCCACTGAGCAAAATATACCAGACTTAGAGGTGTCTAGGGATAATTTTGGGACTGCACAGTTACAGGACCCCACTCTCAAAAATGCGAGAGAGCAGGTTTCTGTCATGAATGGGGTACCTCAGGAACCAGATGCTGAGAAAAGATTTCCACATTTTTCTGTGACTAATGATCTTTTCTATAGAGTCACTAAGATTAAGGATGAGATTGTGGAACAGCTTCTGGTGCCTAAGCCGTACCGGCGTCAGGTGCTGGACATGGCACATAACCATGTTCTTGGGGGACACTTGGGGACTGACAAAACGCAGGAGAGGGTTCTCCAGAGGTTCTACTGGCCGGCGATATATGGTGATATTAAAAAGCACTGCGAGTCGTGCCCCACATGTCAGCTTAGTGCCCCAGTGTCACATTTTCGCAGTCCTTTGGTTTCGCTCCCTATTATAGAGGTGCCTTTTGAGCGTATAGCCATGGATTTAGTGGGTCCCATTGTAAAATCCGCTAGAGGACACCAGTATATTCTGGTGGTCATGGATTATGCGACCCGCTATCCTGAAGCTGTGCCCTTAAGAAACACCGCATCTAAAACAATTGCACGTGAGTTGTTTTATATGTTCTCTAGGACTGGAATCCCCAAAGAAATCCTGACTGACCAAGGTACACCCTTTATGTCAAAGGTGATGAAGGAGTTATGCAAACTATTTAAAATCTCACCCATCCGTACCTCTGTATACCACCCCCAGACGGACGGATTGGTGGAGAGATTTAACAAAACTTTGAAACATATGCTGAAAAAAGTGGTGGAAAAAGATGACCGTGACTGGGATCATTTGTTACCCTACCTCATGTTTGCTATTAGGGAAGTGCCCCAAGCGTCCACAGGGTTCTCACCATTCGAGTTGGTCTATGGCCGTCACCCTAGGGGTCTACTGGACATTGCAAAAGAGACATGGGAGAGCGAGTCCACCCCATACAAGAGCGTTATTGAGCATGTAGCACAAATGCAGGACCGTATAGCCGCTGTAATGCCCCTAGTAAGGGAACACCTCCAGAGGGCGCAAGAGGCCCAAAGTAGAATTTACAACCGGTCTGCAAGAATCAGGACATTTAACCCAGGCGATAGGGTCCTTATACTAGTTCCCACTGTTGAGAGTAAATTCCTGGCGAAGTGGCAAGGTCCCTATGAGATTGTGGAAAAGGTCAGTGAGGTGAACTACAAGGTGCACCAACCAGGTAGAAGGAAGCCTTTCCAAGTTTACCACGTAAACTTGATTAAGCCCTGGAAAGACAGGGAATCCTTGGGGGCGACAAATACTGTTAATAATTTGTCACAACCAATCCCTCCAGTCAAGGTCGGTGATACCCTATCAGTGTCACAGAAACAGGAGGCTCAGGAATTTTTACAGAAAAACAAAGACAAGTTTTCTGACCTTCCAGGGCGTACACACCTCATCTATCATCACATTGAAACTGAGCCCAGAAGCAGAGTAAACCTCAAGCCCTATAGGATCCCGGAAGCCCGTAGGGAAGCCGTATCTGCCGAGGTAAAACGTATGCTTGATCTGGGAGTAATTGAGGTGTCACAGAGTGAATGGTCCAGCCCGATTGTATTAATCCCAAAGCCTAATGGAACTTGGAGGTTCTGTAACGACTTCAGAAAGTTGAATGAGATCTCAAAATTCGATGCCTATCCTATGCCCAGGGTAGATGAGTTGATTGAGAAGTTGGGTAATGCCAGGTACATAACCACCCTCGATCTCACAAAGGGCTACTGGCAGATTCCACTTACTGATGGCTTACTGAGGCTAAAGAGAAAACTGCATTCTCCACCCCTGACTATTCCAGTATGTAGTGATGCCGTTCGGGTTACATGGAGCTCCTGCGACTTTCCAGAGGTTGATGGACTTGATTTTGCGACCACATTGTGATTACTCAGCTGCCTACCTCGATGATGTGGTCATTTTTAGCCCTGATTGGGAAAGTCACCTCTGTAAGGTACAGGCCGTATTGGATACCATAAGTGATGCAGGGTTGACCATAAATGCCGAGAAGTGTGCAGTAGCCCTAGAAGAGGCCAAGTATCTGGGCTACATTATTGGAAGAGGGTTGATTAAGCCACAGCTAAATAAAATTGAGGCAATACAGAATTGGCCTAGACCCCTGACAAAGAAACAGGTCAGAGCTTTCCTTGGTATCACGGGCTATTACCGTAGATTTGTGCCGAACTTTGCCTCAGTTGCTGCTCCCCTAACTGACTTGACAAAGGGCGGAAAGAGAGCAATGATCACATGGACTCCAGAGGCCGAGAAGGCTTTCCAAAGCCTTAAATCTGCCTTGTGCCAACAACCTGTGTTAGTTACCCCCGATTTCAGGCGAGAATTTCTGGTCCAGACAGATGCTTCTAACACAGGCTTAGGTGCAGTACTCTCACAAGTAGTAAATGGTGAGGAGCATCCGGTGATGTACTTGAGTAGGAAGCTAACCCCGGCCGAGAAAAATTATGCCATTGTGGAGCGAGAATGTTTGGCGGTGAAGTGGGCCCTCGAATCCCTAAAATATTACTTGCTAGGCAGGAAATTCAAGTTAGTGACAGACCATGCCCCCCTAACCTGGATGAAGTTAAACAAGGAGAGAAACGCAAGAGTGACTAGATGGTTTCTGTCCCTACAAAACTTTAATTTCACTGTGGAACACAGGCCAGGGAAATTACAGGCAAATGCTGACGCATTGTCGAGGGTACATTGTCTGTGGGGACAAAATGCTCAGCCCTCCGGTCTGAAGAAGAGGGGGGGGATATGTAGACATGTCACTGGAGAAGTGATCGAGGGGGTGTACATTTCACCTAGGTTACTACGCTGGGTGAGATGGTAAGTCCAGGATTGTTTTGTTTCCCAGCAGTGATATGCTGCTGAGGTGTTGTTTAATTTTGACCGGGCCTGGATTTATATGGAATGGCAGGTAGGTTTGGTAGAGGGACCTGTCATTCCACACCTCCCCGATCCGGTTTGGGTTTTGAATCAGGTGAGCTCTGATCCTAATTAGCCTGGGAGGTAAAAGCTCTGCAGAGCCTGCAGGCTATTGCTCTCAGCCAGGAATGAACAGCCTGTGTGTGTGTTTGAAGGAAGCTGCGAACGCAGCCATTGCTGGAGCTAAAAACTCACCCTGCGATATCCAGGCTAACGCTGTGTTTTGAAACTGCCAGATAGGTGAGAAGAACGTGTTAGTAAGCGCCCAGACGGGCTAGGTCTTTTATTTTGATTGGACACAAAAGAAGCACGTGGTTGCTGTATGTTTTGTTTACTGGACTGTTTATGCTATGAATAAACGCCAAGATCTGCTTTTATAACGTCTGAGTCTGCCGTGAACTGTGTCCAAACACACCATCCCCCGGGAAGATCCCTACAATATATATATATATATACCTTATTTTGTTCCATGGTTTACCAGGGTTTAGAGGACACAAATAAGAAAGAAAATATTATGAACAAAATGGTGTGCTAAAATCCCCCCCTCCGAATCACCAGACAGTGGGCAGAATCACCCCATTACAGCCAGTGAGCAGCATCCCACATTGGAGGCAGTGTGCAACATCTCACATTACAGGCAGAGAGGGGCATCGCTCATTACAGGCTGAGAGGGGCACCCCAGTTTACAGGCTGAGAGGGGCATCCCAGTTTACAGGCTGAGAGGGGCATCCCAGTTTACAGGCTGAGAGGGGCATCCCAGTTTACAGGCAGAGGGGGGCATCCCGCTTTACAGGCTTAATTTAACAACTGTCCCTATTTCCCACACTGAAAAGTTAAAAGGTATGCATTTGGGCACAGATGAGTCAGTAGTGGATAAAGCGGGGGCACAGAACAGTTAGCGGCACTATTTAGTTTAGTATATAGATCAGTTGGTGGCATAGAAACATAGAAACATAGAAACATAGAAGGTTGACGGCAGAAGGAGACCATACGGTCCATCTAGTCTGCCCTTATGTGTATACTGTATGTACTCTTTATCTTAGGATAGATGTGTGCTTATCCCAGGCATGTTTAAATTCAGTGACTGTTGATGTTTCAACTACCTCTGCTGGAAGTTTGTTCCAAGCACCTACTACTCTTTCTGTAAAATAATATTTTCTAACATTGCTCCTGATCTTCCCCCCGACTAGCTTCAGGTTGTGCCCCCTTGTTCTATCGTTAAGTTTCTTCTTAAAAACACTTCCCTCCTGAACCTTATTCAATCCTTTCACATATTTAAAGGTCTCAATCATGTCCCCCCTCTCCCTTCTTTCCTCCAGACTGTACAAATTAAGTTCTTTAAGTCTCTCCTGATAAGTTTTAAGTTTAAGTCCTTCCACCATTTTCGTTGCCCGCCTTTGGACACGTTCTATTTGAATAATGTCTTTTTGCAGGTAAGGTCTCCAGAACTGCACACAGTATTCTAGCTGTGGCCTTACCAGGGCTCTATACAGCGGCATCACAACCTCCCTCTTCCTACTGGTGATGCCTCGAGCTATGCAGCCGAGCATCCTGCTTGCTTTTCCCACTGCCTGGCTACACTGTCCACTCATCTTGCATCTATCAGTAATCAGTACCCCTAAATCTCTCTCCTCCGAGGTCCTGGCTAACACAGTACTGCCCATACGGTACTCAGAGCAGGGATTCCTTCTACCCAAGTGCATGATCTTACATTTAGAGACATTAAACTCTAGTTTCCACAGTTTTGACCATCTATCCAGTAAAGCTAAATCATTTTCCATGTTGCAGACACCTCCAGGAATATCCACCCCATTACTAACCTTTGTATCATCAGCAAACAGACAAACTTTTCCTACCAAGCCTTCTCCTATGTCACTTACAAATATATTAAAAAGAATGGGGCCCAGGACAGAGCCCTGCGGCACACCACTTGTAACTCGCCTTTGTTCAGATTGCACGCCATTTACAACAACGCTCTGATACCGATCCCTCAGCCAACTGGAAATCCACTGAACTATCCAGGGATTGAGTCCTACCTTCAATAACTTATCTATGAGCTCCTTATGTGGTACAGTGTCAAAGGCTTTGCTAAAATCCAGATAGGCGATATCCACAGCACCACCTTCATCTAACGCTTTAGTGACATTGTCAAAGAAATCAATAAGATTGGTCTGACATGATCGGCCCTCAGTAAAGCCGTGCTGTTTTGGGTCCAATAGGTCATTAATTTTTAGATGGGAAATTATCTGTTTTTTTAAGAGTGTTTCCATTAATTTGACCACTATAGATGTTAAACTAACTGGCCTGTAATTACTGGCTTCTTCTCTACTCCCCTTTTTATGGATTGGTACGACATTGGCCATTCTCCAATCATCTGGAACCTCACCAGTTGAAAGGGAATGGTTAAGTAAATCAGTCAGAGGGGCTGCAATCACAAACCTAAGTTCCCTTAGAACTCTGGGGTGGATTCCATCTGGACCCATCGCCTTACTTACCTTTAGATGTGCCAGCTCGGATAGGACATCAGCCTCCAGAAACTCCGGAGCTGTGCCCTCCCAGCTGGATGCTGTGCTATGGCCATGCCTGCTACTATCTGAAAATACAGAACAAAAGTAGCTATTCAGATGGTCAGCCACAGCCTTATCTCCGTCAATATATTTATTTTCCCTATTTCTAATTTTTGAGACTGCATTGTTTTTCTTCTTTCTGTCACCAATATATCGGAAAAAGGTTTTATCTCCCCTCTTCATAGATTTGGCCATTTCTTCCTCCTTTTGCCCTTTAGCAGTCCTTATAATTAGTTTTGCTTCCCTCTGTTTAATTTTATACGCCTCTCTGTCAGCTACACTTCCACTTACTTTATACTTCTTATAGGCAGACTTCTTATCTTTTATGATAGTGCTGACTTCCCTAGTAAACCATAATGGTTTCTTCTTCCTTTTATTCTTGCTAGTTTGTTTCACATATTGCTTAGTTGCCTTTAAGATGGCCATTTTTAATAGTGACCACTGGGCACTCACTTCTGCTACTCTGTTCCACTCACCTAATTTTCTTTCTACATACTCCGCCATTTCCTTGAAGTTTGTGTGGCAGATCAGATTTGGGCACAGATCAGATTTGGAGACACAGATTGGTCGGGGGCAGATCAGATTTGGACACAGATCAGCCAGCCAGTGGCAGATCAGATTTGGAGACACAGATCGGTCGGGAGCAGATCAGAATTGGACACAGATCGGTTGGGGAGCAGATCAGATTTGGAGACACAGATCGGTCGGGGGCAGATCAGATATGGACACAGATCAGTCGGGGAGCAGATCAGATTTGGACACATATTGGTTGGGGAGCAGATCAGATTTGGAGACACAGATCGGTCAGGGGCAGATCAGATTTGGACACATATTGGTCAGGGGCAGATCAGATTTGGACACAGATTGGTCAGGGGCAGATCAGATTTGGACACAGATTGGTCGGGGACAGATCAGATTTGGACACAGATTGTGAGCTGGCTTTGTAGAAGTTTTCTCATTGGTCACACTGGCCAATCAGCCTCTCTCCTCTTACAGGGCTGTGAGAAGCTCCATTTAGCAGACATACAGTATATGAAGGACAGGGAACATGGAGCTCTGCACAGCCCAGTCTATTAACAGCAGCACATGGGACACTGTTTGTTTTGTAGAGGGGGGTTGAACATCTAAACTTTCCCTAATAAGCTGCCAGGAGGGAGGACACACAAAGAGGAGGCTTTACCTTGTGGCAGAAACAGAAGCAGCAGCAGTTACACGTCCCTGCAGCCGAGTTACAAATGTCAGAACCTGGTGAAGCATCCACTGCCCTCCAGCTCCTGGGACAGGCTGTCACTAGGGGGCAGCAGCGTGCACACATATCCTGCTCTGTCACATGACACAGAGCTATGACAGCTCCTCTGCTTCCCAGTCCCTGTAAGTGTAATTGCTGATGCCGAGCCTGCGCGGGGCCCATGTTCTAACAGCGGCCAATGCGCAGAGCAGTGTAATAGGTGGAGGCCGCTCTGCCCGCCGCTCTGCCCGCCCCTGCTCTCACACACACACTAATGTTTGCAGATAATCTGGGTGTAAAGATTACTGTGTGTGAGAGCAGCCTCCACCTATTACACTGCTCTGCTCATCGGCCTTCCCATGTGCCAGCCTACCGGGATTCTGCCCAGTATGCCCTATGGCCAGCCCGCCCCTGAATACAGTACAGTGCAGTGTGTAGTGAGTCAGCCTAAACCAGACAGAGCAAGTACAAGGCTTAATGAAGCAACCAGAGAGAGAAAGAACGTGGAATCGAGAGAATCTTTTGGAATAAGTTAATACACACAGAAAGTGATGCAGAGGATCCAGGCAACCCAGTAAGCAGGACAGTATGACTCTGTGAGAGAATCCATGTGGAATAGGCAGGATCAGGGGCAGTACATTGAAGATGTCCCAGCCCCTAGTGAGACCGTGGGTGCAGAGCCTGTCAATGTTTAAACAGAGAGTTGTTGTGTGGAATAAAGTTGCAGAGAGAGACTATTGAACTGAGTGTGTACAGGCCCCAATCCAAGTATCCTCAGAATACTAACAAATCTGTGAACAATACCCGAACACTGCCCAGTCCTGTTAGTGGTGTGTGGGCAACATTATCCAGTTTAAAATTATCCATTTGCCAGTAGTATATGAAGGCACATCAGGGAAGCAGAGTACTTTACGGAGTCCCAAATAGAGAGTGAAATAGTGGGTACCCCAAAGCTCCCCTGCATTTTGTGTGTTTAAATCCCCTTGGACGGCCACAAGACCAAACAGTGGAAGACATTTTATTTTGCATGATGCGAAGCATATGGATCGAGACCTTAACCGGTAGGATCCTAAAGAAGTATAAAAGTTTTGGGAGTATTGTCATCTTAATTGCATTAATATGACTTGCCCATAAAATGGGGTATGATTCCCAGGTGTCTAGTAGGTGTGTCAGGGCTCTAAATAAAGCTGGATAATTTACTCTTTATACATCTGTATATATTGATGATATTTGACCCCCTGGGTAAGGTTTCTATGGACCATGTCAAGGAGAAGTTCGTCTTCATCTGGTCCACCACGTCCACCAGCAGGGATATAATAAGCATGCAAGAATTCCAATAGAATAATTTACATTTTGTTTGTTAGGACCAGGCTTGCATTGTGTTTCTGTTTTGTCCATAATGGCCACTTGCACACCTGCAAAGCAGTGCTGCTTTGGCACATGATGATGCAGGCCAGCACCTTCTTAGTAAATCAGACCAATGTGGCAAAGCGGCTCACTGTATAGTAAATATAAATACATAAAGATATGGTTCATATGAACCAAAGCAATCATTTCTCTCTCGAAAAAATCAACAAAAAAATATATATTCTGGCACTTTGAAATCCCACATGCAACCCCTCTCATTCTCTGTGCTCCTTTTTTCTGAAGGGAACTCCCTCACCTTTAAAGTGGACAAAAACCCAGGATTTTGCTCATATCGGGGTTTAGTCCAATTCCCCAAAGCATAGCGATTTGCGATGTCCCGCTGTGCATATAAAGTACATTATTTCCCATAGCAGGGCATCCTAAATCCGAATGTCCCAGGGATAGGGAATCATCCATTCTAAAGTCTTTTAAACTTTTATGTTTTTTTATTTAGTGCAAATTAGTACAATAGGGTTTTGGCCCACCTTAATCTGATGCATTGACTTCAATTTCCCTTCCTTCCTTTCAAGTTTATTGCGTCCACCTATACTCTCTACTTAATTTTGAAATTGTGGTCATTTACCGCCCTCCTAGTTTTACCACTTTCTATCTAGCGCACTTCTGCAGTTTTCCACAATATTCATGGGGGATTTTATAGCATAACTATTGACACCAAGGGTCCTGCTGCCACCAGACTATTCTCATTTACTGCCTCTTTCGTTCTCAAACAATGGTCCACTGTTCCTACCAATATAGATGACCATGTGCTAGACCAGGGGTTCCCAAGCTGGATAGTACATATGGAAAGTCATTCAACTAAAAACGATAGTAAAAACACACAAACAGCCAACTGCAGGAAACCCAAAAAATACATAGACATGTGTATAATTTTGTGCAGGTATAAACGGCAGCATATCAGGTTGGTGGTCAGTCTGTAGCCTTGTCAAGTACCATCTGATAGGATCTCTAGTCTATCTAGTATCACTTGTTGGGAACCCCTGCTCTAGACCTTTTTAGTAATCTCTGTTCAGTATCACATTCTTTTCATCTCCGCTGCCTCTCAACCCCTCACTAACAACTTACTAACACTGATGCTGTCATCCATTGCCAGTGTGTAGCAGGATTAGGGGGTAATCCTGCTGCACGCTGGCAATCTTAAGCAGAAACACACACACTCTTGAAATCTGATCTCTCTTTGACTCTCTGCAACCTCTTAAAGTGGATCAAAGTGAACTTTTTTATTAGCTCCCTGTCCCCTTGATCGGGCCCCCGCACCTTGAGTATCACACGGCTTTTACCTACTCTGTTTACAGATTACTTTGAATTGGTCTCAGATTCCTGCACAAGCCACGCCCGCCAGCAAATCTGAGATTGCTGATAGGTGGATCTTAAATTTGCCGAGTGATGTGGCCATATCCAAAGTTTCTCTGTAGACTGAGGCACACTCCCGTCCCCAGCCTATCTGAATGGCTGGATGCCAGAGAGTGCCTCAGCCAAGGAAACTGGTGATGTAGCCACAGCCGGAGAGTGCTGTGGGATTGCTGACCAGGTAACATTTGGGGTGTTTGGGGAGGGGGGTTCACACAGCGAGATCTACAAGAGAACGGTAATTGGCTGGGCCGGGGTTCTTTTACAATCCAGCTGAACAGGGTTTTGGACTGATTTGTAGTCATTTTCCAACAAAGACTCTGTAACCTTGCACTACCTTAACGCAATAACCTCAGCTCACAAATTGCCAGCCATGGCTCAGTTTGCAAGCGCTGGGCCGTTATTCCTACAGTACTTCATATCACTGTGTATTTGTAAATGTATTATGTATTTCTGTCACATCTGACTTCTAATACCTAGCAAATTAGTACATTATTTATTACCTGTACAGCGCTACTGTAAGAGACTTACCTGTGGTCCCCCGGCGATCGTCTGCTGGGTGGCGGCGCAGTGTCCTTCACACCTGATAGGAATCAGGTGCTGGTCAGCCTTGCTGCCAAGACTTGCAGCCCCTGGAAAGTTTCACCAATCACACACAAGTGTTGTAAATTGCACCAATCACCACACACACTCATTCCCGGGTTGCCATTGGTCAGGTCCCCAATAAATACGGGATAAGCCCAGTGCTCAGGGCCCGTTATAGTCGCTTGTGATTAGGGTGTGATTTTGTTAGTTATCATCTGTTTCCAACCCAGCTTGATCGACCATCCCTGTCCGCTGCCTGTATCAACCTTTGCTTTGTCTGACCTCGAACCTGCCTGCCCCGCGATCTCTGACCTCCTGGCTTGCTACCCCTGACTACGCACCTCTCTCATCCCTGTACTTTGACACACCTACCGGACTGTCTTCCTGTGTATGACATCGGCTTGGGATACCCTCACGGTTCATCGCCCTTCATCGCATGCAGACATCCTTTGCGCCTATTAAGACCTGGGGCAACCTTGTCCGGCGAGGCATTCCTAGAGTCCCGGCAAATGGGGGCTTGACTATAGGCAGAAGCGGCAGTGGAGATTGGGGGTTGTCTGCTTACAGAAGGCGGGTGTCTCGCTGGGCATCATAACTACGATAGATAATTACACTTTATAAATAATAAAGAATGTTTAAAAAATCTTGTACACATGCTCAACTGTCATAGTAAAAGAGAAACAAAGGAAAAGGTGCACCACCAATCTAGTACACAATCAATTATATTACTCCTAAGTAATCAGATGGGGGACCTGTGCCCTGAATGAATACCACCACTCAAAATGCACAATGTCCCCACTGTTGTAATCATAGAAAAGGGCTGTTAAACCAACGCGCTCCGTGGTCCGAGAACTTATGCTCAGCTGGGATGCAGTTGTGATGGGATTGTTTTTATATATGTGTAATTTTAAATAAATGTGATTATATTAAATGAATTAAAATCATTTATTGGGGGTTTCTTTGTGTCTTGTATACCTGCTGCTTGTTTTTGTGGCTGCTGGTGCCACATATTTGGGGATACACAACTGCCAATAAAGTAGTTCCATGTCTATATTCAAGAAAATAAAATTATACAATAACTTGGAAAGATATGTGAAATGTCACTTGTATTGTATTGTACAATTGTACTGTTATAAAATAACAATAAAAAGATTAAAACTCAAAAAATATTGTACAAGCATGGCACTTGTAGCCTTTCATAAAAACATCTTACAAACATGTGCCAAAGATACCAGACAAATGTGCCAGCCTGAGGGCCACCACTATACATTCAACCCATGCTTCAGCGATGCAAGAGGCTTGGCTTCTGGATATCGCATGTAATATTGCATTCAAGGTCTTTATATTATTTTATATGGAAAGAAGCTGATTTTATGAAGACCAAGTTGCGGCCTTACAAACTTGTTCAACAGAAGCCTGGTGCTTAAAGGCCCAAGAGGCCCCAATAGCACGAGTGGAATGAGCAGTAAGGCGGAAGGGAGGATTCTTCCCCTTAGCAGAATAGGCCTGAATCACAGCCTGACGAATCCACTTGCCGATAGTGGACTTAGCCGGAGGCAAACCCTTCCTAGGACCAGAAGGAAGAACAAAAAGAGCATCAGTCTTCCTGAAAGATTCAGTAGCTTCAGTAGCCATGTGATTGTATAATGATGCTATTTTTTTCTAAATGTTTTAGTGCCTCAAACTAACCCAGTAGCATTTAGTGTCATGTCTGCATTCCTTTACTGAGAGCGTAATCATTTTGTTCCTTTTAAAGTGTAATTTATTTCAGACGGAAATGCATTGTCTAGATGTTTAAGATTTATAAGCATGTACAAATCTTTATCTAGCTCTAAAAGAAGAAGAGGAGCTCATTGGCTTTCATGGACAACACCTTAAAAAGCTGAACTAAACTGACCTCCCCCGGAAGCACACTGTGCATGGTATAGTTGTACAATAGGTTTTAAAGATTTAGCCCCAAAATCTATAGGGCTGATTCGGCACTGTGAGAACTTTTTTTCTCATGTTTCTTTGTGAAAAATATAATAATTTTTTTCAATTCAACAAAATGTATATCTGTGCTAATTTTTAATTTTTAAATACTTCTCACAAAAAAAGAAGTAAAAAAAATTATTGGTGCTGAATTAGCCCTTATATGTTTTCTTTGCAGGCCCTTCTAGTCTGCTCACAGTCTATATCGCTTGGAGACATTTTTGAGGTAGAGGTATTTCCACTTGGTTCTGATATTACTAGATATATTGAATGCATTTAGGAGATAAGACAGCTTTCCTCATCAGGTGAGAAGGAAAGCCCCCCTTCTGGATATTCACCCTCAGTAAAGGCAGAGGAGACTATCCTGTTTCACATAGACGATCTGGGTAGGTATTGTACTGAGAGGTCATGAACACCATTGGGTTTTTATTAGTCAGGCCACCATAAGAGACCTCTCCTGGTTTCCTCATACTCTTTCCTCACTCCATCCTTCTGTGACTCTTTCTTTCCCTCCCTCACTGATCTGGAGCACCAGATCTAGAAGGCTGCTTGCTGGAGAAGATGACACATTGGAAAATATTTTTTGAGTCACTTGCCTCGCTTTTCACAGTAGCAGAAATTCTAAAGAGGATCCCACTTGCACCACCAATAAGAAAGGTGACAGGAGGTGTAGTAGCAAAAACCATGCTCACACCACTTTTTTGAATTAAAATGGGATCGATTTAGGGGAACAAGAGGGTAGGATGGGTAGGACACAGGTTGGATTGAGTTAATGGGAACGGGAAGGGATGCAGGGGCCTGTCATGGGAAAGAAAGAAAGGCACGGTGGGTTTAGTGGAGAAGCTCCCCCTTAGGACCCTTTGTTTTCCCTGCCTGAACTTTTGTGAGTTTGTGCTCATGCCAAAGTGGGGTGGACGCACTGTGATTAACTGTGAACTGTGATATCGTCTGCTGTAAGCTGAAACTGTGACATTAAGTAAAGTGGAACTGCCTTGTTTAACTGCAATTGGGCTGTGTGTGGATTGATCGGCCAACTGTTGGATATGTTGGATTACAACTACTGTTAACTGTGATTTCTGCTATCTAAACCTTATTGTTTGAGGGTATCATCTGAAATCAGCTACAATGTGCAGCAGATCTTCAGACAGAGGCAGGGTTGGACTGGCCCACCAGAGCACCAGAGGATCCTCCAGTGTGCCCCATGCACTAAACCTATGTCATGGTCCATCATTCCAAAAGTGCAGACAGACAATTCCGCAACAGTGGCACGTATCGAAGACCAGGAACACAAAAAGCAAGGCTGCCATGGCAGTATCACACTGCAGCATAGCCAGAGGTTTACATTTCAGAGGTGAACAATGTCTGAAGAAGACAGCAGGTGTCTTGAGACAGTTTGGATGCTGGTCCATAGGGGTGGCTTAGCCAATCCTGTTTCTTGCGGGGGACCCAGTACTTGGACAGATTCATGTACAGGGATGACAGGAAGCATCCACTGGTAATCAAGAACCATGCTCTGGTCACATATGGGTTCAGGCTAGAATCTGCCTTTTCTGCTCTTCCTCAACTGTTTTTCCCCAGATTGCCCAAAAAGGGTGAGGTACAGAGGCATCATAAACCTGGCACCTTGGCCCTATCTGTCACGGCTCAATTATTTTAAGTCCTTTTGGTTTTTGAAGCCTGCATGCTTGAGGAAAGGTGCCATTCTACAGCTAACTCTTAAAACATTCAAAGGTCTATGTAGATAATGGCAATATTGGAAGGTCAATTTCAAATTATGCAAAACTTCAGGGGTCTCTTCTCTAGTTCTTGCTCTATTTCCAGGATATCAACCTCCTTGCAACTGGGCCTCAAGGTGGGTAACTCTGTGAGCAACATGAAGGGACAGGATTAAGCGGATTCAGGAATCCCAAAACACAGGCCTCCCTTTTAACCCTGGAATTTAATCTGGACTAGCTGTCATGCAGAATGTGTCCTTTCTGGATTGGGGGGATGGGATGAGGTTTAAGTTAGTCTGGTTTTTGGTTGAAGCCAACCTAGCACCTTGTCTAATCAGGTGGGTAGAGTTCGCCACATGAGATAGAAACCTCCTCACATTTTAGGTTTATTTGTGTGGTTTTGGTTGAAATCTTGAAACACGCACTTTGTTCACTATGCATGAAGACAATCTCAATGTGCTGCCTAGAATAACAGCATCCTTCATATCCCCTGTATATTTTAGTAGATATATGAAGCATAAAAGTTGAATTTCCAGTTGTGAAGTTGAATTCAAAGGATACAAAAGTTGTCAAATGCTCAGACCAATTTATAACTATAGCAGGGCATCAATTACAATAGACAAATCTTAAACAAGCACACTGGATGTATAGAGTAACCTTAGGTAAGCTGCTCTGCATGTCTCAAGAGGGCCATAAGATTAGAGTTATTGTACCTAAACATAGCTTTTTTTTATCTGTTTTATTCGTAACTTGTATTCTTACTAAACCTTTTAATAATTTTAACCTGAAAATTGTGATAACACCAATAATATGTCTGCCAAAAAGGCTTCAGCAGCCCTTTTCGTGGAGTTATTATGGTTTTCTTAGAAAGTTTTACACAGATCTAGTGAAAAATGTCTGCTGATCAGTAAAGGGTTGCTACAGGGAATGCCTACATTCCCTGAGAACATGAGGGGATGCAAAGTCAAAGGCTTGCCATCAGTGCCAGTGGCTAAGCCACCCTGATGACCACGCCCCATACATAGGTCCTGTCTGTACTGCCCTCATGGCAGCCCTGTGTGGGAAACTGCAATAGCATTTTAGTGCCAAGTTGTCAAAACAATTGTTCAAATCTGCAGATTTTGGGTAACCAGGGATGTGGCATCCCTGGCTAGTCACCCAGATGTGTAGAGACAGTTTGGGTAGGAAGTTGTAAGTGGTACATCTGCCTGAATCACACAAGGCAGCAGTCATCATGAGCAGGGGATGTAGGAAGCATCCACTTATACTATTGATGACCCCCCAAAAAAGGACTTTTGAATGGCAGTTAGATGCCTTACCCTTACATGATACATAGAAGGGGGTTTATGTAAGACCTTAGAGTGGAATAAAATGTGTTGTATATACAAAACTGTTCACCTGATGGGGCTGAGACTGGAAAAGCACATTGCTGATTTTCTGATTTGTTAGAGTCACCATTACCCTTAGCTTGAAAGGGTACTTACAGTACTGTACAGCTTGTACATTCCACAACCATTCTCTGTTCATTTCACCAGACACTTACAGGTAAGACCAGTATTACAAGAAGCTCTATGGTATCTGTCATCAAAAGCTGGAACATCTCAGATCTCAGCAAAATACCAAGGTAAATTAAGAATACAGGCAAAATAAAACATCCAATATACAGAACAGATCTCACTTTAGTAAAGGTGTTCATTTTATTTAAAAATTGATTTTTGCAAGGACAAAAGGGAAAAAGCAACTCACTCAAATGTGAAGTCGTCATACAGCAGGTGCACAGTATGGAAAATCTGAATCTAAATAACTGCAACATAATACAAGTAATGATCCAGTACTTGCCTTGTGTAGCTTTAAAAAGGAAGTGTCTTTCTTCAATCATAAAACTACCCAGTAAATAAATAAAGGCTTACACTACTATATCACTTCCGTCTGAAATGTGCTTAAAGTGGACCAACATTCAGTGCGATCCAATCCCTCCCTGCGGGGCATCCAAAATCAAGATGCCCCGCTGTGTGAAACCCCCCAGGACGCCCACTGCACTTACCTGATTGCCGGTCCAGCGGCGCATGCGCGGGCCGCAGCCGCATCTCGCGTTTCTCTCTAGCAGGGCGTGTGCCCGCACCGGCCAGTTGTGAATGGCCAGCACGGGTGCGCTCCCTGTTAGAGGGAAGCGCGAGATGCGGCCACAAGCTTGCTCGGAGCCGCTGAGGTAAGACATCGCATTTACGCCCATACCTCTGCGGCTCTGAGCGCGCTGATTGGACGAGTGGCCGTGCATGCATCGTAGGAGCGGGATGAGGTGAGTTGTATTTAGCAATCTGGGGGGTATCACATAGCGGGGCACCCCCGATCTGGGATTCCCGGGGAAGTGGACCAAAACCCAGGATAATCAAAAAAATCAAAGCTTAGTAAATTGCTCCGCTAAAGCCCCCCTCTGACCATCAGTGACATAAGCTTATTGAGAGGGATTAACACCATGCAGATGTTTGGAATAGCAGGCAGTTCCCGCACTAGTAAACATGCAAGGCAATGGCCATCTTGTCACACACATGAAACCTGTTAATGAAAAACCTCTGAGTCCCTCAGTCAAAATTGCGTCATAGCTCTGTGCAGTCATATCTTATTTCTAGCCAGAAGTAGTAAGCCTTCAGCTGTAATGACTCATCATTGATTAAAATACATTTGCACCCGCCGCCACCGCCATACAGATACATCATATCAGCTTCCCTCACACAGATTTATTTTGCTACATTAGCTGGTTATTCAAGGTTTGCGTGTGTGAAAAATGAAAGGCAAGCTTCTTGTTTCTGAGGCATATATCTCTCTTAATTTGTTGTGAATTGCTGCTGGCACAGCACCCCCCTAATTCTCATGTGTAAACAGGACTATCATGTGTGTGGCAAGATGGCCGCCTCCATGTAATTTAAGAGTGAATAACTTCTTTGCCACTCCACAGCATCTGCATGGGGTTCTCTCAAACTGCCACTAATCATAAGAAGGGAAGCAATTTACAAAACTTTCTTTTTTTTGGCTGGAGGTCTGTTTTAATCATAATTTACTTACCTATCCCCTGTTCACAAAGTGGCAGACATTTGTTTTGTTCCTCTGCCTCCCCATAAGAAAATTAAATTAGTCAGTATGTTCCCCATAACTTTGCCACCACTATGGCAGGAGTGTCAACAAGCAAAACATAAAAAAGTAGGTGAGGTTAAGCGGGGCTATGCTAGCAAGTGAATTGCAACTTGTCTCGCATGGAACACATGGGTGCGTATTTAAAACTAGCATCCAAAGGACTTCGAATGACCAGTGGCCAAAGACTGAAGAGCATCAATTGCAAACATGTAAGCTATATAATCTATGCCCCATGGTGAGAAAGGTAAGTCCATGCTTTAGTAGCCAATTTAGCTTTGACTCTTGCATTAAGCATTTGTGTTTCAAATTGCCCACTTTAATCCCGAGGGCAGTTTTTTATTCCTTATAACCTTGACAAGGACACATTACTTTGATATACAAAACATGCTTAGTAACTTTGGACATTTTGAATAAATTATTTCATTAGCCCCCAAGACATGACCCATTATCCACTGTTCAAGTTTTTCACAGTTTAAACCAAGTACAGCACCATACACTGTGCAAGAAATGACTTGTCCAGTTCTATAAAAGTTGGCATGCTGTGAAAAATGAAAAGAATTGGATTTCGGGGCTTATGAATAAACACATACCATTTGCCAATGTTCACAAAGATGATCTAATTATCTGTGCACAAGGTCACAAAGTAAGTCACTAAAGAAGGTAGACTATTTTACTTTCTAGGCTGGGCAGTTCCTGATCGCAGCAGTATAGAATTGCCCACCTTGTCTTTGGGATGGTTACATATCTTGCTGTTTTGCAGTTGGTGTTGGTGCCTGCAGGAGCACACTGGCCATCTGGGGGGCTTTGGATAGCCATCTTCTCATGCCTTCTGGTATTTTCATTTGTATTTTTTGTCCAGTGTCATTCATTAGGGCTGGGTACACATTCCCACTACTGACTGGTGTAATGTGAGGGTATAATGTTCAATCCAATTGGGTAATTAAATTTTAGATGGGTAGGTACCAATGAATGCCTTACCTTGAGTATGGTAATCAATATTTTTCTTCTCATTTAAGACTGTTTAAATCTGTCTGTTATGGTCTGAAAAATATAGGCCTATTTTTTTTGGTACTATGGTGGTTTTATGTTTGACTATGTAAATGTTACATACCTGGCTTTCCCCCCTGCTAGCAGCCCCCCCCAAAAAAAAAAAGAAAGGAAGAGGAAGAAGAAGAAGATACTCACCTGACCCCTCTATCGATCCAGTCGGATCTCCTCTTCACCCAGTGGGCCTTCGATCGTCCGCCCGGGCTCCTCCAGCTGCAGGAGAGTGCCCAGAATAGGGCCCCTTCACTTCAGCCGCTGCCGATATTTCATGTAAAAAAAAGATATATAAATAAAAATGACATTTACTCACCTTCATGCGCGCTCATTCATGCCGGGTCTCCTCTTCACCGGGGGGCCCTCTGATCCCCCGGCTGTTCTGGCTTCAGAAGGCCCGACAGACCCTCTCCCCTGCTACCACCATGAGCGCCCCCATCTTCATGACTAGGGGCGGGGTGGATGACGTCACCCTGCTGATATCATCCCGCTCCTGCCCTGACAGTTGTCAGATGCAATGATCGCTGACCAGAGGAGGAGAGGGGCATGGGATTCTGTGATACTCTGCGATCACCTCATCTGTCATTGAGATCGGAGGTGAGTAAAGAAACACATTTTTTTATTAATAAAATAGTTTCCACTATTTGTAATGTTTTTTTTTTTTTACATTTAACCCTTGTGAACTGGTAAGGGATCCAAGAGACACCCATTACCTGCCTCCCCAAAGCCCGGGGG